>JALGBA010000269.1:90000-1290000 GCA_023970755.1 Azemiops feae | reverse complement strand
ATTTCATATATTTTTTTACTTTATTACTTGTTTTCCCTTCTATATATTAGAAGACAATAGGGTGAATGCCAAATGCATAAATTCAAACACTATGTGAACATTCTACTACATTGAGATTATATTTACTGGAAATGCCTACTTGTGCCTTTATAAGGATACTGTAGACTGCAGAGGACTTATTGTAATGTGCAAAGAGAAAATGCACACTATAGTATCCTAGAACACTTTTTATTTTAAAGAAAGAAAAAATAAGAATATTCTTTTAATGGTATGGAAGTAAGACTTTGAGAAGACAACAATGCATTAAGGTGTTGAGAGGAAAATAACAGTGGCTATACAATTACTCAAGCATTTGCTTGTCCTTCTAAGCATCATTACAAACTAATTAATTTTAGCACATTCGGTGGTTGATTTATGATTCCCTACATCAAGTTGTTATGAATGTATGTGCATCAAACGTACATCCCACAAGTGGGAGATGATTCTTGCACATACATGGTATATATCTAACTTACCTGTTCTGCTGGATGTAAAAAAAGGTTTGGTCTTTTTAAAACAAAATATGGAAGGAGTCTGTCAAGAAACAGAGCTATCCTTTCCCTACTTTTTGCATTTTTCTTTCTTAACTAATTTGCAAGCTGCTATACTGCCACATCTTGGCAGCTCTAAAATCATCTTCTTTCATGTTGACCAGTTCTATTTCAATATTTAAAATTACAAAGGATTTTCACATTTGATATTTTTAAAATAAAGTTTTATTCTGTTTATTTCTTGAGAGATTGGTTTATTTCAAAAGGGGAAGGAAGGGCTGAATCCTTTAGTCATCGCTGTTCTATGATACATAGCCAGGAGATGGTACTCCAAAAATTATTTCAGCTTTTACATGTTGGCTTTTTAATTGCCTGAAGGAAAACCATAGCTCTCTTACATAGTGGGTATGGATAATGAAGGGCAGCTGAAGTATCCCTGGGGAAAAAGTGGTGGCAGCAAGATCTGTCAAGTTTCTGTCTCAAAGGAGGAAGGACCAGAGTGTAAAGACCCAAAGGGTTTTGGAAAAAAGGTTTGGGACCTCCAGCCTCCTACCATATGAGTCTCAGACAATTAAGTTAGTTCAAAAAAACCTTGGTTCAAAGGAAGGTATTAAGGGATCACAGCCATCAAATCAAAATATAGTTATTTGGTTGCTCCTTTCCAGGTTATATCAATCTAGATCAGTGATGGCGAACCTTTTAGAGACCGAGTGCCCAAACTGCAACCCAAAAACCCACTTATTTATCGCAAAGGGCCAACACGGCAATTTAATCTGAATACTGAGGTTTTAGTTTAGAAAAAACAACTCATAGATTAACATCTTTTGTTTTAAAAGAAAAACACAATAACAAAGCTTTCAATGATACAAACAACTTTTTACCGAAAGGTAAAAGTTTGCATTTGGCATGCTTTTGAACAATTAATGTGATTTTTGCTGTTGTATGCATGCTGATAATTTGTCTAACCTTGGCTTATACTTTGTAAGTTTGAGAGCAACACATGCAGCACTCAGGTCATCTGTTAGTCTGTTTCTGGTGTCAGATTTGATATAATTCAAAGCTGAAAACAGCGCGCTTGCTCCGGAGGCTTGTTTTGGCTAGGAAGGGGCTTGAGAAATGGCTTTTTCCTGTGAAAACTTAGCCAAAGAGCGAGGCGCGCGTGCCCACAGAGAGGGCTCCGAGTGCCCCCCTCTAGCACGCATGCCATAGGTTCGCCACCACTGATCTAGATAATGTGATTTTTAAACATGTTTTATGAAGGTTGCTGCACGAATCAGCAAACTATGGTGTATTCATGAAATCATTGATAAAGAAGCCATGGTTTAGCATCACTTGCAATCCCTATCCTACCCCATTGCAAACAATGCATGAAAAAAGTCCTATTGTAGAGTGATAGTTTTCCCCTCATTTTTTGAATAGTTATAATTGCCTGGTCTCATCTAACATTTACATTCCCTAATCACTAGATGAAATTGAAGCAGCTTTTCTATAGGCTGTATTCAATAGATGTTAGAAAAAATCCTTAGCAATAGCATTTTGTTGAAATACTTAAAATGTAGGAGTTTTTAAAAACGAGAAAAAAGAAGTGAATTAAAATTCAGACACATAGGAGCAGCATGAAAAATCTTGAAAAGACAGCTAAAACTATTTCTGGCATAGCTATTAGGTGCCAAAGCCAATTTCTATCTGCCTCTCTTTTTTAGAAATAGAGTTGTTTCCC
Source organism: Azemiops feae (assembly GCA_023970755.1). Lineage (NCBI taxonomy): Eukaryota > Metazoa > Chordata > Lepidosauria > Squamata > Viperidae > Azemiops > Azemiops feae. Next base: position 1,287,750 of record JALGBA010000269.1, on the reverse strand, counting down.
CTAATACCTAAGTATCTTTTTCTTCTCTGCAAACCAAGCTAGAATCTAACCATCAAGCTCTTTCTTTTTCTTTCTTTCTTTCTTTCTTTCTTTCTTTCTTTCTTTCTTTCTTTCTTTCTTTCTTTCTTTCTTTCTTTCTTTCTTTCTTTCTTTCTTTCTTTCTTTCTTTCTTTCTTTCTTTCTTTCTTTCTTTCTTTCCTTCTTTCTTTCTTTCTTTCAGGTTATCTTCATTTGGCTCCTTTTGAAAATGCATACAAGAATACAATTTGTCACTGTTATTAGTGGTCCTTTTTGAATCACTTTTTGTTTTTCAATAGTACTATAGGTAGCCTCACTATGCAAAATAAAAACACAACGTATTGGCATTCCAACTGGAAATCTTGTGAGATTTTGATATTTTCTCCTCAAATCTTACCAGAATTCGGGGAGGGGGAAAGCAAGCTTCCTTTTACCAGCCTGACTACAATCTATTTGAAATGGTGCAAATTAACGTGCAACTGTGTTATAAAATCAATGCAAACAAATGCAGCCCAGCTATTCCACAGAGACACATTTGCTTTATCTGATGCATGATCAGAGATATGGTCACATCACTAATAAGTAGGAAATGCAAGTTCAAAATTGTATGGATCACATTCAATTGAAACTGTGCTAGGACTAAAATGGCCCTTCTGCCAATGTGAGCATCTGGATGCAGTTCCATTGTACACAGTGTAATAAAAGCTGCTTCAGTAACAACTCTGAAAGATTCTTTTCAACCTTTGTTTTATGTTTTCTAGATATTCTGTTCTTAGAAACAGATGGTTTAAAATGTACACATTTTTCAAAAGAGAGTATTCATTATGCCGAATGAAAATTCTTTTAAATACTCTCTTTTATTTTTGAACATTCAAATACTATTTAGATTCCGAGTAAAAGGACTACAATAGAGGAATCAATGGGTTGCAGGCATAAAATTATGCTAGACTCCAGATGGTAAGAGAGAACTATTTGAACATTTTAGGAAATGACTAGATGGAATCAACTGCATATTTTGTAAGACCTGCTATGTGATTAAGAAACAATTTTCCTAGGGACATCTGTTAAATTTAGTATCCTATATTTAGGATATATCTCCCAGGTAAAGGCATCCATACAATTCTTCTTTCTGGTTAGTCTTAGTCTAATAATAGTGCCATTATGTTACCTATAGGGCATTCAATCTAGACATCTACTCCCACCCTGCAGTGGGTGCTTCTATGTCTGTCCTAGCAGAAAATAATTTTATCCCTCTACAAGATAATTATATCTGCAGCAAGGGATGTTACTCAAGGAGGTGTTGTGCCAACATTCACAAAACTCTATGCTCTGTAAACTTCCAATCTGTAGTTTCTATTATAGGGAGTCTAGCTATACAAAATAAAAACACAACGTATTGGCATTCTAACTGGAAAGCTTGTGAGATTTTGATGTTCTCTCCTCAAATCTTACTAGAATTTAGAAAGGGACACCAAAAGATGTAGACATGATGTTTAATTATTTTTAAATTAATGCTTATTTAATTTGTGGATCGAATGGGCTCCATCTAAGGGGAGTTACTTATATCATGGTGCCTATGGGGACTGCATTACTGGTTTATATAGTGGTTTTCGAAAGCTTTTATTGATTATGTAGTAGACTTCATAATGGAAATGTTGAGAATGACTGAGCTGTAGAACTATGAAGAAGCAGAAAGCTATCAAAAGGAGAAGAGGTTGATGTGTTTTTTAGAAATTTAGATAACACAGGACTGTTGAAAAATCCCAAACTCTGATACACTCTCACTTGTGACTAACTGCCTTGTACCAATGACAAGACTTTCTTCAGAGTAAATGTGCCTAGGATCAGCATAATTGTAAGTTGGAAGTATAAATCAAGGGTCCAAGTATTGTGGAGATTATATACTCATCTGCTTTTTAGCTTTCCATAGACTGATAAAATTTCCTAATTCTATCATTTTCCTGCACAAAGACAGAAGCAGAAATAATTTTTAATATTAAGAAAGCCGAGGAGCTGGTTGGTATGTATTGCAGAAAGTATCCCAAAAACTAAGCAACCTGGTGACAGATGGTGCATAAGATGAAGAGTCCCCTTGCCATGTCCTGCCACACAAGTAATGATGGGTCACACAGGAAAAGAAGCCAAATAATTTTCCAGTCATTGCCCTGAAAGTACCCTGAGTTAAATCTGTATGTACAGCACCACTGTGGGGATAGTGCAGTTTATGTCATCACACTTTTCTGCCAACTCAGCAATAGAAGGAATGTGCATTAACACTACTAGTAGAAACTGTCCTTTATCTCTCATCGATGTTACAAACTGCTGAGTTGAGTGATTGCAAAATGTTTTGATGAGATGCTGGCAGCAAAAGAAGTTTCTCTTTTGGATAAATAGCAGTTGATGAGATTTTTATTGGTACCTTAATCCAAGTGGAGCAATACTACCCCCACCCCCCACCCCCACTTCCTATGTATCATTGTATTGGCCTTATCTTCAGCAATTCAATTTAAGAGACAATATTATTTTCATGTAGAAGCTGCTGTTGTTTTTTTAATGACATGTGCTGGCCAGAGAAGGTAATTTTGAAAACCCCCTGCTTTTTTTATCATTCCTCCTAAAACTGTGTTGCTGTTATTTCTAAATTTCACTGCCGTTCTCTTTTTCTTCTATTATGCTTCATGCACTGATTAATATAAAATAAAATTGATAATGATAATCCTAAATGAAGTTTTGACATTTTTGCTCATCATGTTATTAGGAGTTAGCCAAGTTTATTTTGGTGTTTTGTGTTTTGTACCCTGGCAAGGCAGCCTTCTTGTCAGCTTCAGTTCAATGAACAGGTCACAGGAATTATAATCTAAGAATGTGGGTTTGAAGTGCTTATTTCCATACAGATGCATCAAACATATAATGGGTGTTTCCTTACTTAACATAAAAGAGAACTTATTTTCTCTCTTGGGTTTTAAAGGGAAGCTATGGGAATTGGATATGATATGAACAAGGTCTGTTCCCAAATCACAGTTAAAAATGACAGAGGAGCCACTTGCTGCTGCCATACTTGGGGAATCTGACAATAGGACATTTAGTTTCATACATTTACATATAAATCTTCTTGAGCTCTGTTTCGTCTTGTGACAGAGATAGGCCTAAATCCAATTTACTAAAGCAAGGGTGTAAGGGTGTAGGTCTATACATATGTTGTGTATAGTATGTTTAAATGTGTGTTATGTATGTGTACACTTTGAGAGCAAGCAACTAAATTTCATTTTTAATGTGTGTCATTGTGCCCACAGTAAAAAAAAACGACAATAAAGGTTATGTCTGTCTGTCTGTCTGTCTGTCTGTCTGTCTGTCTGTCTGTCTGTCTGTCTGTCTATCTATCTATCTATCTATCTATCTATCTATCTATCTATCTATCTATCTATCTATCAGACTCATAGCTCTTTTTCTTAGGTTCATCCAAACTCAAATACTTAAAGATCACAATTAGGTAAGAATTTATTTATTATATTTATAAATAAATGCCTTATATTTATAAATAAATGCCTTTATTATCTTGTAAGTAAGTCAAGGCAGAGAACGTAAACAATACCCTCTCCTATTTTCCCCATAACACTGTGAGGTAAATTGGGCTGAGAGAGAGAAAGTGACTGACCCATAGTCATCCAGCTGGTGAATGGTGACATTGTTAAAATTATACTGCATCTCTGTAATTACACTGGTTTTAGAAAAAGTCACTTAAATAATATCCAAGCAAGTATATATGGCTCTTTCTTGGCCCATTCTGTTCTGTTCTTGCAAAGAAGACATCGAGACGAGGCTGGTTCACAACAAAGATCTCTTTATTGAAACATGCTCACAGAACAGAAGCAAGAACACAATGGCCACTGGCCTTTTATATCCCCTTGCAAGGGATGCACATCCAATCATTGCAGGCCATTCTCCCGCCTTGCGCATGCGCATGCGCGCAAGGCCGGAGACAGCCTGTCTGGGTCCCGGGCAGACACGTGGTCTGTCCGGGTCTCTGCAGCCTTCCTGCAGCCTTCCTGAATGACTCAGCAAGGCCCAGGACATAACACCCCTCCCCCCTTGGATTAAACAATAATTAAACATATTGTTTAACACTTTACACATAACACATCATGGCAGGCGGGTTGGCACGTTATACAGTCAACCTTTACTCCTTGCAATCCATTTCCTTTAGTTCCCTGTTGTGTCCATGGACTTTCACTATTTGACAATATTCACACCGCAGCACTACACTTGTTTTTACTCCTTCAGATGGCGAGGACTAATAAACCTCCTGTATAGTAAACAGGGACCTTACATATTCCTTTAAATGCTTAGGAGGATCCTTAACCCGCTCTGATCTCCGTGGAGCCAGATTAGGTGCAGGTGTAGTCGTAGGTGTGGGATTAGGAATAGGTGCCTGGAGTGCCTGCTCCCGGTTTGCGCAAAACAAACCAGGACTTTGTCACCCAGAAAACTCAGGGGTTCCCCCTGACTGCTGACTGGCTGGATCCACCAAACCCAAACCAGAGTTCCTTGGTGGGGTTGAGTTCCCCGAGTCCTTTGGTGGGGTGGAGTTCCCCCAAACTCCACTGGACTCCTCTTGGGAGCACTGTCCCTCGAGCCCAAGACCAGCAGCAGGAGTACCCTGAGTGGCCGATTTACGGCCATTTGCCCCTAGCCAGGGACCTCTGCCAGAGTCAGGAGCCGCCTCCATGGCAAGACCCCCGGAGTCTATGCCAGAGTCAGGAGCCGCCTCCATGGCAAGACCCCCACCTGGAACGTGTAGGAACATTTGGATAAGCGCCCTCGTGGAGAGACTGTGGTCCACAATCGTAATTGGGGTCCCCCTCCCCCCCGAGAGCAGAGCCAGGAGCGGAAACGTGGCCAGGGAGCCTCCAGTGCAATTGGTGAATGTGGCGTCTAAGCACACGACCATCCTCCAAGGCCACTTCATAGGACAGTGGCCCAGAGACCTTGCAGACTACAGCAGTTACCCAAAGATGTCCATGCCCATAGTTTCTGGCCCATACCGGATCACCCACTTGGAGTCTCCTAGGTGCCCGCGGTTGTGACACCTGTGAAGCCACCTGGTCTGGGTGCAATCTGTCCAGTTTCGTGATGAGTTTGCGACCCCAGCGGAGTTCAGCTGGGCTCTTTCCTGTAGCAGTGCAAGGTGTGGTGCGGTGTGCAAGGAGAAAATCGGCTAATCTGTGATGCCAGGGTCCTCGAGTGATTCTCTTTAATGCCTCCTTGGTGGTACGCACCATGCGTTCAGCCTGACCGTTGGTGGCAGGGTGAAAAGGAGCAGACGTGGCATGCCGGATCATGTTGGCTTGAAGAAACGCCTGAAACTCAGAAGAGGTAAATTGGGGACTATTGTCTGAGACAAGGACATCAGGAAGGCCATGGGAAGCGAAGATTCCTCTTAGCACCTGGATGGTCCTGGCAGTAGTAGTGGAGGATACAGGAACGGCCTCTAGCCACTTGGAATGGCTATCCACAAGGAGAAGGAAGAATTGCCCCTGAAAGGGCCCAGCATAGTCAATGTGTACGCATGACCATGGAGTGTGTGTCTCCTCCCACCTATGTACAGGGGCCTGGGGCATTTCAGGCCGTGACTGTTGGCACACTTGGCACCCCTGAACCTGGGCCTCGATGTCCTTATCGAGTCCAGGCCACCAAAGATGGCTACGCGCAAGCGCCTTCATCCTCACAATTCCCGGATGTCTCTCATGTAGAGAGAGCAAGACTCTAGTCCTCAATGAGGCCAGGATGACTACCCTGCTACTCCACAGGATACACCCTTTGAACGTGGAAAACTCATGTTTCCTACGCCAGAAACACCTCAGCATTCTGGGGGATATGATGTGTGGGGTTTGTTTGTTTGTTGTAAACAAACCCAGCAAAGGCTTGTGGTCAGTGTAGACCGTGAAATGGCGGCCATACAAGAAATCATGAAATTTCTTGATGCCTGAGACTATTGCCAAGGCTTCTCTGTCAATCTGCGTGTAATTACGCTGTGCAGATGAGAGAGTTCTGGAGTAATAGGCCACAGGGACCTGAGTCCCATCAGCCTTGAGATGACTTAAGGGGAGGCATCACATGCGATGCACACAGGCAATTGCTCATTGAAATGCGCCAGGACTGCATTTGAAGATAGCAAGGCCTTGACTTCTTTAAAAGCCCTTTCATGGACGTTTGTCCATGTCCATGGAGTCTGCTTGTCTAAGAGCCGGTGTAACGGCTCAGCCACTGCAGCCTTGTGGGGGAGAAAGGAATGATAAAAATTAAGTAGGCCCAGAAAAGCCTGGAGTTCAGCTTTTGACTGGGGACTGGGGGCCAATTGAATGGCCTGAAATTTAGACTCTGCAGGGTGGATGCCTTCAGCATCAATATGAAAGCCTAGAAGTTCGGTGGATGTTACACCTAGCTTACATTTGTCTTGCTGTAACTTCAGCCCAGCTTGGCGGAAACGCAGCAAGACATCTCTCAGCCTTTCAGCTAAGTTCCCAGGTGACTCTCCTGCAATGAGGACGTCATCAAAATAAGGGCAGACTCCAGGAATACCACAGAGTGTTCGCTCCATCACCCCTTGGAAAATGCCAGGGGCTACATTGACCCCAAACTGCAGCCTTTTTACCTTAAAAGCCCCTCTGTGAGTAACTATAGTTTGGGCCTCAGCTGTTGCCTCATCAACAGGTAACTATTGGTAGGCCTGAGCCAAATCAAGCTTAGCAAATACCTTTCCCCCCTTCAGTGAGGCCAGAATGTGACTCACCATCGGCACTGGATATGCGTGCTGCTGCAAGGCTTTGTTTAGAGTGCATTTATAGTCCGCACAAATTCGGACTTCACCATTGGCTTTTAATGGTGTCACTATGGGGGTTTCCCATGGACTAGAATCCACAGGTTCAAGAATGCCTTGTTGGAGCAGTTTGTCCAACTCAGCATCTATTTTACTTTTGAGGGCAAAAGGCACCCTCCTTGGTTTAACCCTGATGGGTGTGGGCTTGGGCTCAAAATGCTCGTGCAGCATTTTCTTTAGATCTGAATAGGCGATCGACTCCAATGGTGCTGGGGCTACAAGGTTCTCAGCAATGTCAAAAGTCTCTTGCCCACAGACACACAGCAAAGTAGCAGCTTTCAATTCGTCTTCTTGGATCTTATTCACCCTGAAGTAGTTCTCGACGTGAGCTACGTAAGAGCTCCATCGTTCTGGGTGCGAAGTATCGAACTCGACAAGACGGCCCAGCTTGGACATCGTTGTGACCGATAGCCTCTTCGATGTCTCTCACTGCAAGGAAGGAGAAGGGGTCCCACGAAGCCAAGCCCACCTCCAGCGTATTTGTACTGGTAGGCGGTTGCTTCTTCTGAACGCTGCGCTTCTCTTCGCTTCAGGCCTTCAGGTGAGTTGGCCCTAGCTTCTTCTTCCTTAGCTTCCTTTGCGGCGAATCCCACCCTCGTCGCCAATGTTCTGTTCTTGCAAAGAAGACATCGAGACGAGGCTGGTTCACAACAAAGATCTCTTTATTGAAACACGCTCACAGAACAGAAGCAAGAACACAATGGCCACTGGCCTTTTATATCCCCTTGCAAGGGGATGCACATCCAATCATTGCAGGCCATTCTCCCGCCTTGTGCATGCGCGCAAGGCTGGAGACAGCCTGTCTGGGTCCCGGGCAGACACGTGGTCTGTCCGGGTCTCTGCAGCCTTCCTGCAGCCTTCCTGAGCCTTGCTGAATGACTCAGCAAGACCCAGGACATAACAATGCTGGTCTGGACAGATACCAAATTAGTATAATTACAGAGATGTCTGATATCTCTGACATGATACCCTGAGGTACCAACATGCATTTATATACCTCCATTGAAATTGCTAGAGTTCCTGCCCAATTTAGCTTTTAAAAAATTCATTTAATACATTAAAGGGGAAGCTGATTACAGAGAAAAGAAACAATGTCCACATTACTTATAATGATCTGGGATCCATTTCTGCCCCATAAGTATTCTAAGTAATCCAAAATGAGGAATTGCATCCACTTACTTAGTTGGAACCAGAACTGCCTCCTAAAAGTAAACTGATGTGTAGTAAGCAGCATCCTCATCTGTCTGTCTTCCAGTAAGTGAAGACATAAAATGGGAGTCATTGTGAGCAATCTAAAAACGCTCTAACATATACCGGCATGCTCACTGGCCCTAAATGATTGTGGACTTCAGCTTCAAGTTTGAAGCTATATGTCTGTTTTTTCTCCTACAGCTAGTTCTCATATTTGGCACCATTCTGAACTTTTTAAAAAAATAACCCTAACTTCTGCACTTATGGGAGTACATACAATAAGAATAGAGAAAAGGGTAAAAATAGATTACCAGAGACATGGAAAAAAAGACTGGAGAAATGAAGGGAGAACAGAGCATATGGAAAGATAGATATGTAGACCTAAGTTGAAATGTTTCTGATCCTATCCCTTTTTTTATTTCCTCCCCCACAATTATAGTAATCTTCAATTCAAGATTCCTCCCCTTTAACTAACAATTACATCTTTTCCAAAAATATTCTGTAACTGAAGAACTTTATCAATCAACATTGTATTGTGTTTTGAAAATATTTTCTGGAGGTAGGTAGACATGAATTCCACAGAAAATAAAAAGTATCCTGGAATTATACAAATTATACAAACTACCAAGTTCAGAGAACACCAAAAAGTTCACAGTTCAGATTTGGCATTTTTAATCCACCTATTTTTATTGTAATAATCTTATTCAATTGCTTTTATTGCCTTCACTTTGCTTTCATTTTAGGAAAGTGGGTTTTGACAAATTTTAATAAATGGGGTTAATGAAGTTCGATCTGAATCAAAACGAACATAAAAAACGTACATTTTTTTTCATCCGCACAGAATACAAACTTTTTAATAAAGCATAAGAAATTCAGGAATGTTATTAATTTTAAAGCTAGATTAATGATCTGAATATCTCTACTGATCCCCACGAACAGCTCCTATAAAAAGCGTACAAAAAAGATAAAATTGGCCACTCCTCAAACCGTTGCCCACTCGCCCCGCTTTTAGTCGTACCGGCCTGACGTCAACCATAGAGATGAAAGGACTTCCCTCCGCCGCTGCGCTGTCCCGCCTCATTTCTCGGCTTGGAACATGGCTGCCCTAGCAACGCCGGCGCTTGAGGGGTGGACCAGGTACCAACAGGTAAATTTGCCCACATCTGCTTCGCTAAAGCCTTCCTTCCCAGTTGCGGGGGAGGGATCGTGACTTGGCTGGATATATCGAGCTGAGGTCAAACTCGCCAGCCCACCTCGTCCCCGCGTAAGTTACCCGACCTTAACGTTAGCTGAGCTACAATTCCTGGAATGCTGGCAGTTACCTTTTGCCGCCTCTGGAAGGTCCCAAGTGGGAGACTTATGCCAGAAGATCTGTATTTTGTTTTTCCTGGGCAGTTAGGCATGTTAGCAGAAATATACGGTGTCACAGGCTATTGCCGATTTCTTCCGAGGCATGGCATGGATAATGAAACCTGGTTATTTTAAAGGGAGCGGGGGAGAGCCTGTTCCTGACTGAAGAGGATCAGTAATTGAAGTCCTGGATACGAGAAAAGGGGTGGGATAAGTCCCTTACACCCAGGCTTGCAGAATCAAAAATCTTTATACAAATCTCTGTAGTTATAAGACCATAGTTCGTTATGAAAAGTCGCTAGCCCTTCAACCAGTGATCTGAAGCTGAACGTTTTGCCTCTAAATATTAAATGTAAAAACCCTGTCCAGCATTATCAAATGCTTTTGGTGTCTTGTGTCTGTCTATACTTCATTTTTATGTGCTTGTTGGATGCTTTCTTTTTCTTTTCTGCAACAATCAGGCGGCAGAAGCTACTTTTTTTCCCAGACAGTAAAGCTGGGAAGATCTCAGATTTTCTTCTGAAGGCTGCATTTGCCTCCTACTCTCAACTGCCAGGGTCCTCTGTCATTTGCTGTTGCTCCAATTCCAGACATTTTGGAAAATATTGTTTTCCAGCTAGGCAAAATGCATATCCTGTTTAATTGCAGAGAAAATATTATTACTATCTTCCTGTTGTGCAAATGGGGCATCTTTTTGGTTGACACCCCCCCCCCCCAGCATATTCCCTGATTTCTGGAAAAAAAAAGGTTTTCTCAGTTTTCTGCTGCTTTATTGTCAAATTCAACATTCAAGTATACAATATCCTTTGCATGGAATTTTGAAACTTGTTGAGGTAGTAAAATATCAAAACATTTTAACTTTGGAGGGTCCCTGCAGAATTGCCTTTACCATTTTATCGTTATTAAAATGAACATCGTTAAGATGAGGTTTGAAGTAGTTTTAGATCTAAATTGAGCTTTCCCCTGTCTTTATGTTGTAGACACTCTTTAATGAAAATGTACTAATGGATTTGGTTATAATGATTTTTAAAATTGTGTTTTGCGTAGAATGGCAGCTGTTTTAGTGCTCCAGATGCTCTTCAACATTTTCAGAGCTGGAAGGCCAAAACTGATCAAGTTAAGAAAATTGAATTCCTAAAAACAGGCAATAAACTAAAAAATCAGTAAGTTTAAATTCTGTAATGGTATAATTTGTCTAAAACAAGACATAGGAATAAAGTAAAAATAAAATATTTTTAAAATGGTCAGGTATTGTAAAAAGAGCAAATGTTTGAAATTTGTTGATATTTTTATTCAATATAAATAGCTATAGCTACCTTTAAGGTAGCTTGTTTAGTTTCACAAACATTTATTTTCATAATTTGCTCACCTTGTGGTTCAAACAGTACCTGCTAGTGGGTCCATACATCTGCAAAGAGAGTGGAGTATAGACATGCAGAGATAGTTTTCCTATTGACTGGACTAGTCTTCCCTTGGAAAAGTGATCAGTTTTATATGCTATTAAAAACTGCTATTTCAGAGAATTTTGCTTATTTATTTAAATAATGTATTTGGCCACCCATCTCATAGCAGCGAATTGTTGGGATATGGATGTCTTCAGTCTGTATGTTTTGGGGAGAAATGTGAGTTGATTGAATTTGAATCATGTTTTAGTTTTGGTTTGATATATGAAGACTTGGACATTTTATCATTTTTATAAATGTATTGTAAATTGCTTTTGATTGTGGCAGGGATAAATCAAAGAGATGGTATGGTCTAATGTTGATACCAGGCTAGAAACCAGGAGGCTGTGAGTTCTAGTCTTGCCTTAGACATGAAAGCCAGTTGGGTGACTTTGGGCCAATCTATCTCTCAGCTCACAACATCAGGCTCTGGCATCAAGCAAATCTAATAGTAATATGTATCCTGTCCCTTGTCAAATATGTACTTCAACAAATCTTGTCCCTTTTCCTAGACTTGTGAACCTTGAAAAGGATAAGAATGTTCTTCTTTTCAATAAGAAGAGTGATTTTAGGATGGAATATTGCATACTGGAAGAACTGGAATACAAATTGACTAAAAACCGGAAAACAGAAAGTAAAATGTTATTTTATTTATTTATATTTATTCATTAACTATTTTGAAAAATACTGAAAATAACTTCCTGATTCATTGTTATGTAAACAACTGATCAACTTTGAGGTTTTCATAGTGTGCTCCCCTGCAATTTGTATGAAGCTTAGTGGACCTTCAGAATAGCATCTCATTAAATAGCATTAGGAAATATTCATTGATTGAAACAATGGGTTTCCTGTTGGGAGTTACATAATATTAGTGAACAGAGCCAGAATACTTCAAAGTAATTATCTAATAGTAGAATAGGAGTTTTACTTTGCCATGGCCAGATTATCCATTGCCTCTGCAGAGAAAATAGCAGTTTTGGAAGATATCTTTTTTCATTCATTGCCAGATCAAGGATCTTCATATAGAAAGAGATAACGGAGGGTGTGTGTATGTTTGGAATGACATTTAAATAAAGATGAGTGGACTGACTGTATGCAAGATAATGCACTCTGACTTACAAAAATTGTTTAGCAAATTCTTAATATTTCAAAATTTCTTGCTTCATTTCTTAACGTTTAAGAATTGCAGAGAACAGTGTTTTAGGCATTTGTGCATTTTTATGATACTTAAACATGAAGGTATTCAAAGTGATAAGAGGGTAAGATATGAAAGCAACATAATTTTCTAGTGGAAAAATACTAATAAGATGCTGTGTGGGTTTTTTTTTATAGAAGCAAAAATACAGCAAAAACTGACCAGAATCCATAGTACTGTTAAGGGACTTCAGCGACAGCTAAAAGATGTGAAACCAACTCCAGAATGTAAGCCACTAATAACGTTTTAGTTATACAAGCAAAATTGCTAAAAGTAGTTTGAATAATTGTGCTGTAAATTATTTGTATTTTAGCAATAGTACTTTGCAATTTCCTAATTATAAAGTTGAAAAGTTTTTTTTATTTCACATTTGGGTTAAACTGAAAAGAGTTGCAAGGTAATGTTGAGACTTTATAGTTTTCAGTTCACTTGCTAAGAAATATGTTGAAATTATTATCTATTCACAAAAATGTGAAGTCACAGCTGCCACTTCTTTGGTTTTTATACACATTGAGTACTTTCCAAGAACTTAGAATACTGTAAGGTATCAGTGTAGTATGTGTGTGGATCCAAGCAGTGTGACCTTTTACAATTGACTAATGGAAATTTTGCCAGCGTGCACATTTTATAAATGCTGCCCAAGATTTTTTGGTATGGTACTCTGTGTGCCGATAACTACTGGAACCATTATGGCTAGTTTATGCCATAATCTTCCAACTTTGATTTTCATTATTATGGTTCGTCGCAGTCAGCCAGATGTTCAGACTAGATTTGGCATTTTATCCACCTATCGTATACACAACACTTGAAATCACATGTGCCAGTTTTTTAGTTGGTATTGGTTTCATATGCATTTCTATTATTATTTTATCTCACCTTTTTTTTAAAAAAAAAAGCTCAACTCAAGGCAGTGTATGTACCTCTTGTTTCCAATTTTCTCCACAACAACCATCTGGGATGAGTTGGGCTGAAAGAGTGTGACTGGCCCAAAGTCACCCAGCCAGTATTCATGCCCAAGGGAACTCACTTTCCTGGTTTCTAACCAGCACCTTAACCACAACACCAAACTTGCTTTCTTAAGCTTATAAAATGCAAAGAACCTTAGAACAAAATTCAAAGGATGATGTTGATGTCACTTTAGACATTTCTGAAGTGAGTATTGTGATTTTATATTAATATCAGGGCAGCTGCAATTATCCTTTTACCTGGGATCAAATGAGAATGACTAGATACAGAATGGAACAGGACATCTTCAGCTGGAATTGTTGCATAAAAGAGGGGATTCTAGCAAAGGAAGGTCTTATGGGAAGCCTCTGCTGCCAAAGTTTTCTTTTCTGTCTCACTGTTGAAGATACAAGAAATTTATCAATTTTTTAAAATCTTATTATTCTAGGTCAGGATCATTTAACTGTAACTTGATTTTGTTAATTTATTTTCTGATTATGCTTCTGTTCTTGACACACATTTTGGGAACTGAATAGCACACTGCATATATCAAATCTTTCTTTTTTGTTATATTATTGCTTTTAAGTTGGATTATTTAAGATATACCACCTGTCTCTGCTTTGTGATACGTTTGAAATTCTCGGTTTTGACATGCAAATATTATCTCCTCTCTCTTTTGTAGTTGTTGACAAGCTTAGAGAAATGATGGAAGAATCTGAAACAGCAATAAGTTCTTTTAAAGAAGAGCAGCGACAAATGTATTCATGGTTTTCAAAATAAAATAAAATATGTATATCTTGGGTTTTGTTACCATAAGTTAATTAATAGGAAAATTTAAAATGTTAATCAGGAAACATTCATATAATATTTAAAAAGTTAATAAAAATGAAAGAATACAAAAGGATACAAATCTAACTTTATTAAAAGCTTTCCAGTAAATTAGCATTTCTGCTATAAATAATCCAGAGGCTTTTTAATAGTGTTATGGAAAGCCATTGAAATAAGAACTACAAATAATATGTAGAAAGTAAATTCTAAAATTTATTTATTTAGCGGGCATCATGTCTTGTAGTAATTTTTAATCTACCCTCACTCTTAGTATTTGATATAAAATCAACACCTGAAATATTCAATATATTCTCAAAAGCTAAATATATGTTTATGTAACAAAAATATATTTAGTAATATTGTATATATTATAATCCATAAAACAGTAAAGTGCATTTTAAAGACATGAAATGTTCTCTTCTTTTGCCATCTTTATGAAAGTCAAATATTAAATTCCTGTTGGCCACTAGGTTTTCTTGTTTCAAATTGTAAATGTTCATGAGTGTTCCATTTAAATAGAAATTCAGCATATAAATTAAATAATTCATAAAATTAAAATGTATGGCTGGATTACAGAATAAAGCAGCATCTTCCAGAAGCCCACATCTGACATAAGGAGCACTGGAGATAGAGGATGATATTCTTTTTTCCTCCTCTTCCATTTTTTTTTATTTCAGGAAAGAAAATTCTGTTCTCGAGTTACGTAGCAAGAGGGAAGTCAAGGCTAACAATGCCTGTAGAAGACATTCTCTTTGCCAAGTAACTATAGTTGCAGTTCACATATGGAACCTTCCTTCTGTCATTGTAGTGCACCTGGGAAAGATAGGATCCCCGTTAGCAAACTCATCTCTATCACTCAAACCATTCAAATGGGGGTTATGAACTGCTGTTTAGCTGATTGAGCAGTTCATCCAGAAATGTAACATTCATTATTTTTGTTATGAGTTTGTCTGGTGGCCATGACCATGACTTTTCTTTCAACCTACTTATATAATAAGGAAGGGAAAATAACTTTGACCAATTTGTGCTATTGCTATAAAAATTGTGTGTGTGTGTAGGAAAGTAAAAGAAAAGCCTTTAATGTGTTGGTGTGCTATATTATTTTTTTTTATCTTTGATTTATATTTCTACTGTATGACAAAATAATGAATTTAAAAGTTAACCCAAATTCTCTTAATTTTAGATACGTATTTTGTGTTTAATTATCTAAGACAGACATGTCAAACTCGCGACGTCACGTGACGTCGTGCAATGTATCGGAGCTTTTTCCCCATTGCTAGCAATGGGGTGGGTGCAGTTTCCTTGTGACGCGTCCGGCCCACGGGCCGGCAGTTTGACATCCCTGATCTAAGACAATAAAATATTTGGCCTTTGTAAGAATAATATTTACATTTTATTATATCTTTGTGATTTAAAGCTCTCTGAAGAATATTTCTGAGGTTTGCTACCAGTGTCAGGATTTAAAGATCTGTTCTAAATATATACATCCAAAACCCGTTTGGATTTTCTGAGTGATATCATATCACACTGCTTTTGTATATTTGTTCAGTTTGTACAACTGCATGAGAATGAAACTTAGGCACAGGACTAGTTACATTATTTTTTATTCTATGTTAGATTATTTATTTATATTTTTAAAATTTTAGTTATGATGAACTTCTAAGAGAGGAGAAGGCTGCTACAAATGAGATCAGTGCCTTGGAAAGAAAAATCGAGATGTGGGCTGTAGGAACTTCAGCTGCAAGAATTTTCAAGCAATGTGCATTTCCAGTACATAAGGAAGTGCAAAATCAACTTCCTGAAGAAGTCCTTGAGCTTGAAAAATTTCTTCAGCAAACTGGAGGAAGGCAAGGAGGTTGGGATGAATGTGATCATCAAATCTTCCTAAAAATTTGGAGAAAACATAAAGGTAAACCGTCATACATCACTGAAATCCTTGAGTTCCTGCCTGATAGAACAAAGGAAGACATTGAATCACATGAGAAATGGCATCAAGAATTTCTAATTTTAGAGTCACATAAAAAGGAGGTGAGAGAATTTTGCCAATTCATTTGTCTATAAATTTAATAGGGCCACTGTATATTAGAATTGATCTATGCAACTAGTTTTTTCTTAACCACTAGTTGTTTATTTATGATAGCATGTAAATGTTTTCCAATTTCATCAATACTCCTTTACCTGGCACCTCTAGATTGGTAGAATGATAAATTCCACAATTCCAATTGTTATGCTAGGAATTGGATTTAGAATTGAAAGAGTGCTTATATGATGTAGTAATTACAGATGATAATGTTCAGTGCTTTTGAATACAAGAATATGCAATAACTGTTGCAATAACCAAGAATATTTTACAGTAGTCCTCAACTTACAACAATTTGTTTAGTAACTGTTCAAAGTTACAATAGCACTGGAAAAAAGTGACTTATGACCGTTTTTCACACTTATGACCATTGCAGCATCCACATGGTCATGTAATCAAAATTCAAATGCTTGGCAACTGGTTCATATTTATGATAGTTGCAATATTCTGGGGTCATGTGATCACCTTTTGAAACCTTCTGCCAAGCAAAGTCAATGGAGAAGCCAGATTCACTTAACAACTGTGTTGTTAACACAGTTAACAACTGCAATGATTCACTTAACAACTGTGGCAAGAAAGATCATAAAATAGGGCAAAACTCACTTAACAATTGTTTCACTTAGCAACAGAAATTTTGGGATCAATTGTGGTTGTAACTGGAGGACTACCTGAATTTGGGAAAAATAGATTATCCTTCTTTGGGTTCTATATTAGACTACACCGCTTCATGCTCTTTCTCTCTCCCTTTTTTATTCTTACAGCCTATAATTCCCCTGCCAACAAACATTCACCTAGTTCATTGTTCCTTTATTCTAAGGGTTTAGTGAGTCATACAGACTGGAATTTATTCAATTTTGATCAGAATGTATAATTCTGCAGTTAAGACTGAAATCTAACGATGCTATGGAAATGAGTTCCATTGAAATGTGAAAGCATTCAATAACAAAGGATTGCAGTAGTTTAGTTGTTATTTCTTAATCATAGTCCTCAACTTATGACTGATCACTTAGAGGTATGCTTTGCATCCTTCCCTAAGCCGGAAGGATTTGCAATAATCTACAATGGTCTAGATACTGTGTTAAGGAAACAGAGAAAGCCACTCCATTCTTGAACCATAATCCCAGAAGTGGCCGCCATTTTTGAGCACCAACAATTTACAAATCAGTAGATGGTTGGAAATAAATTATGTGAAAGTATTTAGTACTATGTCTGTCTGTCCAGGTAAACCAAACAAGAAATATTACCAGATGATAATTGTACTTTCTTGTAAGGCTACATTAACAGAATCTTGTAAGTTTGAAAGTACAAATCTCCTGCCGTTGCTTCTAACAGCCTGATTAATTAGGGCAAGTCCTTCCTAAGTTTCTTTCTCTGGCTGTTAAACCACTAGGAGCTCCTCCCTCTCTTGTCAGATTATTCTTTAGGCAGCATCCCCCCCCCCCTCGGTCATTCCCACATACCATTATGGCCCATCAGAAGGATATCTAAAAATAGAATGGAATCAGATTTGTTGTAGGAAGAGAGGCCAGCAAAGGAAAAATGGAGTTAAAAAGTAGGTTGGGTTTGGCTAGGATTAGTCAAATTAATCCCTGGGGAGAAAGGATACACAAACACACATGCAAGATACCGATTTGTTATGCAGAAGAAATGCAGGCACCTCCTATGGCTACTGCCTGTAAAGGAGCAGGAAATATTTCTAGAAGCCATGCTGTAAATGTTTTTTCTTCATTGGTTGCGTGGAAAATTCCCAATACATAGCTATAACAACAACAAAAAAACCTGCTAGATCAGTCTAAAACCCATTCTAGTATACTAATTTGTTTCTCACTGTTGTCAGACAGATTTTTAAGATCTCTTCAGAAGCATGATGACACCTATGGACCTAATTGTACAGATTACTAATAAGAAGTACAGTCTTAGGTCCTTTTTTCCTTCAGAGGATTAGAAATGTCACGATGATAAATTTATTTACTTATGAATTATTTTATTCACTTTACTGTTACCTCTAGGCCATTAAAAAATGGAAGATGAAGAAACAAGAAGAAAAAGGTACAATCTTAGTCCAGAAAGAAAATCCTGAGGAAGTGCCCACTGATGTTCATTGTCAGCGTGAAGCTCAGAAGCAGAAAACTGAAGAGGAAAGGAAAAAAAGATTAGCAGAGCTTGAAACATGGAAGAAAGATAAAGCACTTGCAACTGCAGCAAAACAGGAAGTTCAGTTAAAAGAGGAAGAAGAGAAGGAGAAAAAAAAGCAGAGAGAACGTCAGCGGCAGCTTCAAATGAAGTTATTGTTGGAAGATTATAGTAGAGAGAAAAAGGAACAGGAAGAGCTGCTGAGACTTGAAAAAGAAAAGAGAGAGGAAGCTGAAAGGGAAGAGAGGAAAAGAACTGCAGCAGAAGAAATTGTTAAATTCCAAGAACGAGTGAGTAGTCTTGTTTATCTGTTCCATATTTTCTCCAGGTTTCTTTGTATTTTCATATGAAAAGGACAATTCTGTATCACTATATGAAGCTTCCTGGTGATGGACATTTAAATTCAGTTGATTTGTCTCATTTGGCTACAATTGTTTCCAGTTAAAACAGCAAATCCTTAGAATTATTTTCTAAAATAATGGTTCATATAGGCTTAAAATAACCACTTGATTGGGGTAATCAAGAATTGAATTGATGAGATAGTAATTATGAAAAACAAATACATGTAGCAGTTGTCTCCAGTATTTCCTTAAAGCAAAAGAAGGATGCTCAACATGCTGTTCTCAAAGAATATACTATATTAAGTTTGAAGACGTCAGAATGGACTGCAGTTTATTTATCCATAAGAGTGGTCTTTGCCAATTCTGGAGAACTCTGGGTAAAGTACAAAATATAACAGAATAACAAAATAGCATATATAATATCATGATAATATAACAATAGCAACAAAAACTAATCATCTCACCACCGAGAACAATATACAAGTGAAGTGTTCTTCACTCTTCTTCAGAAGGCCATAAGGAGAGCAGCCAGTCTCCCTTCAGGGAACAAGCTGTATCAAAGGCTATATTACTCTCACCAATTACCTTTGTTTCATTCAAGAAGATCAGAAATGTATTTTTCAAATCCTTATATGGCAAAAATGTGTCCCTGTATTTGTTTCATTTTCTAATTGCATTTCATATTTATATCCCTTGGTTCTTTTAATCAAATGTCCCTTGCTTGCCTAATCCCAAATTTCTTATTCATTGACCATGTTTGACTTCGTACTTTTAGACAGAGATTAGCTATAGTCTGTTCACTAATATCACATCCCAGTATTAGCATTAGCAAATTGGATGGACTATAATGAGGTTATTACCATGTTAATATAGTTCTAATGTAGCCACTTTTATCAAGCACTTGTTTTAAATTTTGACTTGAATAAAAATCCAATTTAAAATTTTAAAAATCCATTAACCAATATTTGATCTTTATATCCCCCTGCCTGCAGAAGAGTCACCAAAGCAGATTTCTGCAAACCTCAGGCATCCTTGTGTTCTATGAGAATGAAGGGCAGTTATAGTGACCACAGTTGAGATTGACAATTTAGTTGTTAAGGGAAGCGGCTGCTGATTAAAACTATGATTGTCCTTATAATCTTATTTCAGCTTTCCTTTGCTTTATAGACCTCCAAAGGTCATAAATGCAAGGACTATCTGTATGGAAGAGAGAGGAAACTAGTCAAGAACTAAGTAGCATTCAAGTCTTCATTGGTGAATGTAAAATATAACAGTGCTACATATTATGGCCATTTGGGCAAGGTTATTGCTTAAGATTATTCATAGTAAATAATTAATTGACACTGGCTACTTAACTATTGTAACGAGTAACAAAAACTATTTCTTATTTGTTTATTTTATTTATTCAAGCCTCTGGGGGGAGGGGGAGAGTGAGATTTATAGCAATATTTCATTTATTTTATTCAGGATCTGCATAAACTTGAGCTGAAGTTTCTAGAAAAGCAGGCAAAAGAAGATGAAAAGATTGAAAAAGAAAAAAGATTGTCTAAGCTGAGAAAGAAGGTAAGAATTTAATATACGTTATATATCTCAGTCCCATGTACATTTCTCAGAAGTGTTCCTCTGACTTCAAAGAACTCTGGCATTTAAAAATTATCACATATGATATTAGTTTCTTATTGAAATGTCGTTATAGAAAATCCTGAAACTGGAATTTAGTCACCCATATGGAAGCAAGAGGAGAAGTTGTAAAGGAGTTAGAATGAAAGAAAATGCAAAAGAAATTGAGTTGAGAGTAACTCAACTACGTGTGCAAAGTGCATAATATGTCATTTTAAAAATAAAATATCTAATCGCCTTCTCTTCTCTAGAAATAAAATTAAATTTAAATCTGTATAGATGATGAATCAACAGTAATTCCTAATGGATTTGGTTTTTCTTCTAAGTGTTTTAGGATTGTTGACACAGACTTTAGTTTAATGCCTGGTATCTAATTGGTAAGCCCCATGGAATTCAGTAAAATTAACTTTGTGCAAAATTGTTTTCAATTGAACTTTAAATATTAAACAATATGTGAAATGTATTATTTTTATTAAATTTTAATTATTAGTAATAGCAATGGAAACATAGCATTTAATCATGATCCATAGGTGATAATTCTAAAATATTGGAGTAATAATCTTGGTGGACTGAAAGTTAATTTTTGTATTTCTAGTGGTCTTGGTTCCCTCAGGTTTGGTACCACTCAGTAATTACTGTCTGGCCCCATTTGACTTCTTTTCTGTTAGTAGTCGTCACTCTTTTGATTTGTATCTTTGTTCTAAGTATCCAGCAAGAATCAGATGCATGATAAATTACTGGTCTTTAATCCAAACTAATATGAAAATATAGTGCTATGCAAGTTTACTTTTTACTCTTTATTATTTAATTCATTTGTACTTGCAATTGCCTTAAATGACTTTTTCTGTATTTTCACTATTAACAGGTTCACATTAATGTAACTCGGGATCCATGCAGGTTATTCAGACCTACAAAGGTTTGGGAAGAACGAACAAAAGAGATTGGACCTATAGGTACAGGGCCAGTGTTGTATATTCCTCATAGGTGAGAAAATTAAAATATTTTATATAATTAATGTACATCTTAAATTTCCTTAAATTTAAATATTTGTGATTAATGAACTTTTATATGATTAATATATTTGCAAGATACTAATCTATTTTTATATTGATAGGGCTGTCCCAAGCTGGCGACAGGGATTATAATTGGACATCTGCAAATAATTTATTTGAAGATAATATAACATAATTTATTATTAGTTTGTATTATATATGAGAAATATTGTAAATGTACATATAAATGTTATGTTAAATAAAAATCAAGTATATATTGTTTCATTGTAAAATACTTGCAAAAACTTTTGTTTGAATTTTTTTTCTCTAGAACCCGGGTTTAGCAAGTGACCTCTTTCTGTAAAGCTCAAAAAAAAGTGAATATATTGTTTTCTATGTACTTTCACTTTTTTCAACCCAGAAATAAACAGATAAAATTAACACGTGTTTTTTCTTTGCTTTACTTAGATTAATTATATAATGTATCTCAGATTAATTTAAGAGGGTAAGCAGATAATATCTTAATGTTCCTGGAATTGGATAGAAAATAATAAGCTCTTGTTATAGAGAAATGAGTTGTTTCTTAATCGCTATCCTTCAAAACTAAATTTTTTTACAAACAAAACAGATTTAAAAACTTTAGAGCAGAGGTCCCCAATCTTTTGGGCACTAGGGACAGGTTATGGAGAGAGGTTTTTCCGCGGACTGGAGGGAGTGTGGTTTTATGTGCTGCCTGCATCCCGCGGATGGACTTTGCTTGTTTGCGCGGCCTGGTTGCTGGCATGCTGCGGCCCGGTACTGGTCCACGGACCGGGGGTTGGGGACCCCTGCCCTAGAGAGATAGACAGAGTATTATTTTCTTTCTGCATACTCTTCCAAACAACTGAAAATGTTTCAAAGTAAGCTTGTCCAAGATTAAATTGTGCAACTTAAAATGTATTTTAATTTTTTACAAAGAACATAAAAACTAAGACAAACTAATAAAAAGAAAAAGCAGAAGAGAGAGAAATGGAAAAAAAGTCAAACGTGCCAAGAGAAATAGAAACTTCTGATTTCTTTTGCAACAAATACACTGTCAATACAATTACAAAATTATTTCTTTCTCTATGACAAAAGAAAGCTCACTCTATTATCCAGTTGTTTTTCTAATTATCAAAACCATATATCGTAAGTACATTGTTTTCATTACATCCAAAAAATCTAATAAGGGGTTTCCAGTCACCCATATATGTAGTTTTCTCTATAAGCAAAGAAAAAAATAGTCATCTATGGAAGCTTCATCACCTTCACCAGCCATTTGTCCATTGTGGGTATTATCAAACTTTGTCACTTTGGAGGACATTGTAATCTCACCCTAGTTAGCATTCATGAAAACAAAGTTCTGTAACTTTGTTTTAGTTGTTTATCCTTAGTTCCAAAAGAAAGGTTGGGTTTGGGATCTTGCACTTCCCTCTTAAATGCAATGCTGACACGGTAAAGAATGAATATTGTGGCATGGAAACTCCCTGTAAAAAATTCTCCAGACAAAATTTTGTGACATAATTTCTTGTTTTTCTGTCATTGTAATGCTACTGAGCAAGATGTTGATTTTAATTGCACAAGCTCAGATATATTCTAGGATTTGATGGTAATTTTGGAAGATCCCCTGTAAAAATCTAGAGGATCTGCATAAAATATAGAACAGATAGGTATAGCACAATACCTTTTTCAATAATCCATGCCAGCCTTTGTTGTATATGGTCTTTGAAATATTTTAATAATTATTTTATCAGTGTTGTATCAATGAGAAATACATAATTTCAGAAGATTCTTGGACAGAAACTACATTCCTTACATTTCTGCACATTGAAGCTTCCAAATCATATCTGTAATTGTTCCGGATCAAGCCATGTAAACAGATATAATCTCTAATTTTGCAACAGTGTTATATCTGATCCCAAAAAAATTGGGGAAAAAATTGTGTACAATCAGAAAAAAGTTACCCATTTGCTACCCAATGCCGTGGGCCTGAACGATCGGAGCAATTTTAAAACCTGCTTTTGGTTGGCGCCAAAGCTGCTTAACCCCACCTCTTTAGGCGCAAGAGGCGGAATGAAGCTCGGTCAGCTGCCGGTTGTTACCGCCGCGGCCGCTAAAAAAAAAAAGGCCCAGCGTTGGGGCTGCGTCACATGACTGTGCCGCCGGTGACGGAGTTGCGTGTGAGAGTAGGAAGCGGAAAGCCAACATGGCGAGCCCGGTGCTGGTGGAAGACGAGGGAGGCTTTGGGGACGGGGAAAGGTTGGATTTCCTCAAGGAACGCCACGTGCGGTTCTTCCAACGCAGCCTTCAGATTTTGCCTGAACGCTACTCGTCCCTGGAGACCAGCAGGTACACTCGGGGAAGCGGGAAGACGCTCGAGGTTCTCCGGGTGGGAAGTAAACGACGAGTTTACCTCCCAGAAGCAGCCCCTGCGCGAAGTGCTTGAGACAGCTGAGCGGTGGGCGGGGTCCTCTCCGAAGCGGGAATAACCCGCCAGGATTTGTTCTCTTCTGGCCACTCAGGGGTGTCGGGGCGGCGGGCCGGAGTGGCGCTCTGGGAAGCTTCCTGGAGTCAATATTTGTGAAATGGCGTTAATCTAATTCTTAATTAAACTTACCTGTGCGCCAAAAGTCCCGCATCCTAATCCTTGATGATTGTCGGTGGCAGCTTGAAATTGAAAACAGATGTCTGCTCAGAGATATCCCCGTTTATTCACACACTTCGAATGATAACTTTAATATTTATTGGGTGTAGTGATCTCACAATGACAATCTCACTGGAACTAAAATAAATTAGATCCAGTTTCCCCGATGTGTTTTAGATCAAATTTCGGAAAACAGATCAGACATGATCTTGTTTTCACTTATTACCGTTTCAAAACAGTTAAAATACTTTGTTTCATTTCATTAAGCTGTTAACCTTGCAGATTACCCTTGATCAGAACCCAGATGTTTTGTTGTACAGTTATCAAAACTTTTGAATGCTTGCTCCCCTGTTTGAGATGGATAGAGGTTTGAAAGCAGAAAGTTAGTAACTCTTACCTGATTTAGTTGGTAGGGTACCCACTTTACAAAGGCCTGACTGCCTGAGTGAAAGGTTCTCAAAAGAATTTGACACACATGACTGAAAATTTGAATTAAAAAAAGCATTTGCTCAAAAGATAAATAAGTATAGAATTTGAAATGGAAAATGTAGAAAATGTTCTTTATGGATTTATTCTATTCTTGGACAAATCTGGGTTGAGTAAACTGGTGAGTACTACAAACATTGCAGAGAAAGTATTTTTTTGAACCTTACAAGTGCACCTCATTGAACTCAGTCAAACTTAGTTCTGAGTGAACACCTGCAAGATTGCCCTCAAGATGTGTGGCAAATTCATATTTCTAGGCTTGGAGTTGAGATCAAGATACTTGGGTATTATGTGGACTTAATGTCCAAGCCCTTTAGAAAAAGAAAATGTGGGGCTTCTAAAAAAGAAGCAGCCAGAGAATATGTCCTTTTCATGAAATTTTCTTTATCAGCAGTTTCATCATTTTGAAACTGATTTTCTCAGTTCACTATCTTGAAATAAAATTTATTTAAACTGCAGATAATATGTCTACATTTGGGGAGAAAGAGCTAAAGGTCTTCATTAATGTAAAAGTTTGTCTCATTAGATGCAAGGGATTTAACTCTAGTCCTTTGTACACTATCCTACTATTAAGTTAGGTATTGCAGTTTCTGTAAACACATCAAAGGAGTTTTTATTTTCTGTGCTTCGCACATTGGATGGGGTTAATTCTGTCCTTGGGACTTGTACTGCATTATTTACTCTGAATGTACTCTCTGCTTGATCTAGGGTACTTATTTGATCTATTAAAGGTGAGTATGCAAGGAATATAATTAGTGAGTCTAAATGGTAAAATTTGAACACACATTGCAATTAAAAGTGGGTGTAGCAGGTATGGATGTGCTTGGTGGTGTTTTGTTTATTGCATTGCAAAACTTTAATAGATGTTAAGCTGTATCTTTCTTTCAAAAGCATTCATTGAGAGATTCTAAGATAAATGTTGCATGCTCCAAAGTGAATAAGAAGCTTGTTGTTGCAATGTGCATTTACTGCATCTCAGATTTTTCAGAATAATTATCGTGTAAGAATTCAGTAGCATTCTACAGTTCTTCCTAGAATTTGAAATGGAAGATGTGAGAACTACCAGTATTTGATTTAAGAAGTTTCTGACAGGTTCTATGTATACTTTTGTGTACACTCTGAAACAGTTTTTCCTTTGAATCTGTATAGTCCTATTTCATCCTAAATTTGAGGAATGAAGTAAGCAATGAAATGCATGAGTTTATTTTGCAAATAATATAAATATAAATTTCTTTACATTATTTTCAGTTTCTGATTTAAGCAAAATTCTAATTCAGTCAATAGTTTTAACATTTGCTCAAATGTAAGGTTCTGTTTTTTGTGTGGACTGACTGATTTCCAGCACTATATAAAGCTGTTTGGCTTCTATATCAATGTGAAAAATTTTCTTTTGTTCCATTATGTAAATGCTTAAGTATTTGCCTTATGATTTAATACAATCAGTACACAATCAATGTTGCTATTTACTTTTATGTCTCAAGTGCAGGGGTCTTCAAACTTGGCCCCTTTATGACTTGTGGACTTCAACTCCCAAAATTCCTCAGCCAGTGGGCCTGGCTAAGGAATTCTGGGAGTTGAAGTCCACAAGTCATAAAAGGGCCAAGTTTGAAGACCCCTGCTCAAGTGCATATAACATGTATTCTTACAGATTTCTTCAGTTTCAATATATGAAACTCTGATTTAGAAAAATACTGCTCAATAATTTATTCCATCACCAGCCAGATATATAAATCTTTTCTAGAACATGTTTTGGTTATTGCTCTTCTTACTCATTCTCTGAAATGATACATAGCAATAATACATAGAAATCTCCAGAATATCTGAATGTAGAGACCCATGTATCTGCCTCTGTCTTGATAGCTTTTAATTATAAGGTAAATAACATGTTTTAGGGAAAAATAATTGGGAACAGAGTATCATGTTTCTGGTATTAACTCAGATATACCACAGAAGTGTGTGATCTGCATAAGAGTGAGAAAGGAATAAGAACAAGCCTGCACAGTTTGTAGCAGGGTGGATAATAATCAATGATTTTTTTTTTTAAATCAGATTTTTAAAAATTTAAATCAGATTTTTTTTTATTTTTATCAAATTTATTTTAATAAAATACTTTTGGAGTAAAAATCTATCTAAATATAGTTTTCTGTTTAAGATACATTAATAACTTAGTTTATTCAGCATGAAATGGAGCTTAGTTGTGTAGCATGAGGCTGTATATTCTGCAATATTTATATTTTTGGTAAACTCAATGAATCTAAGCTCTGCAAGCTGAGATAACATGCATTGCATTGATGCATTCACATAATTTCACAGTAACCATGAGATAAATCATAGAACAAAGTTCAGGAATATTCCTTTATCCCATTGTTTTGCATATCTATGTACATTACAAACTGTATGATTGTTTGAAGAGAAATGCATCTGTACCAGGCTCTAAGTGTTTTAATTAAATAAAAGAATTTGAGTAGTTCTCCAACTATGTGTGATTAACTTATTAACCTAAAATCGGTTCTGATATCGCTGTTTTACTAACATGACAGTTTATTACTCTAAATAGAAAACCTTCATTTTGTTTGCAAATAATAATATTAAAGATTCTAACTACCAGCAAGAATGAGTCCTTACATTTAAAGAGCACCTGTCATTTCAGATCCATCATGGCAGCACCTATTAGCGGGCATCCGTTCACTTGCTGCCCGCTACGTCCCTCACCTTGTGTCACTACCGCATCACCAGCCGTCCCATTAAAGTGAGTGGGACTGTTGGTGAGTCATCAGTGGGTCAGAGTAGGAGCCGCTGCGGGACAGATATGACAGTTGCTTTTTAAAAATTATGATTTAAATCGAGTTGATTTAAATCAAGCCTTCGACTTGATTTAAATCAAATCCACCCTGGTTTGTAGAAAGGAAAGGGCCACATTCATAAATAAAAATAATTGCTCACCACAAAGGAATAGTTGATCAGGTGTTCATCAGCTAGTGAGATGGCAGGACCAGTGCAACTGACAGGAGCAGTGACACTTGGAGGTGCTCAGCAGTGTGTTTTTTTGGGCAGAGGTGAATTTATTAACTTTAAAAAATGTCAGCAGGCCGCACAAGGCTGCTTGATGGGGTAAGTTATGCAGGCCTGAGTAAGAGGGTCAGTTAAATTTGATTTAATGTTAAGGGAAAGGGAAAATTCAGTGAAATGGAAATAACAGGAACATAGGGAAAAATTGACTGTGTAATGCTGGAGTCAGGGTGAGAAATGAGGGTAATGTGACTGTTCATCAAAGTACAATGAACATATTTGATGGTTGAATAACTACTTGCTTGGAGTACTGTATGTTTCATTCAGTTTATGTTCATGTTATAACATTCATGTTGTTTCAGTTAATTCTGAAGTTGTCCTACATGCAAATAACTATCACCTGAGTTGGAAGTTAATATTAATGGTAAATAGTAAATTGCTATCCCCCTCCCTTTTCAGGTTGACAATTGCTTTTTTTGCACTTTCTGGCTTGGATATGTTGGATTCCTTAGATGTTGTGAACAAAGAGGATATAATAGAATGGATTTATTCTCTGCAAGTCCTTCCCACAGAAGACAGTGAGTGAGTTTTTAGCTTTTCTTTTATTAACATTTCATTACATATGTGTTGTGTCTTTTAAAAACAGAGACCATTCTCTTGTTCATCTGAATATTAATCAATTGTGGAAACTTTTATTTGAACTATACTAAGAGCTTGTCAGCCCTAAAATATCCTTGTTCTTACCTAAGTCAGTGAACAGCGCAGTGAAGCTTGGCAAAAGCTGTACATTGCTGATAATAACTTTTGCCAAAGTAAGTAAGAAATGAAAGTAGAATGAGATTCCTATGAGTACCTGCTGATAACTTTTAAAAGCTTGTTTCTGCATGTTGTTATATTAAAAAAACATTTATTTTCTGACAAACTTTGTCAGATTTTTTTCTCTTTAATTATTTTGCTAGAATTTCTTTAAGAATTGTTAGACTAGTATGAATAACAATGTATGATAACCAGTGTACAGATTGATAACTCCCCCAATCTGCCATTATTTTAATAAATGTAAGGCTAATTTTTCACTGCTATAAGAAAAAAGAATGAAAGAAGTCACATTACTTGTTAGAAAGTTAACTAACAGGATGCCTGGAATACAGTTTGCTTATTGGATATCAGTGGCCTACATTCCATTTGCTGTCTGCTCCACCAAGTCTGAGGTAGATTTTCTGATACAGAGTAATGTAGACAAAAAATAGCTGGTTTTCATTTTTAATTAAATGCTGCCCTTCAAAACCAGTCTTTCCCTGTAATAAAATGTGTTTATTAACAAGACACTAAGATTGGTTGTCAGGCAGAGTCACTGACAATGCATTCTAGAATTGGCCTATTATCTCTGAAAAGACCTGCTCTCTTGTAGTGTTTTGCTATACCTTATCATGAGAGGGCACTTTAATCTGGGCCTGCAAAGTTCATCTTATGAATTAAGTAGAGGAATGCTGGAAGAGGTTTTCCTTCAGATATTGTATCTACCTCATATTCGGGTGGTAGCATGTTAAAGTATGTTTGAAGTAAAAATACTATAGATAGAAGTGGAAATCAACTCAAATGTAAAATCTAAATAGTATCATCATTCTTCTGTGGAACCACAGCAAGATCACATAAAAAGTATTATAGCAAGTTTACAAAGGCACTTTTAATCTCTATACTAGAAGTCCAAAATATGAGATGAAAACATTGGATTTATTTTAAATACTGAACACAGAGAGTAAAACGTACCAGTAATCAACTTTATTATGAACTGTATGCAGGAGTTCTTGAAACATGACGCTTAGAGTGATTTAGAAGGTATTTCATATACCCTTTTTATTGGGGTTGGTAATATTTCTTTAAGTACAGCCTTTCTCACCAAAAATAACCAAGATTTTTTTCAGAGATCCTTAGATTAATGCCAGAGAAATAAATATTGGCCGCACAGCAAAAGGAGAACTCAGTTTTATTGCACTTTTAAGATAGATACAATAATTTTATAAAGTTGGGTTGTCACTGCTATGATTTTTAACCTTAGTTTAAGTGATTAAGAGCATAGCAGCAATAGCATTTAGACTTCATAGTGCTTTACAGCGCATTCTTAAGTGGTTTACAGAGTCAGCATATTGCCCACAACAATCTTGGTCCTCATTTTATTAATCTCAGAAGGTTGGAAGGCTGAATCAACCTTGAGCTGGTCAGAATCAAACTCCTGGCAGTGAGCAAAGTCAGCTGTGTGACTGTGTTCTAACCATTGTGCCACTATGCCTCCCTAAACCATACTTTTCTGAGTTTACCCAATTGCTAAAGCCAAACCATCAAACTAAACAAGCTATATTACACTTCAGTATGATGTTGTCATCAGATTTTAGTGTGAATTTCCTAGAATAATTGTGGAGTTAAATAAATGGAATATTTTATATACTTTTTAAATACTTGAATTCATTCTAATTTATTTGGGGATTTACCCTTTCCACAGTGCATAGTGCTCTAATGAATAAGGCCAAAGACTGGGAAATTATGATACTTAAAATCTAGTATATTTTGAAGTACCATATTAGAAAAAGCTGTTTTATTATTTTTTTTCCAGAAGTAGTAACACAATTTCTGTAAACACTAGATGGCACCATACTATAATCCAGGGGGTTTTGACATTTCAAATTTTAAGACCTACCAGTGACTTGATATATACAAACATATGCATGCATAAATACACAGCTATTCTGTTATTATACAGTATGTATCAATTACGGTAAATTATGAGCATAAGATTTTAAATTTGAGAAAGGGAGTTACTTTCCCCGCTAGGCCACGTCTGTATACCATTGGTGAGGAACACTCCCATAATTTAATTTAATTGAAAACTTTCAGATTATAATTTCAAAAGGGAGCTTTTATATTTGGTTCCAAATAAAAGGAAAGATTAATGGGAGTGCCTTAGAGAAACAAATCTATTACAGCTATAATGTGTTGTAGTCTTTAAGGCATCTCAAGATTTTAATGTTGTTGTCTGTAACTTACTTTGGTCTGATCTTTTCAGGCTATTTCCTTTAAATCTAGTTGACTAAATTATACCTAGTTATTAATGCAATATTAAATTACGCAACTAAAATTATACATTCTAACACTCATTGATACTGCAATGTGAAACTTAAATACTTCATTTATTATTTCGAAACATGCCTAACTTATCAACTTTAGCATTAGACTTTGGCAGTCTTCTGGAATCTTTATTATAAAAGCTCACATTTGGCTACAGTTTGTTTCATTTTCAAATTGCTGGATGACTCTTATTGTGATTTCTTATACATTTATTGTGGTATCCCCTTTGGTAATTAATTTCAAGAGTACTTGAATTAAAAATTATACTAGCTTTTCCCAAATTGGTGCCCTTGAAATGTGTTGAATCATTTCTCATAATCATTAGTTGCAATGGCGATTATGGAACTCCCACCTAGTCTAGAGGTACCAGGTTAAAGAAGATTGAAACCCAAGATTTACAGGGATTGGATTGTGTACAGATAATAATTTAAAAGCAACAGGTTCAATGAGTGTGTTTTGTAGGATTGTGCAAGTGCTTCAGAAAAAATACTTTGGGACACACAATGGCGTATATGACACCCATCTCCTTGAACTGCTAAAGCAGTTGCATCTTTTTCCAGGCTTGTGCAGCTGCTTTGGAAGTTGCTCCTGACTGTGTCTGCCCAGGCAGTCAGAAACAGCTTCCAGGACTACTGCATGAGCTTGGAAAAAGATGTATCTGCATGTATCAAAACATCTCTTTGTAAGTATTTGCAGTCCTAGAATTTTAAAAAAAGAACAGAAAACTTGCTTGTGATTGGTGTTCTTATGGGCTTTTACCTTTGAATGTTTGTGTAAAATTCACAAATAGCTTTCTTCCCTTTAAAAATAATTTGTGCAAATAATGAGTTGAAAATCCTAGAGTTGTGTTTATATTCTAAAAATTCTTGAGAGGTATTTTTTATATTCCTTTTACTTGTAACTTGATCTTTAGTCCCTTCAAATAATGTGCTAGAACTTTATTTCTTTTCCTTTTTCTTTGTCCCTTATCACAAAATTTTGACAAGACAATTTTATAAATCCAATGTAGGAAAATTATTCAGGTCTCTCTCAGTTTGTTATTAGCATACCCCTTTTAATTATTAAGACATTGGCCAGTTCCTTTTGTACATCCAATGTAACAAGGTAGAACTTGTTCCTCTTCCATAACATCATTTGGACAACTTGTCTACAGAGACAGATACTATTAAGGTTACATTATGGATCCATTGTTCAAAAAATTGCCTTACTGATGACAATTGCAATCGGCTATCTGTACAAAGTATAGCATATTTTTGAAGTTCTTTGAAGACATTCTAAAATTCTGTTTGATTTATACCAATGTTAATATTTATTATTCTAGCATTTTATACAATATCCATTTTATTTAAATTGTAAATAAATTTCCTTTCTGTTGCATTTTACAGATTGTTTGTACCTTGTATGAGAGCACCAGTTTGGTATAGTGGTTAATGCACCAGATTAGAAACTAGGAGACTGTGAGTTCTAGTCCCACTTTAGGCACAAAGACAGTTGGGTCAGTTTCACTCTCTCTTAGTCCTAGGAAGAAGGCAGTGGCAAACCACTTTCAAGCCACTTGCCAAGAAGACTGCAGAGACTAGTCCAGACGTGAACAATGTCTCAATACAATCACTAGAAATCAACATTGGCACAAACACACACACACATATTTGCAACAATACAGATCTACAGATCAATACAAGATCTAATCTTTCTTAGCTTTTGGTAGGCTAGCTCAGCCTCCTATTGTGGACCATCAACTATCTACCATTTGTATTTTTTAATACTTTGTAATGATGCTTAGTTCTGGGGGACTTTTCTTGTTTATATGTTGTCTAGAATTTATAAGACTGGCAGGGTTCTCTGCATACCTACTCAAAAGTAAACATTTTGAATTTACTGGAATTTCTAAGTAAGTATTTATGTATGAATGAATAAGTATTCTTCTTCTTCTTCTGCCATATCCGTTATCGGACGTTGGTGATCATGTTGGCGATCCTGTTTTTATCAGCAGCCGCACGAAAAAGTGCTGCTGAGTTTTGTCCAAACCAGTCCCTTAGATTTTGAAGCCATGATGTTCTTCTTCTGCCTGGACCTCGTTTGCCTTCAATCTTTTCTTGGAGGATTAAATGGAGTATGCCGTATTTTTCTGGGTGTCGCATCACATGTCCGAAATATTGTAACTTTCATTTTTTAATTGTTTTGACGATTTCCCTTGGCTTTCCCAGGCGGCTTATCACCTCCTCATTTCTGATTTTGTCAACCCAGCTTATACGTAACAGCCGCCTGTAAATCCACATTTCAAATGCTTCTAGTCTCTTCAGGTGGCCTTCTGTCAGAGACCAACTCTCTACTCCATAGAGCAGGATAGAAAAAATATAGCATCTGACAAGCCTGATTTTCAGTCTTAGGCTTATGTCGTGACTGCAGAAGACCTTTTTCATTTTGAAGAATGCTGTTCGAGCTTTCTCTATCCTTGTCTTTACTTCAGCGGTCATGTCCCAGCTTTCATGTAAATTAGAACCGAGGTGCGTGATCCTTTCAACTTTTTCTAGTGGTGTTCCTTCTGAATTTACTGGTGGTAAGTTAACGGGTTGTTTGCTGACGACCATGATCTTGGTTTTTGAGGTGTTAAGCTTCAAGCCGTATTTTCCAGATGTTTCTGTGACTCTGTTGATGAGGAGCTGAAGGTCTTCATGCTTACTGGCAAGCAGAACTGTATCGTCAGCATATCTTAAGTTGTTGATCCAAACACCGTTTACTTTGATGCCAGCATCGATGTTCTCCAGTGCCTCGTTGAAGATTGACTCAGAGTAGATATTGAACAACAGTGGAGACAGAATACATCCCTGTCTGACCCCTCTTCTTATTTCTGCATCAGCTGAGTATTTTTGGCCTAGTCTCACATTTGCTACCTGATGCCAATACAGATTCTTTATTATTTGGATGTCTTTGTCATCTAGTACCCCTTGTTTCAGGATTTCTAATAGTTTGCTGTGTCTTATTTTATCAAAAGCTTTTTCAAAATCAATGAAGCACATGTAAACACTGTGGTTGACATCTCTACAACGCTGTACAAGAACCTGAATGCTGAACAGCGCATCTCGTGTACCAAGATTGTTTCTGAAACCAAATTGTGTGTTACCTAGACGCTCTTCAATTTTGTTGTATATTCTTGTGTGAATTATTCTCAGGAATATTTTCAGGGCATGACTCATTAAGCTTATTCTGTATTCGGTACACTTCTTTGCATTTATTTTTTTGGGGATTGTCACAAAGGTTGATTGAATAAGTATACATGATTATATTAGAGATAGTCCTTGGCTTACAGCCATTCATTTAATGACCATTCAAAATTATAACAGCACTGAAAAAAGTGACTTACAACTGATCCTTGCAACTTCTGACCATCACAACGTCTCCACTGTTACTTGATCAAAATTTGGGCACTTGGCAATTGACATATATTTCTAACTGTTGAAGCATTCCAGGGTCATGTGATTTCAATTTGTGACCTTCCCACCAGTTTCCAAAAACAAAGTCAATGGGGGAAGCTGGATTCACTTAACAACTGCATGATTCACTTAACAATCACGGCAAAAAAGATCATATAATTGGGCACAACTCTCTTAACAACCATCCTACTAAGCAACAGAAATTCTGGTCCCAGTTGTTATCATCGGTTGAAAAATATCTCTAGTGGTAAGCTACACTAGGTCTTTAAATTTAAGCTGATTTTTTTTATCTACCAGGTGCTAGCAGTTTTTAAAAGACCTCTCCTATGCAAAATAACAAGTTTTTTTTTTCCTCTCAAGGAACAAACATGCATCACTGTGGCTTCCGTGGTTCTTCATATCTAGGAATCCCTTTCAATCCATCTAAGGTTAGTGAATAATGTGTTTTAACTGACATCTTAGAAGTTAAAATGGAAATAAGGTGTAAAATCTAAACACAGTGCTTTATGGGTAGAAATTAGAAAGATATAAAGTAAAAATGCTGAAATATTTTCTGAAAATGTAGGAAAATATTTTTATTTAGAGACTGAAATATAATTATTTACGGATACAGTATCTTTATAAAAGCTTTAAATTAATGCAGATATTTTTTTTATATCTTAAATCAAATAATGAGCCATTCTTCCCAGTCTACCATAGAGTAATTCAGACCATACTTTGGAAAATGAATGTGCTTTTCCTTTTCTCTCTGATATGATTATTTAGGTATTTAGTAAGCAAATCATAGTTCAAAGAAATTATGGTTTAAGCTTGTTCTGAAATCCTTTAAAACCTTCAAACAAAGTGTTTTTTTTTATTAGCTATTGGCCAACCTTGGATAAAGACAAACTGCAAGATGCAATTTTGGGTGGGTTTTCAATTACATTAACTATTAAGCACCACATTACTATTTTCATCTTTACTGGGGATTGTCAGATGTTGGTCTATTAAAATTTCTCAAATAGAAACAGATAACATTTCCAAGCCGAGAAATTCTCCCCCCCCAAAGAACGGTCGAACGTTATATAGAATACATGAAGATATGTCATAATATAATACCTGCATTTCTCTTAAATGAAGGTGGCCTGGATACACCATTTGGAAAACCAATACAGGAGGGGAAACCCTTCATTTTGATGGGTGCTTTGATGTTTAACTTTCCCAGGTTTCAATTGTCTCAGTTTATCACCTGAATTAACAGACTTGCCAGCTGTCCAATAATCTTTTCAGTTTCTGAATCTCTTGAAGTAGAATTGCTCCACTTTACCATAACTCTTTATTACATTTGCTTTTTAATTGCTGTCCTCCCAGTTTGAATAGATTTGCCATGCCATGGTTCATTCTAATAATAATTCATTTATGAATAATTTAATAAAGATCCTAGAACGGATGTTGTTGGTACCATGTTTATAACTTTCTATTTGAAAAGTGAAGCTTCTGCTTCTTTTAACTTCTTGCTAGGAAGATTGCCTGAAATGATAAATATGGTATTTGTGTAGTGTTAATGTTATTTTCTATCAAATGCTACATTGTTGGAGATCTGTCCTACAGAGGTAAGTTGAGATTAAAAACAGTCACCAATTGAGAAAAAGTCTCTGCAAAAGCTCTTTGGTATCATAAATCTATGTAGGCTTAAAATAGCTTCTTCCTATGCTTGCACAGTTGCTGATATGTGTGGGTCATGTAGAGGTGGACATTTATATATAGCTTTTCAAGCCAGTATTCCTGACTAGATCCTTCCTGAAATACAGTAAAAAGCTCAGGGATATTATCTGTAAAATAAATGCTTATATTTATGTATATATAATTATAATTTTGTTTGGTAAACAAACATGAATTTTCTCTTGTTTCAGGGGCCTGGTATTTCTCATCCATATGATAGTGGGCACATAGCAATGACTTACACTGGCCTTTGCTGCTTAATTATTCTTGGCGATGATTTAAGCCGAGTAAATAAAGAAGCCTGCTTGGCAGGACTCAGAGCACTACAGCTGGAAGATGGGAGGTACAGTAAAATATATTTAGAAAAGAAAAAAATGTCAAAATTATGCACACTAGTATAGTATAGCAGTTGGTCATGCTGAATCTGGATTGGCAGCTAAGCATATAAAGAAAAAGTATCTTCCTGTTCCATGCCTCTGTTATATTTTCAGAGAAGCAGCTGGAGACCATGACCTTCCAGTTAGTAGAATAGTCTTTATTAGCCCCTTCCTCATTTTACACAGCACAGCTCAGGAACGGGGGAAACCTATGCTCTTGCCTTGAAATGATAAAATTGGCAGGGTATATCAGGGCTGTCTTCCTTATATCATCAGGTAGCTGGTGAATGAGAAATTGGACATGTGTTCAGTCTAAGTTAATAAAAATTGCATTTACAGAAATAGAATGTAAAATGTTGAGTCAAGAAATTGAAACATTTGTACCTATACATAGGAGGAGTGGTATCTTATATCTTCTTCTATGACCTACAGGGTTAATTATAACTGTGTCTTAAATAATTCCGTTGTATTCTACAGCTTTGCACTAAGATGATCAAATAGGAATGTGGAAAAATCTCATTTTGTGTCTGCAACTGTTGTGTGGCTGCCTCAAAACATTTTAGAAACCCTTTTAACCTTGAAACACAAGAACAGGAAGTGCTCTGCTTTATGCTTGGAACATTTTGAAATTATTCAAAGTGGTCCAGTATGTCTTTCAAATGCCTAGTTCTCACTTGAAAAGGGATGCTTCACAATATTCCATGCAGAGAAGAGTTGGAAACTCCATTGTGCATCTTTAATATCAATTATTTCTCCTGCTATTGCAATTGGCAATTGAGCTCTTTAGTGTCATATGTCTTCTTTTACACAATACTTCTGTATCAACTTGCACATGAACACTGTAAAAATAAGGATGTGGAAGCAAAAGCAAAAAATAATCATGTGGGCATGCATACTAAAAATAAAAGTGTAGGTTTAGATCTTTAAATGGGTGCTTGAATTATTATATTTCCATAACAAAATATTCTCTATTTTCTGAAAAACTTAATCTGCTTAAATTGGATTTATAGTTGACTCAAGGAAAATTTTTAGATAGATAGATAGATAGATAGATAGATAGATAGATAGATAGATAGATAGATAGATAGATAGATAGATAGATAGATAGATAGATAAATAGATAGATAAATAGATAAATAGATATTGATAATTGACATTAATAAACATGATCATTGAAGGAAGACCATACCATTGTGCTTTGTCTTGGAAACAAAAATATATAGTTAAATCATGTCATGACTGTTACATAACTAAATTTTTTTTGTAGTTTTTGTGCAGTCCTTGAAGGAAGTGAAAATGACATGAGATTTATATACTGTGCTGCTTGTATATGCTACATGCTGAATAGTTGGACAGGAATGGATACAAAGAAAGCCATTGACTATATTAGAAGAAGCATGGTAAGTTTTGCCAAGTGTCACTTGATTAAAATGTTTCTTGTATCCTGTACTTAAAAAGCCATTATATTGCTTCTCATGAGTATCCCTTATTGCAATATGTCTATTTTCCCAAATTATATTACTGAATATAATTACTGAATCCAAATTATATTATAGAAATAATATTTAGCTATTTCTTGCATGAATAGTTGAATGAGTAGTCTTTAGTTTAACCATAAATAATAATATAACTGCCACACAACATCCCACATTAATAATTGTTGATAAGAAAGACAAAAAAGTCTGGATAGTGGACTTTAAAATAGCTGGACACAGCAAAATGGAAGAGAAAATCACAAAATGTAAAAATCTGCAAATAGAATGATGGTGGCAAAAGAAAGCAAAGATAGTACCAATGGTAAAAAGTGCCTTGGATGCAATTCCAAAACACCTGAAGCACCACTTGAATACCATTGGCATTGACAAAATCACCATCAGACAGTTGCAAAAGGCAGCTTACAATCTGCGACAATACTTTTAATATTATTCATCAACATCTGCCTATCCCAGATTTTTGAGAAGGACTCAATAGGTGGACAAAAATGCCAAATCCAAGACTAAACATCTGGCTGACTTTGTGACCAACTTAATACATATATCACCAAACAACTATATATGGTGATATAGGATTCATAGGGATGCTACAATGTGTATTCTTCCATTACTAGTAAAATATATAGACTTCCTATCCTTTTTACCTCAAATCTTAGTAACTTCTGTTGGAGAAACTAGCACCTGCTTTTTAGTGACTATTGAGAGTTTCCCTTTTAATTTTTAATTTTTTTAAGATGAAAGATGTTTTTACAAAAAATGATGTTAAAAATAGCATAGTTTTTTAGAGTCTGATTAACTGAATTCATAAATTTAAATTCTGTTTTGGATAGTATATTCTACATGCATGCTATAGATGTATTGTAATATCTACAATAATAGATACTATTATCTACTATGTAAAAATTATAATATTTAGCTTTTGTGGAAGTTGAGGTTGTAATATTTTTAAATGTCCGGTGTGCAAAATAAACAAGAGCAAAACCATCTGCTCAAATTTAATGTAATACATACCATTTAACTGTAATTACATTGGTAGAATTCTCCTCCATAATATAGTGGGTATATGTACTGAAACCTTCAAGAGGCGAAATTGCATGATCCCTAACATGTGAACTTGCCGTTTCTTAGGCATAGCCTAAGCTGTTTTTTTCTTTCTATTTCCATTCAGTTATGTCTGATTCTCAGAGACTGTCTAGATAGGTCCCGACTGTTTTCTTGGCAAGATTTTTCAGAAGTGATTTGCCATTGCTTCCTTCCTAGGGCTGAGAGAAAATGACTGGCCCAAAGTCACTCAGCTGGTTTTTTAGTCTAATGTGGGACTTGAACTCAAGATCTCCCAATTTCTACCTGATGCTTTTACTACATCAAACTGGCTGCTTTTACAGAAGCTTGGATTGTAGTAATGCTACAAATGTTAGCCTTATAGATTGTAATAAGTCTTTCTAGATGTTTCAGTCTGCAATCAGGAGCTTTCATGGAAAGACAGGGCTCTGATAGATAAGATTTATTGCAGATACAAAATAGTTATAATAATGAAGATAAAGAGTCTAAAAAATCTCACTGTATATGTGTCCCTCCAGGATTAAATTCTTTTTAATTTTTCTGTCCTTTTGTTGTAATAGACTGTATGCAGTCTTTTTCTCAGATTGGGCTATTAATAGCATTGGTACTATGTTTACCTAATGATTCAGTCCCAGATTTCTTACTTCTCGTTAGCTCTAGCTTTCCATGAATTCCTTTAATAAAACAAATAACTTAGTGAATAGTGAAGAATCTGGAATGCTTATTTTTAATTCTGATATGATTTTGGGAAAACTTTGAATAACTAAAATACTTCTAGACCGGGGTAGGCAACCTTGGCTCTTTTATGACTTGTGGACTTCAACTCCCAGAATTCCTGAGTCAACTTGTGGACTTCAACTCCCAGAATTCCTGAGTCAGCTGACTCAGGACTTCTGGGAGTTGAAGTCCACAAGTCATAAAAGAGCCAAGGTTGCCTACCCCTGTTCTAGACTGTGACCCTGGAGAATGAAAAAAATTGTACAGTTGATTTGGCACTTAGAAAATGAAGTATGCTTCAAAATAATGATGTTGAACATCTGATAGGACTTCTGTGTTTTTTCTTAATTAAGATTAAAACGCAGGATAAAGGAGTCAGCATTTTAACTGATAGGCAGAAATAAATGCTTGAAATTATTTAATTCAATTTAATATAAAGTGCTTATTAAATAAAGATACTGAACTTAATTTGAATTCATTTCAAGTAGTTGTCTTTCCATACAAGGTCTAATATTTTGAATCCCAATTTGCAATTTAAGATTTATACAATATAAAACTGCTTTTATAGTTTATATGTTTTTCATTACATTGGAAACCAAATATATAATTGAGGCAAATGATTATCATTGATGTGGATTTCTAGGTTATGAATAACATATTTATTTATCAGACTTATATTCCATCTTTATTTGGTGTATATAATGTCCCGTCCTCCTATTTTCCACAAAAATAACCCTGAGATTTGGATAGGCCGAGACGAGGCAGGCTGTCTAAGGGAGGATTAGCATTCATGATCTCCTGGTTTCTAGTCTGGCACTTTAACCACTACACTGACTCTTTATTTATTTGAATAAAGGCTCTTTATACAAGGCAAAATAGATGTCATTGTTAGAGAACTACTA
This sequence comes from Azemiops feae, assembly GCA_023970755.1. Lineage (NCBI taxonomy): Eukaryota > Metazoa > Chordata > Lepidosauria > Squamata > Viperidae > Azemiops > Azemiops feae. The sequence continues at coordinate 1,247,775 of JALGBA010000269.1, read as the reverse complement.
CACACAGATGTTTGTTTGTTTCACCATATCTTATGTTACTGTGCAAAAGAATAAGGCCTGTTAGTATTTAATATCAATTTGTGTAGGCAATACAAATTGTCATGCTGCTAAAATACATAGAGCTGGGTAATCAGTTGTTATTTTGAGCAGACAAATATTATTTTAAGGTAATATTTTTATTGGCTTGAATCTAAATATGTCATTGCACAAGCAAAAGTCATTTTACGATTTGCTGAAAGAAAGGCATATAATGTGTGATTCAGTTTGTGTGGAATCTCTTTCCCTCAAGTTTCTGCATTCACTCACTGCATTCTAGTATACACTCACATACTAGTATACTACTACTACTACTACTCTCCTTGTACCTGTACCAGGGTGGAGGATTCCATTGGAGGAATCCTGAATCTCAGATAAACTATACGAGGCAGATGAATACAATGGGAAGATGGGACGAGAAAGCATTTTTCTATAATAGAATTATTCTTATAGATATTTAAATCCAAGCAGAAAGTTACTTTAATTCCTAGATTTTAAAACAAAATCCAATCTTTCACAAAGTTAATATTTCTATGTTTCCTCTAGTGATTGCCCTTAAAAAGTTAGATCTTTGTTTTTCCTTTAGAATTAAAGTTCAATTTGGCTGATGCAACATTAAAAAAGGACTGTCTATTAAAAAATTACTTTGCCAATTTATTTTTGTTTTTTCAGTCATATGATAATGGTCTTGCCCAAGGAGCAGAACTTGAATCGCATGGTAAGGTAATTTTTTGCTCTAACCATTTTTTAAAAAGTGGTTGTGGTTGAGCTTGACTTCTGCCCCGGTGCTGGTAAAATGTGAAAGCTGTGAATTCTATTTTGAGGATTATTATGAGAAAACCCTAATTTTTCATTGAGAACAGCTGGCTTCTCCCATATTGGGATTGCAATTTCTTCAGTGTCATGCTTGCTACAACTATGTGCAGTTTTAGCTTCCATATACATTGTGAAATAACAGCTATGTTTTCAAAGTTGGATGAATTAGAACCAATTAATGTCATCTGGAGGCTATTAACAGTTACAACATGTAGGAGGCTACCTTAAAAGATTAAATAAATTCATGGAGGAAAAAGCTATTAGTGTCAGTAGTTGCTTGACAACATTAATAGTAGATGATAGTTCATGTAAATTAAATCTTATTAGTAATTCCATAAAGACTGTAAACATATTGAAGAGAGTATCCCCCATGTTATAGGTGGCTCTACTTTTTGTGGTATTGCATCATTGTGCCTGATGGGTAAACTTGAGGAAGTCTTCTCTGAAAAAGAACTGAACAGAATAAGGAGATGGTGTATTATGAGGCAACAGAATGGTTATCAAGGAAGACCCAACAAGCCTGTAGATACCTGTTATTCATTTTGGGTAGGAGCAACTCTTAAGGTAATTTAAAAGTACAAATAAGACTTTAGAATCTATAGTCTGCTTATTCTATATTAATAGCTTTATTGTGCCAACAGTATACAAGCTTCTAAGTTTTTAATCAGGCTTGATGACTAACATTTCTGATTAAAATGTATGAATGAGCAGGAAGAAGGGAAGTGGAAAAAGGAGGGAAGTGGAAGAAGGAGGGAAGTGTATAGTGGGGTGCTCCAGAGCTCTGTTCTGGGCCCAGTGCTCTTCAACATCTTCATCAATGATTTGGATGAGGGGATAGATGGGGAACTCATCAAATTTGCAGACAACACCAAGCTGGCAGGAATAGCCAACACTCCAGAAGATAGGCTTAAGATACAGAAGGATCTTGACAGACTTGAACATTGGGCGCTATCTAACAAAATGAAATTCAGTGGTGAAAAAAGTAAGGTTCTACGTTTAGGCAAGAAAAACCAAATGCACAGGTATAGTATAGATGGTACCTTGCTCAATAGTAGTAACTGTGAGAGGGATTTCGGAGTCCTAGAGGACAATCACTTAAATACGAGTCAGCAGTGTGCTGCAGCTGCCAAAAAAGCCAACACAGTGCTAGGCTGCATTAACAGGGATAGAATCAAGATCACGTGAAGTGTTAATACCACTTTACAAGGCCTTGGTAAGGCCACACTTGGAATACTGCATCACCACAATATAAAAAAGATGTTGAGACTCTAGAAAGAGTACAGAGAAGAGCGACAAAGATGATTAGGGGACTGGAAGTTAAAACATATAAGGAATGGTTGCTGGAATTGGGTATGTCTAATTTAATGAAGAGAAGGACGAGGGGTGACATGATATATCAGGGGCTGCCACAAAGAAGAGGGAATCAAGCTATTCCCAAAGCACCTGAGGGCAGGACAAGAAGCAACGGATGGAAACTTACCAAGGAGAGAAGCAACCTAGAACTAAGGAGAAATTTCCTGACAGTTAGAACAATTAAATCAGTGGAACAACCTGCCTCCAGAAGCGGTGAATGCTCCCAACACTGGAAGTTTTTAAGAAGACACTGGACAGCCATTTGTCTGAAATGGTATGGGGTTTCCTGCCTGAGCAGGGGGTTGGACTAAATGACGTCCAAGGTCCCTTCAAACTTTATTATTATTATTATAAGAAAGGGGAAAACTTGTAGCTGATTTTTGAGTAATATTTATTAGTTTGAGGCTGTCAGTTTAGCATTTAATATAAATGTTATATCATCATTTAGCTTTGAATGTTCCTCATGAGAAATTGCTTTATTGTAATGTTTCTGAGGTGTTTTGAATATGATAAATTTTTATTTCAGCTTCTGAAAATATTTCAGTACACGAACTATGAAAAAAACAGAAATTACATTTTATCAACCCAAGATCGCCTTGTTGGTGGATTTGCTAAGTGGCCAGATAGTCATCCAGGTATTTTCACTTTTTTGCTTACTTGTGTGATCATTTATGAAAACGAAAAGATTGTCTTAAAATAGAGCTGGATGTAAAGGAAATAGGAATGTTTCCTAGAATGAAACAAATTTTTGTCTCCAATTTTTCAAAAGATAAATGAAGTGTTTTGTAGAATCTCTCAGGCAAAATTCTGTATAAGTAATCATAGAAAAGTGCTTATCATATGGATTAATAATCAATTTTAAAAGGGAAAGCAGTGTAAGAATAAATGAATAGTTATCACAATGGAAGGAAATAAGACTCAGGTATTTGTACAATACAGGATAATCTGGAATTGGATCATCAGTGATATAGTCAAATTAAGGTGCAACTAAGATGACTAAGGAAACTCAAATGGATTATAAAGAGCTTGTTTTTTCAAAGTCTTTGAAAGGTTAATAAAAGAACAATTTAGAAAATACAAAATGATGTATATGGTGGCCGGAAAAAAGAATACGCACTGGTAGGTATTATTTAGGAAAGAAATAAGTTTGTGCTAAAGCTTAGGACATTTTACAGTATAACAAAAGTGTAACTTTTGTGTAACCATACACTAAAACTAATAAGCAGTGCCAGGACAAAAACCAAATGTGATATGATTGCATTTATATGTAATTAAACTTAAGTATAGGGAATTACATTCTCATATCTATTCAATAATTTTCCCCTTCTTCTGTTGTAATAACTAATATTTGGTAACAAGCTCAAATGTTTTTGAGTTTCATGCTGTTCTTAAAGCCTGAATTTACAGGCTTCTGTTCTCAACTTCTGAATATCTGAAATTTCATCTGCCAGGGAAAAAAACTATTGTAATATATTATAATTTAATTCTCAATAGATTTTTAGAGTAAGTTAGATTTTTACCAAATTAGATTAAAATACAGTACTGGCTGATGAATGAACTGCAAACAAATACAACATTGATCTGGGAAAAATGCAAGAGAAAAGAGATTGGGTGACCTTTCCAAAATGGAAATTTAAAGTGCTTTTATATTTTGAAGTCCGGGGTACTGAAACTTTGAATTCCAGGTCCTGGGGATCAAATAATAGATGGAACTATTGCTGTTATGTCCTCTTTGAGATTTTTGGGATTCAACAGTTTTTGGGAAGCTGTTCAGTTGGGACAAATGTAAGGTTTTTCTTTTGGGGGGTAAAAATCAGATGCATAAGTATAGAAATGTGGAGACTTTATGCGATGGCAATGTATGTAAGAAAGATGTAGAAGTACTAGTTATACTTACTAGTTAAAAATGAGGGACAGTGTAATGCAACAAAAAAAAACCCCATGCAATCCTGTGCTCCATTAACAATAGATGCAATATTGCATCCAGTTTCTGGGATTAATCTGTACTGATCAAGCTGCAGTTGAACTACTTTGTCCAATGCATTTCAAAAGGGACATGGAGCTGCTGGAACAGGTTCAGAGGAGAGATACCAGAATATAGAAACCAATGCCTCTAAGGAATAGCTTAATGAGCTTGGTATGTTTTACTTGTTATAAAAAGGAATGAAGTAGAGAGATGATTGCAGTCTACAGGTACAGGCAATCTTTGACTCATGATCACAAATGGGACCAGAATTTCTGTTGCTAAGCAAGGCAGTTATTAAGAGAGTCACATTGGATTTTAAAACTGTTTTTGCCACAGTTGTTAAGCAAATCACTGCAATTGTTAAGTGAATCATGTGGTCATTACATGAATCCAGCTTCCCCCATTGACTTTGCTTGTCGAAAGCTGACTGAGAGGGTCATAAGTGGTAATGAAATCAACCCAAGACTCTGCAACTGTCATAAATACATGCCAGTTGCCAAGCACCCAAATTTTGATCATGTGACCCGTGAGGATGCTATAACAGTTGTAACTGCAAGAACCGGTTGTAAATCACTTTTTTCAGTGCTGTTGTAACTTTGAATGGCCACTAAACTAATGGTCATAAGCCAAGGACTATCTTTATCTTAAGGGTTATCACATGCAAGAAACATCAAAGATATTCTGTGTTGAAACTCAGTGTGTGATAGATCAAGTCACTAAAAAGAAATGAAATTTAGGGTACATATTAACAGAAATTTCCCATCAGGGCTGTTAAGCAGTAGAATAGTCTGGTCTTGGTAGAAATTTTCAGATGGCAGTTCTATGGCCAATATTCTGGAAAGGTTTAATAGTTTTCCTCAGGAAACAGGAAAAGTCTACAAGATCCCTTCCAATTCGTACATTCTGTACTCTATGCCAGCGTTCAGCACAGAATGTATGAATTGAATTTTCTAGCACTAACTCAAGGCTTTGTGAAGATCTGTGATGTATTGGCTAATCTTAGAAAGCTAAGCAGGGTTGGACCTGGTTAGGTTAGACTGGAAAGTTAAAATTAACATCCAAGAAGAAAGTAGTGGTAAACCACTTCTATTTTGTTGCCAAGAAAACTAAAGGGATGTATTCATAGTCACCAGGAGTCAAACTTGGCTTGAAAGACATGGTATATACATGTAGAATTTCCTTGGAATCATGCAGTCATTTTGCATCCTGGCTTTGAAGAACCCCCCCAGGACCTATGAGCAGAATCTGAAAAAAACACCCTAAAATATTTTCTAAACCTTTTGATGATTAAATATTATTTTGAGGCTTTAAATCAAATTGTTTGGTATTTGTCCATATCAGAATGTTAAATGTTGACAATATTGGACAATTGTCTCTCTGTTTTTATTTCTTAGAAAGTTTGAAAGTATGTTTACAAGTTTTGCAAGATTGTGTGAGTTAACCATACCATTGGTAGACACATGAATAAACATGTAAGATCTGCAGGGATCTTACTAGGAAGTTCAGATGTTCTTTTCATGAAGATTTCTAATTGAATTCATATGGTGGCACTAATTATGCTGAACTCAGCTTTTATTAACAATATAAACTTTGCTTCTTGCAATTATTAGACTCTTCACCATAATATTTCATACTTGCTGAAGGCCTTGGTGAAGAGTCAAGTCTTCAAGGCTCTTTTAAACACCACCAGCATGGCTACTATCTGGATCTCAGAGGGAACTTAATTCCATAGGGCAGGTGCTACTACTTAAAAGGTGCACTTCCGGGGTCCTGATAGATGGCATTGTTTAATCAAAGGAATCCAGAGCGTGCCAATACTGCCAGATTAAATGCAGATGTTATGAGAGACAGATGATCCCTCAAGTACTAGGCCTGTACTTTGTAGGGCTTTATAGAAATGACACCTTGAATTGCAGCAGGAAGCAAGCGAGCAACAGTGCAGCTCATGAAGCAGATCTTACGTGGGCATACTGAGACATGCCAATGACTGCATGTGCATTCTGTCCAAGTGAAGCTTCCAGGTGGTCTTCAACAGCACTCCCATGTAGAGCATACGTTGCAGTAGTGAAGCCAAAACAGTGGCCAAACAGAAAATATTTTTGTTATATTCTGCAAACTTTTAATAATGGATCTACATGTTGGCATTTGAGAGAGAAAAATCCAGCTATAATACTTAGCATTGACTTTCTCAGCCTGTGATGTATTAGAGCTCTAAAATCACTGAGTGATTTTGGGCCATCCATTGTCATTCAGCCCAATCTACCTCAAATGCTTATGGTTTTTATAAGAAAAATAGAAGGAAAGAGAGTCCCACATATGCTGTCTTGAGCTAAACAAAAGGTAGAATATAAACAAACTTTCATGCTGTATTCTCTAAGCTTGGCCTATTAAAGGACATTTTTTCAAAATATGTAGTTGTGTGTCAGAATGAGGCTTTCTTCATTATTTACTTTCAGTGGAAAGAGTTTAGAAAATAATAGGTTATTATTGTATTGTCCTGTGTGTACCTATGTGTGTATAGTACAGGCAGTCCCCAAGTTATGACCACAATTGAGCCCAAAATTTATGTTGCTAAGTGAAACATTTGTTAAGTGAGTTTGCCCCATTTTACGACTTTTCTTGCCACAGTCGTTAAGTGAATCATTGCATTTGTTAAATTAGTAACATGGTTGTTTGGTGAATCTGGCTTCCCCATTGACTTTACTTGTCAGAAGGACACAAAAGGTGATCGCAACTGTCATAAATATGAACCGGTTGCCAAGGATCTGAATTTTTATCATGTCACCATGGGGATGCTGCAACAGTTGTAAATGTGAAAAATGGTCATAAGCCACTTTTTCCAGTGTCATTGTAACTTTAAACGGTCATTAAAGGAACTGTTGTAAATCGAGGACTACCTATGTACGTATCTCTCAAACATACACCCTCATTTCCGGTTTCCCTTTCTAGATGCTCTTCATGCCTACTTTGGGATTTGTGGCCTGTCTTTAATGGGTGAGTCTGGCATTCGAAAGGTTCATCCTGCCCTGAATGTAAGCACAAGGACTTCAGAACGCCTTCAATACCTTCATCAGATCTGGACTACCCAGGACACTAAACAGTCTTCAGAGGAAGTGCACAGTGCCACATGACTGAGATTCCATTTGAGCTTGGTAGCATAATTGTAGCCCAAGGTTCAAAGCCATGTATAACCGATGTGCTCTTTTAAAGAAGTGGTATCATAGAATCAAATTCCTATACTGGCATCAACTGACAGCTTCTGGATTGGACTTTTTTTTTTTAAATTGCTTGCCTTTACAAATGCAAAGATAGAAGATTGGTTTCAGAAAAAGATCTTCAAAGCGAAATGAGCTAATTCTACTTTATTATTTTAAACAGTGCAATCGCAAACTATGATATAAAAAAACTTCAAAATGACCTTACATATTTTCATACTAAATATCTTGAAATTAGTGATACTTATGTAATAAGGACATACGGAATCTTATAAATTAAGTCTCAATTGCTAAAAGGTGTTCTTTAAGGTAGACAATAATTGTATAATCTTTGTAAAAAAAATAAAATTATTTTATTCATCATGTACTGTATTTATTTGGGGGGCACCTTAATTTAGAATTATAAAGTTTGAAGAAATTCATTTGGGCCATCAATTCTAGTCATTTGTTAAGTACAGCAGTCTACAGTAGTGGCCAAAATTGTGGAAACCTTTTGGGAAAAGTGTATTTTTGAGGTTTGATGGCTAATAACACCATTTTTATTTGGGAGTAGTACCATAAAATTATATATCAATGGAAAGATAATTTAATCAAGAATGTAATGCAACATAGTTTGTTCAATTATCTGTACTGTATTCTATGAAAAGTTATAGCCAAATAACCAGAAAAAGGAAGCACAACTTGCTTAGGTTGATATCAGGTAGCTTTCCTTCATCTGATTGTAGCCAATGAGCATGAGTGTTTTAGAGACCCAATCAGGTGTCATCTTGTTTTGGCAATGAGCCAATCAGATCACAGTAGGATTCAGTTATTGATGTCATGTATTGAAGCTGAGAGGACATTTGTCAGTGTGTTATGTGATCGCTATCAAGTTGGTTGGGTTTTTTTGTGTTCTTTCATTTAGTGAGCTTGTAAAATGTAATAAAATTAAAGTAATGGTGCAAAGAGTTGACTGATTGCCCAGAAAGCGATATAAAATAGTATTATTAAGTGAACAAGGCTACAGTTTTAAAGAAATTAGAAGAAAAATTGGTGGAAACTTAACCAAAGGTGGCATTTCTACTGTACTTTTCCCAAAAGGTTTCCACAATTTTGGCCACTACTGTAAATTAAAAAGGTATCCCCCTATTTAGACAGTACCTATGTGTTTGATTTTTATTTCCCAAATGTATCATTTTGCTTGTTGAATTACTTGTTATTTTCATCCCAGGTCTTTAATCCTGTAATTCTCAAGGTGTTCATTGCTAGTTTCTTCCATGAAGCGCTTTGTTTAATTTCAGCAGTACAAAATATATTTGTGAATTTTGCTTTTGCTTGTCACTCTTGTCTGCTGAGCTTGCTTCTTTGCTTGACTCTCTTCCTGTTGGAATAGTGCTTCCTCTGACAGCTATTCTTGCTGTTTCTTTGATTTCATAAACCGTTATCTCTTATGAACTAGAATGGGTCCACTCACTGCTCTAATCCTCTTTTTCAAGTTTCTGCTATAAACTTCTAGGTTATATTCAGGCAGGGAAGCAACCATGCCACACACATTAGTAACAGTTGCAGTCCTTTGCAGATCCTGTCAGTTCATTTTCACTTCTTAAGGCACTATTCATACCAATCCCTTGACTAAAAAGGTAAATTTATGAAACATTCTCCCTTACACAGTAAATTATCTTATTGAACTCCATTGACAGTTCATATTCGGCCTCTTTCTTCATCCATTTGCTTTTACAAGTTGAATTTTAAATAACAGTAGGAGTACTACAGTTTTAATTGAGGTTTAATATAGTTAAGGTATATTGTGTTATCTGAAAAAAAAATACTGTTATTCTCAGGATCTTTCTAATATACCAAATATTGTGACTTGCTACAGAAAGTTGCACAGATGGTCCAACCCACGATACATTTAGAAATTTCTCACTTTGTGCATTCCGCTTTCTGAATGTCTTGCTTTTGTAAACTTGTATTTCATAACTGTACAAGAGTAAAGACAGCAGGCCACTTTATTATTTTTCTGTCTCTGAAGGAAAATAGTACATAGCTCATCTTAACAAGTAAAAGCAATTGCATGAAAAGACATTCTCTTTTACCTTTTTTTGCACCTTGATTTAGTCTGCTGTAAACAACTGATACAATTCACTATTTGCTTGGACTGGTAAAGTTGTTTTTATTTTTTTATAAATAACTTAAGGCAGCAAACATTCCTAATATTTCTTCCTCATATTTTCTGAACAACAACCCTGAAAGTGGGTTAGCTGAAAGAGTGACTGACCCAAGATCACCCAGCCATCTTACATGACTAAGATGGGACTAGAATTCATAAGTCTTCTGGTTTCTAGCCCGGCCCCTTACCACTAGACCAAACTGATAAAACGGTGTACCCTATGGTCTCAAACTGAGTAATATTGTGTGGAATAGGGGGAATTCAGACTGTATTTCTCAAAAAGCTGCTTCTAGGAAATGCCATTTTTACAGTGGTACAAATGAAAACTAAGTTGGGTGATTAATAAATCATAGTTTATGGTTTACTGATCTATGGCCTATTTAATGATTTACTGTACTGTAAAACAAATCATGGTTTAGTGAAATTCACAAGACCATTAAGTGATTGTGAATATTTGCAGACCAATTTATTTTGCACCAGTTCTGAAGATAAACTTTTAAAATCCTTAAAATTGAAAAATCAGAGTGATATCATTATAGTTTTGATCTAATCTGGCAAATTATTATAATCAGAACATGCCAATTTAACACAAAACCATTTATAGTAGATACAGGTTTGTTTGCTTGTTTTCAATGTTGTAATTAATGTTCTACTTTTGTTAGGTTACGTGTATCTGAAAATGTACATTTTACTCAATACAGAAGGGAAAAGGAAAATCCTTCATCCGAGTGTTCTGTGGCAGCTGAACAACTGCTAATTTGGCTCCTATCAGGAGCTCCTCAATATCAGAAATCCTATGGATGGTTGGTTTCAAAGAGTGCCATGTACTTCAGTGATATGGTTTTATATAGCCATGTAATTTCTTCCAAGCATGAAGAAGAGGAAAAATGATATATTTTTTTTGTTCTCAGGGCAGATAAAAGGCATACTGGGGATTCTTGGGCCCTTTAGCTATTTTCTTTTATCTGAAGTGTGCTTTTAACTTTATCATACTTCACTGCTTTTTCAACAGAATTATATTTAACTAGGTTAAACTAAGAGTAATTACATTTTTCTTATTTTCTGCGGTTCAGTGGGGACAGGCTAAAACATACAAAGAACGGCTGCAAGAATTGGGTGTGTCTAGTTTAATGAAGGACTAGGGGTGACATGATAGCAGTGTTCCAGAGAGAACCAACCTGAAATTAAGGAGAAATTTCCTGGCAGTTAGAACAATTAGTCAGTGAAACGGCTTGCCTCCAGAAGTTCTAGGTGCTCCAATACTGGAGGTTTTTAAGAAAAGATTGGACAACCATTGTAAGAAATGGTATAGGGTTTCCTGCTTGAGCATGGGATTGAACTAGAAGACCTCCAAGGTCCCTTTCAACTCTGTTATTCTGTTATCCCAATGCAGCTCCTATAAACAGGCATTTATATCAGGCTATTAAAATTCCAACTAGAAAATTTTATAATAACTTGAAATAAAGTATATGGATACTAGAATGTTTGAAAGTGGATTTTGTCTAGGGCCAGGTCAGTGCATACAACTGAAGTTCTATAAATAATACAAGGCTTTCATGTTTCTGACAGTTAAAACATTTCTCATGAAGTTTGTTTCCTGAACTCCATGGAAAAGCCTTGTTCACTTATCACAAGACTTTAACAGAGTATTCAACTCTGAAATATGGATTGTGTAGACCCCTATAAATATTTCATGTATAATGTTCTGTTTGTCATTATGTATTTATAAGCAACAATCCCAAGTCAATGGAAAATCATATATCGTCTTGATATTAAAAAAATATTTCATTTTGAATACATATCCACATATCTATTGCAGAAACCTTGAATTAATCCTTAATCCTTGAATTAATTGCTACATTTTACCCTTCTTTTTCTTGATTTAATCATTTTCAATTTCTAATTCTTGACATACTCTCTCTCTGCCTTATAGGATTTCCTAGAAATATTTGACCTTGTAACATTGAATAAAGAGAATTGTGAGAAAATGTAATTATCTCAGTGTTCAAAGAAATTCATTAAAGCAAAAAGGATGGAGTGAGTGTAGAGAGAATAATCTAAACGGCACCTGAACTAGAAGTTGCAATGGAAATCTGAGAAGGCCTATATCCATTATAACATATTTTTTTCCTCTGAGAACTTGGCATTAGGAATGATTTGTCTCTGGAGTTTCACAACTACATAGATATTTAAACAAATGTTTCCTGCAGCTGAGCCAACTTTCTAAGCAATATAATGATGGAGTTTTCACTAGAAATGTTCCTCTCTAAGGAAATATCTAGTGAAAGTCAAAAGACTGATCTGAAGAGAAACTAAAGTACAACTGGTTTTTAAATAGATGAACAAAGCATTGTTTCCACAATTGTGAGTACTCATTACAATGGCAATAGCACTTAAGACTTATATACTGCTTCACAGGGCTTTACAGCCCTCTAAGCGGTTTATAGAGTCAGCATATTGCCCCCAACAATCTGGGTCCTCATTTTACCAACCTCCGGAAGGATGGAAGGCTGAATCAACCTTGAATTGGTGAGACTCAATTGGTGATAAATGTTTTAAAGGTTTAAACCCATGCACGTCTAAATATTTTAAATGTGCTGGGACTGAAAAACCTATTAGATGAGCATTGATGGAGTGGAAGGTTTATGAATATTGTATACAGCCATCTTCCTTACAAGCTTATCTGTAGTTTATCTGAAATTTACTGCACAGCATGCAGTTCACATACTGTAGTATTTTCTGTACACATGAAATGTGTGTTTGAGCTAAGGGAATTTTCATTTGCTTTAGCCACAAAAATATTCCATTGATTAATGGTCATAAGAAGCTGCTGCAGCTGTTAAAAGAGGAGGAATAGGAAAGGCAAAGGAGTGAATGAGAGAATGAACCTAATCCAGATTTGGTATCGGATCAACAGCTGCAACAAAATTTTGTTTCCTTTTTTGGAAGGGAAGATGTGGGAACTCTTGATCTCCAACACATTCCATAGTCTGCACGTGCCTTTGAGATCAACATACAAGGGGCCCATGTTACATGTATTCAGATTCCACAGTGCCATTAAATGTCAAAGTCAACAGAACTAAACTAAACTTACATGCATCTGTAAAGCTGCCTATTTTTAGGCTTTTGGAAGTGTTAGTTCAGGGAATGCTCTGTAGCCCATTAAGGCAAGCAGTGGATAGGAGACAATTCTAGACTCTTGCATCCTGTAAAATATGAAGAGTATTTATTTTCAGCAAATAAGTTCAAGGCTATTGAAAGTATCTGCACCTGTAAGGAATCATTATAAATAGCATGATCACTATAAACATGTCTCATTTTATACTGATCATTTGAAGAATTTGTGATCAAATCTCAGATAAGATGGCCAACCTTTCAGTGGCAGTAAATAATAACCCTGTTTGGAGACGTAAGGACAAAATTGGCAATTGTTGATGCAAAGTGGACAGAAATATATTATGCATATTGGCTTTGCCAGAATTTTGATTTGTGGAGTCCTAACTGCTCTCTGAGTTTGTTTGCTTGCAGACCTTTCATTAGGTAATACCAGTGCAAATGGTTTGCTCCCTATTTATATACTGTATAATAAGCTGCCTGCAAGTATTAGTGGAGGTTTGGTTTTTTCCTTATTGGTTCCTTGATTATTGTTTTCTACTTGATTGTTTGTCTAGTGTTAATTCTGCTTATCTGGGTGTTGGCTGCTGCGGAGGATCTGTTCCTTTTTCCCCCTTCTTAGCTTTTCAATTATCTCTTTATGTCTATGCAGATTCTCCAGATCATGGTTGTCTCAAAGGTGCTTTTCAAAAGGCAACTGGACTTTCCAAAAAAAGTCCAGTTGTCTTTTGAAAAGCACCTTTGGGTGTGTAAATATGGTTTATTTTTTTGTGTTTATTGATACCTGATTTATCTGAATGCCAAGCTTCCAGGAAATCCCTAGCTTTTTTGAATTCAGCTTAGTCTAGGATGTTCAGATGCCTAGTTGAAATTATGGCTCAGCTTTCAGAGAGAAAGACATCAAAGTTAATTACATTGTTTGTATTATATATTCATATACAAGGTAGGACATATTCTGGTACTTGCATGACAGCAACAACTGAAAGTCACAAAACAGTATGGATACTTTTGATTTCTCAGAATTAATAATCAGAACAAAATGGGACGGAAAAAAGGAACAAGATAGTATAGCTTTCCAAATTCGACTGATAGCAACATTTTGGGTCACATGACCAGGTAGGAGAAGGGAGGGTGCTTAACTTGAAGGAATCAGCAACATACTGGACTACTGACTCACTGAAATCTAGAAATCTCCTGGAGGGGAAACATTATTCATTCTATCCTCTGGTTGGAGGTGGTCCATTTTCAACTTAATTCTTCTTTTGACAGCTTCTCCTATATGCATCGCCCCAAATCTGGTTCTCTTTCTTTCTTTTTCAGATGATAGACAATGTCTCAAGACCTTTATATAAGGTTATTCGTACATTACTTTGAGTTGGAAAGGATAAAAAAAGGATAGCCAAGGGGAGGGGGGAAAGAGAAGATGATAGATACGTTAATGTTCAAAGCTAACAGTCTGCATTTAGCAAGTCTTAAAGTGGGATCCAAAATAGGTTTTTGAGATTTAATTTAGGTTTTCTCGGGTGCTGAGATGCTCTCAGGCCGATGGGAAGGAAAAGATCCCTTGTTCTTGAAAAACATCAGTCAATTGCTACATTTATTCCTAAAGCAATGCACACATAGCATAAGTGGATATGGAAAATGTTAAGTCCATAGAAGAAAAACTGAACATATGATTGGTAAAATGACAATTCCAAAAGGGACCATCAGAAAAGAAACTTAATATGCTTTTTCTCCCAATAAATAAAAATTAAAGCTCATCTTTCTATGTATTCTGAATAGATACAGCTTTGTAGAAATAGAAAATGCTGCTAAGTACATAAGATGTGTTCTATATTTTTTAACATATCGCTGCATTATAACTTGAAGCTCAAGAAACACAGTTCTTAAGTGAATCTGGTTTCCCCATTACTTTACTTGTCAGAAGGTTGCAAAAGGGGATCACATGACCCTGGGACACTGTGACCATCATAAATATGAATCAGTTGCCAAACATCCGAATGTAAATCACATGACCCTGGGAATGCTGCAATGGTTATAAGTGTGAAAAATGGTCATAAGTCACTTTTCAGTGCTGTTGTAACTTCAGTCACTAAGCGAACAGTTGTAAGTTGAGGACTACCTGTACTTCATCACTTTTTTCCTTTTTTTTGGTCAGGTTTTTGACACCTTGCTAGGCGACTGGTGGCACTTTAATATTGCCATATCTTAAAAGTGGTGCAATCTGTGAAAAGCTTGAAAAGCACTGCACTAGAACTCCAAGATCCCTCTTGCAGTTACTACTGTTGAACCAGGTACCACTATTCTATTATTTCTTGAGAGAAAGTCTCATGAAAAAGCATCTTTGGGATAACTATGACCTGGATGACTGAGAATCTCCGTAGATATTCTATAAATGTGAATTTGATTTTTCTTGTCTACGGTAAAGCGTGAATAATGTTGTCTAGCACATAGCAGTGTCTGCAGTGAAGAATTAGAAAATTCAAGATGGCAATCATAACCATGCAGTTGAAACTGTAGTTATTTTTAGTGTATCACAACCTACATAAAAAGGCTCAGGGTTTCAATTCCATAGTTGTGGCTGTCATCTCTTTTAACCCCTCCTGCTGATACAGGAATTGGTAACTGTTAAACCATAATTCTTTATATTTGCAGTGTTTCTTTAGTAAGTACTTTTTAAGTAAATCATAGCTTAATATGAGGAGCAAACTCAAGTGATATGCATAACTGGAGGACAAATCATGGCTGGAAAGACTTCACTGTCACTTTAATGTAAAAATATCACTCAACATATCAAACCAAAAGCATGGTATGTTTATAACTTGCAGTGGCTGAGTTCATAGAGGATCTCAATCAAGAGCAAATCATACTACGGCTGAGCATCTTGTGGAAACCAGAGCAGACTGCAGAGCTCAAAGTGCTGAAATTCCATCCAGCTTCTCTTTGATAACTTTAGCAAGCAATTCAAGACTGTATTTATCCCAGCAGGTGTTTGATGGCTTAACAAAACACAAAGGACAGCTTCAGAAAGCAGGGCCACTTCATTCTACAGCTTATGTAGCCTTGATGATATGCACTAGCCTTTTCTGTATATATGGAAGAAATTCTGTTTATGATCAAGACAATATAGTAACCTCAGCTATGTAACAAAATATAGAAATCAGGGTAAAAAAGCAGGTCTGAATTCTCTTTCAGAATAAAAATTAAATACAAATTTGAAATGATTCTCAGTTTTAATGATTTTAACAAGCCTGACTAGGCATAAGAAAATGTAGTTGCCCTGTAATTCTGCCTTGTTTATTCTTAAAACTTTATTCAGTGAGAGGGGAATCAAGACAGTAGATGTAATAGTGTAATTGAAGCCCCTTTCTTTTATAATGCATTGATTTCACATACATGTAGATGGGATGAGGCTTAATCACACAGTTTCAATTACCACTCAGACTTTCTTTAAAAAAAAAACCAGGCCTTATTCAATCTAGTAATACCTTATTCCTAGGTTAAAATTTCTAGACTTTAGGAATCTTCAAGTAAGGCAATAGAATCTAAAATTATGCAACAAAATATTTATCTCATCTTCAAACTTTTCTTATGGCATAAACAACCTTTAAAGGCCCTATCTATATGAGGCTGAAAGCAATGAGATCTGAAGAAACTGTGACTGTAGAATCTGTGCTTCTTACATTTCATTCTGACTTTACTCTTTAGTATTTCTTGCCTCCAATACAATATATCAATATATCTGCCAAGTTAGGCTAATGCTTCATGTCCCTTAGATCAGGGCTTTTCAACCGGTGGTATGTGTACCACCTGTGGTACATTATCACATGGCAGGTGGTACGCAGCCCTGCCCAGCCAAGTGTAGTGGGGGAGGGAACGTGCCACTACAGGCAAGGACTTACTGTGAGAGAGTCCTCCAGAGCTGCAGAGTGGCTGGGGTGAGGCAAAGGCCCCAGGCTCACTTCCGGCTCACCCGGAAAAGAGGAGGAGGGGGGCGGAGACAGGAGAGGCTATAAAAGGAAGCAGTTTGGGCAGGAGAGGGAGAGAGAGAAAAAGCAGCAACCTTGGGAGGAGGTGGAGTCAGCTCTAGCTGCACCGAAGGGAAAGAAGGAGGAGGAGGAGGAGGAGGGGGAGAGGAGATCAAGCAGGCTGGCCATGAGCCGATCTACAACTGCTGTGGCAGCCACCTGTGCTGGCAGCAGCAAACAGGCAAGAAATGCAGCGGGAGAGGGGTCACCCTCCACGAGGAATGAAGAAAGGCAGCATCGGCTGGAGATGAGGCACAAGGGAGGGAGGGAGATGGAGAGTGGAAGGATTCTTATGTGCTTTTGTGACTTTGATGTTCTGGGATTTGTGCAATGTGGGCTTTGTGTTCTTAAGGAGTGTTTGGCAATTTCTATTTGGCTGATGGCTGATGGCTGGTGTTAGCTTCTATTGCTCTGCTATTGTTAGCTGTAAATTTTGCTGCAAGGGATTTTGAAGTATTTTTCTCCTGAATGGATTTTTCCTGTAGCATTCCTTTACTTGTGAATGGAGCCATTTGGGGAGGCTGCCTTAGTCGGCAGCCAGTACTTATTTACATTTTTTTCCTTCCTTAATGCTGGCTGCGCTCCTTAACTTTCCTTTCTCGCCAGTAGCTAATTCTTAAAGGGGAATGCACCTTTTAAAGCTAGTTCCCTCAATGGCTTCTCTTTTCTGTCTCTGGAGGCTTTTCCTTGTTTGATGAATATATGGAAGAGGGAAAATATTCAGAAGGAGATGGGAATGAGAAAGAGGGAGGGAGGGAGGGAAGGAAGTCCTGCCTTAGCACTTGGCCACCAGCAGCCCTGCCATTGACTTTGCTTGTTAAAAGGTTGCAAAAGGGGATCACATGACCCTGGGACACTGTGACCATCATAAATATGAATCAATTGTCAAGCATCCAAATATAAATCACATGACTCTGGGCATGCTGTAATGGTCATAAATGTGAAAAATAGTCATAAGTCATTTCAGTGCAATTGCAACTTTGAACAGGGTTTTTTTTTTGGTCATCAAGTTTTTGACACCTTGCTAGGTGGTACTCGAATACTGCCATATCCTAAAAGTGGTACATTCAGTGAAAAAGTTGAAAAGCCCTGCCTTAGATGAACTCACCTTCAGTCCATGCAAGCTGATGGAAGTACAGTTATCAACTTTTAAGATACTCCAAAACTTTTCTTTTACTGTTGTGATGTAGTTTCCCAAACAGAAATCTCCTAGTTTGCTTTCTTTGCTATGTTCTGCATCTTATCCTTAGATGCTCAGGAGTCAAAGGGCGTTTCTCTGCTAAATTATAACAATACAAAGCAGTAAGTCTGGTTGACCAACACTGATTACATCCAGCCCAGTTTTTTCTTGTCTGAGTGAAAAACAGTATCAGAACAAATCAACTTTCCAGGATATTCTATAGCTGAACTCAAAGGTCCTTAACTCCACTATTGAGAAAGAACTGATGAACATATAAACAACAAAAGGTTTAGGTAATCTCAGAAGCTCTCAACAAACATAATGGGTTTTAATAGCAAAAGATACTGATAATCTGTCTCATATGTAACTTGCATTTGCATAACAAACTTGTCCTCTCCCTCATTTAGCCTCACCACAATTTATATCTTACACCAGTCTAGCTACTCACTACGTCTGATGAAATGAGGGACAGGTCAAGGAAGTGAATGCCTTCTAACAAAATTGGTCTTTACCAGACTTTCTATGATTTTTTGCTATCAAGTAAGTCTTCCTTTTCCTGCCCTCTTTGTCTCTGAAAATTTGTTGACTCCAATGTTACCTGTTTCACACTAAGTTTGAATTCAGAGAAAGGGATGAATTGGTTTTGTGTTTCTCTTCAATCAAATAGAATTTTTATCCAAGAAAAGCATATCAAATGTTGATTCTTCGGAGAGAAATAAATGTAGAATATAGGAAAAATGGGATAGCTGAAGGTCAAGCAAGGGTAGTTCAGAAGGCGGTTCACCCCTGTAGATAGTTGGAATTTAGAATTCTGTACTTTGCCTTCTCAGGGTTGTTGCCTAACAAGCTAATTTTCCTGGGTTCTGTTTCAGCTACATTACAGGCCCTGCAGGAGCTACTTCAGGAAGAAGATGGCTACAATATGCATCATAGGTCCAGCCACTGGACCTAAGAACTGAAAGGAGTTTGCCAGAGGAAAGGCCTCATCAACTACTGAAGGTGATACACATTACTTGTTTTATTATCAAGGCCCAAACAAGACCAGCAATATAACATTTCTATCTTTCTCTTCTCCTTTGAGCTCTTTCCTGTATTGGTTGATGACTATTCCTTTTTTTGTATTGGGTTATGTAGTTCATTTGGGTGCTTGGTTGCAAAACTTTGTAAGACAGTACTGAACAAGGAAAAAAAGGTAAGTCACTGGAGAAGGCCTGTGCCTTTGCTGAAACAGGACATAATAGCAAGCTGTTTAGCTAATGAATGATCGAGTGAAATGCTGAGTATCCAGTAACAACTGAGCTTGATACCTAGCTTTGTGCTCAGTTTTCTAAGGGAAGAGTATTTTGTATCAAGGTCAAACTGTAGAAAGGTATAATATCACTGCAATAACTATAACACTCTGAAACGAGCAATTCAACTCTCCTAAAGTAGCTCTCAATAAGCTCTATGGATAGATTTAATGAGGTTACATAATTAACTGAGATCAGATTTTTAATTTGGCTTTCAGTTTGTAAGAATACACTGCAAATGTGTAATGGGCCTTTCCCCAGTTGTACTTAACTTTGATGAAAACATGTCCCAGCAATTTCTTTTTTTCGGCCATGTCTACATGACACAGTTCCATCTCATCTCGACACATAAGACAGCCTTACCTAGTTGTTTTAGAGTTAGGGTAGTATTTTTCTTTTTGCGGCAACACTATCAAACAAAAGCCATAAGACATATAAACTCTGTTACAGCAATTCAGTGATAAAATCAGATTATCTGTTGTATGCAAAATTAGAGTAACACTTCTTAGCTATTTCAAATTGATGAGGGTATACTTTTTTCTTTCTGTCCCTAGTTAGCATCACTCCGTCTCCATTTTGATGTTGTATCCCCGATGACTTCAATTCAGCAGTGCTGTGCTGCTAGTCTATCAAAATGACATAACAGCATATCTTACTCAGCTCAAATAGCAAAACAGTGGAATGATGAACCAACTCCCACTTGCATTGTTTTCCAAAAAGAGTGTGCAGAATAGGTAAGAAAAGAAATGAAAAAGAGAGCTCTTTAAAATTCTGCTTATCTAGGCATAATACACTAGGACTGCAGAAATCTAAATATTATATTGGAGTCAAGAAATACAAAAAACGTTAACTAGTAAATCATTAGTAAGAATAATCTTGCAGGAGAGCAGCACTTCTCTGCTTTCATTAAAGCAGCCTAACTTTTTTCAGTTTTCAAACCAGAAAAAAACTGCATTAAACAATCTACTACTGATTAAAATCAATCAGATTCTTAAACCAGAAGCATCTTTTTTCCAGGCTGCCCAGGGGAAAAAGGTAGTCTTAATGAGTACTAGAGAGTTTTTGTGCTTACAGTCAAGTGAAGTCTGAAATACTTCTAAATCATTTTCAAAACATGAAGAGTCCTACTAAACATTCTATGAATACTTATTTTGGGCCCCAATGTCAGTAGGATTTTTGATGGTGCTGTCGGTATGGATATGGGGAGACCAGATATCTCTTTTGCCCTCACATACACATATACAAGATCAACACTTTTACATGTTCTTCCTCCAGTAGGACAAATACCACCATGTAGCAGCAGCAACCATCTGGATTTTATAGGAAAAACAGGACAAGAACAATTAATGGCACAAGTCTGCCATCAGGATTTAAAATATGAACAAAAGAGCATTTCCACCTTCCAGGCTATATAATTTGTCAAATGGGAAAGGTGCTATCAGCCTCCTTGATTTTATGGCTTTGGCTTATAACTGTCCTAAACATGGCCTTTCCCCCCTCCTGCTGAAATCATCTTGGCTTTGGGTCCATTTGACCCCCGCAGATCAGAGCTATTCGCTAGAGAGGGAGTGAGGGTAAAACCTTTGCCTCCTCTAGAGGGAATGAGACTGTGCGGAGACGGAGATCAGTTACTCATCATTCCACATCCGGGCAGCTTCTTTTCCCTTTCTGGTTCCCTCACCTTTTCCTTGACCTGCTATCAAACAGAATTCATTACGGCAGCGCGTCTTCATCTCCCCCCTCTGCCCCCGCCGCGGCGGTTATCCTCAGCGTTCGCGGTTTTCTTGGCACGGCCACTTCCGACCGGGGGCAGTCGAGGAGGAAGGCGGGGATGGTCCTCATCTCCTCGGAGTTCCGCTGCTTCGATGCCAGGGCTTCACTGACGCTCCTGGGGGGCGTGGAGCCAGCGGGGAAGAGGGGCTTGCCTCCCCAGGCCTTTCTTGACGATGTCCAAGTCGGAGGAAGAGCGCGCGTTCGGCTACATAGTGGAGTTATTAGCAAAAGGCAAGGTAAAGTGAAGCCGTCTCGCCTCCCCGCGAAACTCCCTCGCGCGTTTTTCGCCGGGAATTCGGCGTTCAATACGAGATGCGCTTCCCGTGTGCCGCGCTCGCAGGTGCAAAGCAACTTCAGCTCAGAGTTGTGGGAATAACCGACCAGCCGCGAGAAAGGAGTTTCCGAGGCGGCGGCGGAAGCAGGCGGGCTGCGCGAGGGGAGCGGCGTGGGGATTTGCTTAACCAGAGCTACGGGACGGGCGGCTTGTCCGCTCCCTGGGATAAAGTGTGAGTTGCGTGTGAGTCATAAGCCGCTACTCCGGGAGTCTAAGCTAGAGCACGCCGGGTTCTTGTTTATTTAACAGACGCAACGGCCGAGCTGGATTTCAAAACCTCCGGCGATTCTCTTCCCAGCCTACATTTAGGACTACCTCCCTGGCTATCTTCGCATGACATAGTAAGACACGAAGTAGCCAATCACGCCTCTTAGCGTAAGGTGTTATGCGAACTCAGCCGTGTAGTTCACGGTTCAGTGAGTGTGGCATATAAAGCCTGACATCTGGGTTAAACCATGGTTCAGATAACTGGTAAGTAGGACATGCGAAAACGGCTACTAGGTATTTGAAATAAGTGTCTCTTTCCTTCGTATTATCTTCCTTCGTATTAACAATTATACAAGTTGTTAAGCCAAGGTGTTAAATGAATCACAATTGGCCGGGCTTATAAGGTACACTAAACCATGATGGAAAAACCAAGCAAGATAATTTTATGCAGTGCAGAGTTTGGTTAAGCACGTGGTGAACTCAGTATGGTTAGCAATTCCTGTCAGAACTCAACAGGTACTAGAGACAAAAGATTTCGAGGTTGTATGATTAATGAATGGTGTCATTAATTTGTTCTGAATTAGTTTGTCATTACTATAATTTCATGATCTGGGAATTAAAATAATAAAAATTAGAATGAAAATCAATATAAAGTTTGTGCTCCATGGTAATGTTCTGACTTACAGCAATTCCATAGGATAGCCCTTGAAACCTACAGTTCAAAGTGTAATATGGATAATTAGCTGCAACATCCCCATCCCAGGCTTTTACAGCTGAGCTATCACTACAGCTGAAGCATCTCTATTGATTGCAACCATGTTGTTTTAATCTTTGTTTTTAATATTTTTTTCTATGTCACCTGGAGATATTGTTGAAAGCAAAGATTTTAAAATTGTGTAAATTAGATTTAGGAGTACAACACATTGAATACAGTAAGAATTATTTCTTAATGATCATGAGTCTTACACTATCTGATTTAGGAAGTAGAAATTCTTTGGGATAAATGTATCTTGCACAGGAAGGCAAGATCTTATACAGTGGAGCTGTCTTCCAAATGTGTTGTGCAGTAACTCACATTCTACCTATTTCAGCATAAACTATCATTGTAATGCAACACACATGAAGGGTATACATTTGAAGAAGGAAGTGATAGATCCCTTGGACTGAATCTTGCCTTCATAACTTATGTTAAGAACACCTGGTATTTCTCATGGAAACTATGATAGGATCCCATTAGTGATAAGTATCACTTGTTGCGATTGCCTCTAAAATGGCTAGGGGTATGCTAAAACATAATATAAATCACTACTAATAGGGATCTTGAATGTGCGCATTTTAACAGCCATGTTAAAATGTTTTCCATCCCTGTGCGTAGTAGGAAAGTACAAATTGTGCTGTTGTCCTTGCTGATCCTATTGTGCCTCAGTGATGAGACCAGTGAGTAGTGTTGCCCTTACTGTTTTAAAATGGGATAAGCAAAATAGTAGATTTTCCCTGGCTTTGTTCCTTCTTATCGTTACCTGTGAGTAGGAAGATTACTCTCCTTAATGTCAGGTGGAATGGTTGAATGATGCATCTGTCAAGTCGCTCAACTTATAACTCATAAGCATCACATGCCAAACCTATTATCAATTAGGCTATTTCTGAATATGGGTCTAGTGTTCTTCTCAAAGAATGCTAAACTCATGTCCAAAGGTAGAATTTTAAGTCACAGACAAAGAGTGAAAGATGAAGAAATAAGTCCATCCTCGGTGCTGCAAATAAATAGCATTCTGCTATAAGTGGCCATGACCATCAGCATCCAGAAGCAGCCTGGGGAATAAGGCAGAATGGTTCTGCCCCCTCCCAATTAATAAAAATTAAGTGCAAAACCATTGTCAACAGAATTAGCACAACAACTGTAATGCAGTGTCTCTTTGGTAATAGAACCCGGCTCTGTTGCCCAGTTTAAATCATTCTTTGTGCAACATGTTGAGGTAAGCATTGGTCTTTTTTTAAACAGAAGCTTAGTGTTCCTTCAAAAAAACATTAAAGGCATGTTTAAAAAATAGGACTAGTAAAACCATGTAAAACCTTGGAAAGTGAGTAGATGCCTCTGCAGAAACCAGCTATCCAATTTATCCTGCAGCCTAATGCAAAATGGCCATAGAAGTCAGTAGCCAGCAGCCAGAGAGCAGGGAATATGATTACAGCAGTCTAAAATATTAGGAGTTGGTCATGTCCCAAACTTGGTGACCATATCAACATGTTAAATTGTGTCCATTACAAAAACATTGGTGGTTGTTTCAGCTGCTATGCAGGGGTAGGCAACCTTGGCTCTTTTATGACTCGTGGACTTCAACTCCCAGAATTCCTGAGCCAGCCATGCTGGCTCAGGAATTCTGGGAGTTGAAGTCCACGAGTCATAAAAGAGCCAAGGTTGCCTACCCCTGCACTAAGCCTTGCAGTGACTTAAAGCTTCAGATAAAAACAGATCAAAACCAGAGCTTCACTTAGGCACAAAACTGGAATTTGGCTTCTTCACCTATAGGGAATATTCTATTTGAAAAATCCTGCTTTTAGGATTGAATTTTAGCCATTTACTACGCCTCCCTAGTTGATGCATGTTTTGATTATAAGCACAAATTAAATTTAGCTTTCTAAAATAATGGGTACAAATGCTAAATAATGCAGAATTATGTTCTGAATAGTTTTAATATTTTTAGTAAGGCAGAATCTCCTTTCTTTTGATCTAGTATTCAGCACAGCTCAGTGTCACTTTTAGGGTCATTGGGCAGCAATGGTTAAAAAAAACATTTTCAATCTTCATCTAATCTTGTGTAGCTGATCTTCAGTCATCCATCTAGAGAAATGAGAAGAAGCTGCACTAATTAAAATGAAGTGATATAATGCTTAGGTCATTAACGCTTCAGGTTGAACATATGTGGCATGAGTACTGTGTTCTGAGTTTAATTTACATTGTAATGTAAATGTTGGAGAAGACTACCACAACTTGGTATAACAGTGGATTTGAAATGTAGCTAAAGTTTATGCTTGACCCCAAAAATTTGGTAGCAGCTATATAAGTTCAATTGCAGCTATAAAATATTCTTACTTGTTTGACTATCACAGCTGATTTTTCCAAATAGATACATTTGTGAATTTATCCAAATTTCCTCACAGCCTTGTACATTTTTCCATTACCTTGATCAGTTCTGTTAAAGCCCTAGGTCAGGGGTAGGCAACCTCGGTTCTTTTATGACTTATGGACTTCAATTCCCAGAATTCCTGAGTCAGCTATGCTGACTCAGGAATTCTGGGAGTTGAAGTCCATGAGTCATAAAAGAACCGAGGTTGCCTACCCCTGCCCTAGGTCACTTCTAGAATAGGGAAATGACTTGGATGATTGCTTGAATTGCTCCTGAATGTTTTCTTCTGTTCAGGAAAGCCAAAGGAGTTTTTGCTTTTTCATAGACAGCACCAATGAAATATGAAAGAAGCCTAGATTGATAACTGGCAGAAAGCTAGAATAGCGTAGGTTAGGAGCTATTTGGAGATCAGTTCCAGGGAGAAGATGATGGGCAGGAAAGTACTACTCTATACCAAGATTGTGCCTGTACAGAAATCTCCAGTGGATCATTCTAACCTAGTGAAAGCCTCACAGCATTTTTGTTTGTGTACAGTATAAAGAATTTGGAGTATTCAGCAGCTTGCTCTGATCAGTTTTTATGGAACTTTGTAGCTTGATTCAGTGGTTTGGAATTGTGTCAATTAGATATGATACAAATCCAATAGCTGTAATTATGGCCTGTCTAGTTATAATAGACTATTTTTCATCAAGGAGGATCTCCAGAAGTATGTGTTTTACTGTTGTTTTTTTAGCTAATAAAAGTTGAGATAAGTTCTGGCTAAGTTAACAAAAGGGAGGTATTAAATACATTTTTATTAAGGTGCTATTCATTTCTCTTTCAATTTCTGTCCAGGTTGGATAATTTCCAACCAGTTCAGATATTCTAATCCTGGGCAAAGTTCTGAATTCAAGAAGATTAATGGATGATGTCAACTATCTAGATCCATTTTTCAGCCCTGGTTATGGATACAGCTTTTGATACTTTGGGAAATTATCTACGTTGGGGCCTAGGCAAAGAGAGTGTGTCTTCTGGGTCTTATAATATAAACCCAATATGTCTGAATACAAGGGAGAATTTTTAAGGCTGGGACCCTGTCAAAAGAGCTGGCAGTCAGCTATCAAAGAGTGAACACTGAGAAATGTAATATCAGACACAAAAAAGAGAAAGTGACTGGAGTAGCACTGTTGATTAGAGTATCAGAACAGAGGAAAGTACATGGAGTTAGTGTAACAAGTTTCTACAGAAAGCAAGGAGCAAATAAAGAGGAATGGGGCTGAGACAGAAGAAAAATTAAGAAAAATGTTAGAATGACAGTTGATAAAATGAAAGTGGCAGAAGGGGGAGGGAATTCCTACCTACATCAGCCTCATGAACTGGTGGCTATAATGGGAAGGGATCAACAATAAGTTGAGGTATAGAAAATGTGAAATATGTAAATGTATAAATTGAAAGTCACATTTTCAGATGTGCAAAAAGAGGCTGAGTTCAAAGGGTGGAGGTAAAATACCCGGGGAATCGGTATTTGCAGAGAAACAGCTTCATTGGCTAGAAATACTATCAGACAAATTCAGACAATGTGATAACATAATGAGTGGTGATGGGCACATTCAGGTAGTAATGAATAGGAGAAGATGATATAGAGAAGATGAGGAGCTCCAGAAAAATTGTTCACGGGAAAAGGATATCTAGAAGTTGGTGAGATCTTTGGTCTCAGGCTGTTGCTTGTAAATGCCAAATGCCTGTGTAATAAGATCAAGTTAATTTCACAATCGAATTCACTTTCTCATCAAAGAAAGTTTGGTGGCAATTGGGCTCTTTTCATGAGATGGACTGTAAATACTTATATTGTTGGACTATAACGGGTCGGCAACCTTAAACACTCAAAGAGCCACTTGGAAAAGAAAACACTGGGAGCCCTCCCTCCCTCCCTCTCTCTCTCTCCCTCTCTTTGTCTCCCTCCCTCTCTCTCTCTCTCTCTCTCTCTCCGATCTGCTCACCTGGCAAGCTGGCTTCACGCTGTTCTCCGACAAATTGACACACATTCTTATTGGGCTGGGTCTCCTGCCCTTGGTCTGCCAGTCCTCTTCCCCCACTCTGTGTGTGTGTGTGTGTGTGTGTGTGAGAGAGAGACAGAGAGACAGAGAGAGAAAAAGAGAGAGAGAGAGCTGCTGCTTCCTGTGGAGACGCAGCAAAGGCAGGAGCCCCGCCCAATAAGCTTGTCAGCTTGTCGGAGAACAGCGTGGGGCAGAAGATCGGAGAGAGAGAGAGAGAGAGAGAGGAGAGAGAGAAGGGAAGCGCACGTGCCTCTCTCTGTCTCTCTCTCTGCAAATGGCGGAGGAGGACTGGAGCTACAGGAGAAGGCTGAAAGAGCCGCATGCGGCTCCAGAGCCGTGGGTTGCCAACCCGTGGACTATAAGGACAAACTGGGAATTCTGCTTCTGTTTTGTGTTTTATGAGGCAAAAAAGGCCATTCTGATCTTGTAATCTTCATAGCTTATCATGTTTGGTCATTTCAATTTCAAAGTCTTGGGGTGAGGTTCAAGCTGAGTTCAGGACTTTTTGGTCTTCCTCACAACCACGGGTTTGTCAAAAGTAATTTGTATTAGATATAATTTTCATCTCATAGCAGTGCTAAAAAGATAAAAGTAATTATTTAAACTTATTTGTATAGCCAACCATCTCACATAGTAATTGTAGTTATTAGTCCCTTCCTATTATTTAGTTCACCTGGAGTTCGTTGCTCTGGAAAAATCTGTAATGGTGGAAAAGGTGTAAAGAAAGAGGAGAAGAGGATGACCAGCAATAAGATGGATGGACTCAGTTACAGTTGTGATGAGTGGATTTTTAGGGAGAATTGAAAGAACAGGTTACAAATAGGTCGTCATGGCAAAATCTATGCTAGCTGAAAACAATTCAATGGCACATAAACAGTGATTTTCCAATGGATGTTATTTGTCCAGTGCACATGTTTCAGGTTGGGACATTCCAAATTTTCCCCATGTGAAATTCAAGGAAAAGCAAGAACATCTTGTTTTTCATTAGAGGCCTTTTCTAGGGACCATCATTTTACAAAATCTGGATAATCTCCCTATCTTTAGAAAGATCTTGAAAACTGACCTGTTTAGAAAGACTTTTAATTAAGATTTGCCACTGCATGTTCATTATAATTTAACTTGATTATAGTAATGTTTAAAGGACTTGACAGATTTAAGAATTATTTTTTAACTATGAATTGGACATAATTAATTTGATTATAATTATAACTCTTATGAATGTGGCAATAAAGTCAATCAATACATTTGTTATTCCCTGGAGCACCAGTCATTGGAAGGAAAGAGGAATACAAGTTCCAAAAAATAATAAATGTGGAGGATTCAGTACCTTTGCTTAAGATTGAGCAGAAGAAAGAGTTCAGTAGAATGCTCAAGTGATATGAAATTAATAAAACTTGGGAACTGATACAATTTTTTCTAGTTAGTTAACATTCTGTCCTGTTTACATGCTGGTCTCTGACAACAAAGAGTCTGGTACTTAGCATTCCAACTAGACCAGTGTTTTTCCAACTTGGCAACTTTAAGATGTGTGGACTTCAGCTCTCAGAATTCTCCAGCCATCATGGGAGATGAAAAATAATGAACTAGAAGTTAATTATGACCATTTGGAGGAATAAGCAGTAGTTTCATGTTACTAAGTGCTAAAAATGCTAACAATAAGGGCTATAATAGGAAAAAACTCTTTCAGGAAATGATTCAGGACTTATCAGTGTGTTTCTGTCTAATTATATTCTTCTTGAAAGTCTGAAAACTTGCATTCCTTTTAGTATAATTTTATTTATTGTGGCAATAAACTTTATTTCTCATTGTGGTGCCGATGTTTTGCAATCTCCAAACAGCATATTATTGGGGGTGAGGTGGGGTGGGAGACAGAAGTACCTAATAAGTTAGAGATGGCTTTATTAGCATTTCCACTGGGGCTTCCTATTGTTCCCAAGCACCTTCTTTGTGAATATTGCTACGCCCTTCTTCTTACTGATTGAGTCTACTTTTGAACAACTCAGTAACAGCCTTTATCAAGGCAATGCACAATTGGACTGTTTAAAATAATATTTTCAAACTTGGCAATTTTTAAGATGTTGGCAACTTTAAGAATTCTTGGAGTTGAAGTCCGCACATCTTAAAAGTTTGAAATCATCTTTGAAAGACTACCTTAGTTAGGCAAATCTTTAATCAAATCAATATCTGAAATCTTTGAAGGTAAGTAATTGATGCTTGTTAAAGGTAAAGGTTTACCCCAGAGGTCCCCAACCTTTTGGGCACCAGGGACTGGTTACATGGAGAGAGGTTTTTCCATGGACCGGAGGGGGCATGGTTTTGTGTGCTGCCTGCATCCCGCAAATGGGGTTTTGCTTGTTTGTGTGGCCCGGTTGCTGGCAAGCTGCGACCTGGTAGCGGTCCATGGACTGGGGGTTGGGGACCCCTGGTTTACCCTGTCTAGTTGTATCTGACTCTGGGGGACAGTGCTCATCTCAGTTTTTTAGCTGAGACAGCCAGCGTTGTCTGAAGACACTCCTGTGGTCATGTGGCTAGCATAACTGTAAGCTAAGCTGAGGCACTTGGAATGCTGTTATCTTCCCACCAAAGTGGTACCTATTTATCTACTTGCATTGGCATGCTTTTGAATTGCTAGATTTGTAGCTCACCACATCACATGGCGCTTGGGTCTTGAACTGGGCTCTCAGCTTTCCAACTGACCAGCTCAGCATCTTGAACCGCAAAGCTATCATGCCCCCTTGACACTTGTTAAGATTATTCTTTTCAGTAGTCTACCATTCCTGCTATTTTCATGTCATTCTGCAACAAAATGAAATAGGTTTTTTTTATAGCCCAGAACATTTTTTAAAATCTAATCTTGAAGGAGCTTGATGTTAATCAGTTTGTCCTCATATCTCAAACTGAACTTCTCCATTTAAGACTCATAAACTACCTGGGGTCTTTCTGTAGTCATAGCTACTGCTTGAAGACCAGATAGCTCTGTGGCCCAGAGGGCCTTTCCACAGGTTCACCTTGTGCACAGGGTGTGCCCAATCAGAAAAACTTTCAGTTATTCATAATCATCTGTTGACAGGTTTATTGCAGTGTTCCTACATGGAGCTGCCCTTGAAGACAACCCAGAAACTAAACTTATTTCAAAATACAGTGTGGTGTGAGCAGTAAAGTGCACCTGTTGGCATGCCAATGCATCATTACTGCCACACAAGCTATACTGGTTATTAGTTGGCTTCTGAGTGCAATTTCTTATCATATTGGCTGGAGAATTTTTGGGAGTTGAAATTCACACATCTTAAAATTGTCAAGATTGAGAAACACTGATCCAGAACATATAGTATAAGTGCGTGTGGGGGGGGGGGGCAGGGAGACATAGAAGATTATAAGTAGAAGGGAATGTACCATTGTACAAGATGTTGTCAATCAGTTTCATGTGTTACCAAAAAGTTTTTTTTTAATAATGTTAAACATTTCCCTTAATGGCCATTTCTGTTGACTCACTAAAGGAAACCTACTTCCATCTTTCATTGTTTGCTTGTATACTGCTTTTCTATAGTAAAAAATGTTCAAGATGGCCCACAATTATCATAGAGAGCCATTGTCATTGGTTCCAAATAAGGGTGCATTCTGATAACTTGCACACCTGAATAATAATGGATCGGTAAAGTATCTAGTTCAGTCTTTTTGTGAAAAGGCTAGTTTCTGTGCAAAAGAATAATTCTACTCTCCTGAGGCCTATTGATTTTTGTAGCAGAAGCATGTTCTGCTAAAAGATATTGAATAGGACTGAATCTTTGACATATGTTAATTCAATTCTTGGGGAATGAGCCCCATTCAATACAATGTATCTTAATTTTTGAATAAAAATGGAGAGACTGTGCAGTCACATATCTGCCCTGAAAGTGGTTACAGTCTGTGGTTTCCTGTATTTGGTAGGCCAGAAGAGCACTTAGTCTCTTTTCTTTGCTAACAGACAGAAATACTCTTACTGTAATGCATTCATTTCAACAAAGTCAATTAGTGTACATCTTCAAGAGCTCTGCTGAGTCAGAGCCACTTTGTTCCAATATAGATTACATGAAGAAATGAATAAAGTGCTGCTCTTATAGTTAGATGTATAGTGTTAATATCCTTGCTGTGTTTTGCTGGCCAATATGTGGCTGCTTGTTAAAGATATTGCACTAATTGTATAGTTTTTGTATATTTGTTCTAAAGAATGGTATATATCTATTTCCTAATAAATATGATGCATTTTGATATTCTATACAGTGCTAGAGTTTCTGTCTTAATTCCATTCAGTTTGGATCTCTAGCCAAAATGATCTCTCCTTTTCTGGCAGCCTACTGTGTAATTTGGATGGGAAATAGGGAAGGCGAGAAAGAAAGTAGGGAATATCAGGAAAAAAAAAAAAGGGGGGGGAGGTAGTGGCAGAAAGAGATTGATTATTTCTACATCAAGCTGTGGTCCCACTCAGGCAATGCCATCCCCCAAAACGAGATTCCAGGAGAACATATTTCTCAAAGAAAATAGGCATGTGATGGAAACCAATTATTGTTTCAGAAGATTACTGTAATCTGCTAATTAAAATGATTTCAAATAACAGCAATGTGTACTGCACTGTCATAATGCCCTTCCAACTTTGAGCTAAAGTGGGTGAAGAATGGCACCTGGTCTAAGGTGCAGATCTGGGTTCCAATGTCACCTAGCAGCTCCATGTTTACCAGTGTACCTGTATACAATGCCAGCTACTTGGTTGTGCCGTTCAGTGTATGCTGGTCCTGCCTGCAACTTACACCCTGCCTCTATTTGATTGTCTCTGATGCTCTGAGGCTTCTCTGCATAGCCAGCACCTTGGGTTGTCCTGGCCTGTCTAGTGTGGTAGATCTCTGTTTCTATAAATGTGGTGCTTAGTGCCTGTTCTTGTGCTGCTATGATCAGTGCTGTCTTTCAATCGACCCCTTTCCAACCACTGGTAGGATTTCCCAATGTCTGCCACCTCAGGTATCTGTCAATTGTACATCCCTTGCACGGTCTTGTCTTGCCATGGCACTACTTCTGCTTGATCTTTCTCCCACATGTGCTGCTGCCTCAGGCATTCTCTCAGCAGCTCATTATTGGTGTGTATGTCTGTGTGTATTTGCAAGGAATG
This sequence comes from Azemiops feae, assembly GCA_023970755.1. Taxonomy (NCBI): domain Eukaryota; kingdom Metazoa; phylum Chordata; class Lepidosauria; order Squamata; family Viperidae; genus Azemiops; species Azemiops feae. The sequence goes on along the minus strand of JALGBA010000269.1, from coordinate 1,216,011 downwards.
TTGAAGTTTTATGATCTCATTTTATTGCAAAGAATGTTGAAGTTTTATGATGAGCACCAAAGGTGCTTTTCCCGAAGCAACTAGACTTTGTTTTTTCTTTGAAAATGTTTCGCTTTTCATTCAAAAAGATTCTTCCGTTCAAAACTGAAGAAGCTTCTTGGATGAGAAGCAAAATATTTTCAAAGAAAAAAACCAAAAAAGTCCAGTTGCCTTTGGGAAAAGTACCTTCGGGACAACTATAACCTGGATGATTGAGAATCTCCATAGACTTTTATGATGAGCCCATTTTATATTTATGTGTGGATCCATATATTCTTCCTAGTGTTTTCCTGCAAGTATAGGAGTCTGCTTTTTTTTTTTTTGTTCAACTGAGTATTGTTCCATTGGTTGTGTGAGGAATTGACCATCTGGCTTGTCACCTGAGCTGGCATTGTGGCCCAAAATCATCCAGCTGCTATTTCTAGTCTTGTATTAAAAATAAAAATGTTATCACCTATGTGAGATGCTAAATTATTTTTAATTCACTATTCTTATTTTCTTATTAACAATGGTAAAATCAATTCCGGTTATGCTTGTGATGAAAGGTTTTCCCTTAAAGATATCCGAATGCAGCATAAATGTAGCCAAACATCATTTTTGCTTTTGTTTGTAGTATACACATTATTAATCTTCATTTTGTCTCTAGTTCAAGGTCAGATAACTTTCCTTTGATGTATATGATGGATATTTTTCCTCTTTTCAGAAACATTGGAAGGCAATCTCAAAGTTATAACCTATTATAAATATTGTCATCTTGGAAGGAAGTCAGGATTGCATGACTTGAAGCAGGGTAGGGATTAGCAATGGACAGAATATCTTTTACATTGGCATAGTTTCTGCTGACTCAGGGGTGGAAATCAGCCTGATAGTGATGAATGGCCCTAAGATGTGTGTGTGTGGGGAGGGGGAAGCTGAATACAGGAAAAGAAAAATGGTTTTCAGATTCTTTGTTTTAATCAAATTTTTCTTTAAAAAAAAAGTGAATTGAAGACATTTGATGTAAAGGGAATTAATCTGAAGATATTTACTTTCCCAAAGTATTTATCTAGTCAGATGGAAGACTGGTGTGTCTACCTACAACTTCCCTCTACATCAGTTCCTAGCATCACAAACCAATGTGTATACCAGTGTTTTCCAATTCCCAAAATTCAACTCCCAAAATTCACTAGTCAGTTATAATGGTGGGGGAATTGAAGTTTACTTCTTAGGGTTGCCAAGGTTGAGAAACACCAGTAGATGTGGTATGCACCATTGCCTTCAGGCTGTGGAGATATCTTTGTCTCAACTTAAAAACCCCTTAAAGTGTGGGAAGTCATAAGCATTTTATAATAAACCTCTCTGATAAGTGATATTTTAGGAGGGAAGTATATTTTGTTTCTTAGTGCTCTTTCACTAAGTTCACACTTTGCACCAAGCATGTGGTTTGGCTTAGGTATAATGTATTTGTAAATCATACCTTATGGCCAGCGTAAACCCCCAGCCACTGGGTGACATTGGCACAGTCATTCTCAGCCCAACCTTCCTTATAAATTGTTTTAATGGAGAAAAATAGGTTCTGGACTGTGTTTAAATATATTTAAATGTCAAATGTACACTGCACAAGCTTGTGCAATTATTAAGAGTTAACACTGCATGCAGTGAACATGCTCCAGTTAGTTATCAAATCATGAGTAAAGCAGATATTTTCAGAGGTAATTTCCCCAGTTTAGTGTAATTCTTAAATTCTTAAATTAGGCTAGGGAAACTGTTTTAATACTCTTCATAAAAGAGTGGAACCAAGACTAAGAAAAGAATGGCTTACGAAACCCTAGGCGTGCAAAGGGTAACCAAGCTGCGCTAATTCTCATAATTTGCTTTAGAAAAGCATCAGCGAGTTAAGATTAGGGCTTTTTCCGATTCTGCCAAAAGAAAAATTATACCGGTGCTCGGAAAATTGTAAAACGCGTTAATTCTTTCTGTAATTGTCGTTTCTAAAGCAAAACTCCCATTTGCCTTGAAAACAATGTAAAAACCACGTCCTTTTCCTCCTTTCTTCCCCTCTCTCGTCTTTTTGACCGTTGAGACAGAAATCCAGTTATGTGCAGTCCTTCTGGTAACTGCCATTGCGGATTTCCTTGGAGACTCCGTTAGGCTGGAAACGGGTGGCAGCGATTTTAATTCGAGCCCGACTGAAAGGCACGGCCATCCCGATGCTCTTCCCGAGAGGAGTTATAATCTCCTCCTCCTCCTCCTGGTTCCCACACTGGGATGTGTCAGGGAGGGAACACATTCTATAGGTTCCGCCCTCCCCCGCTCCCTTCCTTGAAAGAGAAAGGTGGAGAAAACATCCTAACCGCGGCTCAACAAAGGTGCCAGGTGGCGCTGACGCTCCGCCCCCATTGTGGCGTGGAGGCTGTTGCCAGGCAGGCCCCGCCCCTCTCCTTTTGCCCCACCTCCTTTTCCCCCACCCGCCCACCCGCCCACCCGACCGGTCTCGGAGTTTCCTAGGGGCAGCAGTGGCAGCTGCTGGGCGCCTCGTAGCCGCTTCGCGCGTGCTCTCTTGCTCCCTTCCCTCGCGCCGCGCTCTCGGGGGGGGGGGAAGGGCGGACTCGACCGGTTCCGAGAATCTGCGAAGAGGGCGAGAGAACCAGACTCGCGCGCCCCGGGCACCCTCGGCTCAACCGTCCGGGATCAAAAGCGGCGTCAGTGGTAGTGACGATTCCAGGATGGAAGGGGACCGGCTGGAACCCGTCGTGAGTGTTCCCGAGAGGGAAATTTCAAGCTGAGGAGACGGGAGGGTCCCCCGAGGTGGGGCTTTGACACGGGGGTCGTCATTTGGGAGGGGAGGCGGAGGAACTGAGGTTTTCTCCCGACCTGTGGGGCTGACCGTGGCTTCCTCCCGACCGGTGGGGAGGAAGGGAGCCCTATCTCGGCAGGGCTCCCCTTCGGTTTCTCCCCATGGCTCGGCTGCAAAAGCAGAACTCCGTGGCAGCCTTTTCCGCTCGCTTCTCTGAACCGACTGTGGTTGCCTTTTCAGCAGCTGGCTGGCCAAATAGCCTCACCCGTCCTTCACTTGAAGGCTGACTCTTCCACCCCCTTGTTTGCTTTAAGACATAAGCATGGAGCCTGGGGTGTGCTCTCACCAAAGCGCTTTGTGCAAACTCATAGTGTGTAATTGAGTGTTTGATGGACTCTATCCCAAGGAGGAGCTGTCAGCTATTTCAGTCTTTGACCACGACTTGTTTCAGATCTTTCAGGAATGTCTGCATTGTTGCAGATGTGGTAGGAACACTTTATTGGAGCTTGTGTAAGAGATCAAGTGAGTATGTCAATCCTTCATATTCTCTTGATCTAGGCTGGGTAGGTGCAGTCCATCTTCCAGCTTTTCACTGTGTGTCTTAAAGTATTGATTAGAGGGAGTTAGTCATTCACTCATGAATTGCTTTGCACAAGCAAACAAGATGATTTCAGCCTTGCTTTCTAAAGCATTTATGCAGCAAAGTAAATGAATGTATACAAATGAATTTGGGAAAATGAGAGGCAAAAGAAGACGAGGTTCCACATTGTTACTCAAATTTGCATTACTGCAGCTGTATCCAGGTTTCTCAAACAAAGATAACCAATGCAAATCAGAATATTGGACTACACTCTAATTTGCATGAAAACAGGATGTGGGAAACTGAAGGGAAAGTTGTTGGTAAACAAATGAAGTTGGAAAAAAAAGTCACTTGGATTAGTGAACCCAAAGACAATACCTAGTTATTCACTGCAACTCCTTCAGGATTTATTTTCCAAATTGCTTTTGCATAAATAGTTTTTCAGTATGTAATGATTATTTAGTCTATCTTCACCCTATGTAGAGAGCTTCCTTGAAACCCTTAACTAATAATTTTCCAGAGATTAGTAGATGCAAAAGAGGTTGGATTATTGATGGTATCTTAAATCAAGCCTTCCAGTAATTTCTCAGAGCTTGTTTACATAAATTTTGAAAAGCATAAATAAGAGTAACTTGAGGTACCGTAAAGGCCATAACAAAAGCCTAGGTATCAAAAGTCAGTGTAATGCATTCCAATACAATTTTCTGAGAACAGTTTTCTGCTGTAATATCATGTCTCCCAAATAGTATTCTGGAGAAGTGATCCAGGTGGATACTATGCCCAATGGTCTCAATGATTCAGGGTGACAAACAAAACAATACTTTCCCTGTTAGCTTGCAATATCCTTTCTCACTCTGAGTCATGGTTTCAAAAATTCAGTTGAAAGAAGGATGAAATAGATTCATATTCAAATCCAAAACCAAAGATGCAAGATCACCACTTGGTGATTTATCTTTACATAAAATGCTACATTTGACGTTGAATGTCAGATGTTCAGCTCTATAGCATACAAGGTAGATTTTAAAAAGGTAGTTTACTGTATCTTCCAAAGTGGCAGATAACTTATTGTTCAAGAAAAACTTTATAAAGTCCAAAATTTAATTCATTTTGTTTGCTTTCAGAAGAATAAGATTATCATTTAGGACAGCAGTTCCCAACCTTTTCTATACACTCCTAGAACGCTTCTGATATATTCTCACACCTCTTACAAAAGTGCGAAATAAATTATGAATTATATGCATATACACTATAATTTTGAAACTTCTAACTTCTAAACTCGCACCCCCTGGAATATCGTCTTGCACCCCTGGTTGGGAACCCCTGATTTAGGATATAAGCGTTAAATCTTAATTTGCAAGCATATTGTCATTGTTCATATTGTCAAGCTATGGAAAGTAAAAGGGAGAGTCAGTATCATAGGTCTTTAAGAAATTTCAATTTAAATTATCAGTGGAAATTGATGTTTAAACAGTGGAAAATAACTTATAAATTTTTATTGAGTGAATTTGAGTAAATATATGAAGTAGTTTGTTTCTATATTTTGCTTATGTCAGAGCAAATATGTTTTGATTGTGGTACTTCAAAATTCCTTTGACAAAATAATAGTGTGACAAAAATGCATCTATCTCTCTATTGTCACATTTTCAGTTTACCTGAAAAAATACTGTGTCACTAGTCAACATATCACAGACTAACACGGAAAACTATTTCTTTCATTTCCCTGTTTTCTTTGGATAAGTGGAAAGTGATTTTTTGTTTTGTTTTGATCTTTTTCTGGAGAATGAACAATGATTATCCCACACTAAATCTTTGGTGGCTGAGTTTGCAAATTGCCATTCCCAAAAGGCGAAGTACTGAATGTTTCAGAATACATCTCTTGATTTATTCAACCAACTTATAACTTATTCTGACTGAACTGTAACTGGGACAAGCATCTTTTCTATCCATGTGCTTTCTTTTTCAAAATCCTTTTGGAAAGGAGGCAAAGAAAATTGCCATATGCTTACTAAATGCCTATTTAAAGCACAGGCACTTCAATCTATGTAGTACTATTTTTAGAACTAGAAAATACAATAATAAATTGGATAGGATTTTCATTCTTTTGTTAAATATTTAGGCTAAAATAGATTTCTAATAAATCACATTAATTCTCATGTCTAAAGTGGTTTGATAAACTCTTAAGGATTTTACTGCCATACCATGGTATCAATGTGAAACTCTCAAAATCAAACATTTTAATATTGTTTTTGGTATTTGTTCTCTAGTGTTTTATTTGTTTGTTTTTTTTCTACAAGAGGTAAAAAGCGTATAATATAGTCAAAATAATTTATCATTTTTAGATTTTCTTTATCCCTTGTTTGTTTTCAACTCATTTATTTATTAAACTTTTATGCCGCCCATCTTGCCTAGAGGCAATTCTTGGTGACTTACATTCAATAAATACAAGATTAAACATTCAAACAATAAATATAATACTAAAATCAATTTCAAATTGACAAAGATTTCAAAATGATTTGATTGATTTCAAATTGACAAGGAAGCAAGCTGCACATGAAAAGGAGGTGGGGTCTTTTCTTAATCTATTAACCACCTCCACAATTACAAGGCCTCACTGGGGCTCCAGGCCAATTGGCAGAGCCTATTTGGGTGGGTGCAGATCTCACATGCGGGGGGCACAATGTTCCAGAAGACAGGAGCCATAGCAGGAAAGACTTTTCTCCTGTACCCCACCAGTTGGAATTCCTTGATTGACAGGGTCTGCATGCCCCTTCTGCCAGTGTGGGTGGGGAAGGCCAATCCCATTGGGCTGAGATGGTTTCTGAGATAACCTGGACCCATGCCACGAAGGACTTTAAAGATGAGAACACCTTGAATTGGATCCAGAAGCAAACTGGTAACCAATGCAATTCATGGAACAGTGATATAACATGGACCATCCTAGGGGCCCCAAGGACTATCTGCATGGCTGCATTCTGCTCCAACTGTGAGTTCCGAATACTCCTCAAGGGTAGTCCCATATAGAGTGGTTTGCAGTAGTGCAAGCATGAGATGACTAGGGCCTGAGTGACTGGGTGCAGGGGCTCCTGATCCAGGAAGGAACACATATGACACATAACATGACGTTGTCCAAAGGCTCATCTAGCCATGACTGATACTGGTTCTTTAAGCAGGAGTTACGAGTCCAGGAGAATCCCCAAGTTGCACATCAGGGCACTGTACCCCACCCCCATCCAGAACTAAAGATGTCAAAGTCCTGGACCTTGAAGCTCCAGATACCCAAAGCCATTCGGTCTTACCAGGGTTCATTCAAATCCCCACAGCCTCCAGGCACTGTGAGAGGGCAGCAACAGCTTCATTTGAATCACCAAGGATGGAGATGTAAAGTTGAATATCATCAGCATACTGATGGTACATCATCCCATTTTGATAGACGATATCACCCAGTGGCTTCATTTATATGTTAAAAAAGAATGCAGAGTACCGAGCCATGTAGCATGCTACAAAGGAGAAGCTGTGAACTGGACCTCTCACTCCCTATCAACACCAATGACAAAGTAGCAACAATTGTGCATTGGAAGATCTGCAAGAAGTATCATTTGCCTGCAAGCAACAACTGGTGGGATAATAAAATAAAGTCATAGGAAATGAAGAAGCTAAATTGCTCTGGGACTTTAGAATTCAAGCAGACAGACAATTGCTACATAACACCCCAGACTTAACAGTTGTCAATAAGAAAGACAAAAAAGTCTGGATATGGACATGGCAGTACCTGGAGATAGCAGAATAGAAGAGAAAGAACTGAAGAAGATAATAAAATGCAAATACCTGCAAATAGAAATAGAATGACTGTGGCAAAAGCAAGCAAAGGTAATACCAGTAGTAATAGGAGCTTTGGGTGCAATCCCAAAACAACTGAAGCATCACTTGAACCATCTGCATTGACAAATTCACCATCAGTCAGTTGCAAAAGGAGGCTTTACTCGGAACAGCTTCCATCCTGCGACAATATCTGTAATGCCATCTAATACCATATCTATTGAGTCCTTGGAAGGATTCAGTAGGTAGACAAAAATGCCAAATCCAGTCTGAACATATGGCTGATTGTACAATGAACCATAATTATATACTAGCTTGGATCATAAGATTAAAGTAGTCAACACATATAGTAAATTAAATCTAGAAAAATAGTACAGACTTATATATGTTTAGTCAGTATAACTCTCAGGTAAGTAAGAATGTAATATTAACAGTACAAATGAATTACAAAATAGCCTTTTGCCATATAATTCAATTACTTTTCCTTTTTTCCTTTCAGTTTAGCTATAGCTATACATCTACTTTAAATAAACATATAATACATCATGGTTTCTGCAGAGCATTTCCCTCGCTCAAAGTAATTTTTCACTAAGCTCAAAAAATCACCCTTCCTTCCAAGGCAGTTAATAAACTTCCATATCCTCTACCTTATTTGGTCATATTTTATATATTCTTTCCCATTTCATTTTTATGTTCTTGCTCTTATTTAATGTATTAAGTTAGTATTTCATTTTTGACTTAATCTCTCAATCAAAACAATAATCTTTAGTTATTAATCTTGCTGTCTTCTGTTATTGTATGAACAGCTGTTTGAAATGGAAATTAGGTTATCTGGATTGCTGAATGTCAAAATAGCAAAGTGCAGCATATTTATATTTTAATTTCTTTAAAATTACCTGACTGAAATAATGTTTTTTTTTTTTTTACTGTCTGTAGCCATCATGGCATTTCTTATCAGTTTCTCATTTCTTTTTGTTTTTAGGTTACCATTAAGAATATTGAACGAGAGCTCATCTGCCCAGCATGCAAGGAGTTATTTACCCATCCACTTATTCTCCCTTGTCAACATAGTATCTGCCACAAATGTGTAAAAGAAATTCTATACTTAACATTTGAAGATTCGTTCAATGATGCTGCCTCAGAAACTTCCAATCATAGTAGCCCTCGTAGTAGAATGAATTCCCCTAGCTTGGATAGAATTGACAGGGTTAATAGATCAGGTATGTAAAAAAAAGTTATTTTTTTTTTATTCTTCTTTAACATGATAATTTACAAAACAATAAATAATACATAATAATACCACATCAAAGTACAATATTAAAATCTTTCATGATAGCTACACTCAGGTCAAAATGCTTGAGCAGTAGATAGGCTTTGGTTGAACACTAGAAATGATATAATCTCTTGATTAGTATCATGTGAATTACAGTGTATTATTAAATAACCAATGAATTAAAAGTAGTATACAATGCTGCTTTCTTGCTACATTGTCAGGATGGAGTTAGGGTATTAATGTTCAACAAAATAGGTTTTATATTTTGTATATCTATGCACATATATGTAGCATCATGAAATTAGTGGTCTCTAGCATTTAGAGTAGAGCAAAGCTTAATTGTTTACTTGAATACAATGCTTGATTACTTCATAGTATGTGCATCTTCACTTTTCTAAGAATATGCCATACTTTTGTGCTGATTTAATTTCCAGGTCCTTGCATCTGTATAAAGTTACTAAATTAATGCAATCCTAGGAAGATTGGCTGAGATCATGGTGTTGATTTATCCACTTGTTTCTTTACTCAGCTGTATTTGATTTCATCTGCATATATGATAATGGCATTTTTCACAAACCCAGCCAAAATTGTGAAATGTTTTCATCAACTTGACAACCTATTCATCTAGTCCAGAGCTGTTTATTTTGACTAGAAATACGTAATACACATGACCTCTGCCCTAGACTCCTAGACTCATGTATTTCCTTCTTCCTTTTAAATGTGAGTACCAAGAGGATGAATCTATCACCTTTTGCATATAAAACATATGCATTGGTGATTGAGTTATGGTCATTTTCATGTTAGTGCAGTCTTTCTGGTATTGTCCAAGATGATGTATTGTTATCAACTAATGGATCTTTGAATCATTTTCATTAATTACCAATATTTTTTGATTCTCAATAATTTTAGCAATTGTAAATGGAATTAAAAATTAAACATTAATGAGTCATGGATGACCTCCTACTGATCATAAAGTGTATAAAATATGAATATTAATTGGTTGCCTTCAACCAAGAGTTCATAAGCTCTAGTTCCAAATTCCCTCATTGTTTTAGACCTTTAGTTAATACAGATTCAGCAAGTTTCATATTGCTTTAATTTAGTACAGATAGTCTTGATTTACGACCGGCCATTTAGCAAGTGTTTGAAGTTTAGTGCACCCCTTGAAAGAAATTTATGACCTTAATCCAGAGTTCTGATGACTGCTGTGCCCTCCTTGTGTTCCACATGACTGCATTTTTTATGTTCAGCAGTAAGCCCATATTTATGGCCATTTGCAGTATCCTGCAGTCATGTGACTGCAATTTACAACATTTTTGCTGAAAACTAGCATTTACTTCTTGTTTTTAGCAAAAATGCCCCATAGCAAGCAATGGGTTTCCTTAACCCATTGTGGTGATTGCTTAACGACTGTGGTGATTACTTAATGACCAGGACAGTCCAGTCATTTAACAGCTGCTTAAAAGGTCATAAAAGTGCGTCCGGTCACGTCGTGACCCACTTTATGACCATAGTGAGTTATGTAATGGGCAGGCTGCCAGTCAAGGATTACCTGTAATGAAATAATGTTTTCAAATTAACCTGTAATTTTTTTGTCTAAATATTTAGAGAGATGGTGTTATTGATGTTAAAGAACCACAGATGTGAGGTTAAGAATTTAGGTTCCTTAGGTTAAGTTGATATATGTTTGATTAGATTTATTAATAAAATAAATAACATTTTAAGGAAAAATGCTTGAAATCTTAGCAATTCTATAATTAAAAGCATAAATAAAGTATGTTCTAATATAATTCTATCTTTCAGATATAGATGGTGATAGAATTTTTTTCTTCCCTCTGATACTTGTTTACTCAAATGTCAATCCCATTAATCATCAGTGGAACTTCCAAATAAATGTGCATGTCTTTAAACTTAACCAAGTTGCTGTTATGAAATGCTATGTTATCTCCAGCATACCACTGTAAACCAGTACAAGAATCCTTCCTTTTCAGCTTCTAAAAATGCTTCTCTGTTCACTGTTTACAGCCTCACAGAGGAGGCCTCATGGGTTGAGAGGTAGAAATGTTTGCTTTTATATGGCTGTAGATAAAAGTTGGTAGAACATGGATCTTATAATACTAAGTTTAGTATAATTATTTTAAGTATCAGTGGTCAAGTCCAAAATTATCGGGCAATATCGCAAACAAAAATTACTTTCATTTTGCTAATGCATATAGAGGTCACTGGATTCAGATGCATAATATTAGATGACATAAAACATGAATTAAATATTAACTTTAGAAGTAATAAATGATGTTTTGGATTTTGGTCTAGTGATTCTGATGCTACCAAGATGTGTTAAGTGAAAAATTTTATTAGTTTTGATATTCTAAGTTCTCCTTTGACACAAATAAGTTTTGAAAAAATATAGATGTCAGTTGCAATATTCAAATTTATTAGTAAAAGAATTTCAGTCTCATTCTATTATAAAGGAAGTAAATAATGGTAAAAGAGTAAATGATGTATTCCATACATTGATTTTTGTTACCAGGTTTGTATGTTCATTATTTTCATAATGAGGATTGAATGCCCCAAAAGAATGAATGAAATCAAAAAGTCTTCCAGTGTGATTTTAGATATTATTATTCTAATTAGATCCAGTCACCTCTATTCAAAAATTCTTATTCCCAAGCTGTGATTTAGTTTCCAGTTTTAGTTCCCAGTTCAATCTTTGTCTTTCTCTAATAATCTTAAAATATTATATCAAAAGATAGAAAGACCATTGTTGATGTAGGAAGAGCATTGTTAGTGTCAAAATATGAATCCAGTTGACTTACGTTTGCTGAATGTTTGTTAAATACACCCCATGAACTGATTCTTCTTATTTTTCATATGATATGCTAGTGATACTGTTGATTCAGATCTCTACAATAAATTAAGGGTGTATTATCCCTTTTCTACTTTTTCATGTGGTATTGTGAATTATTTGTGAATCCATTAGAATATTAAATAAAATAATTTCTCTGTCCCTGAGTAGTAGAAGCTCTGTTACATTACATGCATTGATACAAGGACTTTCTGCCTTGCAACCACATCTAATATTCTTGCATGTTTCTTGGAAGCAGAAAAGGCAGTTGCAAATGATGAGCATCTTTTTTTTTTAGCCATCTGTTTTTGTCAAGTTCTGTATTTTATAGGTAGAGGAAAATATAAAAATATGGGTATTCTTAAATGTTGAGCTATTTCTGATGCTATGCAAAGGAGATACTCATTGAAGGATATCTAAAATAATCTTAAATTTAATGCAGATTAATAGATGTCTTAAATGTCCAGGTACCAAGCTCTTTAGTGGTTAAAAATTGAACTCAGTACCTTAATTGGAGTATGAGATACTTCAGGGACATACTGTGTTCAGCCCAGCTGAAGTTTTCTTAATTCATATTCTGGATATAAAGTGTAATAGAGAAAACACAAGGACAAATAATGTCCTGGCAACCTGTATTGATTGTGCTGGTATGTTTAAACTCTTATTAAATTCAAATGCAAATAAATCTTGCCCAGACAAATAAAGATTTGTTACAAAAAATAATAATGCCTGAAGTCTGTGATATTTGTGCAAATAAGGATAAAATGCCATATAGTACCTTAGTTTAAGCACATATAAATAGACAACATGAAAAGGGACAGAATATTTTAGATGTCTTTATAGCAATCATCAGCGTCACATCATATGTTTTGATTATCATTGCTTTTATTTGTAATTAAACTTGCAACAGTTCTAGGCATTCATGCTTTGGCTTCAATGAAAATTTTTGGCCTTATGGACATTTCAAAAGCATGTTACTATGTAAACATTTCAAATCATACTATCTAAACTTGACCACTGCACTTTTAATTTATATTACATTTTATTTTTCATATCTGTTTAATTATAACTTGAATAAAATGGCTTCCTGCTTAATTTGTCAGTAAGATTGCTTCTGTGGCACTGCTTAACTGCATGTTGCATGCTGTACAGTATACCCTCCTACCTTTATACATTTTAAAGGCTGGAGTCTTATATCAATTACTTTTAAACAACTCCCATTAACTCAGTGGCACTTCTCACTATATCAGTAGTGTTTGTGCTGTGAGTTAAGTTTTGTTTAGAACAGGCATATCAAACTGCTGGCCCGCGGGCTGGATGCATCACAACAAAACTGCGCCCACCCCATTGCCGGCAATGGGGAAAAGTCGTGATACGTCACGCAACATTATGTGACGTCATGAGTTTAACATGCCTGGTTTAGAACATACTTTATTTTAATTTTAAGAATGCATGTGTGTTATGCTGTAGCATGTGTGACCTTTTTAGATTAAGCATGCTGTCCCAACAAATATTTTTTAATAATCATTTGAAATTACAGTAGTTTATTGATGGACTAGTCTCTATTATTGCAAATTTTCATATGCATCTGATGCTATAATTTTTCTAAAGCTTTCTAAGAATATCACTTTATCTTTGATTCACACAGATGTTCTGAGTCTGAATAGTACATAATAAATTATTTAGAAAATAATATTTTAATGAATGCCATTGTAATGTAATTAAGAATGACTGTTTCTCCATACATTTTAGAGTTATGTTCAAAAATTCCTTTTTGCATAAAGAAGTCCTATAATTTATTTTACCTTTGCATTATAGTTTTCCAAAACAATACAGATATTTTGGGAATGTGAATCTGAGAAAGAATATATGTAATATTTGAAAGTTGTCTAGATTTACTTAAACTCAGTGGTGAGATTTACTTTATTTTTGACACCAAAGGTGAGAAAAATCAGCTTTTCTTTCTATAGAAATGTGTATAGAATTTCATGAGTTATATTTTAAGGGGCTGTTGATCTTGTAGCTTCAAAATAATATTACTAATATTGAAGCATGTGACATGCATATATTTTCATGTTTATGGAAAAAAAGTCTGTTGTATGAGGCAATTTTAATGACTAGTTAGTAATTGCTTGCAGTTTAGAATGAAGTATTGTATTATTCCTCTGCTTCAAAGGCTGCTTCTTTCTTTCCCTGTTTCTGCTCCACAACAATATTGGAATCAGTAGATACCTTATTAAAAATATTTATGACAGATTGGGTTGGGAGACCCTAAACTGTAAAAGTTATTTGTGAGTTTCTAGATAAGGAAGGATCTGAACAAAGCTTTCCCATTATACAATCTTTCTCATTTAAATTATACTATTTTCTGTTATGGTTGTTACTATATTCTATATGAATTCATTCCAACATTTTACTCATGGACTGTCCATTTATAAAGTAGTGTAATTTTCCATGTTAAGATTACATAATTCATTTGATATATTTAATAACTTGAAAAGTTGTTTAATAATAGTACTTTGACACTCATTTACTATCTGCCCATAATGTACATTAATTTTTTAAAAATGCAATCCAGTATTTTAGCATTAGTTCATCTCTCGAAAAAGTAAAATGTGTTTTATTGCATTGTAATTAAATCAGATCCTACCATCTATGCAGGTTGGAAACGCAATTCATTGACTCCTAGGACAACTACCTTCCCTTGCCCAGGATGCCGGCATGATGTAGATCTAGGAGAACGTGGCATCAGTGGCCTATTTCGAAACGTCACCTTGGAAACTATTGTAGAACGGTACAGACAGGCAGCAAGGGCAGCCACAGCTATTATGTGTGATCTCTGTAAACCTCCAGCACAAGAATCCACAAAGAGCTGCATGGATTGTAGTGCAAGTTATTGCAACGAATGCTTCAAAATACATCATCCCTGGGGAACTTTAAAAGCCCAACATGAATATGTGGGACCAACCACCAATTTCAGACCTAAAGTAAGTGGAATTTTTTTCAGTGTGCATTTACTCACATAGAATTGAATGTATATGCATTTGTTTAAAACCAACTATTCATTAAATTTTGCTATGAAACAATTGCTTTAATATTCCTAACAAACAGGTACTAACAGTACCATTCACAGTACTATTCAGCTTTTGACCTGGTTGCTATAGATCAGTGATGGCAAACCTTTTAGAGACCAACTGCCCAAAAACCGCCCCGTCGCTCCGCCCCGCCCCCATCGCCCTGCCCACTCCACCCCCACCCCGCCCCACCTGCCAGGCCACCAACTGCCTCCACGGCCCGCCACAGATCGCTCAGGCTGCCCTGCAGCACCATGGTGGATACGCCCTCCATCCGTGCCCCGCAGCATCATCTACGCGCGACGGGGCGTGAGGGCGGAGTCTTGTCCCTGTTGCCCAGCTGCCATGTGCTTGGCTGCACTGCTCCGTGCCCGGGGTCGACTCTCCGGGGGGGCTGCTGATGGGGATGCGGGGGGAGGCAGGGCTGGGGCAACGGTGCGCGTGCCCATAGAGAGGGTTCTGAGTGCCGCCTCTGGCACGTGTGCCATAGGTTCGCCACCACTGCTATAGATGTTGATGAATGAGCTGAAATGCATATAGTATATGCAAAAGCTGCACTTTGAGGAAATGTACAGTTTAGTGTAATTACCAAAGCAGATTTAGGGTAATAAGCATAGTATTAATATTTCTTATTTTTTAAAAGTGCATATAGATGTATTTCTATATTCAAATAATTTGAAATGTAAGAATTTTAAGATCTATATTAATTTTATTACTAAAATATCAAAGTAATATTACTTTGTGGAATTAGTCTTGCTGAATTCTTAGTATTTTCTTTAGCTTAACTTTATTACTTTATTTAGCATAATAAGCTCTTATATGCGGATTAGAGTATTATATTTGAAGATGTCCCCCTAAATCTTATATATTTTGTTAAGAAACCTAATGCTGCTAAAATGAAATTTGAGGTTTTACTGCTAGTCGTATTGGATTTTTTCTTCCACTGTAAACCACCATTTTGTAGACATTTCCCCAAAAAATGATGATTGCCTCGGTTTAATATTTTTTTTTTCTAAGAACATGTAGTGAAACTATATTTGGTATTCTTAGAAATAAAAATGAGGAGGTGTGCTAGTTTTTGCTGTTGGCCAAATTTGTAGAAGGAATGGTAGAACCAGGGGGTGGAGTGAAAAGAGGATTAGGCTAGAATCGTTAAGTAGCCACAAGTGAACTAAATCCAACCCTCCCCCCTTGAGTGCAGTTGGCTCTTGTCTAACTGTAGTCAGGTGTTAATCGTTACTTGAAAAGATTCCTGTGATAGACTTTAGCAATAAATCAGTTTAATTGAACCACGTGCCTGACAAAATTCCATTTTTTTAAAAAAAAGATAGAGCAGGAAGTTAGATAATATTTGTTCACACATAGGTATATCATAGATGCCATGTCTCCAGCCTTATTAGATCCATTTTTATACTTTTAAAAATAATCATGTAAAACTGTTGGAAAAATAGGCCTGTATAGAATTCTTACAGCTGAAAATGTTGCCATCCCTGATTTACTATTTGATTTTGTTTTTCAGAGAAATTGTAATAGACTTTGTTCTGACAGTTTTTCATAAATAGATTATAGTAAATAGATAGAAAGAAGAAATCAGATTTATTTTTTGGTAATGTGGTAAAAGCCATACTTAAAACTTTGAGAACAGATATTCTTACACACTGCTAAATGGGACAAAGATCAGAGAACTGGAGAAAAGCTGATATCTTGCAAAAACCAGCTCATAAAAGTGGTCTTGTGACCTCTAGCTATAGCTCACTTTATGCTGCACATCACCCAGTAGCAATTCTGACATCATGGATGAAGTTTTCTGCTATTCAACAACTTGTTCAGAGTGAGGAAACCTGCTTGATAGTTGGCTTTTAGATCAGTTCTGTCCTCATTTTATGATGTGAATAGATTGTTCTTCAGCATGAATCAGATTATAACATTTTGTGGAATAGCTGTGGATTCAGATCTTAACTGGCTTCAAGTTTCAAGTGAGCATGCCCTGTAGCAAATAACAGAACATTTCCTCTTTCTTTCTGCTCAGCATCTTTCTTTTTTGTAATGCTACCCCAAGACTACTGTTTTACTTATAAAAATACTTATCTCTTTGTCAATTTTAAATGATCTTCATATTTCATAACTGTAAGAAAATGTAGAAAATCCTGTGTCTCTGTGATTACTTCCTGATTTTTTAATATACATATTTTAATTCTTCAAGCAAAAAATATGAATTGGACTGATGAATGTTATATTCTTAAGATTTGTCTATTGAAACCTGATACTGAAATTTGTTGTGAATAATGTATGAAATTGTGCAGTTTAGAAAATTAAATGAGGTTTAGCTTTCAGTTTTATTCAGGGATTATTCCAAGTCTTCATTGTCTAAATTGTTATCTTTCCCCCCTAGTTTCTAGTTTATAATTTGCTCATAGTTGCATCCCTTTGCATTAGCTCTTGAACCAGTATTAAATCTGTTTCCCATTAGACTAAATAGTAGCTTGAATTAAATAAATATCAGAAAGTTTGTAGAATTGCAAAAACAATTGTCATAACCACCATTAGGGATGGTGACAGTTATATAGTGAAATCTCAGTTTAATAGAATCCCTTTTAGCAAACTGTAATGGACCAAAATAGTCTAGATCAGGGGTGTCAAACTCGCAACGTCACGTGACGTGTCACGACGTATTGCAACTTTTTTCCCATTGCCGGCAATGGGGTGGGCGCGGTTTCGGCATGACGCATCCGGCCCACGAGCCGGCAGTTTGACACCCCTGGTCTAGATAAACAGTTAAATTGACATTAATATAAATAATCTTTGTTGCTATCTACAATGTCTCTAACAAATTATGCACAAATTATGTCATTTGCATCCATTTACATCTTTATTATGCAAATGATGAAAATCACCAGGAGTGACATAATTTCTACATTTTGCATAATAATGTAGTTATACAAATGACTTAAATTGCCTAAATGAAATAATTTGTGATTTAACAGACACGCAGGAGCAATGAGCAATCTTTCCCCCAATTGATCAGTGTAGTTAAACAGCGTCTGGGTTTCCCAGCCATATTATAAATGCAATAATGTCCTACCTCTTGCAAAATGCTTTTGTGGCATGTCCTGCAGCAGAGGACTACAGAGGCCTTATGAATATTGCTGTATCTCCACTCTATAAGTGGAGGTGCCTTCCGTTAATATTAAAAAAAAAATCCTTATAATTGTAAAAAAGTGGCTTGGGAAAGTTATTAAAGAATAAATGCATATGTAGTATCTCAGGGAAGATGGTGATATTCTTGAGCTAGTTCCAATTATAATTAAATGGCTTCAATAAAATGTAATTTTGTAATCCTATTTAAGTGAACTTTCAAAATATTAAACTTTAGGCTATTATGATACTTTAGCCAAAACTATAGTGTTTTCCATTAATTCTGAAATTTAGAAAAATACAGTATAATTCAGGGGTGTCAAACTGCCGGCCCACGGGCCGGATGTGTCATGGCGAAACCGCGCCCACCCCATTGCCGGCAATGGAAAAAAAGTCACGATACGATGCGACACACGTCACGTGACATTGCGAGTTTGACACCCCTGGTATAATTGATGTAGTTAAGCTGAAAAAAATGAAAGCTTTGATGCTAAATAAATGGTTAAGGAATTTGTTTTCGTTTACTTTAAAAGATGAAAAAATGCAGGTAACTAGACTTATGGGTCTGAAAGAAAAGATCTAATGATCTATTCTTAAGACAAAATTTATTCAAAAGACAGTGGAAGCAAATGAGATTGAAATTCTCCAAAATAACAAAATATACAGTATTTCTTAGAATAAGGTCATAGTATGTGGAGGTTATATAGTTACATTAATACTATTTTAAGAAGTCTCCATGCAATGTTACAGAGATAGTTTCTCATGCAACTTTTTCCTCTGCAGTGCGTCCCTAAAATCTCAAGAAGACATTAAGAAAAACTATTGGCTGGAGACACAGATTCTAGCATAAAATTGTTTAATATAGAACAAGAGAAAGTTTTGTGAGGAAATGTTAATCTTTTTGGAAAGATGCAATGGACTTATGGCATTCATTTTTTAATAATATGATACAATGTAGCCTGAGGACAAATCCATTCATTTGTATATAAGTACTATCTGATAAGAAAGGAAGAAAATAATGTTAATATATTCATAAATATTAAAATGTGTATGAAAAACAAAAATAAAATGTTTCTGATTTTAGTTCATCATTACACAGTTCTTCAAGTATATTTTATATTCTATTATTTTATTCTCAGATTTTGATGTGTCCGGAACATGAAATGGAAAAAGTAAATATGTACTGTGAAATATGCAGAAGACCCGTTTGTCACCTTTGCAAATTGGGTGGTACACATGCAAACCATCGAGTGACTACCATGAGCAGTGCCTACAAAACACTCAAGGTGTCCCCCCTCTTTGTTTCTTGGCTGTTTTTTTTTAAATAAATATTTTATTAATTTTCTATTTTTACAAACAAGTGCTTAATAGACAATGTGTTGACTGGGTCCATTAATAATTCCGTGGTACATATAAGCTTCTTCAAACTAAATCCAACATTACACCATCCAATACCTCCTCTCTTCTTCCGGTAATAAACATTTTTCCACATTAAGCAAATACAATTCTTATTGTTATTAATAGATATACAGTTGAATATCAGCATTTATTACAGTTTTCTAATAATATCAATGATATCAGTTTAAAATATCTTTTCTAACCAAAACATATCTTAATTGCATTTGCACTCAATATCCATTTATTCAGTCAGTATCCTATTTTCACTTTTTTTTTCAGTTTTAATTTCCCATCCATATTCAAAATATCTCAATTATTTATAGTTTCAAAACAAGTTATATTTGGGTAACCAAAAGCTTCCCTTATTCAAACTTCTTAGCATTTTCTTATTTCCCTTTTCATGCCAAAATATGATATTCTGATTACCAATCTTATCTATCTAGTTATAATAATATTTCTATTTCTAGCAATCTATTCTTAACCATATTCAAACATCTAATTAATAATATAACATCCCCTCTAATAGGTCAAAGCTTCTGTTTTCTTCAGTCTTACTCTAGCTTTCTTCCTTTGCCAACTAACTTTCCAGTGCATTTGGATCATCAAATAATTCTTCCTCTATTTTTGTGCATATTATTTGGAGCAAAAAAAGCATTTTAGTTAAAGTATTTTTGGAAGAGCTAGCCCATTCATATTCATTAAACAGCCTCCCTCCTTGTCCAATTCTCCACAGTTCTGGTGACAGCTCTATCTTCCATTCCATCGGCTTTCCTTCCTTATCCTCCAGTAAGCTCTGAAATCTTGGTTGATAAAATGTCTTTTCCATTTCCAATATTATCATTTTGTCTTCTAATTCTTCATTTGTTTGAGTCTGGCCTTTAGTTTTTTCCTTTGGGTCCTCCATATTTGGGTCAGCTTTCTCTAGTTTTCCTTCTATTTTCTGGGTTGCTAGTTCCTTCTCTGTGGTTATTTTCTGGGTTTGTAGATTTAAATTAGAAAATTGTTCTTTTATCTCCTTTGTGTTATTTTTAATCTCATCACAAGCTAAGGCAATTGTTTCTTGTATTAATTTCAACATGGAGAGAATTTCTTTCTATGATTCATCAGTATTTTCTTGGTAGTATGTCAAACTGAGGTTTCTGGAGACAGACGTTAAGGATGGTTTTTTACCATTTAGAGCTAAATATGGAACATCCCATTTTATTTTTTGTAAATGGCCTTTATAGAAATCTGTTTGAAAACTTGGGAAGTTTCCGTTAATTATTATTGGAGCTCCAGATTATCCAACCAATTTATCAATCCTTTCTTAAGCCTCCCCTAAGCAAATATAAGTAAAATTTAAATTTTTCTGTCCAATGAGAAATATATCCTTTCTGTCCAGGGAAAAGAAACAACCATTAAAAGTTGTTTATCAGTCAAGATTTATAATCCAAAATGTTCCATCATATCAGGCAATAGTGTATATTTCTTCTACAGGAAAATAGTTCCACAATACAGTTCTGAAACAGTATTTGTAGTGGTAGTCCAGACAGGCCAATTTTAGAATAGTTTATTGTCTCTGCCACACAGATAAGCAGCTCCCAAGCCTTTTCTTTCTCAGCTGCAATCTTCAAAAGTAAAAGCTTCCAAGGTCAGCCAGAGTCTTATCTAAATCTGGGCTTTGAGCCAGATTTCTTTTAGGCATAATAAGTTGTAGTGCCATAAATTCACCACTAGATGTCATTGATGCCGTTTTCCAGTTTTTTAAATCCAAAACTTATATTGCAGACTTTTCAAGTCTTTTTTTTTAAAAAAAGGTCTTAAAAGTACTTTTAGTCCCCAAATTTCCAAGCCCCATATATACATATAATTCCAACTTAGTCTTGTAGTTTTCTCCATTTTCCCCAAGTAATTAAATTGCCGCTTTTCTTTTCCTGAGGGAATGGGGCAGAAATTCCCTTTCCCTCTCTCATCAGGGGGAGTGCTTTGGGCAGTTTTTCAGGAAGAGGTCTTAAAATCATAAAGAGAGGATCAGGTCTCACCCAGTTTCATCCACGTTGCTGTAATGTTGCTTGTTGGTGCTTATTGTCTTCCGTTGTCAGCAGCTTAGGACTGGCTATGCAAATGTAGCCTGTCTTTCCCCCACCGGTTTGGAGGGCTTCCTCGGATCAAACGGGAGGGCTGCCCCCCCCCACGGTCAACGATGGTCCCCTCCTTGCTTGTTGCCTCTATGGGGTGACTTTCAACCCTTTCCAGGGTCCCCCAGGGGGGCGAAATCGAACATGAAAGACGGAGCCCCATCTTCCTGCATCTGTTCTGCCGCGATGTCAAAACCGGAAGCCCGTTTCTTGGCTGGTTTTGTGTTGCTTACTGTTACAGAGAGTAAAACAGCTGCTTTGTTGAACTGATCCTGTGTACAGTATCATGAAATGTCCCTAAAATCTGGGGTAATTAGATAGCATTCAGTCTTGTTTTTTACTTGATTCTGACTTATGCCACAATTTTGTGACCAGCAGGCTCAATAATTTTCACCTTCCAAAGTGGGTTATATGTGTAGAATATTAGAAATTTCCTTAGAAATAAAATTGACTTCAACTTTGTTTAAACATCTGTAGTCTAAATCATGTTTTAACGTTTAGGCACATTTGTATATTTCCATCTATAATGCAAGGTCATGGCCATAGCTTGCAAATTTTTTAATATCCTTGAAGGAGAACATTTAAATTTAATCTGCATCATTGAATACCTTACATTGACTCATGCCATCTGTTCAAATAGATAAATATTTGATGGGACCAATATCATTTTAAATTAGCTGTTGGAACAGAGACAAAGCATGTAATTTGATAATATATAATATTGGCTAAAGTTGTTTTGGTTTACTGCAGGTTTTAATGGACTTATTCTATAGCATATTCTTTTAATAAGCTTTTTAATTTGTAAGTAAACAAAGAAGCAATTAGAATTAGTGAAACTACAAATGTTTCCATATTAGTGAAAGAACATGGTTACCTTTTTTTAATGCAGCTTTCATATACTTGACATTGGTGCCTACATAGTTTATGCCAAGGCCCATCACACTTCTTTATTCATGATTGAATTATCTGCACGTTTAGTTAACTCTAAAACAATTGCTGGGCTGTAGTTTCGATAGATAATATAGAACATAGTAGTTTATTGAACCGAACTGTCAATCACAAAACAAAAATATTAATATTCCTTGTATTCACTAACTTCAAATGCAAAAATAGAACTTTACAATCATTTTTAACCATACAGTATGATTTTTCATAGGAGAAACTTTCACAGGATATACACTACCTCATTAGTAAGGAGAGCCATGTGAAAAACCAAATTACAGAGCTTGGTCTTTTAGTGAAAGAAGCTGAGGTAAGAACTACTTATTTTTGCCATGGGCAAAAAAGGGCCTACTTTATGGCTCTTTAATAGTACTAGTATTAATGTGAATTTCTACATGAACAATGTTTATTGAATTTTATTGAAACTAAAACATTTCTATCCATTATAATTAGACAGATTTATTTCAAGAACTTGCATATTTTATTAAAAAAAAGAGCTACATAGTTTCTGCTTCTTAAATAGGTTTATGTTGTATTAGAAAATTGCGCTACATTCAGTTACCGTACCTGTGACAGTTGCCTATAAGTGTATTGCTAGCTATTATGACTATCAAATAAAAATATTTGGCTGCTGAGCAGCTAACATTTAATTTTAGAATGTCTCTTATTTAAAATCAGATCTATCATATTCTACAGCTTGGTAATTCAGAAAATTATGCCACAGTCAAGAAGCAGCCAGAGCCACTGCTAGCCCATTTTACCATTTTGTGCAAATTAGAAAAAAGTAGTATAAGAATGGAGAAAGTGGAGAGTGTAAACACACTACTGTGTCCCTCAGCCTGTTAGATAAGAAAGCATTCTCTCTGGGACAAGCTGAGTAGCTTATATTTCCCAGAAAAGGAAGTGCTGCAGACTTCTTGCTCTTTGTCACTCTTTGGTCTTTGGCCCCATGGTCAGCCCTGATTGGAAAAATATTTGCTAAATGCCTGCATACTGAACAGGCATCTCTCACCCTTTCCTCCCAAAAAAACTTTTGTTATGAAAAGGTAGTTTGTTTTAAATTGTCTTTGAGATAGTGAGATTGAAATATCCATAATTTATTATTCTGAAATGCACAGTGAAAATATTTCATTTTTTAAAGAGTTTTGAAAGGCTTCTATTAAAAACATGTTCTTTTAAAAAAATAGTCTTTTTCTATTTTTTTCTAGCAGTTTTCCACTACTGTGACCTTGAAGCCTAACATTTAATGTAGAGAAGTAATTTAGATGAAGTGTTTCTTCATCCTAATATATTTATCCTAATTGTCACAGATGTTCTGGGGTCTAAATTTTTAAGAGCAATTCTTTGTTCACAATTGTAGTTTGCCATTGTTAGCTGCACATGTGTAAAGAGTTGGATTGTAAACATGTCTCTGTAACGTAGAAAGCAAAGTAGCTAAATGTTGTCACTTAAAATTATGTTTTTAAATTTTTTGTTTAAAAACAACTATACTTCAGAATCATAAAGATGAAAAATGTTATTTCCATGTATCAAATACTTTAACTTATAGAAAGAATTCTGCTTTTGTATATCACATTAATCTCACTGCCTTCAGTGAAATTGTTCTTGAAACTAATTAAAAACATGTTTAAAGTTAATATATTATCCTGCTTTAATTTAAAAAAAAACAGTGCAATGGTGAAAGAGCGAAAGAGGAAGCTTCTAATAACTTCGATAAGCTGTTTCGTGTTTTGGAGGACAGGAAAAACACTGCACTTAGAGCTATTGAAACATCAAAAAGTTTAAGAATGGAGAAATTGCATTCTCAAATAGAAGAGTATCAGGGACTTCTAGAAAATAACGGCCTAGTGGGATATGCGCAAGAAGTTCTCAAAGAAACAGACCCATCCTGTTTTGTTCAAACAGCAAAGCAGCTTCATGATAGGTATGTAATTTATTTCTTTTCAGAATAGCTTGAATTGTCGTAATACTTTGCATGTCTCCTGGGAATTTTCCAATGTCCTTTTGTACTTTTGCAAAGCATTTCTCCAATAGTACCCACTGGTTTAGGATGCATGCAGTGCAGGGGTAACAGGCACAAAAACTAGAAACTTGCCTTATATACCTATAGAAGTATGTTCTGCTGATGCATGTTCTGCTTTGGACCCAAAGATATAATGCAAGATGAGAGCCATTCTGTTCCTATCTATTTTAATTAGTTTGCATAAGAAAATTTTTGATGGATTACATTTTACCATCTTGAAAATTTTATCCCCAATTTATATGAACTTTAGTTCAGCTGCTAGTGTTAACTAATTTCATTATAATATACGGATTTTCTTTAGTGAAATAATTATTTTTATTAATTTTCAGCTAGAAGTAATAAGTAAAGAATCATGCATTTTAGTATGGTTCTTGAATGGTACGCATTCATTTTTTCTCTCATATTAAGGCCTTAAAGGTAATTTGTTAGTGTGTGTATAATATTAGTAATTTTTTCTGTCTAGAATTCAGAAAGCTACTGAATCGTTGAAGAGCTTCAGGCCTGCAGCTCAAGCTTCTTTTGAAGACTTTGTTCTTGACATAGAAAAGCAACAGGAAGCTCTTGAAAATATGTGTTTCCATTCAAATGGTAAGTTTATTAAAGGAAGAAACATTAAACCTCTTCCCATCTCAGAGAGGGAGCGAGAGAAACTGTATTTGTAAACAGTTTGCTCTTGATACAGTATTCAATATTCTTCAAAAATTGGTTGAATACACAGTCATCCTCAAATGGGAATTTCTTATAGGAAGAGAAATTGCCCATTAGGAACAAGATATTGCTAACATCTCTGGTAAATTTGAGTTCATATATACTGTTTGAGTGGGTGCAGAATGTGGCAATAGCTAAGAGCAGGAAAAATTGAAGAAAGAGACAGAGGGGTTATTTCTGGCTTCATATTTCTTAAGAAAAATGCATAGAAAGCCAGAATTGAGAAAACAGCAACAGACATCAGTTGCTGCCTCCACAAAGAAACTGAAGAAACGGAGGACTAACTAGTTAGGTGCTGCAAGAAAATTGTACAGACTGACTACAAACAGTAGCATGGCAAAGTAGCAACAATGGTGCATTGGAATATCTGTAAGAAATACTATTTGTCTGCAAGCAAAAACTGGTGGTATCATCAGACAAAATAATAAAAAATGAGGAAGCTAAAGTGTTCTGGGACTTTAGAATTCAAACGGACAAAAACCTGCCATATAGGACCCCAAACTTAACAATTGTTGATAAGAAAGATAGAAAAGTCTAGATAGTGGACATTGCAGTTTTTACTTATTTATCATAGAAGAGAAAGAACTGGAGAAAATTACGAATACAAAGATCTGTAAACAGAAGTAGAATGACTGTGGTAAAAGTAAGCAAGGATAGTACCAATAGTAATAGGCATCTTGGGTACAGTCCCAAAATATCTGGAACACCATTTGAACACCATTGCCATTGATAAAATCACCATCAGTCAATTGCAAAAGGCAGTTTTATGTGGAACATCTTACATCCTATGTTGATACCTTTAACAGCATCAAATAAGAATAGTTGCCTATATTAAAATGTCAAATCCAGTCTAAACATCTGGCTTGACTGTGGGACCAAGCAAAATATTATAAAGATAATAAAATAGAAAACATAATATACTACCATAAAACTAATTTTAACATTGATTATACCACAATCAATCTACAATGACCATCTGGAAGAACCAGATATTTTTCAGTCTTCTGGAAAAATGGGCAGGTTGATCCTCAGGTCAATGAACGGAAGGGAACCCTACAGAAAATGCTTGCCCCTATTCGTTATGCTTCTTGGGTAATGGGGTGATGGCAGGTGTCCGCTGGACATCTATGCAGGCAGGCCAAAATTTTGTTTACCCCTGGTGTAATAAAGTTTGTTGCAAGGGAGAAGTTGGTATGTTATGAGCAACACTATGGTTTGGTAAGGATAATATGTGTGGGTAAGTAATCTCCAAAATGTCTCAATTTGTTTCTGGTTATCAAAAATGATGCCCACTTGAGAATTGAACACACCTAAAAGTTGGCTGGATATGCAGGATGAAGACAACAGCACTTAATTTTATGAATATTTATACGTAGAGTAAAATGTATTTTTATATATAAATGTATTTTTCCTCTATCAGTATTTTTATATGTAACATCTTGTATGTTTTATTCAGGGAATGATATACCAGAAATCAGTGAAGAACGGAGCAAAATGTATAACAAAGCTTTGATCTGTTGGGATCATCCACAGAAAAGAGGTTCAGCTGATACTTACATACTTGAATATCGCAGGCTTAATAAAGAAGAGGCTAATTCAGCATGGCAAGAAATCGAAGTCTGCAGTAAGAGTGAAATACTCTCTGACCTTGACACAAACAGTACCTATGCCTTTAGGGTCAGAGGATATAAAGGATCTATCTGTAGCCCATGGAGCAGAGAACTTATCTTACATACACCACCAGCTCCAGGTACAATAAAAAAATATATACATGATACTTTTGTCCCTGTTCTCTTGTCGCAATTAGTGAAACCGAAGAGGTATAAATTTAAACAATCATACTTAATAAGTCTACACACAACAGAATTTAGATGATATTCACAGATTCTCGTCAGTCTTTTAAGTTGCTATAGTGAGGTATAAAATGCCATGATATATGTCTTTGTACTGAATTTATTGAATGTTTAAGTCAGAATGAAGAAAATATTTTTTAGTATCTGAATATAAAGTAATACTTGTTTTTAAGGGAAAAAGCATTCTATAACAATTTGGATAAAAGCAGAAATTAAATAATCTAGTTACTTGGTTTACTGCCCATTTTCTAATAATGCATCAGAAGAAACATGTTGACAAAAATTATAACTATTTTTGAGATTCCTTAGGAATGGCAGTTACTTTAACATACTATTCCAAGTATATATACTGTCTGTCTGTCTGCCATCCATCATCTCTATCTATCTATCTATCTATCTATCTATCTATCTATCTATCTATCTATCTATCTATCTATCTATCTATCTATCTATCTATCTATCTATCTATCTATCTATCTATCTATCTATCTATCTATCTATCTATCTCTATCTATCTATCTATCTCTATCTATCTATCTATCTATCTATCTATCTATCTATCTATCTATCTATCTATCTATCTATCTATCTATCTATCTATCTATCATCGGTAGTCCTCGAATTATAACTGCAATTGGACCAGGATTGCCATTGCTAAACAATGTAGTCATAAAGAGTAACATCACCACATTGCTTGGTGACAGCAATCCAGGTAGTTCTGATTATCATCATAATTTAAGATGCACAAGTAGTTAAGCAGGAAACTGAGGAGGTAAGGAATGCAGGGATGCTGCAATGGGGTGAGGGAGACCTTGGGAGGACTGGCACAGGTTGCAGTGAATTGGGAGGGGTTTTTGGTGTGGCACGAGCTCAGGCGGGGGAAAGATGATGCACGTGTGCATGTGTGGAAGTGCAGAGAGGTTCGTGAAAGAGGGTATGAGGTGCATGTGTACAAGTGCAGGGAGGCCAAGGAAAATGAGTGTTGGGTACATGTAAATGTGTATGAGTCCCGGGAGGCCAGAGAAAGAGGACATAGGGTATGTGTGCAATTGCAGGGAGGCCAAGGAAAAAAAGTGTGGTAGTACATGTACGTGCATATGTGCATGCATAGCAAGGAGGCCATGGGAAGAGCATGTGTGATTCTAGGGAAGGTGGGGAAGGGGGTTTGGAGTGCATGTAGGTATAGGAAGGCCATGTAAAAAGAGTAGAAGGTGTGCGCGAATGGAGGGTGTGGTACATGCAAATGAAAAAAGATGGAGAGAAGATTCACCCCAGCAACTTGTGACTTTTCTTACCAGTTTCCCGCTGACTTTGCTTGGGGGAAGCCAGCAGGGAAGGACACAAATGATAATCATGTGACTGTGAGATGCTGCATCTATTTGTAAGTGTGAGCTGGTTGCCAGGTACCTGAATTTTGTTCAGGTGACCATGGGGACAGTGCAACAGCCGGAACTTTGAGGACCAATTGAAGGACCCTTCAGCATTATCATAACTTCCCAAGGTCACTGAGTGAATTGTATTTTTTAGAACTTTTTGTTGTTCCCTCTAAATAAAAGTTTTCTGGATTTTATTTTGATTTTATTGTTTATACATGTTAAGCCTCCCAAAGTCATGGAATTGGGTAGTCTAATTTTGGGAGAGAGAGAGATGTTTATTATTCTCTTCTTTAGGATATTTTCTGAAGCTATAATTCTACTACTGACTGGTTATTCATTTTTAGTTTTCAGTTTTCTTTTGGATGACAAATGTGGCTACAATAGTGAACGTCTTCTGCTAAATGCAAGAAGAAATGTTGTGGAAAGCAGAGCTGGGTTTCCTCTGCTTTTGGAAGCGGAACGTATCCAACAAGGCTGTTACACTGCCCTGGACTACATTGTTGGAGACACTGGTGTTGTGAAAGGAAAGCATTTCTGGGCTTTCCATGTGGAACCCTATTCATATCTTGTGAAAGTAGGAGTTGCATCTGATGCTAAGATCCAAGAATGGTTCCACAATTCTCGTGAATTAAGTAGCCCCAGGTAAGTAATCACTTTCTATTGTTTTCATAGATTTTATTTTAAATTCTTTGCTGTTGTAATTTAATTTAATAGCTTAGCTTTTATTCATTAGTTCAAATACATTAATTGGATGTTAATATGGAAGATAATATTTTAGATAACAATCTGCATCTAGAGAAATACAGAATAAAGAAATTCATGCTCAAGGGAATTTTAGACTGTATGTCAAATAGATTCCAACATGCTTTCATTGAACTGAGGGTTCCAAAAGCAGTTTGGTGATCTTTTGATGAGAGAAGTCTGCCATTAAAAAAATAAGAATAACAGCAAGAACAGCAACAATAATCCTTGAGGGGTACATCCATTACATATCATAATGTTAAGATACTTAAAACTGACACACTTAAGTATATGATTAAAAAAATATGTAGATACTTCCCTCAAGTTAGATATTTATAATTTTGTATACAGTATGCTGCCGCCGCTTGAGTTGAGAGGACAAGGAGAAATGCAGTCAGGATTTAGGCTACTGGCCGGTCAGGCAAGGAGTAAATCGGGAGGGCTGGGTGGCTGGCTGGGATGGGGAGATTGTGGCTGCTCAGGTGGCTGCTGCCGTCGTGAGCAGCTTGGACACAGGTGCAAGGTGATTTGCCCCGTGATGCTTCCCCGCTCAGTTGAAGGCTTCGTTCCTGCCCTCAAACTAAGGCCAGCACACGTGAGCAAGCAGCGCACCCGGGCCACGGATGGCATTGGTTCCTGCGCCCAGCCGCCTCTGATTCCACGCTTTGCCCCATAGGCAAGCAAACGAAGCAAACACTCCCCCCTAGAATGGAAGTCTCTGGGGGCCACAATCTCTTTTGAACTCGTGCAATATTAAAGCACCCAGGAGCTTTCATTGTCGGCATGAAAAGCATTTCCAAGCCGACTCTCCTCTCCCTCAAAGGGAAAGAAACTGCAGCAGAGAGGATTTTTGCAAGGTAAATGAGTCCTGCGTGGCAGGGAGGGGGAAGGATGAGATATCTTAGTGGGTCGGGGAGGCCTTGGGGGCCTATTTCATCATTAGGCCCTCCATGGCCTTCCCCACCCTGAGATACCTCATGTGCACTTAACGAGCAGGATGAAATGATAGGTAGGTCTCGAGAACAGTAAAATGTGATAAGGTGAAAAGAGATTGTGATCTTATCTTGTAAAAGTATTTTTCAGCAAAACACCATGGAATCCCTTGGACTAGGCTATATGAGGCTTTGTTAAGAATTAGGATTGTGGAAGATTGAAATACTTGTGATATGGATTAGTTACAACAAATACCATATATGAATCTATACCGGTAGTCCTTGACTTATGACCACAATTGAGCCCAAACTTTGCGAGAAAGTTGCCCCGTTTTATGACCTTTCTTGCTACAGTTGTTAAGTGGATCATTGCAGTTAAGTTAGTAAAACTTTGTTGTTGTTAAATGAATTTGGCTTCCTCGTTGACTTTGCTTGTCAGAAGGATGCAAAAGGTGATCACATGACCATGGGACACTGCAATTGTCATAAATATGAGTCAGTTGCCAAGCATCTGAATTTTGATCACATGACCATGGAGATATTGCAACAGTTGTAAGGGTGGAAAAGGGTCATAAGTCACCTTTTCTGGGCTGTTATAACTTTCAGTGGTCACTAAGTGAACTATTATAAATTGACTTGTATTAGGCAGGGTAGATTAAGAGGATTTGAAGTGCCGTACAGACTGCTTATATGCCTGCTGGCGCACACTATCTGAGGTGAGTACTGGATGAGGATGAATTGCTTCTTATTATTACAGGAATTTCCCCCCAACAGTTTACACTGAAATAATGTTGCAGCCAGATTGCCTCCCCAATATGACTGCATTGCAATTCATCTGTAAAAAGCATTTTGATCACTTAAATGTTCCAATAAATTAGAATCCTTTCTAGACTGTTTGTTGCAAGAAATATTTAGTAAAGCAAAAGCAATTTATCTTTAGTTATAATTCTCTGCTACAAGCATATTGTGATATTGTACAGTATTTTTAAAGACAAAATTATATTGTGTGAACATTGTAGTGAAGTCTGAAAAATTCACTGAAAACCTGAGTATTGTGGCATAACTAGTATTTATTTTTCAGATACGAACAAGACAGTGGTCATGACAGTGGGAGTGAAGACACCTTTGCTGAGTCCTTGCAGCCTTTCACATTAATAACCATAGGCATGAAAAAAATGTTTATTCCTAAGGCATCATCTGCTTCAGCTGCTCCCAAAGATTGTGTGAACAGAGTTCTTCCCATGCCATCAAACATCGGAATCTGCCTTGACTGTGACAAAGGCAACATTGGATTCTACGATGCAGATCGGATGAAGTGTCTTTATGAACGCCCAGTGGAATGCTCTGGTAAAATGTATCCCGCTTTTGCATTAATGGGGAGCTCAGGAATTCATCTAGAAGAAACGATTGCAGCAAAATACCTGCAGTATCGGGATGAAGACATTTAATACCCAAGGACCCACCTTTAGCTTTGTGTCTTAATTACATCATAACTCCAAGTGCATCTGCTGCACCCCCTGCTTTCGAGTCTGTTTTTCTTTTGTTTTTTAATTGCAGAAAAAAAACACATCTCTACTAAATGTCTAGTGTCCAGAAAACTCTACCTGAAGACCTCTTTGAATTGTTTTTTGTCATATAGTGACCTTGGATACTCAGATTAGCACCCTCATTGACTTTTATAAACTGGAAACCTGCCAGTCTGTTTAAGTTTAAATCCTTATTTCTGATATTGCTGCCATTTACATTCCATTTTTAAACAAATGGAAATAGGCTCTTCTTTTTTTGTAAGTATAGACTTATTCACTTCAGAAGGAGCTAATTTTGACTATCCTGAGTGGTCAAGTGTCTCAGAAACTGTCTTTGCATCAGAGCAAAGTGCTTTGTGAATCCAAGCTATGAGCGAACTGGTAGTATTTAGGAGATGGATAATGAATCACAGTTACTGTGTCTCACACGGATTTATTGCGATTCATATGATTGATTTTTAAAACGCGTAATCGCAACAGTGATTAAAAGCAGGTTCTTATGTGTGTTTTCAGTATTTTAGGTTATCTCCTATATGCTGTATTTAATATATGTTTAAATAAGTGCAATTTTTCATCAAATCTTGAGGTTAAAACCTCTGCATATATGATTTGTATTGAGAGTGGGGATAAAATGCAGGTACAATTTGGATTTTATATTTTTCTTTAAGAAAAGGTTTTGGCACATTTAATTGTTCATAAAATTAAGGCAATCAGTGTGTTTAGAATAAAAGCACTGATAATTAAGTTTGAAACACTTTCACCTTAAGGTGTCATCATCAGTCTAAACTTAACAGCTAAAAAGCAATCCATATAAAATTGTCTAAAGCTCCATATAATCTACTTAAGTGTGTAGAAAATATTGCTTCATGTTTGTGAAGCTCTGCACTTCAGGTCATAGGGTTTTTAATTTGTTTTACATTAGATGTATGTAGTCCACTTTATGTGTTAAATACTGTTTCAAAAAATATCAACTATGCAATAGTTTTCCAAGATTTGGTAAGCACTAGTTACTCTGAATCAAATAATAATAACCCAAAGCATTAATTTAAGATTTTTTATTTATAATGTGATAATTATTTATTTACAGTGAATTTACATTCTGCCTAATGTCAGTTTAATTAATACCATCAATTTAATCTACCCAATGGATTTGAACATTTTTTTTTCTGCCTTTACACAAACTGTTTGAATTAAAAATAATAATTAGTGCTGGGAAATAGTAGAATGTTCAGGGCTTCCTGAATGCAAAAAGTGGTGCTTTTCTTTAGTTTAAGGGACCAGGGAAACATCTAGCTATATGGTGAACAAAAAATGAAAAAAAAAAAAGTTTTATTTTTTGCACTTTACATACAGACTAAGCTAAACGTTATGTGGATTACTCACAATATAGCTGCTGTAACTAACAAGTTGGTAACCACTCTGTAATTGGTGAACTCTAGGCAAAGGTACATCATGGAGATTGTTTTTTACAAAATAATTTTTGAAGCGTTAATACAACCCATAAGGCCTTGTTTTGAAGATATTGTGAAGTGGAAATGTAACATTTCTGAAGATTTTCGTCTCAGTTTTTTTTCTAATAAAAATAACAAAACGGCTGTTTCTGCTTATATTTCCACCTGGTTACTACGTTACTGTTATGAGAAAATTGATTTGTTGTGAGGCAGGAATTCAGTTCAAAATCACAGTCATTTTATAAAAACTTTGATTAAATTAGGTTTTGCTTTGCACTGGTACATGGTAAAATTAAATCTTTATTCATTACAGCTTTATGGCTTTACACATTCTTGCATACACGATTAAACATTCATGCTGCATGCTACAAGTTCACCATCTTATTTTTCAATCAATACTAATAGTGGAAAAAAAATCAAGGACTTGCAGCTACTAGTAAAACTTTTCTAAAGAAGTTTGGGATTAATTTAATCCAAATTCTGCTTACAAATCCTTGACAATGCAATACTGTAAGGTCTTCTGTGTATATAGTACTAATTGTAAATGATTCAATAATTTAGTTTGATAATGAATAAAAATTGTTTAGCTTTTTTAGTTAAACACTATCTGCCCTTAATTCTTCACTTCTACTTCGATATATCTAAGCCTCGAAGATAATGACTGAAATTTCAGGGTAGCTTCTGTCATATATTCTGAGTCACTTTTGTTATGAATGGGTTGTATAGTGGTAGTCTTCATGATGCCCCCCCCCCCATTTAGGAGGTGCCTACTATAATATCCTTTGGGCGCCTGTTTTCTTTCTTCCTGCTGCTAGAATAATAAATATAACTTACTAAGCAAGCCTTCTCTAACTCCTTGTCTCTCATTCCAATTGGTTAGATTTCAGTTGTTATAATTGCTGTGTTGCCTTGAAATTAATAGTAGTTCAAGTTCAATACTCTATGCTAGATTAAGAACCTTTCCCCAGTCGTTAACCTGTAGTGGTTCTAATATCAACTGGCAATACATGTTGGTTCATTGCTGAATAGTTAGTAGCCTTAAAGTCAAAATCTGCTTTTCTCAGAGTTAACACATTAAAAGTATATTATGTATACTAATATTTTGGGCCAGCATTCATCAAAAGCATGTCAATCACTGTAAGACTAATAACAAATAATACTCAAGTCTGCTAACAAGTAGCTGGAATCACTATGCTGTACTGTATAGATAATACCTATCACTTATGGCATTCATAACAGAAAAAAATGTTAGGCAAAGTGCTTTAAATTTAGAGTGCTCCTATAAAATTTGACCATAGCAAGTAAACAGGATAAATGGAAGGTAAAACAATGTTTGTCACCTATTAAAAACAGCAGGAGAAAATATTTGTTGGGTGGGGAATGTGGGCAGTCCCTGAATTAAGAATGAATTCTGTTCCCTAACTGCCTTTTACCCAAGTTTGTATTTAAGTTGGAATTTGTTCTTGTAAATGAACTACCTATTACTAAAAATGGCAGATGCCATTATTCTTCCTCTAGTCAGTGAGGCGCTGAAATAAAAAACTGCTTTAAGGAACCACTGAAAACCACTAAAAACAGGCTGTATATTAAAAACACACTGCTTCAGTGGTTCCTGAAAGGATTGCATAGCTTCAGCACTTCAGTGGCTTGAGAAAGGAAAACACCATCCAATACTTTTAATAATAGGCAGCCTATTCATATTGTTGGATGTTCTTGACTCCAGGGACTGCTTAACTGTTGGGTTGAGTGGATCTTTCCAAGATCAGGATTTCCCTTCTATATCTTGTCTTGGGATCATGAGCTGAAAAATCATATGGTGGGCAGTCTTAATGGAGCATCATAGCACATCTGTCTATAGATCAAAAGCCCTTGTTCTGACAAGAGTATCCTGGATATACATAGGTGATGTAATGTCGCCTTATTATCTCCCTTTTTCCTTGTTATGAGAGAGAAATATAGAGTTCTGTTTCATTACTAGCTTTATTGAGTAAGATTTTTTTTTTCTAGGAAACATCCCTGGAGGAAATTCAAATGGCTGTCCAAGTTGTAACCCAGTGGTGGCGAACCTATGGCACACGTGTCAGAGGCGGCACTCGGAGCCCTCTCTGTTGGCATGCGTGCTGCCACCGGTGGCAGCAGATCCATCAGGCCACCACCGCCACCTGGAGCAGGAGCCCCGCCCAGCACAAAAGAGGCCAAGCAGCCAACTGAGTAGAGGTGGTAGAGCAGAGGTCACCAACCATTGTCGATTGGCGGACTGAAAGAAAAGGGAGGGGGAAACATTTTACATGCGTGCGTGCACGACGCCGCAAGCATGCATGCACTGCAAATGGGGCAGGGCTAGTGCCTGCATGATACTAGCCCTGCCCCATTCTTGCGTGGTGCAGCGCCTTATATCTGCACCCCACAGCGCGGTGGCGCCCGTTTTTGCACCTTGTAGCACAGTGGCCCATTTTCGCGCCTCTTGTTTTTTGTGTGCCAGAGACAGCACTCAGAGGTGCCTCCCTGCCTCCCCCGAGGGCACCACAATGCTGATGCGTCCCTGGCACTTTGCAATAAATAAGTGGGCTTTGGGTTGTAGTTTGGGCACTCAGTCTCTAAAAGGTTCGCCATCACTGTTGTAACCACTTAAGATAGCTAAATGTGAATGCTTAGGCCTGCCCTGTGTAGCTTGAAGTTTCTCTATATTCCCCATCAAAGGACTAATCAAGCAGCAATTGACTATGCCAAATTATTGTAATGGAGTATGTTAGTGTAAAACAAAACAACCCTATGTAAACACATAGGTATTCCATGCTGAAATTTTTCTAATCTCATACTGATGAGTTTCACAAAAGACAACTCAGTGCACATTACTAATTCTTCTTTTACACAACTGGCTGATGAACAGATAACCGCAACAGCTATAATCCAAATGTCATTCAAAATGTTTTACATAGTGCAGTTCCTTAGGATAGATTAGTGGCCAACCCAATCGAAGGCAAAGGAAACAAGCTGCAAAGAGTTCTGGATATTATCCTATGGCTATTAGTCTGCTAAAGGAATGCTATGTTTCTCTATTAGAGCTTTCTGCAGTCCTATCTGTTCTTCAGAATATTTATTATTTTATTTGGAAAATTTATATTGCCGCCTACTCGCTCACGATGACTCAAGATGGCTTACAGGAAATATACAATATAAAAGAAATAAAAATAATAAAATAACCCCCCATGCCCACCCCGGTGACAACACTCATACCAGCCATTTAATGGGCTCCATCCAGAATAGAAGGAAAAATGAGGCTACGGTAGGTGATACTAATAGAACCAATTTGGGGCAGGAATTAGGGAGACACATATAGAACTGTTTTCTTATTAAACCTTATTTTGCTGTTTCAGCAATGAGTCATTTATTCATCATATGCTGTACATTTGTACAAATTGGCATATTCTGACATTTGCAGAGTATTTTTAAAATTAGTATTCACACATTTACTGTAGCTTTTCTCTAGGAACTTAAGGCAACATATAAGCTGGGGGAAGGGATCCTCTCTTTATTCCCATAACTGCATCATATCAGGTAAATTGGATTGAGAAAGAGAGAGGCTCACAGTCAGTCACACACAGCTCCATGACTGGTCCAGGATCTACTACACCATTCCACTCCTCTGGCTTTTCTAAGGGGTTCTGCATATACCAATTATTCAGAAGAACCACCGTGATGGAATTTTTACCAAAGTAAGCATGTATCAATGTAGTTTCAGGGGTATAAAAACTAAGCTTTGCCTAAGCAAACTAGAAATATAGTCCTACCCAATTTTAGAGGATTGCATAGTGCTGTTTTTTCAGCTGAAACAAGTATTTCAGTTTTTACAATTTGTGGAGTGGGAAGAAAATTCAACACAAATTTTGCAGACTTGCTAATCTTCAGTTTTGCCAGTAGATGGTGACTATTGACTGAACAACACTGGATAAAAGGAAATATTTTCATTCCCACCCTTCTCTTCTGCCCAGTAGACTTGCTTCTTCTTCCTTTTTTGATATTTATTGCATTGCAGAATTAGAAATAAAGCAGGAACGCTAAATCCTGTGGAACAAGCCAGATAAAATCTTAACATCTAGTGTTAGGTAACCAAGAAGAAGACAGCAATATTCTACAAAATCTTTGTTAAACATTACATGAGGAGCATCAACTTATCAGTAGCAAACTATTTTAAAAATGGAACTGTATCTTTTGACCTGAACATCTTACATCATAAAAACTATTGGGCAATTTACATCTCTATATAACTGAAAGATTGAACACCTCCTGCACAAAATGATCAAAATAAGCAACGTGCAAACTTTATCAAAGCCAAGGATTTACTGATTTTTCCCCAGTTTATGCTCCTGTTTGATTGTTATGCACAGTTTAAGCATAGTTTCTGCCCTGCCTTTGAAATGCCTATCAGATAAACTCCAAGAAGAATCAGTTATTAATTTTTGCTCCCCAGTCATTTCAATTTACTCTAAAAAACCATTTTTTCAAATATCAAATTGTATGTTTTGAGTGGTATGTTTTAATTTTATTTATTGATTTTTATATTCCTCTTTTATTAATTTTATAAATAACTCAAGGTGGCAAACATACATAATATTCTTTCCTCCTTCTATTTTCCCCACAACAACAACCCTGTGATATGAGTTGGGCTGAGAGAGAGTGACTAACCCAAAGTCACCCAGTCAGCTTTCATGAGTAAGTCAGGAGTAGAACTCACAATCTCCTGGTTTCTAGCCTTTTGTCTTCACTGCTATCTGGTCACTAGATCAAACTGGCTCTAATGGTAATTTCTATTATGTTTTCTGTTTTAACTTTGTTTACCACCATAAATTACTGTGGTGAAAGAGGGTGACCATATAAATGTTAACAATCAAACAGCTCCTATATAAATTGTGTGATTTAATTTGCAAAAATTGCCATTTTATTTTGAAGAATTATTGATTAATAATATGTGATAAAATCAATTTTCCTTAATTAAAGTAGCACATTTGAAGACTGGAATCAGATCTTCTTAATGTTATCTAAGTAGACAGCACAAAGTTTCAAAAGGGTGTTTCAACTGACATCGCTTTCAAAATTCCCTCTAAAACTGAATCAAGATGATTGTATTTTTTCACTTTCCTTGATCTTTCAGTGGCTGCTCCTAATATGTTAAATACCGTGAAAGGAAGTGTTGTCTATTGATAGAATTCATTATATTAAACTCCAGTTTAGCTACATAAATATATTTTCACACA
The DNA here is from genome assembly GCA_023970755.1 of Azemiops feae. Classification (NCBI taxonomy): domain Eukaryota; kingdom Metazoa; phylum Chordata; class Lepidosauria; order Squamata; family Viperidae; genus Azemiops; species Azemiops feae. The sequence continues at coordinate 1,178,151 of JALGBA010000269.1, read as the reverse complement.
TCCGTTAAACTATAATTAAATATTTCCTAATTAAATGTTTTGTGAAAAGTCATTCACCCAACCATGCTTCTAAATTTATTATTTAGCCACACTTTTTAAATTTAACAGATGATGATTCCAAGAGCAATGAATTCATACACAGACTATTGATGTTCTTCAATGAGTTAATTTAGTATTGTAAATGGTGCTCAAAACACACAAGGAGTTTCATTATGTCCCTAAATTTCAACTGTCTCCTCCCCCCTCCAGGTAAATATTTGCCCCCTAGCAATAACATTTCTGAGTTAGTTTTTCATGAATACACAATTATATATATCACCATAGTTTTGAAGTTGCTGTTTTGAAAGACTAGAACTCATAAATACAACCTGAGAAAAATATACATGAAAACAGAAAAGTGGTTTTGTTCAAACCCAAGCAGACCATCAAATTCCAGAGGCTTATATAAACGGATCAACTATGGTTTAACAAAACTAGAATGGTTTAGTTGTACTGTAGTTGGCCAAACCCAAACCCAGAGAGATCCTAGCATGCTTTAAAGAGTGAATAGGACATGGTTTGTACACATTGCCCCATCTCTCCGCTCATCCTCCACAAGGCTATGCAGCAACCTGCCCATCCCCCATCTTTTCAGCTTCTTCTCTTCCATCTGACCTCTGCCTCCACTTAGCTAAAGGTGTTGCTGTTGATGTCCACGCTGATTATCACCCAGGAAAACCCTCATCCATGGTTTCTTCCTGTCACTTCTCCAACCAGTTCTACTCAGAGCAGCTGCGTCTTGGTCTGTATTTGGAAAAAAAAACAGCCTTGGTTCATTCTGGATACAGACTAAAATATTTGAAATGTATCTGAATATTATCTGACTGTTCTGGATGTAAAAAATGTTCCAGCCACTTTTGCCTAGGCAACAAAGCCTGTATTTCTCCATCAAGGTCATCTTCCTTATTCTCTACAGTCTGCAGAGACACACCAGGGGGCACTTGTAATCATTTATTAAATATTATTTCTGTCTCAATTAATGGTTTCTTAAAACTGTGTATGTATCAAGTCCTTTATCATAATCTTTGGAGAGGAGCCAAGCTAAACAGTTTAGAGATAAGAAATAGAAAGATGAAAAGCCTATTAACACTAGGAGTGTGACTAATTTACTGAATGGTCCTGCAACTGCTAATATTATGTGTGCAAGTTATTTTCACACATACTGTTGAAAGAGTTATCTCCAATCTTGGGGGGAAAAAACAGAACCAAAGCACAGCATTATCTTCATCTGCTGATCCATTTAAATATATGCACATTTCAAAGTACATTTTAAGGGAAATTGAAATTGCTAGAAAACATCTATCAAAAAAGAGGTAATTGCTTCCATGGGCATATGAATGTGCATATTTACAAACCCAGATTTTAAAAAGAGTGTAATCCTTAAAATGGATACATGGAAAACTTGGCATTTGGGAAATAGGGGAGTCTAGCTAAGCATCCATTGCAAAGTCACAAACTCCCACAAAGGCTTTGGGCTAAAAAAAACTGGTTCTGGTACAAGATAACAAAACTCATGTCCCTATGAACTTCACTTTTTTGCTCCCTTATTGTTCTCCAATGCCGATCTTCCACCTCTAACCCAAACCTGTCTCCTTCTTTTTCTCAAACATTAAACTTGGACTTCACTGCTGAGGCTGTATCATAATTTCTCTACAAAGATTCAGGAGAGATATACTTTCTCTTCCCTATGTCTTTTAGCTTAGTTAATTCAAGTAGAGAATTTCACCTTAAGTAGAAATTTACCTCTATGTGTTACATCTCTAAGGGCTCTTTCTCTCTTGCTCCTAACCACAATATAAACCTTTTTTTTCTGTCATGTCCTCATAATGTCACCTTTTCTCCTAGATTGTAAATAAAACAGGTTAAAGTTGTCTGGAGCTGTTCTGGTTTTAAACTAGGACTTTTCCTGTTCTCTCGAACTTTTGCTATTGATTTAATCTGGCACTTTTCACTGACCATTTGGATGAGATTAGATTGGAACCTGCACAACCACTTAGGCTGCCTTGGGTTCATCCTATCCTCTTTCGTTGCTGAGCAAAGCCCTGCTGAACCCCCCTCGCCATTTTAGTTTGATGTACAGGAAAGCCCCAGTCCTCTGATGCACAGATGATGAATCTAAACAAGGGACAAGAATTAGGTTCTGCCAACTACAGTATATATTGCTAATATGTCAACCTGTGATTTACAGGTTTCCTGCTATTTCTGCTGATAAGGGAGTTGTGTGGTTTTGGTTTGAGGCTGTACTTTAAAATTATTATTATCTCTGTGGACTTGTGCAAGGGCACCACAATCATTAAAACTATTGCCCTTACTAGGCAATTTTTCTGGGAGCTATTTCATTCAACTTCACTTTTTCACATTCTGGGAACTATTTCATTCAACTGTTCATACAATGCACCATACTTATTTGTGTCCCATTCAGGAATGTGCCATTTTCCATTCCTTTGGGGATTTGGGGGCATCAGGTGCCTCTTATTACATGCAAGGCCAATAATAATTGTGTAAATCTAGAAGTTTGCTTTAGTGCCTGGGTTTTGTCCAGCAGCTTCTTCCAGATCTGCCAGGGTCTGGATTCCTTGGAAACTCCCTACCTGCTTCCCTTTGTAGTATCAATTGAGGATGGAGCTAATTTAATTTGTGCAATTCAAGGAAACCCCTCCTCCTCTTTTCTCCATTACCACAACCTTATGAGGTGGGTCGGAGTGAGAGAGAGTGATTAACCCAAAGTCATTCAACCACCATCCACGCCTAAGGAAGAACTAGAACTCATAGTCTCCAGTTTGTAGTCCACTACACCAAATGTATTATCTAAAAGTTCATACTGAACTTTTTTCCTGCTCTTGCAGGAAAAAACTTCCGCTCTAATTCTATACCTATACCTAATTCTATACCTATACCTATCCTAGGGGTCATTTGGACTAAACAACCCTGAATAAATTTGGGGCAAAGTTGTCACTTGTAGTCAATAGAGTATTAATGAGTTGCTCCAAAGAAAAAACAAGTGAATAGGTTCACCTTTAATCTAAAATGAATTTATACTAAGTGCATTGTTATAAATCACATTGTTGTGGTTTCGCCTACAGAAAAAATTAATTGTCCCCACCATGCCCTAATGGGACTGCACTACTATTCTCAAGTAGCTCTGACATGTCAGATATTAGCTGCTGCAAGGTTTTTATTTGTGTAAATGCAATACTAGCGATGGTTGCCTGTGAAACAGCAATTCTTGGTGCATATATGCGATTCATGCCCTCAGAATGCCCTTGAAAAGGAGCTCTGAAACACAAAGCAATCTCACTACAGCTCTTTCCAAAGTAGGTGGAGATTGCTGCTGATCACGATTAGCTTCCTTCATGCCATGTTGAAATCAACACAGTCTGGTCCATTAACTCTGTAAGAACTCTGAGCCTGCTTTTTAGCTGGCGGAACAAAAAGAAACAATTGACAATGAAATAAAAAAGGTTATTCATGGAGCTATGCTGATGTTGAGTAGTTAAGCACAAATTTATGAATACTTTATGATCATTTTTAATGGGAACATTTAAAGAAACGGGAGGGGGAAAAAAAGCAAAACTCAAAAATAGCACTTGTTTTTCTTATAAGAATGAAGATCTCTTCCTGTAGCCCCTATCCTAATTCATAAAATTATTGTGCTTCTAGAGTTTAATGGAGCTGAGCAGCCTAGTAAACCTAACAAAGAACAAGCAAACTTTTGATGAAACATGGAAGAATATATGGAGGTCACATAAAGTATGATAGCTTTAAATTCTTACATATGTATCTATTAGACTAGTTAATATATAAAACACAGTCATTTCTTTTGTGGGAGAAAGATGTAATGCAATATATCTTTGCATGTCCTTGTCCTTCTGTTTCAGCTTCGAAGACTATTGGCTGAGATCACCTTCAAGCATTTGATCCTTATGAATAGACACTACCACCAAGCTACAAGAGTGTCTAGAATGCTTTTAGTTTAGGGATGATGCTCTTTCGTAAATCTAAACAATATCCCATCAATATCATATTTCCTCTATAGTAGTGCTCAAGGTACTGCTATACTTTTAACGATAACATTTTAAGAAAAAAAATTAAATTATAAAGCAAAACCACATGAATAGAACTAAAAGATAAACCATACCAACAGTTAAAGTTTATTTTTATGAACAAGTAACCTTAAAAATAAAAAGGCTGCTGGGATGAAAAGGTCTAGGCTTGCTAATAGGAAAACATGTTAGTAAAAACAAAAACAAAAACAGGCTGGAAGTGCCTCCAAATGTTCATGAAATGGCTCTTCAAATATTTTGTAGATCCCTACAGTTTAATGCTACTGAAGAAAACTTCAGTTGTCGTAAGAGGGTCAAAGATGATAGATAGATAGATAGATAGATAGATAGATAGATAGATAGATAGATAGATAGATAGATAGATAGATAGATAGATAGATAGATAGATAGATAGATAGATAGATAGATAGATAGAATCCATGAATTGTACATAGGGTAATCATCTTCAACAACAACTAACATGATGCCTACAAGCAAAGTTGACTAGAAAGATAAAAGTGACCACTTGAATACTGAAGGGATCCTCTCACCCCTTTAGCATGCAAGATTTTGGGGTTATGGCATGAGCCACATAAAATGTTGAAATAGATATTGAGATATAATGTCTTAAGTACCTGGGTGCAGGAAAAAATATTATTAAAGTATTCATACCAGCTGCATGTTGCTGTACAGTAATTGATTTCACGTAGGAACTGGTAGGTCGTAATAGAAAAGACTAATAAAATCTATTGGCTCCACAGATTCTGAAAAATTAACTGGCAAAGGAGCTTTGAGTATATTTGCAACTTAGGTAAATTAGAAAGGATTGTGTATGCCATCTTGCAACTTCAAACTAGCCAGCTTCCTTTTAGACTAGTGGAGGACAACATTGTACTTCTTAAATTGCAAGAAGATTCTATTTCTAGTTTAGCTTAGCCTTCTTGTCTTTCAAAAACACACAAAAATGACTTCAGCTGCCATTGATATGACATTATATGTTATTTCCTAATTTATTTAATCAACATCTGAAGCCTTGTTCCAGGTATCTTCACTGAAAGAGATAGAAAGTGTTGGATAGTTGCCAGGAACAAATACTTTTAGATGATGTCCATCACTATGAAAAATGCTGTATGTTAGGACATTTGCCAGACCTTGGTCAGTTATTATTAAAACAATAGCCACAAACATTTATTTTCCAAGGGTGTAGCCAAAACATGCATACGGTAGAAGGCTTTTAACTAATTATTTATCTTAGCTATTATTTGACACAGTTCCCTTTGTACTTATTTGTAGTTATTGCTGATTATTTATATTGAATATATGGGAAGGGTGATGCTATATTACATGATGATCTCAAGTTTATTTTTTTAATGAAATGTAGACCTTTTCTTAACAAAATTGAATAGATAAAAGAACACGATAGAAGGCTGAAATTATTGCAAATCATTTCATCCCACGTATTTTGTGGGAGGCTACAACTACCTCCATTTGTTCTTATTAAACTTAATGTGTGTAGGGGGTTTGATAGACTTATATAAAATAGCATTTCTAACTATTAGCTGTTTGACATTTGTTTTGTAATAATCACTCTGGCTTCTTTCTAAGATATCTCATCTTTGTCATGGAAAGACTGTGTGAGGACAGAACTCATGGCAACTGAAAGCAAAAGCCTTCAAGAGCTGGTTTGGGGCAAATATTTGAGCCACTAGGTATCCTTTATGGCAGAGGTCCCCAACCTTTTGGGCACCAGGGACCAGTTATGTGGAGAGAGGTTTTTCTGCGTATCGGAGGGGCCGTGATTTCATATACTGCATCCCACGGATGGGGTTTTGCTTGTTTGTGCGGACCGGTTGCTGGCATGCCATGGCCAGGTACCAGTCCACGGACCAGGGGTTGGGGACCCCTGCTTTATGGTGACCTTTGCTTGGTACCTTCTTCGCATTATATTGTATTATCCTGTGTTTCTTTTATTTTTTTTCTATTTTATGTGTTTATGGATTGTTAGCTATGCAGAGTCACCAGGCTGAGATAGGCAGCATTGTAAATTTTTGTTGCGTTACTGAGCCATCATTATGGAAATAATAAATATCTTTATTAATGATATTGCCACAGTGGTACTTGGATGGTATTATAAATTCTCTTGTTCAAACATGCTCAGGAGTTAAGCAGATATTTTAGCTGAAATACTGAGCTATCTCCCCTTAAGTTGGATTCACACATAAAATATGGTTTGTATATGGCTGAATATTTTATGTGAACCAGTCAATTGTGGTCTATTCAATAAACAATAGTTAAACTAAGTGTGCCTAAACATATTGCATGAATTTCAAAATCTTTATCAAGGTAACTGATACTTATAATCCATTTGGAATACCACACGCTATTTTGGATATTTTCAAAATTTCTAAGTTCTTATATCAAAGTTCTTATATCAATTTTCTTGTGTCAGTTTTATCAGGGAAGCAATAGCCAAAACTATTCTACTGAAGTCTTATAGCGAAACTGTGGGTGAAACCAATTATTTGACCTCTTTCCTAGATCCAAAAGATAGGAAGATCTCCTTGCAAAATATACTCTTCATAAAATTGGTGAAACATATTGGGCTTGATCACTCCTGCCCCTTTTCCCAATCAACACAAATTAATATAGAAAGTACTAATTTAATTCTTGCTAGCATTCTAAGCATAATTTGGCAGTCCACTTATTTCATCATCTTTTCTGACCAACTTACTAGATGCTTCAACATGTCTCCCAACTATTTAGTTAGGTGAGCAAGATCATTTCACAGTTTGTTTATTTACAATTATCTAAGGTAGTTTGCCATCATGGCTCTTATTATACTCCATTAACCCGTGTTCTTTTTGGATTTGGAGTTGAAGTTTGGATGTGAGTTTTCAGAAATCTCAAGAGGAGCTTGTTTTCTCACCGAAACTGTCTTATGCCCAAGAGAAAACAATAAAGACATGAACTGCCTTGTCTATGGTTGATATAAGAGCAAGAGAGAAATTGCCCAATAAACTCAATTCCCTTTTTGAACATACTTGGCTTTAAAAAGTTAAAGCTATGACTTCCTGTTATGAATAAAATGCCTTTGTTTAAGGACAAACATAGCAATAGCACGTAGACTTATATATTGCTTCACAGTGCTATAAGCCCTCTCTAAGCAGTTTACAGAGTCAGCATATTGCTTACAGATATCACACATGACATTGTGTATGTTGTGCATAAATACATTTTTCAGAAACAAGCCAGATCAGCCACATTTTCAGAGCTAAATAGGGATTGGGAGACCGGAGTGAGATATTTGGTCTGGCTTTGTGCTCATCCTGTCAATCCTTTAGCTGTAATTTGACTAATGTCCTTTCTGAGACATAAAAGTCACAACATATGGCAGGCATTCACATAACATAGCTGGAAGCTGGAAAACGTCTTAAGGTAGGTGGAATGTTAAAGTACAGAATACAACTCCATCTCTCATTGCCACAAACTTGAATGGCTGGAGATGGGGAATTGCCTGCCTGTACTTGGCTTTGCTGCAGCAAGGATGTTTTGAAATAATAGTATATTCTTGTTTCAATTTTAGTGGGAGGAACAGAAGAAGCTATGGTGGCATTGGCTGTTTGGAGGCAGAGGGAAACCGTCTTCAATTTCTATAACGCCCATGCTTATTAAGTTTATAATATGTAATCCTTGACCTATGTCTGTAATGGAGCTGCCCATTACGGTTGGAAGTGGTCATGATCATTAAGTGAGATAGTCTTGCTTACTGGTAATGATCCCCAGCCCCTAATTTCCCTGATGTAGCTTGTTAAACAAACATGGTGCTCTCAGGGGTGGGGGAGACACAGGGAAGCCTCCTCTACCACCTGAGACAACCTGTGCTCTGCTTCCCACCCACAGCCACAGCCCTTGGGTCTGCTTTCTCCCCCCAACAGGTCCCTGTAGTCTTTTCTTGCCCCCCTCCAATTTCCGCAGGGCTTGGATCTCTTCCCCACCTTTTTCACCCATCATGCACTTACCTTTTGAAGATGTCCAGAGCTCAGGAGGTTCCTCAGCACTAAACAGACCACGTTAAGGAAGCAGGACAGAGTGGTTTGTCCCTGGGCAATGCTGCAGCTTCCTGGAATCTGATGCCATTTCAGCACAACTTCAGGGAATTGTGGGTGGACTAAAAATGGCATATGCTTCTAGGAGGCAGTCATATAGCCCAGGAATAAGTGGCCTGTCCTCCTTCCCCAACAAGAGGTCTGGAGATTTAACTCAGTCAAGATCTTTTGATTAGAAATAGGCCATCTAGCCAAATTATTATGTTTGCATTTCAGTAAAGGGGATGGGAATGAAAAAAAAAAGGCCAGTCATGCAGATACAATTCTCCTTGTGTGCTATTAGAACAATTGAGTATGAGAATATAAGATTTTAGCTGCATAATTTCATTATGGCTGCAATATTTAAGAATGATGATTCAACACTGATATTGGTGTTCTTGAACCAATTCACTGGAGAAGGAAGGCTGCTTCATTGAAAGTTGTATATTTTTATCTACAATACAAACTCTGGGGCTGAGAGAAACTAACTGGCCCAAAATCACCCAGACAATTGCTATGCCCAAAGTGGGCTAGAATCTGAGACTTCCTGCTCCTAAATCAGCACTTTAACTACTATACCACACTGGTTGTCAAACATTTAAGTCTGTTTAAATTGCTTTAACTTTCATGGGTAGAAATTGTAGAATCCTGACTCAGCTTGTAAGTCCTAAGAATCAGCTACAATATGATTAAATATTCTGTAGGACAGACGGGGAGGAAGCTAACCATCAGATTGCAAGAACACAAGCGAATGGTCAGATGAGGAGACCCAAACTCATTGGTAGCCTCACATTGCAATGAACAAGGACATACATTCAGTTTTGCAGCTACTAAGATTGTTGACCAAGTAGGTATAAAGATAGCCAGGCAAATGATTGAAGCCAGGGACATAGACCCCTTGACAGTCAGTAGGAGTGCTGATTTACCACCAGCTTATCAAGTACTTAAGAGCTAAGAACTTGGCAGCACAAGAAAACAGCAGCCAATGACTTAATAGCTGGCCATCAACACCCCAGTCAACCAATAAGAAGCCACACTCAACGAGGCATCACATAAATACAATGCCTAGAATAGCCCAAAGCCCACATTCCTTAGAGAGAAGTTCTCTGACATGAGTCTGAAAGCTCAAAAGACTAAAGCTCTGGTTCCGGTGACTGACCCAGATTAGATCCTGATCAAATATTTAATGAAATAGAGTACCATTCACAATAGACCTCATTCCAACACTAGAATGTACACAGGTGGCATCTTCAACTGGATATACTTTCGAAACTATATTTATTCAGTGTTTGCAATTTCAATCCAGAATGTATGTCCAAACACCAAATAATATGCATGTATCTATTTAGCTAGGTAGGTTATATATGTCTCTAATATTGTTAATATTATAGAAATTCCTTAAAATCTTCTATACATCGTAAGTTCGTAACTAAAACTGATGGAGTAAAGGGAAAATACCCATCATTTTGAAGTACATCATTGACTTAGAAAATAAACATATACTGTACTAATAACATTATTTTAGTAACTAATCTCTTTAACTGAATTATCACGAACAAGGAAGTAATTATTCTTACTTGTATATATTTTAACAAGTAAGGTGACTCATGCTGAAGAAATAGAGCAAAAGATAAGCATTTAATTTTCCTCCCTCTCATTTAGTCATAGCTGGAAGACATTTATGTTTTTTAATTTGGAAAAGTAACAGGAGATGTATGTGTGTGAGGGTCACCTTTCTGTTATCCCTGTCCTTAAAGGGGATTGTAGGTGAAGTTTATTGCAATGCAAAATTCAGCAAAAAATATCAGTCTTTGAGATAACACAAATTTGCAAGTTAATAATGATCATATCCCAGAGTTTTGTAATACTGTATTCATGAATATTATGGTACACAAAACTCCTAATAGCTCCTGTGAGGCTTCATTTAAAAAAATATATATTAAAATATGATCAGATCATCAGATAACTTTCAGTATTTTCACATAAGATCTTATGAGATTTTGGTAATTCTAATGATTTAGTGTCCATGAGATCTTTTAACATCGCAGTGGTAAAGTTGCTGACTCTGTCATATATTAAGAAAGTATTTAAAGCATTTGTTAAATTGCTTCTTTCCGTCTCCATACAAATTATTATTGAGGGCTTTTTCCTTCTCTTTCCTGATGCCATTATATCAGCTGAGGTGAAAAATATAAGCCCATTCAATGATGGTTCTTCATTAAAGAAATAACTTCCCCAAGATGACCCAGTTGGAGCCTTGCCAGGCAAAAATATAATTCTGCCCCTCTAGGTTTGAGTAAATTAAATATTAGTACTTTTAACTTTAAATAGATTGACTTAATTTTTTTATTTTAGAGCTCATTACTATTATTATCATTTATATTTTTTCTTAGGATCAAAAGATTTTCTTTTTACTGTTTTACTTTGCTTTTGTTTAATTCCTCTCTGCATGATACTGTTCCTACAGTTCCTATTGTATTTTATATAAATGATATATATACATTTTTGTTTTTTCATATAGAAGGCACCAATAACCTTTCTCTTAACTTTTTGACATTGGCCAATATATTTTTCTTTTCTATGCCAGATAAGTTGTTTCATTCTATAAAGTAATAATTTAAAATATTTTAAAATCCTATAAAAAAACTAGTAGATACACGAAAATCATTTTTTTCATTAAAAGTGTTTTATCATTAAAATGTTTTAACATGTTTACAGTATATTTATTATTTATTCTTTCCACATAGATGCTTTTATCTTCATAGTTTAAAAGTTAATTTTGCCTTCATTGTCAAAATATGAACAAATACAATCCATTAACCTTTTAAACCTAATCTTAATCATAGTGGCAATACCCATTAAGAAATAGAGTTCACAGCATTTCTGTTTATTTTCAGAAACTAGGAAACCTTACAAAAGCAAAAGATAAAGAATGTTAAGTGATCAATTTAGGAGAAAATTGTTAACTAGACTCATTATTACTGCAAATCCCAGAGATATGCAAAAATTTTACAGGAAAGTATTCATTTGGCAGAAAAAGAATGTTCAATGGGCGCGAAAGGCTAACTCAAAACTTCCAGGCATTTTATGTCTTTTTATACCTACTTACACGCTTAATCAATTGGTTTTGTACCATTTTTAAGATTGTTTAGTAATCCCAGTCTATAAAAAGGCACATAGTGAATTTGATACTATATTATCAAGGGAATCATATTTTATTATGTTACATATTACAGAAAGTAAATAAAAAATATGTTCAATAATAATAATTTATAGCATACCTTTCAACAAAGCACATAACAACAATAACAAAAAGAAATTCAAAACCAATTACAGGTGGTCCTTGACTTACGACCACAATTGAGCCCAAAATTTCTGTTGCTAAATGAGACATTTGTTAAGTGACTTTTGCTCCATTTTATGACCTTTCTTGCCTACAGTTTTTAAGTGAATCACTGCAGTTATTCAGTTAGTAACATGGTTGTTAAGTGAATCTGGCTTCCCCATTGGCTTTGCTTGTCAGAAGATCGCAAAAAGTGATCACTTGACCTCAGGACACTGCAACCGTTATAAATATGAGTCAGTTGCCAAGCGTCTGAATTTTGATCATGTGACCATGGAGAGGCCGCAATGGTCATAAGTGTGAAAATAATCCACTTTTTTCAGTGATGTAACTTTGAACAGTCACTAAATGAACTGTTGTAAGTCGAGGACTACCTGTAAAACACCAAATCCTATAAGTCAGTGGTGTCAAACTGCTGGCCCACGGGCCGGATACGTCATGCCAAAACCATGCCCACCCCATTGCTGGCAATAGAAAAAAAGTCATGACACGTCATGTGACATTGCAAGTTTGATACCCCTGCTATAAGTCATTAGTGGGAAAATGGCTTAACACAGTTTATAGTCTTCTTTGCCAAGATATCAATTACACAGTTCAATGTAGTTTCTCCCTAGTGTAGGGATCTTCAAACTTGGCCCTTTTATGACTTGTGGACTTCAATTCCCAGAATTCCTCAGCCAGCATTCCTGGATGAGGAATTCTAGGAGTTGAAATCCACAAGTCATAAAAGGTCCAAGTTTGAAGACCCCTGCCCTAACATGATCAGATTTTGCATAGGAATGGTATAACTAAATGTTATCTGCATAAATATGATTCTGAAAAACTAAGAAAATAATGACTGACAACAAAGGGAAAGAAACACATTGCTACTGTTGAGACAATTACATCTGTTTGGCCATACTGTGTTGGAAAGATTTTCATAGTGGCCTATCATTTGCTTTCTGGTTTTTTTGATCCCCCTTCCTCATTAGTTCAAAAAACCTTTTCTTCAGGAAACCAGGTAACATTGGGGTTTAAGATTTTCATCTTGAAAACAATCATTAAAGACAGTTATCTGCCTTTGATATCCCACATGTTCGTGGAGTTGCACCCTCTCTAGATAGTAATGAAAATTTTATATAGTTTTTAGAATGATAGCCAATCAATTTTAATTATTAAAACAGAGAATGGTGAAACATATTTTATCCCAGCAATGTCTTTTTGTTATTTTGTATTTATATCAAAAATTCAGGGGAGAAAGAGAATTTATTAGGAAAACCTATAAACCAAGTGGTATTAATTTTACTGCATTCCATAAGGTTTAGATGATCTCAACAGGATGTTGATTAAAATTCAGATTCTACACTATCACTGTATTCTACATAAATACAGTGATATATTTATTGGTTGTATAGTGTGCCACACATTATAAGTGGCAGAATTGGTACCTTAAGATACCTGCATTCTGATATCCGCCACTGTTCCTATTCTAAAAAATGTACAAATAATAGTGGTTTTACATCTCAACAGGAGAGTAGACCACTCTTCTCCTTCAGCATGTAATTTTTAAGTGTGAAAATCTTAATGAAGTTATCTACATTCCTTTTATCCAATCAGTGAAAAGTTCTAAGAAGGCATTGCTCTTTTGTTCCTTATTATTATAATTATTGCATATACTTCAGGGCACCAAAGCACAACTGAAGGGCATGTCCATATTGCACCTTTAGGTGCTATCCCATGCTGATGTAAACTGAACTCTTAAGCAGGCATTAAAGTGAAGGAAATGTTCAAAATGAATATCCTCCTATCAGAGTTCTTAGAATCTTATAAGGGATCTGAGCATGACCAACACAAGAGTTTTTCTTGTAATCTGAATGGTTTGCTTTGAGGAGGGAAGGAGAAATAATGGGAATTCATCCCCCCCACCCCCGAACATAAGGAAATGATCTCATCTTTAAAGCAAGAGATCATAAAATCTGAAGAATAATGTTATGGACAGAAAAAACAACAATTAAGTGACAGTGGAAATTAAATCAATGAGAAAAGTGGTAAATTCAACTGAAGAAAAAGCAAAACAAACATCACTAACAGAAGAATAAAATAGGGGAAATTCAGAAATAATAATAATAAAAAAGAAAGTGACATGCAAGCAAGAACAAATTTAACAATAAAATAAACTAGCAAACATTTTTTAAAAAAAAATGCCCAAACATCTCAGAAGAGAGCTTGGAAATGGATTTTTGAGAAAAAGAAGATTAAAATATGTAAAGGGAAGATTTGCTTGGCAGAACATAGGTGTAGGAGAAAAGCATAAATTTATAATGAGCAAAAATGAAACAGTGGAATTTCTATGAATAATTTCTGACGAAGAGAAGAAAACAACAGTAGCAACCATCATGGCTGAGGGGAAGTGAAGAAAGCAAAAGAAAGTATGGCTAAGTGACAAATACAAAGATAGGACAAATACCTCTGAGGAAATGATTTCAGGTTGGACTACCAACCCTTAATCCCAGAGCACATTTATAGGGCACATCCATACAGCTGGTTTAATATGCATTCTTTCAGTCTATGACATGGTATAAGCTTGTGTTTATACCATATTTCTATTTTGCTTTGGTAATTAAGCTTCCAAATGGTCTTGTACCAACAAATTGAATGTAGGAAAAATTAAGGATGCGATTGTTGGATTCCCCTTTGTTTCTCCATCCTCCCCTACTAGGAAAAGCATCCACCCATATTCTGATCTCTGTGGTGGTTGGGGGTTTTCTGCTTCTGTTTTACTGGGAAACTCCCACCCATATCACAGGTTACATACTTCAGTCCCCTCACACACCATATGATCTATGTTTTTTTCCTCTCTCTCTTTTGTTCAATCTTTCTCATTCTATATGTCTCTCACTCCCTCGGTAATTCTCTCTTGCACGCTATATTCTCCTCTTTTCCCACTGCTCACTATCACTTTCTTCTTTCTTACTCCATCTCTTATACTATCACTGATTTCATTTGCTTTCTTAACCACTCTTTCTCATTCGGTTTGCCTCCTGAACTCTGTCATTCACTTCCTCTCTCAAACACTCTGTCTTTCATGCTTTCTTATTTGGTCACTTGCTCATTCTCACATGTTCCCAGTGGGAGGAGCTGTTGACAAAATGGTAAGAAGACACTATAAATTTCAGGAACTGGCAATTGTTTAATGTACTGGAAGAATCATCCTAAGTGTCAGTGTCACTTTCAACTGGACAGAACTTGGTTTTCCCTTGGTTTTCTGTCCCTAGTTGGTGTTTGTGTAAGGGGAAGAGATAAAAAATGTGATCAAAACAAGTAAAAATAGTGACTTATTAATTGCAGAATGACAGTTGAAAAGATCAGCAAGGCCAAGGAAATAGCAAGGCAGAAAAGCTCAACTTGGCTGTTTCTAGTCATGACAGTAACATAGTTAGCAAAAAAAAGATAGAAGTAACAAATAAATGCATAATGGACATGTGAAATACATCAGTGTCTGTCTATGTCTGTATGCCAAGGAAGAATTGCAAAATAATCTGGCTTTAGTGTATATCTAGAGAAAGATCTCCAAGAGTGGTAAACCTCTAAATACTACTCTGGAAAGTTCTCTCTGCTTGCAAGGCTCAAATAATGTCTTTTCCGATTTACTCCTGTGCATAATAATCCAAACTAACAAAAGGAGATCTTCTATTTAAACTATTAGCAGATATCCAAACTGGGCTGGTGGATGCCATAGGTACCTGGGGGAAAAGAGAGTAAGTTACAAAATGTGTGTCATGACTTCATCATGGAAACCCTGCCCCGATGTGCAATATCATGAGCAAGTAAATGTGGACACTTTTATTTTGTCAGGTCATGATATATGTTTATTTTTTTGGCATCAACGTGGTTAGAATGGACATGTATGGTGGGCACTCTGAGAGTTTTTAAAGCATGTTATGGTCTTTCTCCCAAAATGGCTCTTGAGAAGGGTTTGTCTAGTCACAAAATGCTGTCAGAAAGGAAATTGGCAAGATCATTGTCTGCTGCTCCATTAACCCCTTATGATGTTCTCCACCATCCTAATGTTTTTCTGACTGACTCTTTTCTTAATAGATAGACACACTCCAAAATATTAAGGTTCATTTGGCCACCATTTTTAAAACAATTCTAAGAATGTAATTGGTACCTAGGTAGAGCCTTCAAAACACTTTAGGAACAATGATACCAGGGGCTGACACATTTTTTTGAGTTATGCTAGCTTCTAATTTGAGGGTCCTTGGTACTCTCTGAGCTTGGTTGTTTTCTTGCAGATGTTTTATTACCCCAGTCTAGGTAATATCATCAGTGCTAATCTAATCTTCCAGTACAGATGCTAATTTGTCTATTTTAGTGAAAACAAAAATGAAAGTTAGATGGGGTAGGAGGCCTTGCATGGAAATGTTTGTGGAAATAATACAATCAACAGGCATCAAAAAAACCAACCCTAATGTTTATTCATTAGATTTCTGTTTTGCCTTGCTCTAGGAGCAATTTCCCAGCACAAGAATCCTATGAAGTAGTTTGAAGTAAAAGATAGTGATATGACATTATGCCTTGATTAATCATTGTCTACAAAAGTAATAATAAGGCCAGAGCTAGCAAGGCTGGTGGTAGAGGGAAACCTACAAAAAAGGTAAGCTATATAGCGAGAAAAAGCAAAAACAGTAATAAATGGTATGCAAATAAATGTTTCCTACTGAAGGCAACACTGAATTCCTAAATATGTGCTGATTTCAAGAACTGGTATGACTTTTAGGACTAGTAGGTAGGCTAATCCCAAAAATATGGCCTGACCAACTCATGAACCAGAAAGAGAACCAACCAAGACCTTTATGTATTTAAGGAGGAATGTTCCTTCAAGAAGATTCTAAAAGGTGGCAACTCAAAGAGCCACAAAATCATTATCTCTATAAGAAAAGAGAGAGTACCCCCTATTTGCAACTGCCATTGGATAATTCCTTCAGCAGCTCATTTTCTTCATCCCATTTCACATTTTAAACTGGCAGTCCAAACATCTAGTCACACAAGACTAGGTTTACAAAAATACACATATCACTTGCTTCTGCTGATCAATCACACAGTTACCAATAAACATTACATGAAATGCAAACAATTTACAGATTAATGGTCCTTCTTTAAATCTCATTTTAAGATATCAGTGATTAACTTAAAATCACCTAGTGAACTTCCATATGTGGGAATGGCTTAAATGAATAAAGTAAATAAACTCTTCCAGATGACCCAAATGCTATTTCCTTCTTTAGATCATCACTATCCAAATCCATTCAGATTTTTTTAAAGCAAAAGACACAGTGACATTTAGCAAACTGCACTGCCAGCAATATATGCAATCCTATTCAAAACAAAGCAAAGAGGAATTCTCAGACCCTCCAAGATCCCATCCATTGTTTTCTTCCGTTTCAATATTATTAGAAAACATGCCCAGGGAATCCAAGCATTTCTGATCCAAATATTGCTAGCATTGCATGCCTTTCAATGGAAATGAGTTATGCTCTGAATGGAGTCACATGAAGCTATTCCATTTTGATTCAGTGAAGCAAACCCCCCCCCCCACAAACAACCCATGTGAGCTCCACACAGGGGTCTGTTTAATTAACTGAGGGCCACTTATCTTTTAAAAGTGGCAACACAGAGTAATCTATGCCTCTGGGGACTTCTAAAGGCTAATTGAAAGCATTTTGGAGCATTAATCACAAAATAGTTCAAAAGCAATTTCTAAATTGCTTCCTGTAGAGGTCATGTTATTGATATACACATTTAAGCCAGTTGGCTTATAAAGAAATCAACATTAGAGCCAAGATCAATGGCAAAGCATTTAGCCAAGAACCTACTGTAAGACATACTTTCTGTGGTGTAATTCTTAAAGAATGTAGACCTGGCCATGGAAATGAGGGGGAAATAAGTCAATGCAAAAGAAGCGATTTGCAGAAAGATTATGTAGTCCTGAGAAAGAGGAAAGCATGAGAAAGAAACTCAAAATAACTTCATCTTTATTTCCTTGGTATAAGAAAGTGTTTAGAGAAAGTCTTGACAGGTTTTCTAGATTCTGTTATTCTGCCTATAAAAATACGCAAATTTTTGAAATCCCTATTGTGCCTGTTTCTTACCTTCACCTACTTTGAAGGGATGACAGTAAGTGACGAATAGCAAAGAATGTAGTCAGAAATCAGTAAGTTGGATTTGAAAATGACTTATGCTGTTTTGAAACACTGGGTCATCATTTCAAAGAAATTTCCTTACTTAAACACAGAAACAGAATGCTCCAGTGGGCAAAAAAAGCAGTGGAAGCAGGAGCAACTTCTGACTGAGTGCCAACTTCCCCATTGATTTCTTCATGAGAAGCTGGCGGGGACCTTCAGAAATTGTCCCTTCCTTCCTTCCTTCCTTCCTTCCTTCCTTCCTTCCTTCCTTCCTTCCTTCCTTCCTTCCTTCCTTCCTTCCTTCCTTCCTTCCTTCCTTCCTTCCTTCCTTCCTTCCTTCCTTCCCATCATGTGACTGCAGCAACTGTCCGACCACAGCAGCAGCCTAGAGCAGCCACAACTTTCTCATCCCCCCCCCTCAGGAATCATGGATCCTGGATTTTGGGTGCATTCTGTACATTTGAGATTCCTTCAAAAAAATTTGTTCTACGATGCACTATGTTCCCACTTAATGGCGACGATGAGAATTTTAGTAGCATGCAGATAAGCTTATTTTCTAAGGTTTTTTCCTGGTTATTATGACTAGGCAGGCTAGGCTTCTTCCTCTTCCTCCTCCTCCTCTTTTCTTCTTGCTATGTCTCTTTAAATTGTAAATCCAAGGCACAGAAGGTTTGGATCTTTTAAAGACACAGTGGGAAACTTTCAATTTGAAAGGTGGTTATAAATAAGCACATGAATAAACATTAAGCTGTGGTTATCTACAGCTGGTCCAAAATTTCTTTCCTGCATTTTTTGGGGGGAGGGGAGGGTAAGGAAATGAATCAAATTCTGTCTCATTTTAGCATTCCTGAACTTCCCAATATTTTCCCTTTCCTCCCATTCATTTTTCTCATATTTTACTTCCGTTTAGTGCATGACAATAGATGCTTATTTTTTCAGGAGGAATTAAATGAGTATTAGAAGTATGTGCTGGTTTGGATCCAATGCAGTTATGCTTGAAATAGATCCACTGAAATCCCTGGGAGTTCATTTCATCTTAAATGATTTCATTGATTTCATTCACCCAAGTTCAGAGATATGCGATTCCTGTATTGTAGTTATTAAAATTTCCCATTGAAATTTGACAGCAATTCACTGATTTTAAATTGTGTGATTATTTCGTGACAAAGAAAGAATAAAATAGGTGTGTCAAACTCCTAGACCCCGTTCCACACTTTTATGTAATGTTTTATCTTTAATTCTCCTCAGTGTCCCTCTGCAAGATGCATTCAAGGCACATATAATCCTGTCCTTGCCTCTTGGTAAGTCATTACCATATCCCCAGCAGTCTCCAGATGGACAATATTTACACAGTTGACAAACCTGTAAATCCACTCTTTCTTTTTCACTTTTAAAGATTATGAAATCTTCCTGATATTGGCTTGAAGGATAAGTATATGTCTCTGTGAGAGAGACAAATAAACTGAATAATACTGCCTACTTTGGAGTCAAAATAAAAATTACTAAGATGAAATAGGTTACACTGAACAGAATGTCCTAAATACCTCTTTTATTGGTGAGAAGTCTAATGGAATTTTGTGGTTTACAAATTTTGCACAAAACCTTGGCAAATAAAATCTAGATAATAGCTAAGCATTCAGCCTCTATGCAGGTGTAATCCCTTTCTTTCATGCATAATAAAATAGAAGAAATTAGAAGTTCAGTACTATACCTTTCCCTACTAGTCCCATTAACTGCCATGTTGAACCCTTATGAGAATAATAATTCAGGTCTCTTGGCAGCCATTTGTGCACTGCAAAACAGCACACACTTCCCTAACGCCTGTTGTCAGACCACCTACTGTTAGGGTGTTCATCATAATGACATTTTAAAATCCTTTTTTGTGGTTGTCAAGAATGGGATAGCATGCAAATTACTTCATAAATTGTATGCATCAAAAAAAGTGGGACGTGGCTCTTTATAACTCTTTCATATCAAGTAATCCCCTTTAGAATTTTATGAACAGAGATAAGCCATCCGCATAACAATTTTTGAAGTGAAAATGGGGCAGATAGAGGAAGTCATTAGAGTGGTTGGTAATGGTAGATAAATGATTTGTATAAATCACCTGAATGTGCTGCAGAATTCCTTTATTTTATTTGACTCTTCAAATAGAATTGCAGATCAGAAAGCTTATGTGGAGTGTCCTCTTATTTATTACAGACATCTTCATATGATTGTTTTGCTTATTAACCATTCAATATTTGAAAGGAGAGTCTTCAGTCAAGGGCAGGACACAAGCTGGACATAAAGAAAATCCCAGCTATCTATCTATGATAATAGTAAGAATGTTGTTGGAAAATTCTCTGTGGGAGATTTGGAAAGCTATTACTAATAACATGTGTGTTTGTCCACAGACAGAAAAAAGCTTTCCGTCTGTAAACGGCAAAAATCTAAATATCTAAATCTAAATCTGAAACACTAAACTAAATTATCTGAGTTAATTTGTATTAGAGCAAAACCAACAATGAGGGTCATGGCATTATAAAGTTTAACAAAACTATCTAATAGGCAAGTTTTTCTCAACCACCAGAACTTTAAGATCTGTGGACTTCCATTTCCAGAATTTCCCAGCCAGCATATAATAAGCTATTGGGTTTCATCAGATGCAACGTAAATAAAACTTATCAGTTTTATTGGTTAGTAGATTCAACTAATTACAATATGCTGATTTTATATCTTTGAAGAAATAATTGAGTTTCTGTAATAAAGACATCCAACTTATCTTCATCTATTTTCCTCTGTCAGCCCCAAATCCAAAGATGACATGGTGAAATCCAATGGAGCCCAGTTCTTTCTTTGCTTACACCTAGTGGACCGAATCTCACCAGACTAAAGCTATAAACGTCTAACCTACTAGATATACCATGAGAGATAATAGGATGTGGCTACCCTGAACTTTTCCTCCATCCCCCATCCAGTTCAGGATTGTGAAGTCTCTTATTTTGCACTTCCCTCCAGAATATGCTCTTTCCTCCCTGGGAAACTGTGGGGCTATTGCTATGATTCCCCCACCCTTCCCCAGCTTCACATTCCATCCTAATAATGTGTATTTTCAGTGGCTAGTTAAATCAATTAAACTATTCCCCAAGATCTACAACATGAACATCAATAAAAGGTTTGCTGGTACTAGCAGCTGACTTCCAGGAAGATGGCGTCATAATATAACATTTTTTTGGTTTGTGATGCTAAAATAAGAAAGTTGAATTAGGGAGGTAATGTTTATGAATGAAATTTCTCAAAGAGATTATAGCTGATTTTACAAAACAAAAAAATGAAAGCACCCAAAGCAATTTACTTTCGGCATGGGAGGTGAAGAAGGTAAATAGTGGTTATTTCCTTCATGCCCAAATTAAAACACTATTTGTGACAGGACTTGTAATGTACTGAGCTTGTTGAGACAGTGGGTGCAAGGTGTGTGCCAAGGACGCTAGCAGACCAGGTGGCCTGCTAGCTAGACTTGGTGTCTGGAAGCCCGGGAAGAATGTTCTGCGCGGGAAAAGAGACGTGCAGCCATTGATTTACAAATCCCCGGGCTCCTTGTATAAAAGGGGTGGAGCCAGTGTTGCTCTGTCTGTTTTGAAACTAATAAAGAAGCACTTGTTTAACGCTTGGTCTATTCAATGCCTTACCAACGCAACGAACAGAACATTGGCGATGAAGGTGGGATCGTGCTGCTGCAAAGGTCAAGCGCTAACTCACCACTGAAGCCTTGAGATAGCTGAGAAGTTTGACGTTCCAGCTTCCTTCGCTCTACCCGCCATATGCAATCGCTGGGGGAGGGTGCCGCTAGGAGCTGTACGGAACCGCTTCGAAAGCCTGCGCAGCACGAGGTGTTGAATAGGCCGTCAGCATCACGCTATGGCAAAGATTGGGCGTCTATCCGAATTTGACGTCAAGCACCCTGAACGTTGGAGCTCCTACGTTGCCAGGGTGGAAAATTACCTCAGGGTCAACCAGGATGATGGACTGAAGGCCGTGACACTGTTGTGTGTCTGTGGACAAGAAACTTTCAATATTGCGGAGAACCTGGTTGCTCCGGCACCCTTGGAATCCATCACGTATACAGAACTAAAGAGAATGCTCAAACAACATTTTGAGCCCAAGCTGTCAGTCATAGCTTGGCGACACGCTTTCGAGCAGCGGGACCAGCATCCTGGGGAGTCCGCTGCTGACTTCATCGCCGTGTTAAGGCAAGCTGCAAGGTTGTGTGAGTTTAAGGACTTGGAAGAGCGGCTATGAGACAGGCTTGTCTGTGGGCTGAGAAGCCGCGATCTGCAGCAGAAGATATTCGCCAGAGAAACCGTATCATTCCAAGATGTACTGAGGGAGGTCATGGCTGAGGAAGCAGCGGGCGGAGTTGTTAAGGCCTTGCGGCTATCAAAGAACCCCACAGGCCCTGCAACGGTCCACCAAGAGGACGTCGAGAGGTTGATGACTCTGAGTCAGAAGGAGAGGTCGATCGGTTACAGCAACCGCAAGAAAGAAGGCCCCACAGGCTGCATGAGAAGGCAGTTTTCTTTCCAAGATGCATCGGGTGCGGAGGCCACCACATTCGGGCCGACTGCCGCTTCTGCACTGCAACTTGCCGGGCATGTGGCCAGCAAGGCCACATTGCCGCCGTTTGTTTAGGTCGCACTAAAGACCGTTCTGTGGAACAGTTGCCTCGGAAAGGTACCGGGGTCCCTAGCCAGAATTGGGTGGGTTTTTGCACGACGAGAAGAAGCATGTGCAGAACAGGCGCCCACCGGCCCTTGAAAAAAAGCTTCATCTCGAAGTTAAATTGCAGGGGGTTCCCTTGGACATGGAGCTGGACACAGGCTCCGCTCTGTCCATAATTTCTCAGAAAACACTGGGACAGATTTGCTATAAAAGCGGCCATCGAGTTCAGCTCAGGTCGTCGAATATCCTCCTGACCGATTTCCAGAATTCCCGGGTCAGCGTCAAGGGGAAGGCCACACTGAATGTGAAATTCAGGAATTTCGAAGGTCCGTTGGATGTCATTGTTGTCGGGGGCAACCGCACGAGTCTGATTGGACTCGACTGGTTTGATGCATTAGGCATCCAGGTGACTGGGCTAAACAGTCTGCAAACGGCAAGCCTTGCAGAAGTTTGTAAGGAGTTTGCTGATGTTTTCAGCCCAGAGTTAGGGGCATACAAAGGGCCTCCTATTGCATTAAAACTAGACCCCTCAATAGCACCGATCAGGATTAAGCCTCGTCGGGTGCCATTTGCTCTCAAGCAAAGGATAAATACGGAGCTGGACAAATTGCTTCAGCAGGGCAGTTTGGAACCTGTGGACAGCAGTCCATGGGAAACCCCCATTGTCACACCACTTAAGGCCAACGGAGAAGTCAGAATCTGTGCTGACTACAAATGCACATTAAACAAAGCTCTCCAGCAGCATGCCTATCCGGTGCCTGTAGCCAGCCACATTCTGGCGTCTCTACAGGGGGGGCGTATTTTTGCCAAATTAGATTTGGCACAGGCATACCATCAGCTGCCGGTGGATGATGCCACGGCAGAGGCACAAATGATTGTGACTCACCGGGGAGCCTTCAAGGTTCGAAGGTTACAGTTTGGAGTGAATGTAGCCCCTGGCATTTTTCAGAGCGTGATGGAACGAACGCTCCGTAACATCCCAGGAGTCTGGCCATACTTCGATGATGTGCTCATCGCAGGGGAGTCAGTTGAAAACTTAGCTGACAGGCTTCGGGCCATTTTGCGGCGTTTCCGTGAAGCGGGGCTGAAGCTCAAACAAGAGAAGTGCAAGATTGGAGTCACTTCCACTGAATTCTTGGGGTTTAGAATTGATGCCGAAGGCATCCATCCGGCTGAATCAAAGCTGAAAGCCATTCAGCAGGCGCCCAGTCCCAAAACAAAGGGAGAGCTGCAAGCCTTCCTGGGACTTCTAAATTTCTACCATGCCTTCCTTCCCCACAAGGCTGCAGTGGCAGAGCCGTTACATTGGCTCTTGGACAAACAGGCCCCTTGGAAGTGGACAAGGGTCCACGAAAAGAGTTTTGCAGAGGTCAAAGCTTTGCTATCTTCCAATGCAGTGTTGGCTCATTTAACGAGCACTTGCCAATTAACATAGCTTGTGACGCATCCCCGTATGGGATTGGGGCTGTCCTAAGTCACCTTAGGGCTGATGGGACACAAGTCCCTATAGCGTACTATTCAAGGACTTTGTCTGCTGCTGAGTGAAACTACACTCAAATAGATAGGAAAGCATTGGCAATCGTGGCTGGCATCAAGAAGTTCCACGACTTCTTGTATGGCCGCCATTTTACGGTCTTCACTGACCAGTTGTTCACCACGAACAAGCAGACATCCCAAATCATCTCTCCTAGAATGTTGAGATGGTCAATATTCCTTTCTGCTTACGACTATTGCCTGATTCACAAACCGGGCAAAGAAATGGGCCATGCAGACGGCCTTAGTAGATTGCCTGTAAAACAAATAGAGCCTGATCCTGCACTGGCAAACCACATCCTGTCTATTCAGGATTTGCCGGAGTCCCCTCTCCATGCAGGGGATGTAGCTGCAGAAACAGCTACCGACAACACGCTTACATGCGTGTTGAGCTGGGTGCTCATGGGATGGCCGGACACGTGTCCTGGCACGGAATTCCAGAGTTTCTGGAAACAGAAGCATGAGCTATCCACCTTTAAGGGTTGTATACTGTGGGGGAGTAGGGTAGTAATCCCAATCTCACTGAGGACTAGGGTCCTTGTTTCTCTGCATGAGGGACATCCGGGAATAGTCTGCATGAAGGCGCTTGCGCACAGCTACCTTTGGTGGCCAGGGCTCGATAAAGAGATCGAAGCCCTGGTCCAAGGGTGCAATATTTGCCAGCAGTCCAGGCCAGAAATGCCCCAAGCTCCTGTCCATAGGTGGGAAACTACACATGCTCCTTGGTCGAGGATCCATATTGACTATGCTGGTCCCTTTCAGGGGCAGCTCTTCCTCATTGCAGTGGACAGTCACTCTAAGTGGCTGGAAGTAGTTCCAGTGTCCGTTGCGACCACCACTATTACCATCAGGGTGCTTCGTGGCATTTTTGCCACTCACGGCCTTCCAGACGTAATTGTCTCCGACAACGGAGCTCAATTTACTTCGTCGGAATTCCAATCCTTCCTTTGGGCAAATTTAATTCGACATGCTACGTCGGCACCATTCCACCCAGCTTCAAATGGCCAAGCGGAACGTATGGTGCGAACAACAAAAGACTCCTTAAAAAGGATCACGCATGGCAACTGGCATCACCGGTTGGCAGATTTTCTTCTCTGCCACCGCACCACTCCATGCACCTCTATGGGCAAGAGCCCCGCCAAGTTCCGATGGGGTGATGCACCCAGACCGGGTTGCATCACAGGTGTCACAGCCGCGGGCACTGAGGCGATTGAACGTGGGTGATCCGGTTTGGACCCGAAACTACGGTCAAGGCCCTCTGTGGGTGGTAGCTGTGGTTTGCAGGGTTACCGGGCCCCTTTCATACGAAGTGGCATTGGAGGATGGTCGCGTGCTGAGACGGCACATTGACCAGCTTCGTTGGAGATTGGCGAGCCACTCTTCCGCTCCTTGCTCTGATCTTGGGGGGGAGGAAGCCCTTGATCCTGATCGGGAAGATCAACCATGCAGTGACAGCAGATCACTGCAATTGTCTAAAGAGGGGTTTGCCATCGAGGTGGCTCCTGACTCGGGCACCACGTCCATGGGACATTGCTCACAATCGGCTTTCCAAGCCACTCCAATGGTGGGTTCCACACCTACGGGACATCGCTCCCAACTGGCTACTCATGCCAATCAGGGGAATACCACCCCTCAGGGGAATACCACCCCTCCGGGGAATTCCACCCTGTGGCAGAACGCCGATCAGGGGAATACCACCCCTCCAGGGAATTACACCCCAAACCGGCACGCAAAGTTGAGCCAACCGGCCAGCCTACATGCTCCAATTCCAACCGCATTAGGCGGGCCCCTAAGCCCCGGCCTGCTAAGCCCGGTGGGCAAGCTTGCAGGCCAGGCATTCGCTGCACCTCCGAGAAGATCGGAGCGGGCCAGAGGGCCCCCAAAATTCTTGCAGAACTACGTGAGGGTTCTGTCAGCGAAAGCCTAGAAATCAGAACATGCTCAAAAGAATGTCCTTGCAAGGATTAAGATGTCCTGCACTACAAGCGGCATCGCCACGTCCTAGAGAGGTCCTAGAATGCTGTTATTAGGCCCTAGGATGGTTGAGTGTTTTGGAAGTCTCCACGGAGGCAGTAATTATTATTTTAACGGGTACGTTATACTTCCAAACCAGGGGGGAGGGGTGTAATGTACTGAGCTTGTTGAGACAGCAGGTGCAAGGCATGTGCCAAGGACGCTAGCAGACCACGTGGCCTGCTAGCTAGACTTGGTGTCTGGAAGCCCGGGAAGAATGTTCTGCGTGGGAAAAGAGACGTGCAGCCATTGGTTTACAAATCCCCGGGCTCCTTGTATAAAAGGGGTGGAGCCAGTGTTGCTCTGTCTGTTTTGTTTGAAACTAATAAAGAAGCACTTGTTTAATGCTTGGTCTATTCAATGTCTTACCAACGCAACGAACAGAACAGGACTACAGCAATCAGATTGCTATACTGAGACTTTGAGGTAATGCAGATCATATAATTAATCTGGCATGAGGCTCAAGTAAACCAAGGAAACAACCATGCATAAAAATAATCTTGCTTCCTGATATTACTGAATCCTCAGGCTGCAAATGATAAGTGATGGTATAATGTTCAAATAATCATCTTCTCTAAATTCTTTGAGTTGGATTCTATGGATTGGCATCATCTTCCAATGGAGGAAACTTCTCCATCTTGGTCTGCTATGAATCATTTGTGATGCTTTATGTCAGCTTTAGGTTAGCCCTCCAGCTGTTGCAAACTACAATTTTGCTGTGTTGGAGCTGTAGTTCTGAAACATCTGGAGGACCTTCTTACGTCTGTTTAAATGAAGGGAGTATTGGAATCATGCTCCTCATGTTTCATATATTTAACATTTAGCAGAATTTCAGAAGATGTAATACAAAAAGGAATATTTAATGCTGCAATATATTCATTGCTACCTTATGTTTTTCAGACGTCTGTAGTTATCTCTCATCCTGCTGTCTTATGTGTCTTTTCTACATACTTGTATTAGAACTGGTTTGACTGTTTGTGTGTAGTCAGGACAATTGAGTATGCACATGTATGAATTCAGATGTGAAGAATTCAGATGTAAAACTTTTTAAAAAGCAGAATGCTGAAGCTTATATGAATTG
Source organism: Azemiops feae (assembly GCA_023970755.1). NCBI lineage: Eukaryota > Metazoa > Chordata > Lepidosauria > Squamata > Viperidae > Azemiops > Azemiops feae. Next base: position 1,151,149 of record JALGBA010000269.1, on the reverse strand, counting down.
AATGTGCTTATTTCACCTAATAGATTCACATGCTCTTTTCCTTTGCTTGCTATTCGTTTTCCTGACTTCTTTTTGTTATTGTTGCTTGAAAATCAGATTGAAGCTGATGACCTATCTCACCAGTGATGACTACTGATGAAGTTACATGAAGTTCTGTGGAAAAGTATAGTAGCTGTTTCTGTCTTAAGTTAACAATACTACTTACTGTTCTACTTGAGACCAATAAAACGATCAAAACATGTAGGGAACAACAATGCAAAACAGCCCTCTTTATTTATCAGAATGAGAAATAAGAGAGGAGAGAGAGACAATTAAAAAACACATGGTCCTTAAGTGTTAAATCAATATCCCAGCATATTACCTTCCGTGCAACAAAATATGGGTGAATGTGCAAAGACACACTCTATTTCAATACTTCTAATTTTCACTATTAAGATATGGAAGCAGCTTTAATATAAATCACAGAGGCTACATGGCAATACTTTTCAGCCAGAATATATGCCTGATTTGATAATATTAATAAAAAAGGTGTGCTGTAGTTTGCTCAGACTGATTACTTGACTCTCCCTTTCATTTCAGGAAGTTACCTGTCACATAAATCTTTCTTCAGCTCATATCTATATATTTTCCTATGAGAGCCCAGATTGCTCCTTAAAGTTCATGGCAGCAATACAACACCATTTCTGAAGTCTCATTCGCTGACTTGAAATGGCCCTCCCAGTTCAGGGATATTGTACCACTGTGATATATTGAACTTTGAACATAATTTCAAGGCACCAGGTGTGATATCAGATTACCAAAGTAAGTGTTATCTTGCATGAATATCAGATGCATGTCTTCATCTGGAAGACCTCTGAAACATCCAAAAATGTACTAGTTTGGCTGGGTAGTGCAACTCTACATGTATGTACTCACAAATTAGTTCAATGAGTTAAATAAATAAAAGTATAGGATTTAAACTTTGCAATAGTGTACCAGTTGCAAGGGATTATACCTCATTAAACCCAACAGGACATTGAGTACCCACGTATGCTCTTTCAGTTCATTAAAGTCTTCTAAATTCATGTACTCATGTTACTTCATTACATCTATTCGTTGTTTTATCATAGTCTAATAATGACCCACAGAAATGTGATCTGCTCATTAAAATTATTTTTAAGTCTCCAAATATTATTTTTGTAAATTACTATATTATTTTGGTTAGTAACTTTTGGGCTTTGAAACTTCACTAAAATTGATGTATAACCAATGGGGAACTGGTTTTTGATTGCAAGCACATCCAATGAGCTCAGCTTCAAAGAAATGTCCCAGAACATCCACACATACATGAAAGCTATTGAGTCATTAAATGAAAGACCAGAAGACCACTGCACAGCAGTCAAGATATCATTTATTATTTGTACAGACAAACCTTAGTTCATGTTCCTATACTCCTCAGGAATTTACCTAAATAGGTGAGAGCTTGAAATGGATGGTGGATGAAGTCCATCAGATAGACCTGCCTTCTGCTCTCAAAGCAAGTCAGCATTTCTTCAGGCTTCTGCCCAAAGAGCTAGAGTAGGAGGTAGCAGAAATATTTTTTCAACCTCAATCATTCAGAGATTCAGGCATAAACTATTACAAATTATTTTCTCGTGGATTAACATCTGATATGGCTGATCAATTCAACACAAATAAATATCATTAAAATTACTAGCATTGTGACTCTGCAAGAAGACATGGAAGCTTCAATGGATATGAACATAAAAAGACATTGTTACCGTAACATTTTGCTTTGTTTCTAAAAATTTCCCTGCACTAAGCAGACATCGGTTAATTTAAAAATGACATCTCAATTAGTGAAACAAATTACTACATGGTAGCCAAAACTCCATGTGTTATGAAACTCCATTAAGATTCATGTCTGTTATGGGAAATAAGGTTCTATCAAACTGGTTGAAGAAAATAGAAAAGCATATATGGTTACAGTAATTAAGTTTTATGATCTTAGCAAGTCTTGCTAAATTCTCCAGAAACAGGTGTTTAATAATTGCTGGTTTTAATGAGATGGTCTTGAGAAACTATTGGGGAAATTGGCACAGACTTTCAAACATATAAATAAATGGCAGAAAAAATAATCACGCAAAGCACTGTGTAACTGGAGATACACGAGGACAAGGCTGTAAACATTTGTTTTTGATCTCTATTATATTTTAGACATGAAAATAGCATCAATCAACAGTAGGTGATTTTAATTAGTATAGCAACTCATAGTTTTCACTGACATCCAATTAAATAACAACTCCATATCTTTCTATAAAGATAATTTATTCAGTATTAATGCAAATACACCAATTAGAACATGGCATCCAACTAGTGCAAATAAATCTTATATGAAAACTCTGCCTGCTGCCCTCCAGCCTGGCCAAATAGGTTGGACCAACTAACTTCAATTATGGGAATTGAAGTCCAATAAATCTAGAGAACATCAGGTTGGGAAAAACCTACATTAGTGATTTTTTTTACCCTTTCCTCCCTTTGTAACCCTGTGCCCCCCTCAAATATAGGTTCCTTAGCAGATGGGATGTAGAGGGGATACTGTATAGAGGAACATACACCATTGAACCCAATCACTTTATGAAGTAAAGTTTATGAATTTATAATTGATATTTTTCCAAAGGACACAGATTAATTCTTTTGCTCCATCTAGTTCTGGGATTTAGATCTTCAGGAAAAGGAACTTGAAACTGGAAAATGACTTTCTATTATCTGAAAATAGGGCTTTGGAAACAGTGATGAGGAATTTCTTCTACCAATCGTGCTACCCAATGTGGTGTCTATGGACTTAATCCATATATATTTTAAAAAATCTCTAGCTGTCTGTATGTGGGGTAAGTATACAGATAGTCCTTAAGGTATGAACGGGTATTTAACAATTGTTTGAAGTTATGAATGCACCCCTCAAATGTACTTATAACAGGGGTTCAAAATAAGAGGCCCCTGCAGTCATGTGACCTGGATTCAGTCACTCCTGAAGCAGCGGCCATTTTTATCAATAGCAATAGCACTTAGACTTATATACTGTTCCATAGTGCTTTACAGCGGTTTACAATGTCAGCATATTGCCCCCAACAATCTGGGTCCAACCTCAGACATATGGAAGGCTGAGTCAACCTTGAGACTGTGGGCAGAATTTGCCTGCAATACTGCGTTCTAACCACTGCATAACTAGGGCTTCTTTTTTTTTAGTCCTGTGACTGGCCTTTGTCGCCTCTGGTTATGACAGCAATTTCTGAGGCCCATTTATTTGGTGCAGACTTTCCCCCCCTGGTCATATGACCAATCAAGATCAGGGAAATTTGCAACCAGCACTCGATTTCCCCCCCCTCCTCATTGCTGTCAGGTGGAGGACTAGAGGAGTGAATCTCTCATTGCTGTTGTCTTGATGACTGCAGTGCTGTATTTGCCTTTGTAAATACTTTAATTTTTTCTTGTTCATTATAGTACTGTGCTTATTTGTAAGTACTTTACAAACTACTGTGTTTTTGCCTTGGAATTGTTTGCAGAAATATTACCTGGCATCTAAAGAAAGCAGATTCAGTACTGTAAATTTCCTTTACATTCTACTGTGCTTGTTCACCTTTGCTTTGAGGATTAGTGTGTACTACTGTAGATTGCTTGTACAACAGCTGATAGGTGTTCCCACTGGGGGCTTCAGGCTGTGAAGCCCTGCAAATTCACTTTCCACCCCAATTTAAGTCAGGACACCTGCCTGGAGGAGCTGCAGTTTTGCCTTGCTAGAACAGCTGATAGATGGGTGGCAGTAGCTCCAACAGGAGAGCCCTGCAAATTCTCAAACCTCTTGGTTTGCTTTAATAATCATGGACGTCATTTAACAAACTGAAGCAAACAGCAAACCCAGTCCTTCTTTTACTTAATGGCCTGGTTGATTTGTTTAACAAGTGTGGTAAAAAGTATCATAAAAATGAGCCAAATTCATTTTATAACAGTTTTGACTTGCGTCCCTAATGGGCAGGCTCCATTAGGGTGGAACCTTGAGGACTATCTGTATATATACAGTGTATTCCTATTAGTAATGAAAGTCAAAGGGCACTATAAAAAAAGAGATCAAATGAAGATGAAAACCAAACTAATGGCAATAAGTTCAGCAACCATTCTTAGAATGTACAATGAGGATATTGAAGTGGTAGATTAGATATTTTGGGCTCAAGTATCAATATTAAAGGAACCAGCAGTCAAAACACATGCCACAGAGCAGTCATGAAGGCTTGGAAAAAAAATATGCAGATGCTGAAATGTGTCTATACCTACAAAGATCACAAATATTTTGGCTGTAATTAATTCTTAGAGTAGCAAGGCAATTTTTTTCCATTCAGATTTTGTTTCAGCTTTTAACCTTTAAATGCAGTTAGATAACTACTGACTTTAGACTTCATGGTCTTAAGGGAGAACTTCATATCAAAACAGCTGCTTTAATGAACAAACGATACTTATGGAAATTATGTGCTATATGACCCAATTTGTAAAGTACCTCAGAACAAGGGCATTATGTGACTTCATTAAAAGGTCTATTTAAAGCAATGTGACAAAGGCAAAACTGATGACAGATAACCAGTTTCTGGGGACAGAGGATGTGCATTCAATGACTCACAAAGAAAGAAAGCATTAATTATGTTTTTTACAATAATGTAAAATTGCTTTCTTTATATTAACACACACAAACACACACCAGGCTTACAATATCATCAGTTTTTAACAAAGAATATCCTTTCTAACAAACCATAGTTATTATATTATAAAACTAACTTTGAGGGATATTGTTAAAATATTTTTAATCTGTTTAATTAAATTTCATTTTGAATTTTAATCTGTAATTCATCTAAAACTAGGTCTTTGAGTCTTTTTGAAGGATTTCTCAGTTTCTACTATCACTGATATAACTACAATGCCTTGAATTTGAACGAGCATATCTATTCCTGAAATGCATGTAATACATTGAAATGAAGCGGAGGTTCAGTAATGGTGGAGCTATTCGATATTGCACAAAGCACAATAATCTATTTGACATTTTGGACCTTTAAAGTCTACTACATTCTGAAAATCAGTCTTGTTTCAAACTGAGCAAAATTATGTTCTTTTCAGGCACAAGTCAATGATTTCCAAGGCTTTCCCTAATCATTGTGTCAGCCTTAAAAGCCCTTGCAGCTCACCACCATGCAAGCATGACAGCTTTTCTTTTATATCATTGTTCCATTTAGGACAGGAAGAAAATGTAACAATGAAGTCTCATGATTTCAAAAAATTCTCTCCCCTGTTGTTGTTATCCCTCCTCTGAGGAACAGAGGGTACGACACAAGAAAGAGACAAAGACTATCAGCAGAACTCTGTGCTGTTTCAGAGTACAAATTTGTACACGAGGACTCAAAGTGAGCTGAGCACCAAGTAATTTTTTTACAGAAAGACAATCAGGTCCTTAGTAGGGAGTCCCAGAACAGGAAATAAAAAGACATGGAAAATAGCTTAAGTCCTAGGTTAACATATGTAGGAGCCATTGCTTCCATTAGAGTCCCCTTAGTGCAGAATTTAATACTTATTCCCGATCCTCCGTTCATTTCCTGAGGGCTCAGAATTTTTTAAATGAAGGTCCTCTGTGGTTCACAAACCTCCCATTAATTTGTATTCTGCAGTGCTGAATGATTGCCACCCGTCCTTGGCAGATAAATAAGGAAACTAGTCATTAGCACAATTTGCCTTGAATTAAGCGAACAATCTGGCCTTTTTCAGCTGGGTTGAGGGAAATTACACACACACATACAGAGAAAGTGAAAGAGGGAGGGAGGGAGGGAGGGAGGGAGAGAAAGGGAGAGGGGAAAGAAAAAAGAAGAATAAATAAAGTATTGAATTTAAAACAGAACTAAATCAATGACAAAAACAACTGAAAAGAAAAACAACTTGGGAGTAAGTATGCATATAAATAATTATCTTCTACATGCACAAGTACATCTTCTGACTATGTTGTCCCTTCCTTTGGGGAGTGGTAAGTAGGCTTTACTCTGCAGATATTCATTTCAGACTGTGTGCATAATTTTATTCATTTATTCATCATATTTCTACATGACCCATCTCACCTAGGTGACTCTGAATGGGTTACAATAAAAACATATCATGGTATAAAAGTATAAATAAGAACAAATTTAAAAGCAAGATTGAAAAGATAGGGTTATAGTATTAACAGCTAAAAAGTTAACAAGGTAGAGAAAGCACCTCATAAAAGCAACCATCCCCAGGGTTATATATCCCTTTTTGATCACCCCACACCAATTGGCAGAGCCAATCTCCACACACTTTTGAAGGCCAGAAGAGTCATGGCACACTTCACCTCTGGGGTAAGGTCTTCCAGAGGGTGGGTGTAATGTATTGGGTTAATTCATTAATGGTTGTTATGATCCGTTGTTGTGTATGTTTGAAAAGAGTCTCCAACTGTTTTGGAGCAAACTGCTAGCCTGCAATTTAAGCAGGAAATTGTTCTTTAAAATGATTGGCCGCTGCCTAGTGGCGGCACTGTATAAATAGATGTCAAGCGGTTGTCAGAGGCACTTCTGTGTATTCAAGCAATAAAGTGCAGTTGTATTACATCGGTTTCGATAATGCCTCAACAAACTCAATACACAATAGTGGCAATGAGGATGGGATGCTGCTAAGGAGAGAGAGAGCTGAAGCACTTAGCCAGAAGTCACTAGGGTATGAGACCAGGCACCAGAGCCCTGACCCTGCCTGCCAGTAAAGTCACACTGGAGGCACAGTCTTCCTGAGGGATCCATCCCCAGGATTCACCTAGCAGCTCCTAGCAGCAGAAGGCATTGACCAAGACCTCGTGAGCATCAGCTATGGCCAAAGTGGGCAAGCTGAATGAATTTGATGTTTCTCACCCTGAACAATGGAGCTCCTATGTCTCCAGGGTGGAGAACTACCTGCGGGCCAACCAGGTGAGAGACGATGGGCTGAAGGCAGCAACCCTGCTCTGCGTGTGCGGGCAGGCGACCTTCGATATCGCGGAGAACCTGATTGCCCCAGCCAGCTTAGAATCAGTCACATACACTGATCTAAAGAGGAGGTTAAAGGAACATTTTGAACCCAGGCTGGCCGTTATTGCTTGGCGGCATGCATTTGAGCAAAGGGAGCAACAGGCAGGGGAGTCAGCAGCCGAATTCGTGGCCGCACTAAGACAAGCATCAAGACTCTGTGAGTTTCCTGACTTAGAGGATCGACTCAGAGACAGACTCGTGTGTGGCCTGAGGAACCGAGATTTGCAGCAGAGGCTTTTCGCAAAAGAAATGCTGATGTTCCAGGATACGTTAAAGGAGGTCATGGCAGACGAGGCTGCCGGTGGAGCAATGAAGGCTCTACGACCTCAGAAGACTCCCCCAGCCAGACAGCTGTGCACCACAAAACTACAGAAATACTGGAAGACCCAGACGAGGGTGATGAGATCAACCGGTTACAGAAGCAACCCATCAGATGGCAACATCCCTTTGACAAGGCAGTTCTATTCCCTAGCTGTGCCAGTTGCGGCGAACAGCACAAGAGGTCTGAGTGCAGATTCTGCACTGCAGTGTGTCATGCTTGTGGCAAGCAAGGGCACATTGCCAGAGTCTGTAAAGGTTGCCAGAGAGAAGTTCCGCCCAAAGACACCCCACAGAGAGGTAAATGGGCCCCGGGACAGAACAGGGTCGGTTACTGCTCCGGAAGGAGAAACATATTAAGGACAGGAGCCTCTCAAAGAGAAGCTGAGACTTAAAGTCAGGCTACAAGGGGTCCCTTGTTCTATGGAACTAGACACCGGGTCAGCCCTGTCCATAATCTCTCACAAAACATTTAGCTACATCTGCAGACAAGGCAGGAAACGAGTACAACTCAAACTGTCAAGCCTTGTTCTGACAGACTTTCAAAATTGCAGCGTAGTGGTGAAAGGCGAAGCCACGGTGAAAGTCAGCTTCAAAGAGTTCGAGGGTCCCCTCAACATCGTGGTTGTTGAAGGCCAGCGCACCAGTTTGATTGGGTTGGACTGGTTTGATGCCCTGGGCATTCAAGTAACCGGCATCAACCACACACAAACAGCTGACCTAGCAGCTGTGTGCCAGGAATTTGCTGATGTGTTCAGCCCTAATTTACAAAGGAGCACCAATCTCCCTTAACCTCGATCCAACAGTAACTCCTATCAGGATCAAACCTCACAGAGTGCCTTTCGCACTAAAACCTAAAATAGATGCAGAGCTAGACAAGTTAGTACAGCAGGGAGTGCTTCAACCTGTAGATAGCAGTGTGTGGGAAACCCCCATAGTAACCCCAGTGAAGCCCAATGGGGACATTCATATTTGTGCTGATTACAAATGCACAATTAACAAAGCTTTGCAGCAACATGCTTACCCAGTTCCAGTGGTAAGCCACATCCTGGCATCACTGCAGGGAGGTCGTGTATTTACTAAACTGGACCTCACACAGGCATATCAGCAACTGCCTGTGGATGATGCCATAGCAGAGGCTCAAACAATAGTCACACATAGAGGGGCATTCAGGGTTCGTCGCCTGCAGTTTGGGGTAAGTGTTGCCCCAGGGTTGTTCCAGAGTGTAATGGAACATACACTTAAGAATATTCCAGGTGTGTGCCCTTATTTTGATGATGTTCTGATTGCTGGAGAATCTGCAGCGGTCTTAGCAGAACGTCTCAGAGCAGTTCTTCAACGGTTCCACGAAGCGGGGTTGAAGTTAAAAAGAGACAAGTGCCAAATTGGTGTGAACTCTACTGAGTTCCTGGGATTCAGGATAGATGCTGCCGGAATCCACCCCTCTGACTCTAAGCTTAAAGCTATACAGCAGGCTCCCAGACCTAAATCAAAGGGGGGAGCTGCAGGCATTTTTAGGGCTACTTAATTTCTACCATTCATTCCTGCCACACAAGGCAGCATTGGCAGAGCCGCTTCATTGGCTTCTGGATAAAAAGGCACCGTGGGAGTGGACAAGCAAGGGAATGACCAATTGAGTCTTATGATGATCATGGTCTGAAGTGAGTAACAGCCAAACCTTTAAATCTGACTGGAATTTCTGAAGTCGGTTTCAGAAATAGCTGAGAGCAATGCAGGAGACTAGGAACGTAGCCTGCAGTGTGACACTCTCTTAAGGGTTGACATGAACTAAACAATAAAAAAGCTATTAAGACTCAAGTTTCTCTTAATTCACCCCCTTCCCCATGATGATATAAGATAAATCCCCAAGAGCATGAAATAGGAACCATATATTAAAAATAAGAATCAACAAGAGGCCCTAGTGAGTTCCTTTTATTCCTGTCATTTATTGTTTGGTTCTTTCCATTTAGAACTTTTTCAAGGATACTTAGAATCCTTTTAGATCCCAAATGTTAAATGGAGTGTCAATACATGTTTTGAAGTGAGTATAAAAATAAAATAAAAGATATTTCATAAATTATAACTCTGCAAGAGATTTCAATCACATTGCTGTTATAACAGCTTTTTCTTTATTTATTTTCATCTCTTGGTATTGACGTGTAGGAAATAGCCACTGCAGTATGAAAGACCAACAATCTGGCATGTCAGGAAAAATAGTCTAGCTAGCCTATAGATTTTCAGATGACCAAAGTCAATGATTAGTTCTTGGTATAATACAACAATTCAATACCTTTTTGCTTCTGGTGCTTTTTCAGAATGGAGAAATAGTCTACCAGCAGATGTATCACTCTCCCTCAACCTAGTTTTTTGCTCATGTGTTGGAGAACACATCATCCCCAGCTCCCATGGACACCATCAATTTGGTGAAGGATTATGTACACAGTGTATATGAAGGCATAAAAATATGCTACACTTATAGTCAAAGAAAGAAATACTATACACATAATGCAATCAAGTTAACTAAGATAAGGGCTCAGAGAAGAATGAAAATTATAACTTTTCATAAGATAGGAGAGATTTAAACTAATTTTATGTCATTTACTTCCACAACTGTTCCCATCCCCTATAAACACTTGTGGTGCTGCCACTAGTACAAGAGAGCAGAACCAAGGGCAAGACAAATCCCCAAAAAATAAAAAGTAATCCAAAGGCTAAGCAGGATAGAACCTGGCAAGTAATTACTCCATCCAGAAATCCTAGACCAGTGGTGGCGAACCTATGGCATGCGTGCCAGAGGCGGCACTCAGAGCCCTTTCTGTGGGCACATGCGCCATGCCCCGAAGATGGCAACCGTCCCGCTTTAACCAGCCGCCCACTAACTTGCCGAGGTCCCACGTGGCCGGATGCATCCCAGCACGGCTGGTTTTCCTCCCCCCCATCCCATCCCTCCTGGCCTCGCATGCTCTCCTTTTCCTGGGCACGACCCACTGCATCGCCTCTTCAGCTGTCGGCCGGTCGTCCAGCTCAGAGGTGCTTCTCTTAACTGCTGGCGGCGGGCTGAGGAGCCACAGCATGCACTGGTTGAGGGGCCAGCAGGTTGTGGCTGCTGATGGACACTGTCAGCCTCCATGCGCTCGCTGGCCTCTGTGTGTGTGGAGCAGCCACCCCGGCCCCTGCCTCGCCTTGCCCTGCAACAATGGCACCCCTGCCCTGCCTTGCCTCACCCCACAGGACGAGCCTCCTGCCCACCGCCCCACCTGCCAGAGACCCCCTGGATCTCCCCTAACCCTGCCCGGTCCCCACAGGCGTCCCTCCCCACTAGCAACATGGTGACCATGCCCACCTTGGCCACACCCACCCAATCTGCCATGACCACCACAGCCACGCCCACCCAGTGGGCCACACCTACCTGGCACCCGGCGATAAATAAGTGGGTTTTAGGTTGCAGTTTAGGCACTCGGTCTCTAAAAGGTTCGCCATCACTGTCCTAGACCATAGGCTGGTGTGTTGGAATGTACAGCCTGGAATCCCTGGATGGAGGGCTTTTTTCCCACTGAGCAAAGAGGGAGAAGAGTTTGGAATCTCTGGGAGGCAGGAAAAGGAGTAAGAAAGCCCCTTCCTAGCAGTTCAGTTATCTAAAGAGTTGCCTGGCAAGATTCTGTCAATAGGTGAACAACAATAAAGAGGTGCCTCAGAAGTAACTCCATGTTTAATTCTTTGTTCTTTGGGCCCAACACCAGTATAAAAAATGGAAAAAATATGGAGGATGATAGTGGTAAATTACTTCACTACTATTGCCGAGAAACAACATGGACTCAACCAGAATAGTCTTGCCTTTCATCATATAAATAACAGTCAGATTCATCTACCTTGCTGTGCTTGAATGTTACCTTAAATTTCTGTAGTAAGTTAACAAGTCCTCAAGAACTGCCATTTTATATCCCCAAATATGTGTTCCTCTGACCAAAGTATATGGCTTGCTTGTGGTGACATATGTCCCTCAGTTTGAGAATTGCTGCCCTTTTCAGGAAGTTTTCAGGAAGCAGAATCTGAAAATGAAAATGGTGATCAATCAAGGTTGGCATGGCACATGCAGCCTTAGGGAAAGGCCAATGCAATACAACCACAGCAACAGTAGGTAAAATCACTATTAACTAATTCAGGTTGAAAAAATTTGGTTAAAGTATAAATTTTGCCTTTTTTAAAAAAAAGCAGAAATAATGAAAGGCTGAATAAAGTTCCAAGGATGCATATTCCATAGCTTGGGAGTAGAAAAGAAGAAGACCTCTTGCTGTCAAGCAGAACTTGGAAGGCAAGGTCATCTTTCGAAGGGCCCCTCCTCTCAACCAAGTCTCAGCAGATTCTTACCCAGATAGTCTGTCCCTAGATTTAAACTGTGCTTAATTTGGCTGTGGAATCTTTCACAATCTTGGTTTATTTATTTCTGTGCTGGAGGCTATCTCCCAGCTTTTCATATTAATCAACTAATTTCATATAATCTAAGGAAACTCATACAAACTTAAAATGTAAACGGTATATGACAAATAACAAATAATAAAACAAAACCAGACGAAAACAGCAGAGTAAAGCTATGGACCTGGTAATAGTGGTAGTGAAGTTCTCCCAAATAAACAGCTGGTCCTGCCTTTTCTGAGATTATCAGGATGCCCAATGGAAATCTCCCATGCTGATGGCAGGTTGCAGCTGGAAACTATACGCCACTGATGTGGGGCTACATCCAACTGATTACATCTTTGGCATATGGGAAAAAGGTGCTTTGCACCTATAGTATAAGCATGTAGGGTTTATTTATGTAGGCAGGGATCTTGCATGACCTCTTTTGTATTCTTTGAAGAAAGAGTCCACTTCTTGTAATTTTCCATGTCTTGGATGCAGTTCCCAAAGCTCTTCCAAGTCACAACTGCATTTGAAATGTGTGATTCTAGTAGAGAAGGAGACAGATTATAGTAATTGGCTTTAATGAAGTTGTGATTGAAATCAAGTCAGATGCTTTAAATCTTCTCCTGGTGCTGTCTATTTCTGACTTTTCCAACTTGCCATTCAAGGAACAAGTGTGGCCTTGCATCCTTTCTTGCTGTGGGGAAAAGAAAAAGCAGAGAGGGGGTGGACCCTCTTTATCAATAGCCATATTTTTTTGCTTGGAGATGGTGATTATTATTGTCTACAATAGTGTCCTTATATCAAAAGGAACTCTGTGAAATAAAATCTTTTATAAGGATACTTAACCTAATTAAATCAATGATATTTTCAAAGACTTTCTCTTTGAGAAATTGAATCTGATGGAGTATAATGAACATTTATCTTGATGGAACATTGGATTTCTACTGATTTGTATGGTGCTGTGATGCATGAGTGTGCCTACTTTTCCAAGACAGAGTGAGAAACTTCTTTTTGACTTTCATAGAATTATAAAAAAAAGATTTGGCATTTATGATTCCAAAGTGGCTTATGATTAATTGTCAAGAACCCAGGTATAGAGTAAATATATCCCACACTAGAAACCGCACCAAATATATAAGAGAAGTGACCTACAGTTAATTAGTAAACTATAATTATTAGATTTTTTTTAAAAAAGTAGAAGTGTTTAGAATGAGGTTCAAAAAGAAGCAACACAACTGATACTTCTGCTTAATCCTGTTTGTAATGGCCTCTCCTAGTTCTTCCTAAAATTCCTTTCAAAATTTTGAGAATGAAAAACAGTGGTGTAGCCTTACTATTATCAAACTATTTTTACTACTTTAACTCAAATAATTTATTATTGAAATGCAATCCTGACGAGACCAAGCACTTGTGGTGTTCCTGGGTTGTCCTGGTACCATACATTTTACTTCCTTAGTTCTGAGGAGCTTGCACTCCACCAGACAAAACTGATTTGGGGTTCTTCCTGGACTTGCACTCTTGATCATGTCAGTAATGGCTAGAAGAATCTTGATCCAGATTTATCTGGTATGCCAATTGCACCCTTTCCTTGCACCCTGCTTCTCACATTCACTTATGCCTTTGTAGCCTTGTCTTGGCTATTGCCATACATGAGGCTGATGTTGAAGACAATTTGAAAGCTGCACTTGGTACAGCAAGCTGAGGTATTAATGGACATACCTCAGTACAATTATGCAACACCTTTGCTGTGCAAGTTACATAAGACACTGGTTAGCTTCAAGGTGCAATTCAAAGTATTAGTTGTTACCTATAAAGCCCTTTATGGCATAGAGACTGGCTATGTGAGGAACCTCCTGTCTCACATTGTTTCTGCCTGTGTGGTAAGATCTGGTAGTGGGTCTCTTGGGATAGAGATATCCATGATCAAACCAGAAAAATGTTGACCCTGAATTCCACAAGCAGACTTGCTGAGAAGGCACAGCCTAAGCAGAGAGTTTGCCAATTCCCCTCTACTTATGTTGTTATCCCAACAGACTCTGTTTTTGCTTGTCTTGTATATGTACATACATATACATGCTCATGCAGAATCTGAGTTGTTCCAGTCAGGGCTGAAATTGGTGCCATTTTGATTTCATCCCACGTTTATACGGATAATTCATTAGTTGTTAGAAAAGTCCTGTCTGCTGTCAATGCATATTCTGTTAATTAAAACAAGAGCTCTTTAAAGTGGGATAAAAATTATCCCACGATGTGAAAAAGACTTCCTAAAAAGCAATGCTGCATTGACTGCATTTCTCAGTCTTCCAAGCAGAGTAAGACTTTTTTTTCCCCATTGGTGATAGATAATAGCTGATATATGAGATCTGGGAAAGTCATCTTCCTTTACTTCCCTTGTTTTTAACCAGCTTGTCAATCTTGGGTCACTGTGACATGCTAATTCACTGCCTCATTAATATATTTATGGCTAATGACAGAAAGAAAAATGTGGAATGTTCCCAGTCTTAGACCTTTAGTGAAGAATTATTTAGTAACAGAATACTTTTAGCTACCTACCAATGCTAATTTAGCTGATCACCATGTATTATATTTAAAGATTATCAACTTCCCAGCAAAGCTCTGCCTTAGCATGGAAGAAATGTATTGGCAAGAAAAGAATTAAATGTACGAGGCAACAATTGGAGCTTTCAGACATATTGTGTTACAAGAACAGGAAAACTCTTCTAGCATTTGAAAGTAGGAAGCATAATTATTTATATTTAATTAACAAAGGATGCCATGGGCAGTAGCCCAGCACCACACTATCTATGAAAGGACCCTAGAGAAAGAAAGTAAATCAGATGATGGGAATTCTTTACCCTTGAACCATGTGTCTGGTTAATTGTCAGCATACTATAATAAATTTTGAAGTTTTTTTTAAAATCTATTAAATATAAAGCAATGAAAAGCATAACTACACATAAAGGAATTTAGATTTTCCTGACAATCTCTTTCCATTTTCAGCAGTATAGTACAGCTTCCAAATATTTGGGTAAATTAATGAAAGTAATAGTATTGTCTATAGAAATGTAGGATGTTCTGTGTACCTATGGCTGTTCTATATTGGTATATATATTTCCCCTACAAAATCTGAGCATTTTTGAAGAAAAAAGAAAATCAATGCTACAGTCATGTTTTATTGCTTAAAGAATGGAAGCTGTACTCTGCAAATACCTAACAGCTTGGCCATCCATTTCTAAATGAAACTGTCACCTCTTAGAAGAGGATGCATTATTCATAGGGGATGCCTCAACAAAGCGGAGCAAAACTGCAGGAAATGCAGATGAAAATATGGTAGGAATGCTTTCTCCAGCTAGATCTGCAGCAACATTAGCCGGCCTGCCAAAAACCTCAGAAAATATTAATGTTCAACCTGTAATCAAACACTGATAGGCAGGTAGATTACCTTCTCAAGAGAAATTCCACCCACCAGTTACTATAATGAAACTGGGTCATGCAGAAAAACCTGTAGTGATAAAGGTTAGGAGGGGGAAGTAGAAGTGTGATAAACTGTTAACTGAGAATGTTGAGTGTGTTCCTTTTTAGCACTGTCACGACAAAGGATCAACCTATGCAAACAGCATAAGAGGATACAGACCTCAACTTTTGGGGATGGCCAAGGTCACTGCTGGCCTGACCTACCAAACTGGCAGCCTGAATTCCAGAGCTGGCTATGTTCCTGGGGATGATGGATGTTGGATGCTGTAATGCCATTGCATGGTGGTTTGGGTGCTGTGAAAAAGTGATTGTTTGAGGAACATATCCCCATTGTCCCGAATTCATTAAATCTCTCTTGATGCAGCTGGCACGTGGACATTCTCACTAATGCAGAGGCTTCACATGAAAGTGCCCTCAATATTAATAGAACAAACTCATCTTTAAACATTTGGAACTGGAAAGGTGGCTAATACAGGTAGTCCTTAACTTACGACCACAACTGAGCCCAAAGTTTCTGTTGCTAAGCAAGACACTTGTTAAGTGATCTTTGTCAGTTATCAGCTCCACTAAAGAACCATCTTCAGTTTGTCATTTCTTTCCCATTTCTTGATTCAAAATGAGATTGTTTAGTACTGGCAATGCAATTCAAATCAAAGAATACAGTACATCTTAAGTAAGCAAATTGGTCTGTTATTCCAGATGGCACACTGTACAATAGCCATTTGGAAAAAATGATTTTAGTGATGAGTTTTGTAACATCAGTGGAACCTGGTGATAATATCCCTGCAGTGATACTGTCAGAGAACATTTCTAGAATTTATTGACATAAATGATACCACAAGACTTGATGTGATACAAATGTGCTTTTTAAAATGCTGGCAGAGAAGGGAATTGCAATAGCTGACATGAGAGATCAAAGCTATTTCAATAATGGTGACAACGTGAAAAGAATAAACAAGAGTATAGTCATGGATTTGAGAGCTGAACCCCTCAAGATATTTTTCTCCATGTAGTTTTTATTTGTATAACTTGGTGGTCTGTGATACCAACATTTGTTTTTAGCAGCATACCATTTTTTTAAAAAAAAATTATATATATTTTGCTGTGCATTAACTCATCAATGATAAGTCTTAAAGCAACATTTAGGACATCTTATGAAACAACTAAGTGCTATAAATCAAAACAGCCATGAAGAGATGAAAAAGTCTATAAAACATAATATTAGAAAAACAGTTGAAGCCCTAGCTGACCCTAGGCAAGATAATTCTTTGATAGGATTCTTCCACAGGTGAACAGTGGCAGAGTGAAGTAGAACCCCCCAAAATATACATAACTTCAAATATTGCTTGGTGTTTATTACTGTACATACCCTTTGCAATAAATATTGCAGGCCAGAAATTTCAAAGTGTTGGTCCTGATATATCCGGAACAATAAAATAACTAGAGAAAATAAAGTTGTACCTATAGGCTTACAGATGACAGGTTTTTAAAGTGGTCTGAAGATTGCACAAAGTTTGGCAGAGGAACCTCACACAAAAGTTATTTTCTCATCCATTCAAGAATACAAGAATACAAGAATCATCAAATAAGAAGATATTTTCATTACAAGGCCCCAAATGATCCCATAAGAAACCCAAAACCACAATTCAAGGTTGAATTATTTCACTTGGTCCTATATTGTGCAATTCAGTCAGGTAAAGTATATTTCATGCAATTTTAGAAACCCAGTGGTATATTTGACATATTATATGATAAGCTGCCCTCCATCATTTTAAAAATAACTAACCTAACAATTCAGGGAAGTAGGGAAAGTGTTGTTGCATAGTAATATTTGTGGCATTGATCTGAGTGTTTTGGGTAAGGAACTGAGGTCCTTCTACCGTACATTTCAGTGGGATAAACTCCAAAGACTGTTCTGATGTACAGTATATGTGCTCAGAGTCACTCTGGAGCCAAGCAGCAAAAAATAAAATAAAATAAATAACAAGGTGATCATGGGCATTGGGTTTCCAAATGCTTTTGTTGCTTTGTGCATACTTCTAATACTTCCTGGAACAGTTTCCTGTACAGAAAATAGTTTCTCCAAGCTGAGGTTAATAAACACATCTGTGCTCTAGAGCAGCAAAGGTTGTTCAGCTTGCAACCATTTCAACAGAGCACGAAGTGGTCGGTACTATGGAACATCGGCAGTTCAAACGTTCTCAACACAGAAGGAGCAGAAAGCACCACTTTGATTATTTGAACAGGTAAAACTGCCAGAAGTTTACTATGAGAAAAGAAACATGACAATTGCTCTTCTAGCATTTGAAAGTTTACTTACAATGTTTCAGCAGGCATTTTAAATTGCTTGTGCTCTTTTACTGTGATAGGTAGCAGCGCAATACCATGAGAAAAGAAGAAGAGAAAGATGGAGGAATTTTGGCCAAAGTGAGCACAGAGACGTCATTTGAGCTAGCTCTGATTGAATTTAGTGCTAAACAAGTTTAGAACTTGGCAAATGACATTTTGTTGGAAACCTAAATTATATGGAGGACTTGACCTTGCAATAAACAAACAAACAAACAAACAAACAATATAAATAAATAATATAAATAAATAAATAAATACATATTTTTCTACCAGAATTTTGGCTTACAAGAAATTATCACTTGTATCCCAAATACTATGAATTTAACTTCTTCTTGGCTTCTGCTTGATTGTAGTAGTGCAGCTACTGTGGTGAAATGAGTATTTAGATTCTAATAAAATACTCCTTAGACACCTGATCACATGGCACAAATGTTTGTCATGGGATTGTCTACATAATACTATTGAAATGCAATTCAAGTTAAAGAGGAATCTGTAGCCAACTTTCTAATATGAAATAATGCTTGCTAAACTTCAAACCTATTATACCGTGAATCAAATGCTGCAGGAGCAGTCTATTTTTTTCCAACCTAGTATATCCCATATGTACTGCATTATGGCATACTAATAGGCAGTTCTTAGAACTGTACTCTAAACCATCTGGAGGGCTTCAAATTAGAGAAGATTGATTTATGGTGTAGATGTTAAATGCCAAATAGTTAAATCAATTCTAAATGTTGAAATCTATAGCAGGTATCTCAGATCTAATTGTGATGTTTTTTAATATATTAAACAACATGTGCTTTCAGTTTACTAGCAAGGCCTTGCCTGGCAAAATAGAGGCTATCCTTTATAGAAAGCTTGATACGGGTTATTACCATTTTTCACCACACTATCACTCTTTTTCTGTGATTTATGGTGATGAATAAAGCGATTTCAGACTCTGGTGATATTTACAGGATTATTATAAAGAACATGGAGCTTCCATAGTTCTTAAGGTATCATTTCACTTTAAATTCCATTAAAGAGCCAGTTTTCTTTCACCATCTTAGTATTATGTGCAACCTGAATCGTTAAACAAGTCATCAGATGTGAATCTCAGGAGAAAGGATTGTCTCTCATTTTTTAAGCTTTCATAGTTATAAAACTCTCTAAGGCCTCATTATAATCTTCATAGTTCAGGCAGGTTAAAAAACTCCACCTCCTTCAGCTATCCTTCTAAAAATTTATTCCCTTAATGCTACTTCTTGCAAACAATTGTATTTGGTAATTTTGAATAGTACTTCTGGAATTCTTCTAATAGTTACAAGTAGGTTTTTTGTTATAACCATAATTATTGTCATTTGAAGCATATTGTCAGATCTGACTATTTAATTGCAGCCCCAATTACTTTTTTGTTTGTTTTTAAAAGGCTTTTTACCTTGCAGACCTTGCATCAAGAGATAAGAGACATGGAAAAATAGCCACTCATATTTAAATAGGAAGTCCTTGATTTACAACAGTTCATTTAGTTACAAGTGACAACGAAGTTATGACGACACTGAATAAAGTGACGTATGACCATTTTTCACACTGTTGACCATTGTAGTATCCCTATGATCATGTGCCCAAAATTCAGATGCTTGGCAGCTGACTCATTATTTATTATGGTTGCAGTATCTCAGGGTCATGTGATCACATGTGATCTTTCCCCCCTTCTCCCCAGCTGCCAAAATAAAATGCCTGGTCTTGGTTCACATTGGGAAGTTGTGATTCTTTTTATCTACATAAGTGGCAAAATATTTTGGGTCATCTATTAGCTTCAGTGGTGAACAAGATTAGTTTCACTACAAAAGATAGTGAAAATGAGAAGATTTGCTGGCTTATATGCACATAGTCCAGAAAAGATTATGAAGAAAATCAGTGCAAGAACATTCCATAATTCAGTCCTCGTGTCTCTTTGGAAAAATAAAAGCAGAAATTGATAAAAATTCCAGAACCCCAACCAATTTGATTAAAGATATATTCCTCCATTAATTTTAGATAGTGCCATTTCTGATGTCAGGTTTGCATCTGTTTATTCTTTTGCCTGCACTCCAATCCATTTTTTTCCTCTGCAAATTCAAATAGGGTATGACATAAACATAGAATGGACTATATTTGAAAAACTGTATGGATTCCCAGAACTATGGGTCATACTACAAAATTCTATAATAGAGTTGCCTGAAGATTTAAGAAGGCAAAACTAGCAACTGGTCCTGTTGATAGGTTTTGTTTCTCTTCTCTATGAAAGGATTGTTAGTATCAAAATCACTGATGGTAAGCTTGTGGTTAAATCTTTAATTGTAAATAACACAAATGATATTTTCTTTTTCTCTGTGTATTTGTGTGCACACACGCATACATAAAGAGAGAGAGGCAGAACTACGAAATTTAAGTCAAGTATTTCTTAACACTCACCATTCTTTCTCTGCTTCATTTTCTTACACCATTTGGAGGGAGTAACTTGCACAAAAGAACTGTTTTGTCATTTATGAATTGGCCATATAAAAATATTGTCCAACTATGAGATTTGGAGTTTTTCTTATGGCTAAGTAACTATTTTTCGATTTAATATGACTTTGAACATACTAACTTTAGCCACTTAACAATGATATTCTGTCCTGAGGGAAGAGAATTTTATATCAGTTGAAGCTAGACTGTATATTGAAGGATACATCAGTTATCCTATAAACCTAACCAATTTCATTTATATTGAGTTTTATTTACTACACTTTCTAAAATCCACTCAGGTTTTATTAACATAAAAATATCTATTTCACTCTACTTTTGTTTCTGCCTACAGTGAAATCTTCACATTTATACCAAGATTGAAACAACTATATTTTATATTATCAGGATTTACGAGAATTTTAATAATAAACTGGAATCTGAGATTTGATGTAGCCTATTGAAATTACTATTCTAATATGATCTGTGGCATCTTTCCCCCAAGTGTCTCAGTTCATAGTTTAACAATGTAGGATTATTTGCTTTATTATCGCTCTTAAACTCAGGACAAAGATTTGTACTCAGAATTTCTAAAACTTACTTTTTAAAAATTTATCCCTTAGAGAAAATGATTACAACTCAGATATCCTTGAATCTTCAACTGTAATTCAAATATTATAATCTACTTAAAGTAATTTATTGTATTATAATTACTAACTGACAAAACTATCAATTTGGAAAAACAAATGGTATATATAATGAAAAATTACTAAGAATTATGACAGCATATTCAACGTTTTTCAGAGCTTTTGGCTTAATTGCATAAGCATTCATTTCTATGAGCAATCTACCTCTACTTTACTACAAAGTTGTCAGTGGGGGATCCTCTGATAAGAAAATATGGGAAAATATGAGGTTTTGGTTGCAGGACTAAAACAAGTGGGATAAATTGGTGACTAAATTGTCCACAGAATAATGCAGCTTCAGTTAAGCCCACCTAAAGCTTAAAATGTAAACAGGTTCTTCTCCACAGAAGGAGGGAATTTTGTGTTTGTTGCCATGAAACTATTTAAGGCTGATTTATTGTCCCAGTTCTTATATAGAGCCCTGTTAAGTCATGCCCCAATTACAGGTAGTCCTCGACTTACAACAGTATGTTTAGTGACCGTCCAAAGTTACAACGGCACTGAAAGAAGATACTTATGACTGTTTTTCACAGTTACGACTTTTCCAGCATCCCTATGATCATGTGATCAAAATTCAGATGCTGGGCAACTGGTTCATACTGATGACAGTTGCGGTGTTCTGGGATCATGTGATCCCCTTTTGTGAACTTCTGACAAGCAAAGTCAGTGGGGAAGCCAGATTCACTTAACAACCGGGTTACTAACTTATCAACTGCAGTGATTCACTTAACAACTGTGGCAAGAAAGGTCATAAAATGGGGCAAAATTCACTTAACCAATGTTTCAGTTCACAACATAAATTTTGGGCTCAGTTGTGGTCATAAGTCGAGGATTACTTGTACTTCGATCCAGAAACTATGCAGTCAAATGCCAGACAGATCCCCAGGGGCATCCCTACCATTGCCTTGCAGCTGCAGTCTCTATTACCCAAGATATGGAGACCTGGTGAGCTTTAAATTCTGGTTAACTTTTAATTTCCTTTCAATGGGCCCAGGTCCTATAATAATCTTTGATCAGTTTTATTCAGTCTGGAAGAGCAAATAAACTGCTGGCTCAAATTCTCTGGATGCTTCCTAAACATCAAGCCCTGGAGTTTGACTGGCAAAGCAAATTAAAGATAATCCATTGCAATGTTCACTCTTGGAAACTGAATCTAAGCCTGTAGCTAGCTAAATGTCTTATCATATTGGAACTAACTGTCATGAGACTTCTCATGCACAGTTTAAGGATGCTCTGTTTGATCTACTAGAAGGCAGATTTACTAGGACTTTCTGCTTCTGGTGGCTCAGAGATGGTAAAAACCTTGAAATGCACGTTCCATTATACTGCAAATGTTATAGGAATATATACAATAATGTTATTATGCTCATTTCACTAAACATTCCAGACCACCCAGATAAATTTCTTATCATTCATTTAATGGAAGGCAGGCAAGCAGTCTACTATTATCTATACAGTAGCAACATTTTTCATAGCAGCATATCGCCAGCGGTAACAGATAACAAGGGGACACCAGTTCATGTGGTAATCCATTTCTCTCCAGCTATAGACTTAACCATTTTTTGCTTTTAAATTATATGTTGCTTTACATGTTGCAATATTGTCTGGACATTTTGTTCTTATAGTCTTTTTTATTGCTGACAGCCATAGTAAATACTGTAATTTACTGTCTGTAAATTCTGGGATCTGTATGCTCTATTCCCCCAATCTATTCACCCTTCCCTTACTCATTGAACTAAAAATTTGGATGGAGGAAAAAAAATAGTATACTACAACTCCCCTTTTCTTCCTTATCATTGTCATTTTTCATGACTTGAGTCCCTGCAAAGTTGAGAATTCAAGACGATTAGGTTTCTAAATTACAGTGTAAATGTAATGTAAATAGTGCAGTCTGATTTCTACACCAAGAACAATGATGGGAGCTATTATTCCAGGTGAGCTTTCAGATAATGGGTAGAATTCACATCCTGTTAGTGTGTGATACATTTGATATATGAAATAGCCCTCCTCCCCAGTCTCGCTAGTTGCATGTGTTTTATCATGGCCAGGCACTAGTTTTATGGGACAATTTTGTACTTATTTGTAAAGAAATCATAGTGGGAAAAGAGAATAAAGGTAGCACGAAAGAAAATCTCCCAAGGGAACAAAGGTTTGTATATAAGATAAATATGCCTATAAATATAATACAGAACAGAATTACAGAATAACAAAGTTGGAAGGGATCTTGGAGGTCTTCTAGTCCAACCCTCTGCTCAAGCAGGAAACCCTGTACCATTTCAGACAAATGGTTGACCAATCTCTTCTTAAAAACTTCCAGTGTTGGAGCATTCACAACTTCTAGAGGCAGGTTGTTCCACTGATTAAGGAAATTTCTCCTTAGTTCTAGGTTGCTTCTTTCTTTGGTTAGTTTCCATCCATTGCTTCTTGTCCTGCCCTCAGGTGCTTTGGAGAATACTTGACTCCCTCTTCTTTGTGGCAACCCTGAGATCTTGGAACACTGCTATCATGTCATCCCTAGTCCTTCTTTTCAATAAACTAGACATACCCAATTCCAGCAACCATATACAGGTCATCAAGGAGAGAAGCAACCTAGAACTAAGGAGAAATTTCCTGACTTATCACTTTATCACTTATGTAGATAAAAAGAATCACAACTTCCCAATGTGAACCAAGACCAGGCATTTTATTTTGGCAGCTGGGGGGAAGGGGGAAAAGAGAAAATAATGAAATAAATACATAATTAAATAACCTTTCATGATACTCCAATTTAATTCTGCCTAACCCAAGGAGGTCTTCATAATAGGTTTGTATATAAATCACCATTTATGTCAAATGGATAAATATTTAAAACTTTAGAAAAGTTTAAAGGATTAAAATGATGGTTAATAAAGGTTATGGGATTAAAGATCAGGATCAAGATTCTTAAACTTAAAAGGAAGGAATATAAAGTTGGTTTAATTGAAGAAGATTAAAATGGATTTGTTGTTATCTTTGGTAACTCTTAATGAATCTTTGTTGACCAGGACTGAATAACAATTTTTAGGGATTTGTTTATAGATAAGAAATGGGATATCTCTTAGATTGGGGGAAGGGGCATAAATTGTGAAATTTTAATTTTTAATTGTACATCATCTAGAGCAGGCATGTCAAACTGCCAGCCTATGGGCCGGAGGCATCATGCCGAAACCGCGCCCACCCCATTGCCGGCAATGGGGAAAAAGTCGCGATACATCGTGAGTTTGACATGTCTGAACTAGAGTCACTGTGTGTGAATTCAGTGACATTTAAATATGATAGATAGATAGATAGATAGATAGATAGATAGATAGATAGATAGATAGATAGATAGATAGATAGATAGATAGATAGATAGATAGATAGATAGATCAATTGCTGTATTTTAGGAGGTGATAAATCACTAACATTGTACTATTTGTGATGAAGTGGGAAGTCATTTCCTTATATACTTTTCTTTTTTTCATTACCATAGCCTTATTATTCATTTTTTCATTTTTTTTCTTTTTTGCACTTTCTGTTTTCTTTGTATTCTTTTATTTTTCTTTGCATTTGTTTTTATCTTTTTAATTAATTTTCAATAATATTACTATAAAAAAACTTTACAATATTTTCTTTATAACTGCACTAATGTTGAAGATTGTTTTAAAGCATGTCTCCATGACATACAAGTTACTGTGTTGATGGAGCAGCATCTCTGATGATTATTGATTTTATGCAATAAAACGTATGCATAAAACGTATGTTTGTTAGTTTCACCTTGAGAACGATGTCTATGGCACAGTAGATAACAGTTAACTGAACTGAAGATGAGGTCCCATCTAAAGTGCTATTTGGCAAAACAAACAAACAAATTCTTCCCCAAATTCTTCCTTAGTGCACAATCACTAAGAAATAAATTTCCATTCTGTTTTTTAAAAAATTGTAGCAGCATACCACTTGATGTTAAATGGAAAAGAGTAAACTGCTAATCTTTGCCATCATCTGGATTGATGATGTTTCACTTGCCTAATGGGAAATATCAAATGGGCAGTTAAGGCACATAGTTTATTGCATCCTCAGAAAACGTGGAGATGAATTTTACATTGTTAAGAAACTTTGAAACTGTGGATACTGCAGCAACAAAGCTGGGATGAGGGAACATATCATCTGCCAAATTCTTAGCGTATTTTTTCCTTCACTTGATGCTCTCTATATGCCCGCTAATAAAATTCCCATTAATTTTGATCAACTATCGCTGTGGAGCATTGGAACTGTATTTTAATCCATCTGGAGAGAACTGGGCTGGAAAAGATGTTAAGGAACCATAGACATTATCTTGGAGAAGATATGCAGAGGCTATTAGCAAAACATGAATTAACCTTGAGAAGAGAAGAAATAGGAAAAAACTTTAAATGGCCCTACTTTGATTTTCTTTGGTATGAGGAAAGGGAAAATGTTGTCATGCTTTCAAGGTTGATGTCAAGCCTGCAAGAGAGGCCAGATAATGAAACAGACTCCCCAAAATACTGGAACTCTAATAATATAGTCTACAATAACAGAATCTTGAAACAATTGACATTTTTCCTTCCCTCCCTTTCAAAAATGCTTTCCCCCTTTTGAAAGAGTTCTGTTTTTCTATCTTCTAAATCCCTGCCCTCTTTTACATAGCAGAATAGAGTAGCTGTACCACTTCACTAGAGGCCAAGGGTTTCTGTGCAAATTTAGGCTAGGCACAGCTGAAGAAAGTAGTGTTTTATGGTGAGCAAAGCACCAAGAAGAGGAAAAGTAGATCACCCCCCCCATCTCCTAATATCACAATCAAGTGAAACAAATCATCTCTACATATGAAAAGCCTCATCAAAATGAATTGTACCCAGTTTCAATATTTCTGAATTTATTATTAAGAGGTTAATATTACAACTGATGCTGTTTTTCCATCATGCTGAAGGCTTTCTAGCTTTTGCTGCCCATATTGCTCAATCTGAAAAAGCTCCAGGGAAAAAGTTAGTTTGTAATGTTTTCCCTAGGTATTTAATTGAGGTGAAGGAAATTAGACTGCAAAAGACAAGCTGATTGTCAAATCAAAGGCAAAACGTCATACAGGCTTCTTAGCCAAATAACTAATTTCAAAGTTACACAGTCCATCCATAACAATTTTGGTGAATTTTTCTTCTCTTTTAAAAGAAATTGTGCCAAATTTAATGGGAACTGGTAGCATATTTACCAACGACTCAAAGTTTATTGCTGCCATGACAGGAGTCAAGAAATCATTAATTAAATCACGAATTAGCAAAGTATTGAATGCAAGCTAAATTAATTACATTTTGTTGTCCTAACACTTAATAGTATTAGAATACACCTCATATTACATATCAATAGCCTTCTTGTAGGCCATATAATTCACGCTGGATATAAATACAACAAATAAGCAATAAACGTAAGCAGTTCTTTACCCAGTATTTAAAATGTGCACAGTCTCTTTTTCTTTCCCAAAAAGGATTTTAATTGCTATCATATTATAGATGTTAAATGTTAATAGTTCATCATGCTGAATTTGCTTCTAAATAATTCACTATCTACATTGTTATTCTGGAATAAAGAGTCAGATAAAATTAGTTTTTTCTGTACATGCACAGTCACGCAAACATATATATAAGGATTGTGAATTGCCAAATTTTAGTTCCAAAAATTGCTTCTGAGAATGTAGGACCATGAAGGCAGGATCTGCTGGAGACTTCTTAAAGCAGCTATGTATTTTTTCAGGATCATCCAGCTGTTTAAATGAATTCCACTCCACTCATTCCAAAGCAACTTTTCATATTTGCATCTGAAACACTGTCTTCATCTATCTCTTGTTTATCTACAGCTCTTGTATGCTAATGTTCTGCTTATAAGTTATAAGGTATTTAAAAAATTTTTTATTAAGGCAATAACAGTTTTAACCCAACTGAGGTTTATCATAAAACCCAGGCCTGGCTTGTTTTTAATCATAACTGATGATGAATAACCTACACTGTACAAGATGAATATAATCTCTTGAGCTTGGATAAAATTGGAAAATGAATCAAAAGATATATTTTAACAAGCTTAATCATATTGCTGACAGGCTTGTATAGGGATATATTATATTCAGCTTTGGCTGTGAATATCTAAGTGTCATCTTTCAAACTCAAACACGAATCCAGCAAAGCATGGAAATGAGGATATTATGGATTTCAAAAGCTACATTTGATAATGTTCTGAGGCTTTCAACTTTTTTTGTCATTGAGCATTCATAATGAACACACAAATTGAAGAGTGCAGTACATATATAGACTTTGAAGTTCTAAAATACTAAATTATTTGTCAGCTTTCCCAGGTAGTCCAGACAGGAAACATGACCAGGTGAGCTAATTCTATTTTATTGTAAGCTACAGCAACAGAAACATGCAAGTCTGAAAGTACAAATCTCCTACCATCTCTGTTTACAGCCTGAGATGTTAGAGAAGATCCTTTCTAAATTCCCTAAGCAACATCTCTTCCCTGTCGATCTCCCCCAGTTATTCCTACATACTATTACATTATTAAAGACCTTAAATATTGCCACAGTATTAACCAATAAAATTCACATTTTTGTAAATGATTATATGCTGCCCAGAGTCATTCTTAGGCAGGATGAGTGGCATATAAGCTTAACAAATAAATAATAAATAAAATAGTTATTTTTCATAATTTTTCTCTATTTTTTACATATAAAATTATAGAATTTCTAATCTTAACCCTAAAAAAAAGTATACTACCTAAAGCAGAGGAGCTTAACTAGTGATTTGTTGTTAATAATTCTACAATTTTCTATAACAGTACTGAATCTGGGATTCCCATTTTGCAAAATGCACATAAAATTGTGATACTTCAGGAGAAACCAACTAGCTCAGCCAAAAGTGAGATGTATCTGTAGTTATATCTATAGTTTAAAAATTCCTGGAGGACTACGATTATAAAAGAAAAATGTTTAAAAATTTTAAAAAATGGCAGAAAGCTTAATAAGGCGTGCTTGTAAGAAAGTTTAAAACAGATTAAAACACCTCTTCTAAATCAAACCCAGAGCATTGCACAGTTTTATTAAACGTCTTAATGGGATATTGTATATGAGCTTGCGTATGATTTTATTAGTCATAATGAGACTTGTTAACAAAATTCTTCAAAATTAATATATTCGGATGAAGAGGGGAGAATTTTAATGTTGGAAATAGAATTAGAGCAAAAACAAATTTTATTAATGGCAGTATATGCACCAAATAATAATCAACATGAATTTTTTAAAAAGGTACATAAGAAACTAGTGGATCTGGATTATGAAAGTATTTGTATGATTGGGGATCCAAATGCAATAGTTGATGTTAAGAAAGACTATAAGAGTAGTAAAAAAAAACAAAAAGAAGAAAAATATATTACCAAAATCGTTCTTTGACATGGTAACAGAACTCAACCTTCAGGATATATGGAGAGAGACACACAGGTTAGACAAACAATACACGTTCTATTCATATCCGCATCAATCCTGGTCTAGGATCGATATGGCCTGGGCAACAACAGAAGTACAAAACGAGATAGAGAAAATTGAAATAGGACTTAATGATTGGGCGGATCACAACCCAATAATAATAAAATGGAAAGGTTAGAAACAGAGAAAAAGATGGTCAATGAATCAAAGACTGTGTAAAGATAAACAATATATACAGATGCTAGAAAAGGAGTTGACATTATTTTTTCAGGTAAATAAAAAGGAAGAGACATCAACACAAAATTTGTGGGATACTACAAAAGCCTACATTCGGGGATTGACAATTGCATACAACTCTAAGAAAAATAAAGATAGGAGACTTCAACAAGAAAAACTACAAGAAGAACTTAAAAAAATAGAAGGTGACCTACAGAAGGATCCACAAAACAAAAAGATAAAAGAAAAATGGAATATTATAAAACACAAGATTAATCTGACAATACAAAAAGAAATGGCACAGAAAATTAGGATGGCGAAACAAAATTATTTTGAAAATGCGAATAAAACTGGTCGATGGTTGGCCTATAAATTAAAAAAAGAAAAAGGCAAAAGAACAATACATCAACTACAAGATGAAAGTGGAACAGTACAATATAGACGGGAAGAGAAAAAGAACATAATATAAAATTTCTTCTCAAAACTATACCATCAGGAAGATATAGCAGATGATAAAGTCAAACAATACATAGAGGCAGCAAAAATGAGCAAAATCACCGAAGAACAAAAGGAAATGTTGAATAGACCAATAACTGCAATAGAACTAGAAACAGCATTGAAAAAACAAAAAAACAATAAATCACCAGGCCCAGATGGAATTCCGGTTGAGTTTTATAAAAATACACAAGAGTCACTACAATGGATAATGTTGGAGATTTGTAATGAGGTGCTGGAGGAGGCGAAGATACCGACAACTTGGACTGAAGCAATTATCACCCTCATCCCTAAGGAAGACTCAGACCTGCAACAAATTCAAAATTATAGGCCGATTTCTTTACTGAATACAGACTATAAGACATTTGCAACAATAATAGCAGAAAGGATTAAAAATTTTTTGAATAACTACATCCACCCAGATCAAAATGGATTTCTACCAGGACGACAGATAAAAAATAATATGAGGATAATAATGAACACCTGAGAATTCTATGAAGTCCATTCTGAAAGACAAGCTACACTGGTTTTCCTTGATGCCCAGAAGGCATTTGATAATCTGAATTGGAAGTTTATTATAACACAATTGAACTATACGGAATTTGGGACAAAATTTGGAAAGATGGTTGAGAAAATATATACTAAACAAACAGCTAGGGTAATTATAAATGACGAAATGACAGGAAAAATTGATATAACCAAAGGAGTAAGACAAGGGTGCCCACTTTTGCCTCTTCTATTTATTTTATCATTAGAAATACTTCTGACAAAAATCAGAGAGGACCAAGAAATAAAGGGTTTAAAAATTAAGAAGGAAGAATATAAGGTCCAAGCCTTCGCTGATGATTTGGTATTCATTTTGGAAGACCCATTAGAAACCGGCCCTAAATTGATTCAAAAAATAGAAGAATTTGGTGAGGTAGCCGGACTTAAGATCAATAAGAATAAATCCAAATTAATAACCAAAAATCTTACAAAGGCACAGGAAAGTGAACTGGAAGATAAAATAAAAATAAGTGTAACTAAGAAAATAAAATATTTAGGGATTTGGCTTTCAGCGAAGTGCTCCTTGATTAAGGAGGATAATTATGATAAAATATTACACCAGATAAAAAAAGATTTAGAAAATTGGGGAAATCTACAAATTTCATTTTTTGGGAGGATCGCTACGGTCAAAATGAATATATTGCCAAAAATATTATTCCTGTTCCAAGTTATTCCAATAAAATTAGGGAAAACATTTTTTCAAGAATTAAATAAATTGGTTACTAAATTTATATGGCAAAGGAAAAAACCCAGGATTAAATTAAAACTCTTGCAAGATATGAAAGATAAAGGGGGATTGGTGTTACCAGAGTGGGAAATATACTACCAAGCATCGAGCCTAACTTGGCTAAAAGAATGGATGGAACTGAAAAATACCAGAGTTTTAACAATAGAAGGACATGACTTGCAAGCGGGGTGGCATGCATTCCTATGGGACGAAAAATATAAAATACACAGATACTTTCAAAGACACATAGTTAGGAATGCATTGCTACAGACTTGGGAAAAAATAAAACAAAAACACTACATAAGAATTCCAATGTGGTTATCCCCAACAGAAGCTCTGAAACACCCAAACCTACTGGACATAAATAAGATAATTAGATACAAGGAATTGGTAAACAAACAGGGAAATCTGAAAACAAAACAAGAATTGGAACAAGATGTAGGCAGAGAGATTGGTGGACATTTACACAAATTCAATCTAAATATACAGAGGACAAAAAATCATATGAAATACAAAAGGAGCCGCAAGAATTGGATAAAATTATACATGGAACAGAAATAAAATTAATCAGCAATATATATAAATACTTACTGAGATATAAAATGGAAGACGAGGTTGTCAAAGACACAATGATCAGATGGGCAAAAAAATTTGGATATAATATAGAATTGGAGAAATGGGAAAAAATATGGGAAACAAACATAAAATTGACTATGTCTGCAGCATTCAAGGAAAACCAGTTGAAGATGTTCTACAGATGGCATCTTCCACCAGCAAAGCTTGCCAAGATGTTCCAGAACAATTCGCCAACATGTTGGAAATGTAAAAAAGTACATGGAACATATTATCATCTATGGTGGACATGCCCAGTTGCGAAAAAATACCGGACTAAAATAAGAAGATGGATGGAAGAAATAATAGATCAACCCGTAGACTGGAAACCAGAGATCTTTCTGCTGGGTATTTTAAACAGAAAATATAGTAAAGAAACACGGTACTTAATCCTACATATAACAACAGCAGCAAGAATAGTCTACGCACAGTTCTGGAAAAATGAGAATATACCATCAGAGGAAGAAGTGATAAGAAAAATCCTGGACTGTGCGGAGATGGACAAATTAACAAAAGAGATAAAAGAAAAGGAAGACACAGAGTACTATCTAATATGGAATAAGTGGTATGATTGGTTGGAGATTAGAAATAATAAATGAGAATAAATGTGGAAAGGTCAAAAAATGGAAAATATGTGTATAATAGTGTATAGTAATAATATGTATTATTTTTAGTATGAAGTATAGTATGAAGGAAGAAAAATGGAAACAAGAAACAATGGGACAACAAAGACAAATATATTTAAAGAAGAATAAGGGGGGAAAATGTAAATAATAGAAGATTACCGTTACGAAATTGCTGTTAAAAAAAAAAAGGAGTATACACTGTGTGTATGTGTGTTATGTTTTGTTGTTTTAAAAAAATAAAAAAAATAATTTTTTTTTTAAAAAATGGCAGAAAGCTTAATAAGGCGTGCGTGTAAGAAAGTTTAAAACAGATTAAAACACCTCTTCAAAATCAAACCCAGAGCATTGCACAGTTTTATTAAACATCTTAATGGGATATTGTATATGAGCTTGTGTATGATTTTATTAGTCATAATGAGACTTGTTAACAAAATTCTTCAAACAGGCATAATAATCAGACTATTTTGATATTTAGTCAAAAATCTAATAACTATCTTTATGGGAAGATCATAACCACATTTATTAGATTTATATCCTGCCTATCATTCAAGAGCAAGTTGACATTTCTAGAGCAACTTTCTCCTATTTTCTCCCAATTAAAACTGTGAGAGGTAGGTTAGGTTTATGGAGGCGAGGGGAAGAGAGAGAGAGGAGGGAGAGGCAGGGGCAAAATCTCCCATTGCACTTCCACAGCTGAGGGCAGATTAAAATTTGGATCTAGGTATGCTGAAGAAAAAGAAAAGATCTTCAATGGTCTTGAAGCTTATTAAAAACTTTTTAGTGTATGAAAAACACTAATTTTTCTGGAATGTAATTTCAAGAAGACTTATTCTGAAAAACCTGATTCAAAACAATGCAATTGTACTTATGAAGATGCAAGTACATCTTTAGCAATTACACAACAAATAAGGCCTGTGGTAATACCATTGGAACTATGCTAGAAATTAATCCAATGTTCGAAAGACTCTCACTTTTAGCTGCTAAAGCCATCATTCTATAAACAATAAATAAGCACAGCTTTAAAAACCAATCTAAGATTTAGATTGGTTGATAAAATAAAGGCAGCTACTGAAGTAACTTTTGCATGAATAAAACTAGCTAACATGGTTTTTGTTTTTCCATACTCATGTTGTTTTGTTAATTCTCCTCTTCTTTAGATGTCTGTTTGTTCTCAGTCTTTTGTCCTTTCTCTTTTTAATGAATTGCTTTGTTAACATCTGTAACTTGGCATGCCAAAGTAAAATCTTGATAGATATGCTTGCCCTGTCCATTTTCTGTACTTGACATTCACTTAGTAAAGGATTACAGATTGTATTTGTTATGGTATGCTATTTTATCGAATTGGAGCCTAAGGATGTTGGCAGGACCTGAGTGGATTGTATTTCATCTCTTGACAGATTCAAGTTATCTACTAATCCTCACATGACTTTTTGTCTTAGTTCCATTCATTTGTGCAGGTGCTTCTTAGTCAAATGCTATTGTTTGCTATAATTCTGTATTCTATCATTTAGCTCAAAAATGTTATAATCATATCCTATTCTACAATTAACCAATCATTATATTTTACTGCCAGTCTTTTCTGCAACAGCAGCCATAATGTGCATATTATAGAAGTAATATCTTAATTGATATATTTTGCATAAATATAAATTTCTCTCTGCTTTATACATTTGAGTTCTCTCCTTTAATAGGTTCAATGGCTTGGAAAGGGGAAATTGATGTGATTCATATGGATTCCATCTGTTTTGCTGTTGCTTTGGTATAGTACATAGTAAGGTAGAGAAATTTGGTGAATCATTGTAAGATGTTTAGATAAATTTTGCTCACCTCGAAAGAGATTTGGGTACCCTCCCTTTGTCCCAGAGCAGAATGGATTCAGAATGTCTCTATTTCCATATTGGTGGATGTCAGGATGTTGCAAACTGTTTGGAAGAGTGAGTATTTCCATCAGCTAAGTGAGGTTGTACCTTGTAAAAGGGCCCTCTGCACCATGAGGAATGTTCCAGTCATCAACAGTTGCAAATGTACACTTGAGCAATTTGTTGCAAATCCTTTTCTATAACAACATTATATGGAAATAGACTATTCCTAAGAAAACAACAGACAACATGGCTAACATCAATGATCTTCGGTTCCAATGCAGTTCCTCAAAAATGTCTCTGAATGACATTATATGTTGCTTATTACAGTATATTATGTCTCCAATATTGAAAATAATTTTTCTTTACTACAAAAATACATTTATTCTGTAGAATTAATTTCAAAGTCTTAATATTCAAAATTAAACATTCCAACATATTCAGAGTCTTTATTTTAGATTTTTCTCTAGCCAAAACCTTGTCTTGCTTTTTTTCTGCTTATTTTAAATTCTTAATGGTTTTAAAGAAGTTTCATTTTCTTATATTAAAGATTTTTTATTTTATTTTATTTCAAGCCTTGTCATTTTGAAGGTGTTTCAACCCCACTAAAATAGTTAATAGGCATTTTCCAAAAAGTGATTGGCAAAGGAAATGTGACCTTAGTGTCCTTTGGAAGGCTCTGATTGCAGCTAGAAGCAAATATTGAAATTCCCGTGGTTCCTGGTTCTCTACCCTCTGGAGACTGCTGCCTTACAATGTCCTCATGAGGAACAAACATACAGAGCACAGCTTGGGTAATTACCATCCTCTCTTTATCCAGAAAGAGTTGAAGGAACCAATCTGTCTGTTCGCTGTTCTTAGCTGTTGTTGGTTCCACTTACACAAAATCATCTCTAGTCAACCATTCTTCCCTGAAAGTCATCTGGATCATTTCTGAACTAATATTCTGCTATTCTAGATAGTATGCCTGTATGTAATTAGCTTCACTGAACATTATTCATAAATACATTAATGTATTTTCAATATGGAACCATTTGTTAAGTATTCTGTATACGGAGATTCTCAGTCATCCAGGTCATGGTTGTCCCAAAGGGGCTTTGGGACAGTTGCCTCTTGAAAAAGCACTTTTGGATATTCTATATATTGTATTCTTGTCTGAGTTTTACTTCTGTCATATGCTACTTTTATAATATTTATGACATTTGGTAACCAGCCATCAATTCCATATTCTGCCAAACACTCTGTGTTTCAAAAGGATATTCACTTCCTCATATGTTTTCTGTAAATGTTGTTTCTCACCTTCAAACATGCCTCAGTGACCTGCTCTAAAAACAAATATCTGGTCTGCACATCTCTTGCCTGGAATAAAATTAGTCAACACTTCCCACATTTTGTTGATTGTCACTTCTCATCAAGACTTTTGGTCAGAATTCTACAGAACATCTTCCAAAGCTGATTCCCCTCTTTTGTTTTTGCATTCACTCATTTTGTATAAAAGGAGCAAAAATATTGTTCTTTCAATAATCAGATGTAGATGTAGTCATGAAAGAAACCTTAAACAAGTGAAATCACGGCTATACAAACCACATCCATCAAACCATATTTTGCATCCCTACCATTTTCAATATGCTCACAGCATTTATGACTTTCAATCTTTCTTCAATCTTTCAATTCTATTCTTTACATATCACTATCATTCCCACACAAATCTCTAAAATATTCCTCCCAGCATTTCCTCACATTACAGTATTTTCATCTGGAATCATTTATTCAAGTTTGTGTTTAATTTCATTCACTCTGCTGTAGGTTTCTTATTTAGTCACTTTTCCCCATTTCCAAAACCAATTTTATTTCCATCAAAATCACTCTGCATTTCCTCTGCTTCTTTTATTGTTTTCAGTTTCTTGCTCTCTTAAACACTCATTACAGCTATATTTTTCTCTTTGTGTGTGTTATACCATACCTTTCTCTCATTGTTTTACAGCAGTTTTCAAACTTGGCAACTTTAAGATGGGTGGACTTGCAGAATTCTCTAACTTCCAAATTACCTAAATATTCTGTTATATGCATTTCCCTCCTCATCCATAATCTCTTTCAACTTCATCATTCCTGTAAGCATCCCATTCCGGAGTAGTCTCTAATGTAATTATATTCACCATGTTCAAAGTATATTCTTTTTTTACATTCAACTTTCATTCATTTTGTTGGGTGATTCATGTATTTTATAATACTTTCTCATGTAAGATTCATTCTATCCTTTTCTACAATCATTTTATTTTCATTTCTTTTACTTTTTCCCATGTTCATTTTTTCCTAATATTTCTCTCTTGACATTATCAAATAATGATTCATTCCACATTCAACACTTCCCATGACCCTTGCAGGTTTCACTAATTTTCTCAGTCTTTTACCATAAGACAATTAAATCAGCTATGTTTTCAATTAAATTCCTTTTCCGTTATACACATGAATAGACCAATGCTTCAGATGTATATTCAGAAGGGGCCTTTTTCTAACCAGATGGTCTCTGCTCACAATTTTCATTCATACTTACATTTTGAAATTACCCAAGCATTTCTGTAATTTCTCATCTTATTATTTACCCATTCTTTCACATTGTTTAACTGAATATTTTTTCTTCAGATGGTGATTATTCAGAATGGTGCACGATTTTTCCCAGATCTCAGTTCTGGGACACTTGCATTAGCACCGTTCACTGAAATGTTACAAGAAATTATCACCAACCTATTTTTTTCCTATTTTCATACACCCGCAACAGTCAAACTCGTGATGTCACATGATGTCGCATGATGTATCATGACTTTTCCCCCATTGCCGGCAATGGGGTGGGCGTGGTTCGGCATGGCGCATCTGGCCCGCAGGCCGGCAGTTTGACATGCCTGATCTAGATGATACCATTTCTTATTTTTGAACATAATTTTAACATTTCATTCATTCATAGCTCATGTCCATGCATCAACTTTTCTCTACAAGACTAGATCATCTTTATTTGGATCTGACCTCCTCACATTTTCCTTCAGTGTCACAAACACATAATATACTTATTTTCTTTTTTTTATTTTCTTTATTAATTTTTACTCTTTACTATTTCCTCCTCTTACATTCCAATTTACCTACTTTTGTATGCTATTGTCATCTCTAGATAGGTCTATTATATAGCCCCTCATTAGTCACATTACATTTTTATTAATACAGAGAAAGTGTAGATTAGGCTATCAGCTTAGTCATACAGTAAGTACTGTGTTTCCCTGAAAATAAGATCTAGACTTTTTTTTTTGCCTCCAAAAGAGGCACCAGGTATTATTTCTGGAGGGGGGAGGTATCTTTTCCACTCACCTCATAGCGGCAGCACCGACAGCCCCGACAGTCCTGCCCAGCCAGCTGAGAATGGAACTTGGCCTGCATTTCACAGTCAGAGGCCTTTCCGGAAGGCATCTGCAGCTGAGAACTGAGCTATGGATTCAATGAATCTGCTCCTTCCGGCGAGACAAATGTTGATCCATGGGAGGCCTGGCTGCAATGGTAAGCTCCATCCCCCCAATCACCCTATCTTGATTTTTAGGCGTGTGCCTCGCCCCAAAACTAGGGCTTATTTTTGAGGTAGGGCTTATATTGGACCCACCCCAAAAAATCAAGGTAGGGCTTATTTTGGGGGTAGGTCTTACTTTCGGGAAAACCTGGTATGATACATGAAGTATCCTGGAAAATAGGATAATAGTGGTCAGTTTTGGCACATTTTAGCTAGCGTGTCACAACTATAGAACTTTAAACACACTTATATTATTTGTTGCAAACTAGAATCTGTTACCTAGAGATGATTTGCGTAAAGGTACTTTCACTTGTTCCCAATCAACCAGGCAGTATATGCAGTAAATGCCAGGCCAGACATTCTTGATATGAAGCTTCACAAACAATACTCATATTTTCCCTTCCTGTTGCCAATAGCTTGTTTTTCCTACATTCATGCCTTCTTTCACAGTTACCTACTAATTAGTCTCCAAGGTCAATTATGGGCAACATTGTTAGAAGCAGAGGGAGGTGGAAGATGTAGCATAGGAGAGGAGGAAAAGAAAGGAAAAACAACTAATCTATCTATTTTATAAAAGACTGTCTTGCCCAAAATGCATGATAGTAAAGATAATACATATATATTATATAGAGGAATTGACTGATATCTGTCTAAAAATGTTGAGATGTTATTTACTAACTGAATGAAATAAAAAGGATTCAAAACATGAACTTGAAATGGAAAAAGTGGCATTCTCCCTAAGGAATGAGGAGTCTATCTTATTGTCACAAGGGTGTTAACTGAAGATGGTAGTTGTAATTCACTGGTTGTATACAGGTCTAAAGTTTATTGAACAGTTTTCTACAGCAACTTTCTCTCCTAGAAGTTTATGCATTATTAAACTCATAAAACACTATGATGAAGAGACTAGTGAAAGACTGGCCTAGATACTTGTTAATCACTTTGTTGGATCGAGATAACCTTCCTCACCCAATTGGCTAGGATCTTTGGGGAAAAGAAAATAAATAGTTGTGAAATATCTTTATTAGGATCAATAAAATACTAAGATATTGTAATATGTCTTTATCAGGGTAAAAAAACTACTAAGCAAGTGCTACAAATAATGAGTGAGCTTACAAGTTCTCAAAAACTATTTGAAGGAGAAAATGCAAAGAATAGGAGAGAAGCAGAAAACTAAATATCAAGCTAGATGTGGTACATGTGTGGTCTGTACTTTAGAGTCTGTCTCATGATATTTGCATAGTAAGGATTGTGTCAGATATCAGATTACATTTCTATTCTAGGATAAAAAAGCAAAGTGTTTTACTTAGATTAACACATCAACACACATGCATGTTAGAAGTGTTCTTTTCTCTGTGCAAAAGAAAAGGAGTAGCTCCTTTTAGTGTGAAGAACTGTAATCAATATAAAATACATCATGTAGATACACATTTCAGAATAGTAGCATAATCATATTAGGTATTGTCACTGGAAAAGGAACAGGCAACTCACTCAAAGATTCTGCCAAGAAAACTAAATGGATATTCATAGGGAGGACAGTATTCACATGCTATGGAAGGTGACCCCCCCCCCCCCAGGATAAGGGATATTGAAGAACCTACTGGGGAAGAATAGAGAGCAAACACAGATATCACTGGCATTCATGATGTCCCTTGATGAAAGCCAGAAGCATCTCCAGGAAGATCTGTTCCCAGAAAAAAGCAATTCGCCATTGCTTTTCTGAGAGGGCACAGTGGCTGGAGAATTGTCCTATGAGAGGATCAGGTGACTGAATATTTTGCAAGCTATGTATCTTAGTTAAGAGAGAATTTCCATAAGCTGGTTTAGAATCAGATGTTTATGAACACAAGATAGGAGCAGTAAATGGGAATATATCTGCTCCGAGGAGTAAAGTTAAAAGGATCCTAGAACATACTGCTAACGTCAATGCTTCCTGGAGTTAATGAAAAGCTGTTTCAAATCTTACATAGTGATAGAGTTAAGGTACTACATGCTGTTTGTAAATAGATATGGAAACAGTAGCAAACTGATAGAAAGCAATTCATATTCCAGTACCAAAATGAATAGCACTAAAGAATGCTGAAACTATCAAACCATAACATTTATCTCACATGCTAGTAAGATAATGCTAATGATTTTGCACACAAGAAATGTTAAATGGATTCAGAAGGCATTTGAGATCACATTGCTGATATCTGATGGATAATGAAAAAGACAAAGAGATCCAAAAACCATGTTTTTGTCAATTAAAGAGAGTCTTTCAAGTGTACCATAATAAAGACCTTAAAGATATGGGTATGCTGGACTCCCTCATTTGCTTATTTAAAAATGTGTACATTGACCAGAAAGCAACAGTTAGAATAGGAAGTGGAGCAATCAAATAGATCCAAATTTGAAAGTCTGCCAAGATTTTATACTAGCGCCTTACCCAGTTAACACATGGAGGATATATCATCAGAATTGCTGGATAAGGGAAAAAATTGAACTTGGAATGAAAATTGTTGAACGAAATATCAACTATCTCAGACAAGCTGATATGCTATTGATGTCTGGGAATGGGGAAGACTTAAAGAGTCTCCTATTGAGAGTGGAAGAAATGAAGCAACTATTGATCTGCAGCTCAATATTAGTGATAGCTCAGTGCAAGTTAGGAAGTAGTAATAACAATCTTTAGTTTGCTAAGCTCAAAGACTTACAAAGATAGCGACTGTAGCCTTGAAATTAATCTGTGCTCATAATTTGGGAGAAAGACTTGCTAAATTAGACCAAATGGTTCAAAAATATTATATTGGTAACAAAAGTACATGTCATCAAAGCCATATTTTCTCATTGTTAACTTATGTGTATGAAGCTGGATTATTAAAATTATTATTATTGGGGCATATAGATAATGTGTAGTAAGAGTCATTAGAGAAGGCCCTGATGCTTAGAAAAACAGAAGATGGTTGAAAAAGGGGCTGTCAGAAGACAAGATGGTGAGCTGCTATCACTAATGACACTAAAATATCATAGAGATTAGACCAGGGGTCCCCAACCCCCAATCCGCAGACCGGTACCAGTCCGCGGCCAGTTAGGAACTGGGGCTGCGCAGCTGGAGGTGCGCTGAAGGCACTTCTTCCACCTCCAGGCATGAGGCAAGACTGCAGGGGTCTGGCAGGGGTGGG
Source organism: Azemiops feae (assembly GCA_023970755.1). Taxonomy (NCBI): domain Eukaryota; kingdom Metazoa; phylum Chordata; class Lepidosauria; order Squamata; family Viperidae; genus Azemiops; species Azemiops feae. The sequence goes on along the minus strand of JALGBA010000269.1, from coordinate 1,111,095 downwards.
AGAGTGGCTGGGCAGAAACTGTCTTGCTCAGTGCAAAGGTCCTCTGGCAGCTGCACTTGCAACTGGCTACTTCTCCTCCTGCTACTTCCTCCTCCTCCTCTTCTTCCTCACTCTCCTCCTCTCCCCCTCCTGGCACCCCAGCTGAGCTTGCGCGCCCTTCGTGCAACTCTCCAAGTTTGCAAGACAAGCGCGCGCCAGCCTAGCTTGCAACTGGGTGCTTCCCCAAAGCCTCATTGGAGGGGGACCCTCCCAAGGTATGTGTGTGTGAGGTGTCTTTTTGTCAGAGTGCAAATAGGGGCAGGGAGAAGCTACCTTTCACCTTAACCCCTGTGTCTCCAAGGGATTCTCTTTCTCGTCTGCACCTTTTCTAAGACCGGTGGGCTCTGTTGCACTTCAACCGGAGTTTTTTGCTTTTGTTTTGATGCTCCAGGTGCCTCGTATTTTGGCAACATCCTGCCTGCTTTTCATGGGAGGGGAGAAGCTACATTCTCCAAGGGAATCCCTCATTTGCACCTTTTCCAAGAGTGCTGGGCTCTCTCTGTCTCTCTGTCTCTCTGTCTCTCTCTCTCTCTCTCTCCCACCTCTCTTTTTTGAATGATGTTCTCAGCACTTCCTCAACAATTGGGTTTTGCTGAAGGCTGAGTTTTTAGAATTGTATCTTCCTTCCCACTTTCTTAGAATCAGAAAGTCACTGATCTAATCTAATACAATGTAATAATAATAGAAATAAGTGCATTATTTATTTGTTCATTTGTTTATTTAGAAAACTTTCAATAAATGTAATGCACTTGAATCATCCTGAACCCCCTTACCCCCCCAGCCCATCCCATCCCCGGTCCATGGAAAAATTGTCTTCCATGAAACCGGTCCCTGGTGCCAAAAAGGTTGGGGACCTCTGGATTAGACCATGACAATTTTTTTAACTCCACCATACTTATATATGCAAAAGAGTAATTTTATTGGAAAGGAAGCACCTAAGTGCTGCAGCTCTCTGAATATGTTGCTAAAATACTGACTGAATAAACCTTCAGCTGAATTTCAAGGCATCTTTTCTGCACCACATCTTTTTAACCCCCAAGCTCCAGGATTTTAAGCCATCATTTTCCCCGAAGTTATGCAAAGTGTGGATTTCATTTAATCAACAGTTCTAAGCTGAATTGCTCTGATTGTGTTTTTAAGTCCATCTTAGCTGGTTCTCAGCTTTAACCTTGTAGATTATTCTGTTTAGCAGTGCTTGTTTTAACACTTTTGTCTATTATTTACAAATATCTTCCCTGTTTCTTGCATCATAAGAAACTAGGCATAAATAAACCCAATTTATTTATGCCTAGGATTGCAGTTCTAATGGCTCGGGATTAAATTGCCCAGATCAGATTTCAGAGGTTCCATAGGGTGCACCCAATGGGATGTAGAATCATAAAGGATAGTACTTGTGTATTCCAGCATCTTGAAAGAAGAGCCGTGGTGGCACAGTGGTTAAAATGCAGTATTGCAGGCTAATTCTGCTAACTGCCAATGGTTCAATCCTCAAGGTTGACTCAGCCTTCCATCCTTCTGAGATTGGTAAAATGAGGACCCTGATTGTTGGGGGCAATATACTGACTCTGTAAACTGCTTAGAAAGGGCTGTAAAGCACTGTGAAGTGGTATATAAGTTCAAGTACTATTGCTATTTCTTTATATATAAAGTTTTCTGGTGATGCTTATACACCAGATTGGAAGACTTTATTTGGATTCATACATCATATGAACTTTTATGAGGTAGTCACCTTTTTCAAAATGGATAAATTACAACTGCATATAGATTGTTTCCACTAGAAGACCAATGACTATTACCATGTATTTATTATGTGCATTTTCCAATAATTGCACCTTTTTGTATGACTGCTAGAAAAGTGGAACAGTTCCAGTTCCAGGGTTATTTTTTATCTTAGCTCAAAACTTATCTAAACATTCCAAAATTATATATTTTTATGTCCTTGAAAAATCTCAAAACCTTGCAATGTAATTATTTATATACCTTTTACAAAGGGTTAATTCTGTCTGATCCATAAAGGTTTTCATTTTTCCTCAGCTTATAAACAAAGTACCTCCATTTTATCACTATAACAACTTTACTACACTCTTCCGATGGAAGTAAACCATTGCCTTCAAAAGAACAGAAAAACCAGCTCAGCATGACAGACGATTTTCATAAGTGACACTTTTTATACAGAAAATAAAGGCATTCTATAATTATTTTGTACCATTTGGAGAGACATAGAAAAATCTTTATAATCTAAAAGCACTTTATTCCATGCGTGAAAACTGTTAATGGGGGTTCCCTGTTGCTAGCTTCATCTTATAAACTGGAGAAGAATATTAATCAGTAATATTAGTGTGAAAAACATGAAGACCATTTGTATTTTCTCCTTTAGGAAGTTCCCATTAACTAGTACTTCAGGGCTGTCTTCTACAAAGAGAAGATGAAATCATTAGCAGGTTGAGTTGTATCAACTGGAGCCTGAAAATGTGTACTATATTTTCCAGGAAAAAAAAAAAAAAGAAAACATACCAAAACACAATTTTGAGCCAACCATGCAGTTTTTAATGGCAGATTTGAATTTCTTATATTGCTAGAAGTATATGATTTTTTACTTTAATTCAGCTCTCAGTATCAAAGCTGAAATAATTTGCTTTGCTTATCACATGTAACTTCGTAAGTCCAACAATGAAGTAGACTATGCTCTCCATAATAGTTTGCCTGTATTCTACTTTCTATGTGAATGATTTTGTACTCACTATCTAGCTTAGAATTGTCTACTTTGGCTATGGTAGCTTATTAAAGTCTCAGGCACAGAGAAGCTTTTCATATTACCTGATATCTGATCTCTGTGCTCACTAAATGTGCCAGAGACTGTATTTGATACCTTCTGCATGTCTTCTGCCAAGAGTACCTTTCAAAATTATGGTACATCTGACAACCTTGCTCCCTCCCCCAGTGAGAGGATAGGCCCACTGTCCAGCATTCTGTTGTCATACATGGAGTCTTTCCTTACTAGAAATCCTGAATGGAATTCATGCCACAGCATCGGATGAAAAGAGCTGCTGGCAAAATGATACATTATCCTGATTCTCTTTGCTTCCCTTTGTGTTTTGTGGCAGCTCAGTATTTTTGCGGTATGGAAAGCAGCAGGACAAAGCTGATTAAATGATGGCCTGAGGATGAGACTAGACCTGTTTTACGGGGAAAGAACATAAAATTGGGGTTGCCCGGCCATTTAGGTGACATCATAAATAACTAATGAAGAAAGGCTCTCAATAGTGTTCTTTGGTGAAATATGCAGTTGTGATAAACAAGCAACAGCTAAACAAGCTGTCTTGGGAAGCTGCTCCACACTGTTTTAATTTTGTATCTAATTTTATTTTCTTAATAGATTTTTATCCAGCCTTTCAACCAAAGGATTTGCAATGTATTAATAAACATTAAACAAAGAAGCAAACTTGCAAAGTAATTAAGATTAAACTATTAATTTATACTACACACCACACAAAACATACTGCAAGAGCATATGCTAGCAAAACATCTACTGCCTGTTCACCTTCCTAGAGACTTGCCTGTTTGCCTCTAATCATAAGTCCAAACATGCCCTGGTAACATTTTTTTCTTGCTTTAACCCCATATATTGCCTTCATCTCATTCCAGCTCTTAAGAGCGAATTGTCCGTATTTGTGTTGGAGTTAATATAATATTTCCAGCCTTATTCCAACACTCTAAGGATAGCATCAAGTCATGTAAATTATATTAGGCTTTGTTATTACTTACTTTGAAGGGAAGCCAGATGCCCAACAGTGACTGAGAACTGAAGCAAGAGAGGTAGAATAGAAATTGGCTATGGGAACAGTAAATTTCATGATGGTATGATTTTCTATCTAATGTAACATGTGTGGAGAAAGTTCACCACTAGGGTAAGACCTAATATCAGTTTTAGAGGATTGAGGAAACTCTGGCTGAAAAGAAGAATGATTGGAAGTCAACTGGATGTAGATGCCAGTGAAAGAAATAAAACAATGACTATGAAAAGCAGCAGATAAAACATTTACATCTAATGGAGGAAATTTCTAACAAGTCTCTAAAGATTAACATGGCAGGACCTGAACAAATAAATAACAAATAAATAACTTTTTTAATTAAACATGGTACAGTATTTGTCTAATTGATATTTGTCTAATTGATATTTAGAAATAACTCAAGGCGGTGAACATATCTAACTTCCTCCTCCTATTTTCCTCACAAAAACAACCCTGTGAGGTGAGTTGGACTAAGAGAGACTCACTGGCCCAAGGCAAAACAGCTGCTTTCATGGCTAAAGTGGACCTAGAATTCACGCTTTCCCAGTTTCTATCCTGTGCCTTAACCATAGATCAAACTGGCTCTATTATGGAACAACAGAAGAATCTCCAAGAAGATTTCACACTTCTGTTTCAGTAACAGTAACCAGTAACCACAATGGCTTTCAGAGAGTGTTAAGACCAGTTGACTGCAAAGAAAACACAATCTTTCCATTTCTCCCACCCCCATCCTGTCGGAACCTATCATTCCCTCTCCCACCAACTAATCTCAACTGTCAATAATTGTCCTTCCATCTCCCATAGCATTCAATACAACTGATGAAGCTTCCAGAATAGGAAGCGAAATGTCTTGTTTTTCTTAACAAAATCAGTCCAGTTGCCTTTTCAAAAGAAAAACCACTTTGGATACAACTATGACCTGGTTAACTGAGAATCTTCATAGACACCCTGATGGCCTGTTTATCTTGATAACCTTACTCTTTTAGAAATCCAACAACTTCTGCAAATTCCACAGTATGTTTCCATATCACTTAAATTGCCTTCATTCAATCCTGACACACAGCTGAATGCATGAAGTGGCTTGATTGACAAAATGTTATGGTTATATTGTAAAAAATTAAAAAGAATCATGGAAAATCAGCTTAAATGTCCATCTAAACTGGCATCTTGGTTCAGTGACCCCCTGAATACATCATTCCATCTATGATGCTTAATTTGTAATGGCTTGCTAACATGTGTAAATGCAAAACAAAACATGATGGCTATGGAATACTGAATTTGATGCATTTATACCGTATGTGTCTAAATGCCTCCATTGATTTTTTTTTCCAGTGAAGCTTAATTCACACACACTTGAAAGAGTACAGAGAGCCTCTTATTTGATACTGAGTATCAAATAAGTATGTGAGTGTGTAAACAATACTGATTTAATAAAAGATACTTTATGATGTTGGAATAAATATATTTTAATACCATCTGAGGAAGAATCATAGACATATATTGCTATGAGTAATTATCTAAAAGGTTCTTAAACATTCAATAATGCAAAAAGAATTTCATGCTCTTTTATTATGCATTATTTTATTATTATTATCTCATCATTAAAACAAAAAATAGTTGTGAATCAATCAGATTACACAAGTAATCTTTGCTAATATATTTTGTTCTTTCTATTATCATAAATGAAAACATGTCTACAGAGCAAACAGAAAGAGAGAAGACCATGGGACCTTGCTGGAACAAAAAAAAAATCTATCTCGTTCAGCATCCTATTTCACTCCCTTGGCTAACCAAATGGTTTGACAACATGGATTTCTGCATTGGGGGGACAAAAGATCACACACACACACACACACACACACACACACACACACACACACACATATATATATATATATATATACATATATATATATATATCTTTGATAACTGCAAAAATACGAATCCCGGGCATATCTGTTCAATAACACAGTCCTCGATCTCCGGGAGAAATATAAACCAGCTGTTTATTGTTAAAAAGTTTAAAACAATAAAAACAACTATTTACAATATTAAAATAACTTAGCTTTCACTGGTCCCCTGCCAGCGTCCTCAGAGTAAAGTTTTGGGGTGGAAATTACTTTTATAAACCTTGCTAGCCTAACTGCTTACTCATTGACCGTGTGATAGGGCCATCCGTCCTGGCTGACCGTAATTGCCTTAATTGTCCCGCCTCCTCTTTTTTGCACTCCAGTTCTCCAACCTTCCTCCCTCCCATCCTTGTCAATCCCCTCCTTCCTGGCGCTGCCGCCGTTAGCCTGCCCTCCAGCTGCTCCCCCGCACTCGCCCTGGGCCCCACACCCAGATCCGGCGCCTCAGATGCCTTCCCATCGCTGCTTCCCTCCTTTCCATCCCGTTTGTCTGCCTGTTGTTCCTGTCTTCCACTATCTATCCCTATTAGTGCTATTTCCTCCGATTTCCTTCCGCGCTTGGATGTGCGTGCGCACAGCCGCATCCCGTCCCTCTGCCTCGTCTGCCCACGACCAGGTGGGCTATCTGCCGGCTCACTCCTGAACTCACCCCCTCTCATCCTTGCAGATCCTATCCTTCCCAACGCTGCCGCCGTTGGTGCGTTTGCCAACTGCCTCACCTTCCCCCCCTCCTTCCCATCCCTTTCCTCCTCCTTTGTTCCAGCGGCTCGTCGTGGGTCCAATTCCCTTTCCCTACGATGATCGCCTTCCCTAATTCCGCCCCCTGCGAACGCCGTCCGCATCCTAGCTTGTTCCTCACATGCCTTCAATGTCTGATATGCCGGGGGCAATTCTACATGTCGATTAATCAAGCCCGCATTTGAGAACCAGGCCTCCTTCAGTAGGCGCCCTCCCTTGGAGGCATCCTGGGTGATGGCTTTTGCCCCCATGAAGTCAAATGAGTGTCCATTATTCACCATATGTGTCCATATTTGGGAATAAGTTGTTTTAATATTGTAAATAGTTGTTTTTATTGTTTTAAACTTTTTAACAATAAACAGCTGGTTTATATTTCTCCCGGAGATCGAGGACTGTGTTATTGAACAGATATGCCCGGGATTCGTATTTTTGTAGTTATCAAAGACATATATATATATATATATATATATATATATACACATGTCGCCATGACAGAAATGATCAAACAGGTTTAACCTTGCGTTAGAATAGGTATGACTCACAAAGACATAATTGTGTTGATTTGTGATGTTATAATATACATGTCATCATTTTGATTTCATCATTACTTGTTAAAAATGCCTGTTTGGGAAGCTCAAAAGTCCTAGGTTTGAAATAAATAAATGGAATATGGTGTCAGGCACACAAAACTGCTCTTGAAGAAGATGCATGTCAAGTTGTCTAAGATATCAGAGCGCATGGTTCTATTATTATATGGCAGTACAAGTTGTTTTGCCCAAAAGGGAAACAAGAACAACAGTCTACAACCAGGGGTAGGCAACCTTGGCTCTTTTATGACTCGTGGACTTCAACTCCCAGAATTCCTGAGCCAACCATGCTGGCTCAGGAATTCTGGGAGTTGAAGTCCACGAATCATAAAAGAGCCAAGGTTGCCTACCCCTGGTCTACACTTTATATAGCCAAGTCACTGCCTAGATGATAAAATTTGAAAGGTGCCAATAACTGTTGGTCAAACAGGTCAACATCAGTGATGGTTGCATGTAAAGATGGGAATTGCTGGAATGTCTGACTATATGAAAGGCCAAGTACAATAATAAGCCGTGCACTTTCCTCAGCATGAGCGCAACTGGAACAAAAGTTTCTTGAATGCCAAGAGATGTTGGGCCTCAGGCTTTTTCCTCATCACCAGTATTTTCTAAGTGAGGTAAATTAACATTGTAGGAAATAAAATGGAGCTTCCCTTGAAGAGACCTTTGATGACAAATGAACCATCCAATGAATGGAGTGTATCTCAGCAAGAACACTCTAATAATAAAACCACTAAATTTACCTTTGAAATGGCCAGCTTTTGTTTAAATAAAGGATTTGGTGTTCTTAGCTTCAGAGACACCTAATTTTTAAAAATGATCTTATGAGACAACCTCCCTCATCAGTCTTTATAAATGCTTATTAACTATAAATACATTTGATTTCCACATTTTAAAGACTGACTAGAACAAGGAATTGGAAATAACTGTTGTATATGTACAATAAGAAACTGTCTTAATAACGTATCAAAAATTTAAATAGATTTTAGACTATGACTCATTCATAAAAAGTAATATTTTAGATTCATTGGATGACATTGTGTTGGTACTTTAAAAAGAATGAGTAAATCACTGCATTATTGAAGAGGCAATGAGAATAATTCTTCAAAGTAACATGTTTTTGCAGTATTATAATTATATAGTCTGGGAAGACATCGTTGCTCATAGGGTTTAATATATTTAGACATCCATATTTTTTAAAAACTACATACTGTTACGTAGCTGGACAATGGAAGAAGATTCTCTACATCCTTCTTATTGCAAAGAGATTTGTCCTTCAAAATTGGAAACATAAATTTATGGCCATAATTACTTAGCAGATTGAAGACTTGATGTTACTTGTGATTTATGAATAATTGGCTTATTGACATAGATTATTCATCAAATTTTAATAACAAAATAAGCTCATCCTTTGTTTAAAAGTGTATATTGTTTAAAACCTACATATATCAGAAACCCCTGATTTCTTTCTTTCTTTTTTTGCTTCTTTCTTTCTCTTTTTTGCCCCTTATTTCATTTCTTTTTCTGTTCCAGTTAAAAGCAAACGTTCAAATACAGGATGCTTGTCAAATGTTATCAACCATGGAAGGACATGAAAGTGCAATTCACCACTAACATAAACAATAGGGTGCACAAACCTCGATATGTGCAGGAACATGCATGTAGCACCTCATTTTGAAAGCAGCTGAACAGTCACTTGACTCATACACAGGAAGACAGCCACGGCTGTCCACTGAAGAAAAAATAGTCCAGGTGGCAGCTATGATTGTATTACTAAGACCCACCCCTTAACAATTATTGCAATCACATGATTATAGCTATCATCTTGACTGGTTTTATACACACATACACCACTACCATCACCCAGTGGATGCTTCTGGAGACAGCCAAGAGCAGCTTTTGAAGCAGCTGTGCAAACCTGGAAAGACTAATCCATATAACAACAACAACAACAACAACAACAACAACAACAACAACAACAACAACAACAACAACAATAATAATAATAATAATAATAATAATAATAATAATAATAATAATAATAATAATAATAATAATAATAATAATAATAATAATAATAATAATAATAATAATAATAATAATAATAATAATAATAATAATAATAAGAAGAAGAAGAAGAAGAAGAAGAAGAAGAAGAAGAAGAAGGAGAAGAAGAAGAAGAAGTTGGAAGGGACCTTGTAGGTCATCTAATCCAACCCTGAATCAACAGTTCAAAAATATGTGCTTAGAATGAATTCTCATTCATTCTAAGGTGCCTGTCATGGTTCCGATAGGTGAAACCTATTAAAGCTAAACTCCGAGGCTTGAGTTTTCCTCTAAGAACATTTTATTGGCTACAAAGTATCAGCACGGTCAAAAGTGAAACCAAGACTAAAGTTCCCTCCAAAAAGTTACAGTGTTACAAAGTTAAATTTCCCATCACTATGCAATCAACTACGTTTCCCAACAGAAGAGTTTGGCGGGCTTTCTAACATTAGGCTCAACCCCCAGTCCAACGAACAGAAATGACCTTGGTTCCCACAGGATAGAGAATTGTTTAGACTAGCATAAAACTCCCCATTTCTCCCACCCATTCTTGTGGCAACCGAAAACAAGCAAGATGGCTTCAGCCAGGTTCGTTGCAGAGTTGACAGTGCCACTTTTGAACAATTTCATAGCTGTAATAAAGATGCTTCAGGCTTAATACAGTAGAGATGCTTCAAGCCCTAGGAGATGCTTAGTTCGTTTTACACATTTTGGGGTGGTATGGACTAAATGCTTCCCACTGAAAGTCAGAAAACGCTATTATTCGTTCTAGCATTCAGTTCTGTTCCTTCCTCTGGGAAAGAAGATGGATATCTTATATAGATATGAAGTAGGAGAAATGGAGCCCCAATCAGAAAGTTTGGTCTGTGAGAACTGAGTCCAGGAGAAAGGAAGAGACTGAGATGTTCTATCATTTGGGAGGCCTAGGCAGTGATTAAGCTTCTCATTAAGAGGCCTCCTTCCAGCCTCATAAGAATATCATTATTCCTGTTGTGTACTTGCCTAGACGTGGATACTTGGGAATGGATGGTGGGAATGGATGTTGGAGTGCCTGGTGTCCCCTTGAATAATCCACAAAGTCCTGTGCTTGTGTCTCCACATATGTGTACAATATCAGAGAGAGTAGCTATGGCAGAGATAAATGACACAGTCTTTCCCAGTAAGCCAGGATTTGACTATCAGCATTCCTGGAAGGATATCTGGAACAGTTTTAAGTCTCCCAGGTAATGGGATGAAGGAAAGCATGTGATTTTCTTTCAGTACTTAGGTGTAATAGGCTCCTCTGAGCCTTATATTCCAATATTCATTTGGAATTATTTATATTGCAAGTTCTCTAAGAGACAATGCTGAATTGGACCTCTTGGGAGGTCTGGACCTGAATCTGGTTGTATAATAACAATAACACAACTATTTAACAGGAATTCTGGCTGTTCCATTGAAAATCTTTGGATGAAAAAGCCTTTCAGTTACCTATTGTAATTGGTTTGGTTTCCTGTTTTCCAGATCCCAGAAAAGATCAGCCTATGTGGGAAGTCAGAATGCATCTGTAGAGAACTACCTCCCTCCAATTGATTCAGTTCTCAGTTTGTCCTGTGAGTTACTGGTTAAAAGCATATCCAAAGTGCAATACAGCACTATGTATTTGCTCATAACACAAGCTATCAGTACTGTGTCTCTTTGGTGCAAAACTCTAACAATGTGGAATTCTGCACTGCCTCTTGCCTTGATAAAAATAAAATGCTTTTGTCTCATTCCTTTGAAAGTTAATTGCATTGGTGTCACAGTTTAACATCACACATTCATAATTTGCCAAAACCCAGAAACCAAGCAATTTATTTTGAATCAAGCTATAAAATGAATTTGGGAAAAATGTGCATATTTGCTAGATAGCTAGTGTGGAGTCATGGATAAAACTTTAAGTAGAACTGGGGAGACCTTGGGATTTTGATAAGAAAAAAAACTATATTTCCACAGTTTAGTGGATTACATTCATGGCTTCTAATCCAGCATTCTCTGAAAATATTTAGGATACAGATGTATGCTTAAAACATTCACCATGCCTCCAAAAGTCATTCAGTATTTCCAAATAAAAACAGCTCCATATCCAAATTGTACCCACTGAAATAAATAGAGAATCCCAAACATATATAAGAAATTTAAAAAAAACACCTTAAATCTTATTTCTCATATATGTTTGGGATTCCCCATTTATTTCAGTGGGCACAATTTGGAAATAGAATTATTCCTATAATGAAATAATGAATGATGTTCTTGGAGGCACGGTGAATGTTTAATTGTAGTATATGTGTTAGAGCATATTATGGGCTTTAGATTGGAGTCCAGTCCAGAATTGTCTATAGATTTTCCATATTTCATCTGTATAACAAATTTTCCATGCCTAGACTATGAGTAAATATTTCATTTGAGTTTTGTAGCTCTTACTGCTATTTCATGTATAATATGCATGCTATGCCTTTGAAGGGATCAAAGAGGCATTTGCATCTCTTACCAACCCAGTGAGAACTTTGGTAAGTCCTAGTGATTATAGCCATTCTGTACATTGTTAACCGTCAACCATGAGGGAGGTGGGCAGGTAACATTTTGTATATCACTGTTTGTGGTGGTTTTCCTCCTTCCTCAATGGCCAGTTCTAGTGGGTGTTGGGGAAGAGAGGTCTAGTCTCAGAACTCATCACTCCTTTTTAACATCTACATGAGACCACTGTGGGAAGTCATTTGATGGTGTTGGGTATATATTTAATATGCTTATAATACCCAGTTATACAGTACATCTCCACCCTGGCTGGCAGATGTTGACTCAGGATCTGGATGTGTGAGAATCTGGATCGAGAGGAATTCACTGACTGAATCCTAACAAATGGATCCCTGTGAAACTAGCGAGATGTCATCTTTGACTCTTCATGGGATTGCACTTCTCCAGACAGAGCTTGTGGGCAACATGGAAGTCAAGAAGCAGATTATAGTTTTACATAGATTCATCTTGTGTACCAGTGTTACCTATCCCTGGACTGGAAGGCCTCATAGTCACTCTGCTTTTCTAGTTAGATTACTGCAACATGTTCTATGTGGGTCTGCGCTTGAAATCCATCTGTAAGTTACAACTAGTCCAGAATGCAGCAGCATATGCTGATCTAGGTGTCCATATTACACTATTGTTCCCGGTTTGTTTCTGGATTCAGTTCAAGATGTTGGTTATCACTCTGAATGGCTCAGGACTAGGCTATGGGCGGGACCACCTCTCCCTAAGAGTATCTGCCTATTTCTCTAAAGCAGATATAGTGGAAACACTCCAAGTACTTTACTTTGAAGTTGTCATCTGGTGGGACTTAGGAAATGCTCCTTCACTTCTTCCCCCTAGAGATGCAGAAAGCCCCATATCCTCCTAAATTTCTGGAAGGCTTTGAAGAGCTGGATTAGCATGAGGCTGGAACCCAGTTAATCTAAATGTTGCTGTATGGAGCAGTATATATGTTGAGGGTACTCGGATTTTTTGATGCTGTTTCTATTGTCTCTTTATGTTTTAAATGCTGTTCTTATGACTCACCCAGCTTTAAGGAATTTTGAATAAACACATAAATAAACACATAATATTGTCAGAACAGATGCAAATTACATGTTTGTCTCATTTGTAGGTAGATATCACGACACATACAACATCATTATAGTTTGTATTGGATACAAATGATACTCTATACTTCAACATTAAATAGGACTTTGAATCAGTATTTCCATTACAGATGTTCTATTGCCCTGTGTTGATGCAAATCAGAGGGGGTGGAGTCTAACCTTTAGTATAGTCTGAAACAAATGATTTTTAAATATTCTCCACCAAATTTGTAGGCAGAGAATTGGATGTTAATATAACTTTGGAACAATGGCTTTATGTTTTTTTTTAAAAAAAAACGTTTGCCCTTATTTGGAATCTATCCAGATATCAAGAACAATGTATGGTGGGGAGAACATGGGAGTTGATTAAAAGAATTACTGTATCACATAACACTGGAAGGAACAATTAATTGATTTGCAATAATGGGTTATTAATAGGTGTTGATTGTCAACATATGAATTAATTGGTGATTTACAATGAAAAACGTCAAGTAATATAGTCAAAGTTCTTCTTAATTTAGTTTAGTTAACTACACTTTAAAAAAAATCCTTGTAAGAGGTATCTTTGATCACACAGCATTAGTTTCTCTTAAAAGCAAACATTCTGTTATTAAAAAGCACTTTCCCCCAACATTTCTGATATTTTGCTTACCAAGCTAAGCCTACTTTATAGCTAGTTTAAGTTCAGATTGTTGTCTTGAAGAATGGGGGAAATATGAAAGTGTCTTGGTTCATTTTTTAAAAATTATTCTTATATTGCTTTTAGAATAATGACAAAAAAGAAATGGAGCCCCCCTCCAAAGATTAAAATACATTGATTGTTAAATAAGATGGAAAGAAAGTGCTTTTAAAAGAGAAGGAAAAAATACAGAAAAGCAAAAGGAAAATAGTATCATATATCATTTTAACAATAAATAATTACAATTCTATGTGTAGTTATCTAATGTAATCATTAGTCAAGTACATATTTATTTCTAGTTGTTGTTGTTAGTTGCGAAGTCGTGTCCGACCCATCGCGACCCCATGGACAACGTTCCTCCAGGCCTTCCTGTCCTCTACCATCTTCTGGAGTCCATTTAAGCTCACGCCTACTGCTTCAATGACTCCATCCAGCCACCTCATTCTCTGTCGTCCCCTTCTTCTATTGCCCTCAATCTTTCCCAGCATTAGGCTCTTCTCCAGTGAGTCCTTCCTTCTCATTAGGTGGCCAAAGTACTTGAGTTTCAACTTCAGTATCTGCCTTCTAAGGAGCAGTCAGGGTTGATCTCCTCTAGGACTGACCGGTTTGATCGCCTTGCAGTCCAAGGGACTCGCAGGAGTCTTCTCCAGCACCATAGTTCAAAGGCCTCAATTCTTTTGCATTCAGCCTTTCTTATGGTCCAACTTTCACAGCCATACATTGCAACTGGGAAAACCATGGCCTTGACTATACGTACTTTTGTTGGCAGGGTGATGTCTCTGCTTTTTAGTATGCTGTCTAAATTTGCCATAGCTTTCCTCCCGAGGAGCAAGCGTCTTTTAATTTCTTGGCTGCAGTCCCCATCTGTGGTGATCTTAGAGCCCAGGAAGATAAAATCTGTCACTACCTCCATTTCTTCCCCATCTATTTGCCAGGAATTGAGAGGGCTGGATGCCATGATTTTGGTTTTCTTAATGTTGAGTTTCAAGCCAACTTTTGCACTCTCCTTCTTCACCCGCATCAAGAGGCTCTTTAGTTCCTCTTCACTTTCTGCCATTAGAGTGGTATCATCTGCATATCTTAGGTTGTTGATATTTCTCCTGGCAATCTTAATTCCAACTTTTGATTCATCTAGCCCTGCCTTTCTCATGATGTGCTCTGCATATAAGTTAAATAGGCAGGGCGACAGAATACAGCCTTGCCGGACTCGTTTCCCAATTTTGAACCAATCAGTGGTTCCGTGTCCAGTTCTCACTGTTGCTTCTTGACCCGCATATAGGTTTCTCAAGAGACAAATAAGATGGTCTGGTACTCCCATTTCTAGTACATTGATATAACTATTGTGTTTTTTTCACCTTCTGTGTTTTGTATAAATGAGTCCCATATTTTATATTTGTCTATACAAAGTCTATGTCTATAGGTAATCTGCTCGTAGGGGACAGTGCCTTGGTTCACTGTGGATTAATTCCCAATGCTAACTGGTCCATCAATATGGATTCTAGATGTTCCATGGAGATTAATTTAAAATTACTTGTAATGTTAGAAGGTAGGCCCTTTATTTCTAGCCTACCAGTTCTCCACTTATTTTACTGTAGATGTAACATAATGTTTTGCAAAAATTAGTTTATTTATTTTATTTATTTACTGAAATTTACTGACCTCTCAGTTCCATTGGACTTTGGGTGGTGTACAAATCTAAAAAAAATAAAAATAACCCATAATGACACATTGATCTCCTCTGCACTCTGGCTGTGACATTCCCCACATTCCTGGATTTTGAGTAAATTAAAGAAAGGGGGCCAAGGTGTAGAAGTGATATTTCTTTTGCACATTTAAGAATATTTTGATCAAATCTTGCTATATTTTGTATGTCACTCTATATTCTACATTTTACTCTACAACCTGCTGCTAAACTGCTGCTTTCATTTTCAGTGTATATTCTACTGGAGAGTTTGTGTTCCTAAAAATGCTTGTTCTCCGGTTTTAGACCTAGGAGGGAAGAAATCCAAATGGATCTTAGGGAAGCATTTTTCAAACGTATTATGGCATAATAAGATTCCTCAGAAGTATCTGAATCCTTGACCAAAATGTTTCTCTATCTCTAATCTAATTGGTAGAAGGGCAAAACATCAGCACGGCAAAACTTCTAATGAATTAAGAGGGAAAAAAATACAAAAAAGTGCTACTGTATTAAATTTAATCGTGTGTGATGTTTAAACATGATGTCCTCCATTTAACAGCTCATGATGAGGGAACATACAAAGGCCTTTTGTGATCTACAATTGTGGCACAGTATTAAACCTGCTACGATAATCACTTTTTATGAAACTAATTGAGCACATAATTTCTTTCCTTTTTGATATTGAAATTGTCCTACCCTGTTGTTTTCATTTTGGTTTTAATGGTCTTCCCTTGTTGTTTTAACCATTGTAATCTGTAGTAAGTGGTACTTGCTATTTTCCCTGTGAAATCCATGAAAGGTATGTTATTTCCATTCATTTTGATATCACTTGCTGCAATCATAGTGCCTATTTTGGAACACTGCAATGTGTATGCCTTTTTAACAATCCTAAAATGAGCCTAATTGTTTTTTATGGTTGTTTTACCCTAAAAGGGCAACTTTGTCTTTCAGATTCATTTTTTTTGTCTATCAGATACATTGTTTTCCCCTTGTTCATTTTTGTCAACCCTTTTCTTTGATTTGATTCAGCTTTTAATAATTACTTTTTTTGTATAATTCCATTGGCATTCACTGAACATTGGTTGACTGAAAGTATATTACAAAAATTAAACAAACAGAACTTTATATTCTCCATGTTAATGGATTTAAAACATGAAGCTTCAGAGGTACTCTCAAAGGGCAATAGAAAGAACAATTTTAAATTAAACCTTCTAAATGCCACAGTGAAGTCCTACCAGAGATGTCATGCCGAAGTCTCCTAGGAGAAATTTGATTCCAGGGTGCTCCTGATTCACACGTGAAGTCATTTCAATATTTTTGCTCTGACTGCCTCTGACATTTACCCTAAAGAACAGATATGGAGCTCAGGGACACTGACAGTTTATCTGCATGCTGAAATCTGTCTTGAATCTCATTTGGAGTTGGAAGTGTCTGCAGATTTTGTATGCTGGGCCCTGATTGCCTTTCTAATTCTTGTGCCCATAAAGAAAGATATCTCACTATTTTTCACAAGAATGTAAAGCTAATTACATTTAAATACAATCATTATTCATGGACTATTTTAAACTAGACAGATCATCAAAGTATAATTCCACAGTCAACTGCCATAGTTTTACCATGATTAATATGCCTAAGCCTAAAAGTTGCTCCATTGCAGGTACATCTAATTTACAGTGAAAGATGTCCAACATTAAGTCAGCCTGTTTATAATGAGTTTGGGAGGTAAGTGCCATTCGTCCCAAATCAAAATCTGCCTGAACTCAAAAAAATTATACTGGAAGCCTACATGGGCTATTCAGAACCCCACTGAGTTAGTCGGGAAGGACTTTATGCAAGAGCATAAAGTTTGCAATCTTACTCTAGTAACTTATCTTCGGTACTTGGCTGACTAACATATCTGGGAATTCAAAGGAATGACATCTGGAGCCATTGTGCTCCTAGTCTGGAAGTGCCAATCCTAGAGATCAGATCTAACAGGAACCAGTAACTTTGTCTTCCATTGTAAAGCAGCAGCTGTTTTACTGCCTGCTACATTTAGGTTCCCTTTCAAGCCTATTGTACTTCCTCATTGTGATGGAGGGGAAGGATAAACAAAGAGTACCAAGAATGTGTGCCAAGAGTATATACTTCCAGCAGGGTCAACCAAGACATGAAGACTATCGTCGCTGACGAGCTAAAGCAAGGAGGCCTTATACCGGGCAGCAACTATATCAGAAGATGCAGATAATGAGCAAACTATCATATCATATCCTTAATTTCAGACACCAGCAACATAATACTTAGAATCATCTAACACAGATTAAAACCCTACGTTGAGATGCCAAATGTGGAAACCAGTTTTAGAGAGTGCTGAAGAACATTACTACTGATGCCGATCAGATAATTGAAAAATCCAAAGACGTCAATATCTGCTTCATTGACTATAGTAAGACCATTGATTGTTTCCACCATATCAAGTTGTGGAATGTCCTTAGGAAAATAAAATCCCAGAACATCTAATTGTTCTCATGAGAAACCTACACTTAAGATAGGAAGCCACAGTCTGGACACAACATGGCAAAACAGAATGAATCTTAGTTAACAAAGGAATGAAACAAAGCTGTTATTTATCCAACCAATATATTGAAAATACATACATATATGCATACACACATGCATACACATGTACACACATACATATATCATAGAAACTCCATCCTAGGTCCTCTGCTAGAGGTCTAGGAGTTTGAGGGTTCTGCACAGTATCTTAGCTTTCCATAGCACTGGACTCTTTTGGACAAAATGCTTTGAAATAATTGTATGTGTATGTATATGTTTGTATTATATTGAATTGTTTAAAATATTGTATATATTTATGTTAAAAGCCATCTTCACACATTGATCCTTAGTGTTCCAATTATACACTTTCCAAACAAACAAACAAACAAACAAACAAACAAACAAATACAACCGTTTTTGAGTTGACTGGATTTGGTGAGAGCTATCCATGCTTTAGTAATATCTCATCTTGATTACTTTCACAAGTTCTATACCGGCTAGTCTTGAAATGTAATGTGAAAATTACATGGGTACTAATTGGAGCAAGTAGACTGCTAACTAATATACAGCACAGGGCAGAAACACCTTGGGAAGTGTGTGTGTGTGTGTGTGTGTGTGTGTGTGTGTGTGTGTGAAAATGTATAAGACAATGGCTATGACATTAAAAATAAACCCCCATTTGCCATCTTGTAGATTTTGACAAAAGCAACACATCCCTGCAAATAGCGATGAATACAATTTAAGGCATTGATACGGGCCTTTGAATCCTTAAACATCTTGAAATTTAACTATCTGCATGATGCCCTTTCCTGTTCATATCTGCAGTACAGGATCATCTGAAGATTCCTTTGGTGTCATAAGTCATTCATTTTTCTGGGATACAGACTTCTAAGTTACAGAGATGGCATATGTGTGGTTTTTAATGTTGTAAGTTGCCCGGAGTCACCTGCGTATGAGTGTGTGAACTGGGAAGCTTTTATTTTATTTTTTAAAATAAATAAATAAATAATAAAAACAAATATCAATGTCCTGGCAACTCTGATACTAAAATGGAGTCAATTATGCAAGGAAAAGAATGATGCAGCATGGGATTGATTTAATCAGAATAGATTTCCAGAGGGAGAACAGGAACTGAAGAAATCAAACAGATCAAAGTTGTGCTAGACATAACAGAGTGCCAGATAACTTTTAGTGAAGCCTTTGATTAATTCTTTTGGGAATTTAATAGCAACTATATTTTAATGTCATTTTTGCAGAAGCAGTTCAATTAGTGGCAGAGAGATAGTTAATGTACAGATTTTAGAATAGTTAAATCACAGTACAGTTTTACTATTTTCCTTTGTAGGCCGAAGCCACAAAGCAGGGGATATTGAAGTTCTGTTTGTGTAACTTAGTAGAATGTTAGTTGCATAATTATCTACTTGAAAGAGTCAGTCTCGCAAAGAAACTAGTTTCTTTCCTTCTTTGACTGAAATCAGGCCAAAAACTAAATTTGATTTCATTTAATGTTAAGATTCATTTAAAGTAAATTAACTAAATAGAGCTAGTGCGATTACTTCCCATATGCTCATTTCCTTCCTTCCTTCTGAATTACAGTTCGGTAAAAACTTTTGGGATAGGTTCTGAGAGAAGCACATTCTGTTTTAGCTGAAAACACTTCCATTCAAGAACATTTTCCATTCTATTATGCAACCTACTTGGGGTTTTCAGTGATTTCCAGAAATGGAAACTTCAAATTCAGCTCTCCTTATCTATGATACATAAGTCTCTCTCCCTCCCTCCCTCCCTCCCTCCCTCCCTCTCTCTCTCTCTCTCTGTATCCTCTACAACAGATATTAGCTCTACAATGATAATAGATATCTTCTACTTACACTATTAAGACTACTGATTCCTAATAAAGGTGGTCTTTTAATACAGGTAGTCCTTGACTTCATTTAGTGACCGTTCGAAGTTACAACAGCACCGAAAAAAAGAGAGTTATGACCATTTTTCACACTTATAACTATTGCAGCATCCCCATGGTCACATGATCAAAATTCAGACACTTGGCAACTGACTCCTATTTATGATGGTTGCAGTGTCCCAGGAACATGTGATCACTTTTGGGGACCTTCTGTCAAGCAAAGTCAATGGAGAAGACAGATTCACTTAACAACTGTAAGTGTTAAGTAACTTAACACTAGCAGTGATTCATTTAACAACTGTGGTAAGAAAGGTTGTAAAATGAAGCAAAATTCACTTAACAACTTCCTCGCTTAGCAACAGAAATTTTGAGCTCAGTTGTGGTCGTAAGTTGAGAAATACCTGTACATTCTCATTTATACTTGGGTTAGAGATGTTTATTATTTTTATTAAGTTCAGATGGTCCCAGTATGTTAATGGTTAACCACCTGTTAACTAAAACTTAAGGATTGGGGACTAGTATATATCCTTGCGAGGTCAAAAAAATCAAGATGGCAACTATAAGACTGTCACTGAAATCGTGTCCCCCTTTTTTGTGTTACAGTGTATGTAATAAAGGGTATGGGGATTTGAGTATGTAGCTTCAGCTGCCAACTTAACTTGTTGGACTTCTCCCTGTGGATACTCTTGGATTATTATGCAGTACTTACTACATTTTTCTATTCTTTCATGGGAATTGTACCCTGCATCCATGTTTAACATTGTGCAATGTGATCCTACCTAAAGAAAACTCAGGTGAGTCAGCTTATATCTTCTGATCTCTAGAAGCTCTCATTCATAAAAAGATATTATCTAGCTATGTTAAAAATAGATATGTTGGAATAATAATAGTAGTAGCATATGATCTAGATCAGAAGCATTAACCATTCAATGGCTTGGAGCCCACATCTTTAGAAGAGGTCAATTGAGGATTGCAGTAATCAAGGTTATGACATCATCAAACCGAGCATCATCTTTCTGAAAGTTTCCTTTTGTTTCAGCAAGGTGGGAGTTATCAGTGTTCTTTTCTTTGTTTTGTATGCACGTACCTGGGAGGGATAATGGCTAAGCTTAAAAGGAACTTTACATAACATTTTTAATAATTTTATTATCAAAAATGGGAAATCATTTCGTACTGATATGCCACTGCTTGCAAATAATTTTTCAGTAATTTCACATTGCCATTCAATGATATGAGTATTTGGTTGTAAAAATAGGGGTCCGTATATAACCTTTGTTAGTCTAAACAAATGCAGGAAAATGAAACAAAACTCTGCCATAACTTAAATCCAAGCTGCCTGATGACTGCTTTGTGGTAAATGAAATAATACTTTTACAGAATTGCTGACAATCAGTTTATTTTGTTGTTGTTGTTGTTGTTTTAGTGATCTACAAAGTGGCACAGAGATGTGTATTTCTGTGTCATAATCTCGGTACATGTGATTTGTCATCACATTGGATATATCATTATCTGATCTATGGGCTTGTGTTCTCTGTAGCTGTTTGGTGAAATGAGACCACAGCACAAGTTATAGCTCATGATCAGCCTGAGGGATAATTAGAGGCTTATCTCCAGCAGCACAGCAGGCCATTTATAGTAGAAATGATTGAAGACTCAAGCTGTGTATCCTTTTCTTTCTCTTTCATCTGTATAAGAGGTACAATCCCAATTCTACTCAGCAAAATGGACATGGTCATCTTATGGGTCAAGGGTTTCTGAGGTGACCACTATTTACCTACCTTGAGGAGACATGTTGCAGAAGATACATAATTTGCCTTGCAAGGGTGACACAGTTGGCGTCCTCAAGGTCCTTCATGTTGTCTTGCAGCCTCAACAAGCACATTCAATACCCTACAGGCAGTGGTGGGATTCAGCCAGTTCGCACCAGTTTGGCAGAACCGGTAGCTAATTTTTTGTTGCCCAGGCCCAGAATGAACTTCTGAAAGTGGCATCCACACAGAGAACCGGTTGTTCATATATTTGAATCCCACCACTGCCTACAGGGCTTCCATAGCTATAGTGGAAGTTATAGAGGCTGCTGACTGATGCTGTGCATTTGAAACTGCATAAAATAAATCCATTTGATTTTTCAAAGGGCCAGTGCAGAACAAAAATTGTCATGCCTTTCTCTGAAACTTTGCACAGCATGCATTGTTTTGTGGTATCAAAGAAAACAAGAACATAGGTCTGCTAAGGTATGAAATTGGGCTTGTTAAAAAATGAGCACCTAATCCTTGGTATGCAATATGATAGTCATGAAACCATTCTAAATGATAACAAACCAAAAATGTACTTTTAAAGTCTACAGAAGTTAATTCAATTGTGTTTTCTTTTAGCTTAACTGATGTACATGAAGTGGTCTTCATAAAATAAATACACACATACAAACAGTATTACTTTATATCAATATATAACTGATCAGAAAATATTGTATTATTGAAAAAAATGAATTTAATTAAAATAAACCTCTTGACGTTTTGTGAATATAATGTGGATTCTGAGAGATTGGTGAATTTGGGGAATAGGTCAAGTAGCTGTGACTTATTAGAAAGTGAAACTACCATCTTAGTTTTAAGAGAACTGATTCAGCAAACTTAGAAACAAACCGGGGAAGAGTTTTCATGGATAGAAATCCTAAAAGGGAAAACAACTCAAAATGCTTAAGAAATTCTGAAAAATGAGATTATAAAACCACAGACTAACACAAAACTACAGAGAAAGAAAAACAAGAGAGTCCAGAAAAGACCAGCATGGTTTCATAAAAAACTTTTTGATAAACTGAGAAACAAAAAGGACAAGTACAGGTAGTCTTCGATTTATGACCACAATTGAGCCCCAATTTTTTGTTGCTAAGTGAAATATTTGTTAAGTGAGTTTTACCCCATTTTACGATCTTTCTTGCCACAGTTGTTAAGTGAATCACTGAAGTTGTTAAATTAGCAACATGGTTGTTAAGTGAATCTGGCTTCCCCATTGACTTTGCTTGTCAGAAGGTTGCAAAAGGTGATCACATGACCTCAGGATACTGCAACTGTCATAAATATGAGTCAGTTGTGCCAAGTGTCTGAATTTTGATCACATGACCATGGGATGCTAAAATGGTCCTAAGTGTAAAAATGATCGTAAGTCATTGTAATGTTAAATGGTCACTAAACAAACTGTTGTAAATCAAGGACTACCTGTATAAAAAATGGAAAGAGGGACACATAACTAAAACCTGCAATTAGCCTGAATCTGCAAGGATGAAGTCAGGCAAGCTAAGGCTCAGAATGAACTAAGACTTGCAACAAATGCCAAAAATAATAATAAAAAGTTTGTTTCAACATATAAGAAACAAGAAAAAAGTCAAGGAAGTGATCTGTCCACTAATGGGAGAAAATGGCAAGGAGGTAATGGGAAACAAGGAGAAAGCAGAACTACTTAATTCAAAATGCAAAAGGAAAAAAATAGTCCAACTGATCAAAAGCAGTACAGTAGAAGACAGAAGAGAAATGTAAGATAAAATAGGCAAGAAAATGGTAAGAAAACACTTACACAATTTAGACACTTTCAAATCACCAGGACCAGATGGATTTCATCCCAGAGTTTTGAAGGACCTGGCAGATGTGACCTTGGAACCACTGAATAAAATATTTCAAAGTTCATGGAGTATGGGGAAACTGCCAGAGGAGTAGAAACGAGCTGATATGCTTCCAATTTTCAAAAAGGGGGAAAATGGATCCAAGAAGCTACAAACCAAACAGCCTGACATCAATATCTGAGAAAATCCTGGAAAAGATAATAAAGCAATGGATTTGCAAGCACTTAGAAATGAACAAAGCGATTATTAGAAGCCAACATGGGTTTGTTGAAAACAGAACATGCCAGACAAACCTTATTGCCTTTTTTGAGGAGGTGAATTAGTGGATCAGGGAAATGGTGGGAACATAAATTATTTAGTTTTCAGTAAGCCATTTGATGAAGTAGACTATAGCCTCCTTCTTGGTAAGATAAAAAAATGGGATAGACAGCATCAGATGGATTTGTAACTGGATGACCAACTGCACTCAAGGTGTAGTCCTCAATGGAACTACATCTACATGAAAGGAAGCATACAGTGCGATACTGCAAGACTGTCTTAGGCCCATTACTCTTCAACATCTTCATAAATGATTTAGGTGAGGGGCTACAAGGAGAACTCATCTAATTTGCAGACTATGCCAAGCTGGGGTAGATGGATTGCCAACGCTTTAGAAGATGAACTCCAGATTCAGAAGGATCTTGACAGTCATAAGCATTGGGCTCTATCCAATAAGATGCAATTCAGTGGTGAGAAAAGTAAGGTCCTGCACCTGGGCAGGGAAAATCAAATACACAGGAACAGAATAGACAGTACCTGGCTCAACAGTAGTAACTATGAGAAGGATTTAGGTATCTTAGTGGACCACACTTAAGTATGAGCAAGCAGTATGCTGCAGTTGCCAAAAAAGCATAGGCAGTCCTGGGCTGCATCAACAGAGGGATAGAATAAAGATCATGAAAAATGATAGTGCTGCTCTATACTGCTTTAGTGAGGCCACACTTCGAATACTGCATCCAATGATAAAAAAAAGATTAAAAAAGGATGCTGAGATCCAAGAAAATGCAGACTACAATCTTCTTACTAAATTCTGCAGCTTGGTAACTGTGGTGCATTCTTATATTCCAAGAGTTTCAGCATGCCCAAAAAGAATATGTTCGTTTAAACACTTAGATGAGATGGTGTATGGGTAGAATATTCCATCTGCTCCTAAACTGCTATAGAAGAGAATATTGCATTTCATAACTAAATACAACACAACATTCAATTCAATTTGGAAACCATTTTTGGGTTAAAACTCTATATTGCAGCTGTATCACATTCAAAATGTGGGTTTCTCTTAGTATAAAGTCCTTAATAGAAATTATTGTAATCTTTAGTTTCATTTTGCGATATCTATCTATCTATCTATCTATCTATCTATCTATCTATCTATCTATCTATCTATCTATCTATCTATCTATCTATCTATCTATCTATCTATCTATCTATCTATCTATCTATCTATCTATCTATCTATCTATCTATCTATCTATCTATCTATCTATCTATCTCTATCATATGTATATAATTACCTTTCACAAGTGACTAGGACTGAATAAACCAATAAATCACAATTAAAGACTATAAAAAGATTATGATTTATACAATAGTGACTGTTGCTATATTATTTGGCTTAAACAATGACTTAGTGTTTGAAGCTATATAGTCAGTTATTTAAATTTATTGATAAAATATTTAAAAAGTAAAAGAAAAGGAAATTAATTCACATCTTGTCCCTATAGCCATTTGGAAGCAAGTTTGATTTAAATCAATTGGCCTTTTCATAAAATTAGATATTAGATGATCCAATTAGAATTAGAATGCATGGGCTACCATTTAGATTTGCTTTCAGACTTCAGATAAATAAGGATTATCATCTTAATGTTTGCCAGAGTCATTAGACTGAGTTTCTAGGCATTTGCTGGAATATTTTCTTAGTTAAGTTTAAAGAAAAAGTGTAGCATATTGGTAAAATACATGAAAAAATTCTTAGGCCAATCTAGAACATGATCAGATTAGAGTGAGAAAAAAATCATCTCAGATTCTGAAAAGCCATTTCCAATCAGTTTTAGTCGTGGTTGTTCAACCTTTTCAGCTGTGGGAGCTGTGAAGGTTGATAAATTGATGGATGGATGATGCTGGGAAGTACATATATATATATATCCATTCACATGTCACTTACGGGGTCCTTAGCATACTTCCTCCTTTCACAGAAATCCACTGCAAATTATTGAGTTCTTGGAATCAGCAATATTTCATTTCGCCACTTAGCAGATCAATGGTTCACCTGGCTCAGGAGATCAGCTTGCTTGGTTTCCTGGTTGTCCTGTGATTGACCTGCATTTTTCAATTAACAACTGAAAGAGAGACTGCTCAGACAAGTCAAGCTTGCTTTTCCTGTTTACTCTTGTCAGCTGTGAGATAACAAACTTCCATAACCCCAATAATATAATTATTTCCCTCTTTTGTCAGTGCTTGCTAGACACTTAATCTTCATTAATATCTAAACTTTCTTTGCTGATACCTAAAATAAGCAACTTGGGGATGGAAGGGGAAAGAGAGCTTGCGGTGCTATAGAACATGCCCAGTGAAAGCAATCCCTTTTGTGAGCTGAATTTCAGAGACTGTTCTCACCACTCAGGCTCACCCTGTCAAATGGAATAGGAGCCCCTGGTGATGCAAGTAATTGATGGGGACAATTTAAAAGAAGATGATGCTGTTTGTTTCAGTCCTGGAATCTCCTTTAATGTCCTTCAACTTTAGTCCTGTAAATTCTAAATTTGCCAGCAACACAGAAATTTTAAAAAAATAGCAACAGAAAACAAAATACCTATTTCAAATTCAGTGAATGGGAAAAGTATATGCCCTTACAACTTGAAGGGTTGCAAACTATTGTTAAAAGTTGTAAGTAGTTGGTTGCACATCCATGATGTAATTATGTCAATGGAGTGTGCTATGCTACTTCCTATCTTGGTAATTGGAAGAAACAAACTATGAAGCCAGTATCAAGAGAAAGAAAATGTTTGTAGGTCAGGGTTGATTTGTGGGGTCCTTGATCTGTGGTGGGATTCAGCCGGTTCGCACCACTTCAGCAGAACCGGTAGCTAATTTTTTGTTGCCCAGGCCCAGAATGGACTTCCAGAAGCAGCATACACACAGAGAACCGGTTGTTCACATATTTGAATCCCACCACTGTCCTTGATGCTCTCTGAGCTGGGTTGTTTTTTTTTGCAGACATTTCATTACCCAATTAAGTAACATTATCAGAACGGGGAGGGGTTTGCTCTCTATTTATATACTAGTGGCTTTCCCTGTCAGTGTTGGTGAGGGTATTCTTGGCGATTCCTTAATTAAGCTGTTGTGTACTATTAGCTTGTTTTTTCTGAATTGGTAATTCCTTGATTGTTTACTTCTTAATTGTTGTTCTAGTATTAATCCTGGTGTTTATCTTTGCTTATCTGGATGTTCATTGCTACTAAGGAAGTGTTTTAGTGTTTTTGTTTCCTATCTGGTGTTTTTCACTGATTCTCTTTTGAATGGTATGTAGATGCTATTTATCTCTATGTGCCTGTTTTGTCTGATTTGTCTGCGTGCCAGGCTTCCAGGAATTCTCTAGCATTTTTGAACTTGGCTTGGGCTAGGATGCTCACAGTTTCCCGGATAGAACTATGGTGAGTCTGTTCATGACTTGTGAAATTAAGGAGTTTTAATCATGTCTTCTGACTGTTAGTTGGTTTTCATGGATGCACTCTGCTAGTCTGTCTGTTTATCCTACATAGTGGCTGTTACAGTCCTTATACTATACGTTGTGGATGACTCCTGTTTTTTCTTCTGGGGCTGCTGGGTCTTTTGCTTTACTTAGAATGTTGTAAGGGCTTTAGTTGGTTTGTGTCCTGCCATGATGCCATATGGTTGTAATGGTCTTTGGTGATTTCTGAGATGTTTTTGATGGATGGCAGTGTTATCCTTTTCAAAGCTTCTGATGGTTGTGCTGTAGTGGGTTGAGTAGTCAGGCATTTTGTAAGCAAATCCTACTGCCTTCTAGCACATATGTTGTTATATGGCTGAGTAATGAAAGACCCCCACAGTATGTAACCAGTGTTGTATATAGTCAAGGCAAGAGTAGAGGACTTGAAGTCCATGAAAATAGACCTTTCAGGCTTTAAAAATATTACATGTATGCTGCAAATACTACATGTATTTTAGTAGACTACATACAAATACTACATATGTTATATCTGTACTACATGTCTGCTGTAGTAATTGTATGTATCTTTAAACAGGTTTAGGCTTGTGTCTCTAAGATGACACATAATAGGGCAGAAAGTGGAAAATGAGGAAGCCAGCATTAGTGCACATTGACTCGGATGACCACTAGATAGTAGGAAAGAGGTAAAGAAAACACTATCTTTTTGTTGTTGTCCAGATTTCTGCAGCCAAGATCTGCTAGCAGTGAACTGCCATTGAAGAATGAAACATTTCTATTTGAGAGATTTGTAGCCAAGAGCTCCAGTTATGAGCTTATGAGAAACATTCTCTATTTCTCAGGAACCTTGGTGCTGCGGTAGTTAGAATGCAGTATATCAGGCTAACTCTGTCCATAGCCAGGAGTTCGATCCTGACTGGCTCAAAGTTGACTCCTTCTGAAGTCGGTAAAATGAGAACCCAGATTGTTGGGGGCAATATGCTGACTCTGTAAACCACTTAGAGAGTGCTGATAAGAACCATGAAGCGATACATAAGTCTTAAGTGCTATTGCTATTTATAAAAGTAAGAGCTAAAATAATAGGAAGAGTTTTACAAGCAAAACACAATGTTAATAGTAATAAGCATTGACAAAAACCTCTGAATGGTTCGAGTAAACATATTGGAAAATGAAAAAGAAATTATATGTTCTAATTCTTAAACATATAACCTTAAGACAATAAATATTTTAGTATTTCACACCATCTCCTTCAATAAGAAGAAATCTGGAGTATGAGTGCATGGCTTGGAACTGAAAATAAATAAACCTCTGTTCACAGCACAATGAATGTTTTGAAATTTGGAAGGCAATCTTGTTATTATTATCTATCTGTGGGTGTTCCTTTTAATCTCAGCTCTAAACATAATCTAAACATCATCAAATCATCTGCTGTATCTGCCTGTAATTTAGTTCTTCATCTGATACTGCATACTGCATTTGCATACGTTAATAAATACTGCATTTATTTACAATAATAAATGCACCCCAGCCAACTAATTTGTTTTCTGT
This sequence comes from Azemiops feae, assembly GCA_023970755.1. Taxonomy (NCBI): domain Eukaryota; kingdom Metazoa; phylum Chordata; class Lepidosauria; order Squamata; family Viperidae; genus Azemiops; species Azemiops feae. Next base: position 1,082,663 of record JALGBA010000269.1, on the reverse strand, counting down.
CAGGCTGATCATTCTTATTAATGTTAATGAAGCAGCCAGAGGGTATTTTGAATCAATGGTAACTTGGAAGGCAAAAAGGATCATCAGAAGCACTGTACTGTCTTACCCTATAAGGTATTAGTTGTCAAAGCCAACATGGAAAAGACTTCTATAACAATTATAACCCTGCTAGGACATTTCATAACTGTTGCTTTTGCCACACAGGTCCTATAGATTACTGTAAAACCTGGCCTATGATGTTTTACTAAGTATCAACAATGCAGTACAGTATATATTATTAGACAATCAGTGTCCCGTTGGCTGATAGTTTCAGAAATATTTCCTTACTTAAATACAGAAAAAGAATAATTGTGACTGGGCAAAAAGCAGTGGGAGCAGAAGCAACTTCCTCCTGATTTCCCCACTGATTTTTCTTGTAGGAAGCTGGTAGGAAGTATTGGAAATGATGATCACATGATCCCAGCTGACCACCATAGCATAACAGCATTGAAGCAGCCACAACTTTGCCAAATTTCAATCCCACAGGAGTTGTGGGTCTCAGATTTTGGACATATTCTTTAAATTAGCCTATTTGAGGTACATTGATTCAGAAATTGTTGCCCTATAGGACTTGGAATCAGAAGGAGGTGTTTGCTATTGGTTTACATATTTACAACTGAAAGAAAGATTTAAATTTGATTTTAAAAGGTATGGATTTGATTTTGTGAAATGAATTGGAAATCCTATTGTGTGGTAGTGATGAACATATAATTGCTAAGGTTTATAAATTGTTATTGAAATTGAATTGGGAGAATGAATATGTAAAGCATTGTATGATTCAGTGGGCAAAGAACTTTGGATATAATATAATGCTTGAACAATGGGAAAATATGTGGACGAAAGGTCTAATTTCACATTAAATTATAATTTAAAAGAAAAATTTTATAAGATGATGTACCGTTGATATCTAACACCGGACAAATTGTCAAAAATGTATAAAGGTATTTTAAATGAATGTTGGAAATGTAAATGTAAAGGATGAACTTTTTTCATTTATGGTGGACATGTGACAAAGCAAAGAAATATTGGAGCAGGATTCATATCCTAATACAGGAGATTCTTAAAGTGAATATAAAGATGAAACCAGAGACTTTTCTCTTAGGTTTAATGGATAAAGAACTTGAAAAAAAAAATGGAACTTTGATGTTGTATATGCTGAAAGCAGCAAGAATACTTTATGCACAAAAATGGAAGGATACTTTGATTCCCACAATGGGCGAATGGCCGCAAAAGTTGATGGAGTTAGTGGAAATGGCCAAACTGACTGCTATGATTAAAGAAAAGAACACATTTAATGTCCTTCCTACTTGGAAACTGCTTTTGGACTTTGTGCTTGTGGTGGAAAAAAAATGAAACTTTGACTTTGGGTTTTGCCAATTAGATAGTTTGATGTTATAGAAATGGCTGGTATATATTATTATATAAAAGTAAAAAGTTGAGGTTTTATGTTACTACCTTATTCTATTGCACCAAAAGGAATCGGAAGTCAATGCCTTTTTTCTTTTTGCTTCTGACCTGCACTTTTTTCTCTTCCCCTTTTCCCTCCTTATCATTCCATCATCTTTATTTTTCTTTGTGTGCTTTGTATTTTATATTTTGACAAACTAATAAAAATGTATTAACAGAGAAAAATTGTTGCTCTATGATGCACTGCTTTACCAAAACAAACAGACATGAGCGTTTTAGTATAGAATAATTTTTAGAAAAAGTGTGTCACACTGGTTGGTATATGTGTTTATATCTTTATGTTTGTATTGCTGTATGTTCAGGGATATTTAATAGAGCTATTTATATGTCAAATTTGAAAGGAAAAAGGTGCTTTGAAACTCACAGAGCATATACCAAGGATTACTTTGCAACTATTTAAAATATGTGCATTTTTCCAGGTTCATATGATACAGCATCAGCCGGGAGCACTGGGGAATTCTGGGAAAGGCTCAGTAGTTTAGAAAAGTTTTGGATAAATGTGGTCTCAACATCACTGCATGCTCTAATTGTAATTTAACATATCACAAAAATGTGTCAAAATCTCACTGAGATGATTACTTTATGAACATAATCTTGAGAAAACTATTCACGGATGTCCCATAGAAATAAATTATACATAGTACATTAATATGCTAATTCCACTTATTTGGTTTTGGTATATAGGACTTTTATTGGACTGTGGTTCGAAACAGCTGGAATCTGTTGTATCTACTTTATCTCACTTGTCTATTCCTTTGGGCTCAATAAATGATGTGGAGGAGACTTTCTCATTCTCTTTATTTATTCTTTGTTCTTTTGTAAGAGGCTAGTCATAACATTCTCCAGGAAAAGCATCTTATTGTTTGAAATGAAATCAACTTATCATATAGGTTCTTCTTTGCTCAACTGTCCTTTAAAAACTTGCATATACTGTATGTAACCAGATCCCTTAGGGGTTTTGCTAATAAAGCGAACATATTTTACAATCTACAATATGTAATGGAAAAAAGCAAAAAAAAAAAATGGCTAGAGGTGAAGCAAAATTTGAGTCATTAAATCTCTTTCTCTAGTATTTGAGGTTGAAATCCACACATCTTCAGGTTGCCAAGGTTTAGAAACACTGTTCTAGACTGACTGAAGCTTCTGGCAGTATTCCAGGACAACCATTGGTAGAATGCATTGCATAGCCCAGCTGTGTGGAAAAGAGGAAAGGGGGTATTATTACTTCCATCCTGGAAAGGACTGCACTAGCTGAACACGGACATGGCCCTTAGGCAGAGTTTTCATTTCCCATGAAGAAGTAGCTTTGAGTCTTGGAGGATTCGCAAGTTGCAGACTTGTTTTTTCAACGGCAATGCAATCTCCTTAAGAGGCAACAGTGGCACTGTTAGAATGTCTAAATAGATAAACAGCAACCGGAATTCAGATTCAGCCTAATTTTCCCCATACAGTTCCTAATAGCTTTCAGAAAAGACAGCAATATTATCTGCCTGACCTCAGTTAGCAATATGAAGTTAGGTAACACCAACATATTGATAGTACTGCATCTAAAATTGATGGAGGACTTTCCTCAGTACCTTCATATAGATGTAAAAAGGTGAAAAACGAGAACTGGAATTCATCATTAAAAAAAAAAAGTTGATTTCTTTGCTCTAGCAGCCATCATATGAAACTGCCTATTAAGGCATGGAATCACTATCGGCCTGAGTCTCAATCCCCAGACATTGCAGTTGGCCCAGAAGGATGCCATGTTTAATAAGAAAAAATAAATACTGCCTGTTTCCCAGCCACACTGAGTGCGTTACAAATAGAACACAAAAAACAAGAAAAATAGCAAGAGAGAAAAATGAAGAGTAAAAATGACAAGGATAGTGAAACCCAGATGGGAACAAAAAACAACAACCCCCACACAATATAATAAGAGAGCAGACTAAAGGCACTTTGCCTCTTGTCACCATGGTGTACTTTCAAACTTGAACTTGTACCTATGCTCAGTTAGGTTTTACTTTATGTCTTTTGGCACAGGTGCTCTAGGTATTATTTCTGCCATTTCCTCTCCTGGAAATCTTCATTAAAACAAGATACCATCAGGGATTAGCAGGTAGAAACAGGGCATTTAAGGATAATTTTGTCATGTGACTGATCATCTCGAATTGCCAGCAGACTACCAAACATTCAACTAAATTGCTCGCTGGACAATGAGAAATAAATCCAAGCATCTGCTTATAAACCATCCAGATCTATAAGAAGCTTCAGATGGAACATTCTAATTAACCTGTTTACTGCATGGAGACAGTGGGTGGTAGTCAATCCCATCTGGACCAGGAAGCAATTTGATAGTGATATTTAGATAATCACACATCTTATCTGAACCCAAACCAAAGGCTAAGATATGCCTGCCTATATAGGTCAGGCACAAGATTACTTGTGACAAGCCATAGTTTTTGAGGAATTACAAAGATAGTTTTTATTTTGGATATGCTTACTTGTGGTTTTGACCACAATTTCCCTTCTTATCCCGCCCATATATGACCTCTTTCACAAACATTTCCCACTAAAGTTTTCTTACATTTATTGATATCTTACTGGAGATCAAGTAGGCACTGACTCTTAGCAACTACATAATCCTATCAGAATTTATACAAATTAAAGTAAAATAAAATGACTGAAAAATCTAGTGAAATTGCAGTATTCTTTTTATTTTTAAAATCCTTATGGGCAAGCACTGCTTTACACTTTTCATTTAGAGCTGTATTTTCAGTTTGAAAGATTTCTAATTAAGATTATTCATTCTGTTGTCATGTTATATATCATATTATATATTATATATCATAGAATGTATTAAAATAATTGAGTCTAGAATAGAAATACACAGATTAAGCCAATTTTAGAAGAAACGTTCTGTGACTTGCAAGACATACTAATTGAAATAAAACCAATCAATAATTTCATATTCTTAACATTTTTATTCAAAATACATTAGAAACTTTCATACTGAATATTAGATTTGAATAGTGTGAACTTCCAGCAGAGAATGCCAGTATATATTTTAATTCTAATCACACTCTATAAAGAATATTGTAAAATTTAGTTTTAGCTGAATTCAAACAATGTGTAATCAGGCAAATGATTTTTTTTTTTAATAAAAGCACTCCTGACTGCTGATGCATGGAAATAAGTCCAAAATCAATGAAGGAGACAAAAAAATGTGTAAGTACTTGAGCTTAGGCAAATTTCAAGAGGAAAATATTCTATAAACATTGATATTTCATGTACCTGTATTCTAGGAATGAAGTTTATCACTTTATAAAATCCGGAGAGCAAGTAATTAGGAAACCCAAGCCTATTTAAAATGGACCAAAGATTATTTTTAAATAACAACCATTTTTAATTTGCATTGGTTGGAGAGGCAGTTAGATACTTTCCCATGAGAAGAGTAATTATATTAATAATCTTGGCTTCTTCCTTTTGCTTTTCTTTGTTCCTCTCGCAATAAGGCTGTTGTTTAAAGCACTAATTTGAACTAATGCATTAAAGAGACACATAGTTATAGTATTAAACATCCCAAGGGAAAGCTGTAATAGGCTTTCTACATTTTTAGTCTTTACACACATCATAGATAGGCACTAAATGGCTCTTAATATATTCGTCTATTGTTGCAGCAAACACCAGGAAAGAGATTTACTATTCTCTCTTCCTCCCAATTATTGTGAATTTTATGACAAACTAACCTATTGAACCATCTCTTACAACAGAATCAGAATTACAAATAAGTATGGATTAAGCTTCAGAATTCTTTGTTTTATATAAAAAATGTAGTACTTATTACATTGCACAATTAGTTTAACCAGTACCTTTAAAGGGTAGTTTCCATAATTACAGCCCTAGGCAATCTTCTTGGAAGAGCAGAAATGGTGACATCCCATGGAGTGCACATCCATGTAATAAAGGATGATATCACTGACAGTGTATTATTTGCTAAGCCACCATTTTTGTGCTCTTACAAACTCCCACCCATCCCAACCCTTTACTGTCCTCCATGCTCAAATGAATTGAATACCCCTGGTTAATTAATATATTCTGTGGTCATTCAACAGGAGGATAATACCAATATCATACCATCATTTTGAGCTCAAAAATGTGTGGATAAGCTATTGGATAAAAGTTTCCATCGTGTGTAATAATGTACAAGATCTGAAAACACATCAATGACCAAAAATTAATGAAAATGAATGGGGATAATGGAGAGATTTCATGAATTAATATTAATAGGCAGTTCTGATAACTGTTGACCTGGTAAAACTCTCAACAGACGTTTGGAATGTTGCATTTTATGGGGAATTTCCTAAGTACATTCTCCTTCTATAGAAATAGTGTGATATCATTGGCTTGCTAAGTAAGAGTGCATTAACCTTTTCCACCCTTATGCTTTCCTGCTCTGTTCAGAGGGCAACCTCAGGATTTCAGTCAGCAGATCCACTGTCCATGTTCAGTTCAGATTCTGATATGTCCTAAAGGCATCTGGGTGGGAGTAGTTGCTATATTGATATTATAGCCCGAAGGCATGCATTTCATAAAACCCTTTTCCATTTTAAACTAAAATGAAGAAATCATTTTATCCAGTTTTAAAAAATCAGAGGAGGTCTGAATTATTTCTCTGGAATACAATTTGTTGTATATGACTATGAAAGGTCTGCAGCTCAGGCATGGAAGGATTAGACCATCCCTTCTGTTCTCATCATATATAAGCCTTGATGGAGCATAAGTATATACTGTATTGTATGCATCCAAAACAAACTAACAAAGTTATGAGAACACATGGCTGTAAAAATAAGTGATGTGCTTAAATATAGCACTGCTTTTATCATTGGGATTTAGAGTTCTGACAGCAGGACACACAAACAACAGGGCTTTACCTGAATTTAAGTTACATGCTGCTTTTGTTGACACAATTTATTTGGTAAGTGCCAAAGGAAAGCCCTTTTGTCCAAAACAGAAAAGAAAGAAAATCTCCTTCAAATAATTCTGAAATATCAGCCAAGAAGGGTTGTCAATAGCAGTACAGAAACTGAAAACACCGGTAATATGCAACCTGAATTAGCAGGTGATAACCTGTGAGAACTTGCAACAGTGTCTCTGAATCTAGTGTGAAATAATGTGTGGCAATAATTACTAGGGAAAAAAACCAATTTATTCTAACAGAAACAAACTATTTGATTGCTTTTTTTCATTTTGGAGATATTTAATTATACTTAATGATGAAAGCAGTTGTCTATATCTGTATTTCCTGGAACTTCAGAGGAAAAAATTTCTCAAATATTTATTTCTATCTTGGAGAAAACAAACTTAAAAATAACCCAGAATAATATAGAATAAGAGGGGTGGAGGATACCTTGGAGGTCTTCTAATCCAACTCCCTGCTTGAGTGGAAGACCTTATACCATTCCAGACAAATTATTGTCCAATATAGTCTTGAAAAACTCCAGTTATGGAACATCCTCAATAGCCATTCTACTGATCAATTGTTCTCACAGTCAGGAAATTTCTCTTTAGCTCTAGGTTGGACCTCTCTTTAATGATCTTCCATCCATTTCTTCGAGTCCTGCTGCCAGGTGCTTTAGAGAATAGAAAATATATCATGCAAAATAATTGCATGATAGCAAGAAAAGAAGGCGGCAAACATATTCTCCCTGTTTAGATCAAATTGTTGTACCATATTGTCTTCATACATATGTTTGTAGTGCTGTTATAGGACCGATAGTCTCTTCCTTAACCTAACTTTCCTCACTTCAGATTTTCTTCCAGAGTTATACATTCAATAATTTGCAAACCTTTGGCTAGATTAAGGAACAAGGCCTCTCTAATGGTTTCGGAGAACAAATCTCGTGGTCCTTTGCATTGGCCATGCTAGATTAACCTGCTGAGATTAAATATCTGGAAGCAGGCAGATTGTCCCTATCTTCAGGCAATTTAGTAAATGGAAATTTATTTGATATCAGAAAAGACAATATTAAAAATGTGGAAAAGAAATCCAGACTCTAAAGATGTTAACTATAAATAGCCTATTTTAAAACAAAAACAAATGTCCAAGAAAGATTAGAGCAAATTACTCCTAAAGTTCCTTCTGTATTCTTTGGCTTGAAAAAGGGGACTTTAGAAAAATCCTACATACATTAATCAATAGCTATGTGGGCAGCCAACAACTAGTGTCCACTGGGAAGAAGGCAATTATCACTGTACATTTTGCTAGCCTCTTTTTTCAGAATCCTCCATCCCTCAGATCACTTATAGTCAGAATAAACATACCTCTGATGGAACCTCTGGACTCCATGAAAACTTTTGCGATAAATGGATGAGTCTTAAGATGCTGTTTTTCTTGCAACATAGGAACAGAATCCTCCCTGTGAAAATGGTCTCCCACGAATTTATGATTGTCCTTACTCTCCTTGGTTGCTAGAAGCATTTATGGAATAAAAGTTGTGAATATATTACAAAATTCTGTAGCTGCCTCAGTTCATCATATTTTGTGCTAATAAAAAATGCTATAGCTGGAGGCTAGTTTTGTAGAAACTGTAATAATTATTTGTTGCAGACAAAATGGATTTGAAAATTCAAGGCAAATGACATTGATACTTCATACAAACCTGTAATTAGAACATGCTCACAATTAAGAACAACTAATAAACAGTTTAGGACAGGTGAACCATTAGCACCTTTAGGAAACATAACTTTTTTTCTCCCTTAGTTTTTCCAGTTCATAGCAGAAAGCTAATATTAAGAACAGTATCACTGTTCTTGTCACTCAAAGTTACAAAGTATTTTAGAGAAATGATGAAATCAGTCTCTTCAGTATTATAGACAATTATTTCTATTGTTGACTATATTAGAAACAGAAATATATTTTGTAAATATAATAGCTAACCAAGCTTGTTGTCAGAAATAATGCATTACTGTATTCAGTGGTGGGATTCAGCCGGTTCGTACCACTTTGGCAGAACTGGTAGCTAATTTTTTGTTGCCCAGGCCCAGAATGGACTTCCAGAAGTGGCATCGACACAGAGAACCGGTTGGTCACATATCTGAATCCCACCACTGACTGTATTCCATAATGTTTGTTGAAATCACAAATCCAATATGACAAAATAGAAGAAAAGTCTTTTCTGTTTTATTCATTCATTCATTCTAAAATAAGTCCAAAGTAGGGCCACATAAAGAATATTACGGTTATCATACTTACTATTACCAGATTTTGAAGGAACTTTATATAGATTGGTTATTTTGACTAGTTGGATGTAATGGTTTGGTTTGCAATCTCTCTCTCTCTATCTATCTATCTATCTATCTATCTATCTATCTATCTATCTATCTATCTATCTATCTATCTATCTATCTATCTATCTATCTATCTATCTATCTATCTATCTATCTATCTATCTATCTATCTATCTACATCTACATCTACATCTACATCTACATCTACATCTACATCTACATCTACATCTATATCTATATCTATATCTATATCTATATCTATATATAAAACATAGATAAACATAGACCAAACCATTACAGTCAAAATAACCATTGAATAACTCCAATAGTAGCAGTCCATTATTTAAACATTATCAAACAAATTAATTTTGCATTTTTTTCTTCTTCCTCCCAGCAGACTTTAAATCCCATACATAAAGTTCTAATATCGGTTTTCTTCTGCTATCTTTGTCTCTTCTCTCAAAATCTTTGTCATGTTTATCAAAGTCCTTTTATAATTTCAGTGTAGCTTCTCCAATAAATTTCTTGTATTTCAATTTAAAGAAGCAATCCACGTGTCTTTTAATATGGCAGATATGATATTGTTGCCATTACGGAAACTTGGTGGGATGAAACCCACAAATGCAACACATAGCTAGAGGGATTTAAATTATTTAAAAGAAACAGACCAAATAAAAGAGGAGGTGGAGTTGCTCTCTATATAAGAAATAACTACATCTCTACAGAAATAGAGCACAACAATGATGAAAACTGTCTCAAATGCATTTGGGTCAACATAAAAGGGGGGGATGACATTGCCATAGGTGTATACTATAGGCCACCCAACCAAACAGGAAATAGATGAACGTTTTGCTAGTCAGCTAACTAAGGTATGTAGGAAGCACATCACAATAGTAATGGGTGACTTCAATTACCCTGACATCAACTGGGGGACAAACTCTGCAAACAGATTCCTGACAAACCTAGCAGACAACTTTGTCTGCCCAAAGGTAGAGAAGGGAACTAGGGGATCAGCCATATTGGACCTAATTCTTACTAACAGAGATGAAATGATAGAAAGTGTTGAAGCAACAGGAACCCTGGGGGGAGTTATCATGCAATATTGGAATTCAACATTATGCAAGCACAAGCAATAGAACACAATCAAATTAGAGTCATGGACTTCAAGAGAGCTAATTTCAATAAACTTAGAGAGAGCTTGGGAAGGATTCCATGGATGAGAATCCTCAAGGGGAAAACAACTCAAGAAGCTTGGGAAATTTTGAAAAGTGAGATTATAAAAGCCAGTCTAGCACAATGCCAATGAAGAAGGAAAATAACAGCTCTCAAAAGAAACCAGCATGGCTGCATAAAGAACTCTCTGATAAATAGAAAGACAAAAAGGACAAAAGACAAAAAAGACAAAAGTGGAAAGAGGGGCACATAACTAATACAGAATATCAGCAAATAGCCCGAGCCTGCAAAGATGAAATGAGGAAAACTAAGGCTCAAAATGAACTAAGGCTTGTGACAAAAGTCAAAAATAACAAAAAAGCTTCTTTCAACATGTAAAAAAGAAGAAAAAAGTTAAGGAAATGATTGGTCCATTAGTGGGAGAAAGTGGCAAGAAGGTGACAAGCAACAGGGAGAAAGCAGAACTATTTAATTTGTTTTTTGCATCTGTCTTTACACAAAGGGAAAAAACAGTCCAACCTATCAAAAACAGTACTGTAAAAAAAAGATTAGAAACACAAGCTAAGATAGGCAAGAAAATGGCAAATGAGCACCTGTCCACCCTAGACAAGTTCAAATCACCAGGACCAGATGGATTACACCCCAAGGTTGTGAAGGAACTGGCAGATGTGATCTCAGAATCACTGAACTATATCTTTCAAAGATCTTATCAAGTAGTAGGTTGTAGTCTACAATGCTGCAGGATCTTTGGAAAATAATAATAATAATAATAATAATAATAATAATAATAATAATAATAATAATAATAATAATAATAATAATAATAATAATAATAATAATAATAATAACAACAACAACAACAACAACAACAACAACAACAACAACAACAACAATAACAATAACAACAACAATAACAACAACAACAATAACAACAATAACTATTATTATGATTATTATGATTATTATGATTATTATGATTATTATGATTATTATGATTATTATGATTATTATTGTTATTATTGTTATTGTTATTGTTATTGTTATTATTATTATTATTAATGAATCAGCAAACACCTAGAGGCAAACAAAATCATTACCAAAAGCCAACAGGATGCAAGCAGCACACGAAACCATGCCCCCTCCGGTCTGTGGAAAAACGTCTCTCCATGGAACAAGTCCCTGTTGCCCAAAAGGTTGGGGGCGTCTGCTGTAGACCAGTAAGTGAAATTTCTGGAAGCTCATCTAAAATCTCCAAATGTAGGCTAAACATATTAGGGAGAAAACCTAGCATTCATAGACTTATTTGCTGAGGAGCATTCAAAACTGCAGTCTCCAGCCTGAAAATACCCCAAGAATCACCACCATATTGATTTGAATGTGCTTCATGTAACCTATACTTTGTTTAAACTTGGCCCTCAGTCACACCAGAAACTAAGACAAACGCAAGAAAGGCAAAGCTTCCATAATCATCATACTGTAAAGTGTGGATTATTCTTACCCATTCATTTTTTCTCCTTTCATAGATGAGATTTAAAGAGACTCTCATCAGACAAGAACCTGATAATATTTTAAAGCCTCTCGCTATGCAGAAAGAGATTGCTAGCAACACGGTGCTCTTGAGGAGTATATTTTTTGGGGGAAAGATGTCATAAGTTGTTCACTGAAATTCTCAGAAGAGGATCTGATGCAGAAAAGCATAAACTGTACTGAGGTGTAGATTGAGAACACTTATCTTGAATGGTTATGCTCTTGTGTGCATTTGAAAATGGGACACCTATATAATAAAACACCTGCAAAATATCATATTCTTCTGCTGGTAAATTCTGGCTCATTAGAACACCTCTTAGTGAAAAGGGATTGGCAAGAGTGGCAGTTTGTGTAAACTTTTCTGGAACGATTTCCTTTTACGATGGCCATTTAGTTAAAGGATGATATATTGTATTGTATTTTGGGAAAAGGAAATCCTGAATAAAGTAAAGTATAATACCAAGGACAGGACCTGAAGGAGAAAGAAGGAAAATGGACATAAAGTAAAAACTGGATTCTCTCCTAAAAAAAAGGGGGGGAGGGAGAGAGAGAGGACAACACATAGAAATGAAGGAGATAGATCTGATGTTGTTTGTGCGTTTTCTATGTTCCACCTTATATGACTTAGAAGAGAAATAAGATCAGTTGAAAAGGACAGAAATTAAGAGTAATTCAATAGAGCATAATGAATTTGGACCCTAATAAATGACATATGATACTTAACATTTCACACGGACAAACAAGAGAAATGCAATTTTGAAAAGGATTTGAAAGATGTGTTGAAGGAAATTTTATAATAATACTTAGGCTTGCTATATCTTTCAATCTTCTCCATCTCAGAGTACAGTGAGAGTAAGGTGAAAAATGCCCCATAAATCCCTACACTTCAAGGAAAAAATGTCAAGATTGTTAGAATAAAGAAATATTATTTCAAAGCCTTAAGCACATAGGAATTACTTTACTGAATCAAATTGAGACCTATTAATCCAACAAAGTGCCAAACAAGTGGTGTGGAATAATATTAACAAAATGGGCAAGGAGGGTGGTGATTTTTTCTCTCTCTCACCTCTCCCACTACTATTTGTTGAAGCTATGAACCTGGTTTTGTGGGGGGTTTTCTTTAAAATAATCGCACATTATATCCTGTGGCAATAAACCTCTCTCTCTCTCTCTCTCTCTCTCTCTCTCTCTCTCTCTCTCTCTCTCTCTCTCTCTCTCTCTCTCTCTAATCTCTGAGATTTAGAATCCTAAAACCAAATGTAACAAAACAACAGAATAATAAAACAATAATACAAAATTATGTAATACAGTGTAATAGTAAAAACATGGTGCTGCACAACCAAAACAATGTCAAATGTCCCTAGGAAACAATTGCCTTTTCAAGGCCTTTCAACAAAATGCTACAATGGCTGAAAAAGTACCACCAATCTTGTCCCTTCTCTGTCAACTGCATTAAAAGCAAGAATGCTTATATTCAAAATAAAGACTACTTATTTGTTGTTGCTTTAGTTTCACTGTATTTTGATGTTCTAAAAGGTGTAGTGAAGCTGGATATTTTCTACCTTCTCCTATAGGTCAGGGGTTCCCAACCGAGAGTGCTCGCACCCCCTGGGGGTGCGAGATGATATTCCAGGGGGTGGGAAAATTAAATTATAATGCATATGCATAATTCATTGCTGTTATTTGTAAGAGGTGCGAGAATATATCAGAAGCGTTCTAGGGGTGCGGGGTATAAAAAAGGTTGGGAGCCGCTGCTATAGGTGCATGCGAATTTTTTTTAGACTTCTCTCCATAGTGTTTTTGCATTCTTGGGAGTATGTTGGTCTACAACTGTAATAAACTTTAACAATTCCTGAAGGCGAGGAGCAAAAAATATTACAGTTGATGCTTCACATAGACATCTTCCTATCTCTGCAGAGCCTCCTTTGCTGCTTATCTTCCCAGTTTGTGAAAATCCAAATGACAAGAAGTTCTCTTGTGATTTTTCCCAGGGGTTGAACTAAACACAGGTAAAATAAGGGTGCTATGCAGCCCATTGAAGGGGTGATTGCACAGTGAAAGATCCAACATTGACACATCACCCTCATCCATGTAACCATACAAACACTACTTTCCATCCCTTAAGAGGATTATCATCATCATCATCATCATCATCATTGCCTTCTTTAAAAGAAAAAAGTAAAATGTCTTTCATTAAATGGAATGAAAAATGTAGAGATGCTCAGGACATTCTTATACAGTTATGTAACTTATAAATTATTTCAATATTAAAAATAAATAACAATAACTAGAGCCATGGTGGTGCAGTGGTTAGAATGCAGTATTGCAGGCTAATTCTGCCGACTGCCAGCAGTTCGATTCTCACTGACTCAAGATTGACTCAGCCTTCTATCCTTCCAAGGTTGGTAAAATGAGGACCAGATTGTTGGGGGGGGGGCAATATGCTGATTCTGTAAACCGTGTAGAGCAGGGGTGTCAAACTCAATTTCATTGAGGGCCGCATTAGCATTGCAGTTGCCCTCGGGGGAGCGGGTGTGTGTGGCCAGGGTGGGTGTGGCGTACTGGGTGGGCGTGGATGGAGTGGGTGTGGAGTGGCCAGCTCTACATCGTTCATGTCAAGGGGGCCTGTGGGGGCCTGGGCAGGAGTGGGACAGATCTGAGGGTCTCTGGCAGAAGGGGGTGGGACCAGGGCAAGTGCCAAGGCATGGTCTACTGGAGGAGCCTCCCCAGCATGCACCCAGGGGGCAGGGCCGACGCAGCAGGGGCTGATTCCTTGCTGTTTCCAGACGGCCTTGTGGAGCTAAGACTAAATGCGTTTCAGCATAGATGGCCACCACAAAATTGTACATTGGCTCCCGGCTGGCCTGGGCCAGGGCCAAGAGAGTGGGGGCCGTTCCCTCACTGTTTCCAGGATGGCTTCGCGGGCCACATGAAACCACTTCGCGGGCCGCATCCAGCCCCCGGGCCTTGTGTTTGACATGTCTGGTGTAGAGAGTGCTGTAAAGCACTATGAAGCGGTGTATAAGTGTAAGTGCCATTGCTATTGCTATTCAAAGTTTAGCATTCAGGTTCCCTATTTGAGAAATGTTTTATTCTATATTTTAGTGCTGGATTGCATCCAATGTCACCTATTAACCTCTGGACCAGAGACTATTAGAAGAATACATTCTTCATCTCTCTTGTAAACCCCATCTAGAATCTTTCTCACCAAAGAATACCCACAAGAACACTTTTGAAGATTAGAGACATGCAGAAAAAAGGGAAAGGAGGAAAATCCCAAAGAAAACCATTTTATCAGATGCAATCCATTTAGGTGAACTTGGGGATAGTTGAAAGTATCTGATGTGAGCACCCTTGAAAATCAGTATACTGTCAAAAAGGAGGGGAGTTAAAAACAATAAATATAAGGACAAGGTAACATCTTATCTATAATTGAACAATGATCTCTGTTTCTGCTTTTCAAACAAAACAGTAAATATATAAGATATAAGGATAGGCTCCAGCATAGTCCAAAAGCTCGGAAGAGTAAACCTCTTGTTCCAGATGACAGACCCCGATTGGATCTTGCAGCATTATCCTGAGACATGTATATTTGCCTTCATTCATAATAAATATATAAATTAAATAATAGAAACATATTACACTGCTTTATTTCATACATTTATCTTAATGTATAGAAATATTATTGTCATCACATGGAAGGTGAGTGTTATTTCAAATATTGTTTACCTATAACTAAGAAGCCACTAAAAAAGTTTTTCATTTATTTCTGTTCTTGGAGCTTGCAGTGGTTAATATTTTAAGATATGCTGCATGAGCATTACTGGCAATTACATCAGAGCTTCATTTAATTGCAATATATTTTGAGCTGGCTCTATTTCCAAAGATCTGTCAGCAACCTCAGCAATTTGTTAGGACTGCCTGAGTCCAGAATTTGCAATCAGAGGAGAGGAGAGGAGGAGGAGAAGAAATGTAATTATGAAAACCGCTTGCAGTTATCACACAATAGAAAATTAGAGTCTGATTTGAGTCTTGAGTCTTGCGTTACTTGGTGGGTACAGTTTTATTACCAAGCTATCGAGTCAAACCTATCTCAACCAATGTACACCAAAATGATTCATGTTACAGATCTGAAGACTTAAACATGATCTAGAAGTCCAGCCTACTGAGTGTTTTATTCTGAAAACTGAGAAACAAGGCTGTTTGTAAGAGGGTGTGACTAAAAAAATGTTGAATTCCTCAAGCAGAGGCATCTCTGCTTGGAAATCAACTACAGGTTAGCATGGACAATATGAAACTGGGCAGGACAACAATTGTTCTTACTGTATAAGACACATTCATAAAGGAGGAATAAAATATATGCTGGACTCAAGTAAAAATCAAGGTATTGTTTAATTAAATAATTTTCAGATGATCCAAATCACAGGTTATAGCGGTGTTCTCCCACCATCACCACTACTATCACCATCACTACTATCACTACCATCACCAAATAATTTTGGAGTATAAACTAGTCATATGTAGGTGTAAATTCTTTTCTGATGCCTGAACATTTCTTCTCTATTGTTTTGGTGTTGTTTTTGACCTCTATTAGTGTAAATTATGGAAGAAGCTATGGCTTTCTTTAACATATATGTCCATCACTTTGAAGTCTCCTTGGATGCCTCACTTCCTGTTTGGAAATGCCCAAGTGAGATGGAATAGAAATTATTTAAAATGAAACATGAGGAGAAAGGAAGGCTGTAGCCCATTGGAGAGTTGATTCTCTTGGCCATCTCATAATTAACTAAGAGCAGGAATAGCACATTACACCCATGAGAATTTCATCAATGTATCTTCTTCTTTGAAAGCACACTTTCATTAAATTGAACTGAAAACTGGAAGAATAAATGCAAAAAGAATTTTTGCCCCACAAAAAATTAGCTTGTTTTTCCCTCTCAATTGAAGCTGTACAGACAATTCTTATGTCACAAATATGCATCCTTTAATTGTTATTCATGTACATGGCTGATAATGCAGCATTGCAAGATTCTAGATTTTATTGTCCTGTGATGGAAGATTTCTGCACTGGGTAACATATAGTTCCTCACCTCTTTCAAAATGAAATAAGCTATCTTGTTATGCTTGCCTTCATTTCCTAATTGGGGCCCTAGATTATCCTGGCCCAAGAGCACCTGTGCTAATGATAACAGAAGCCAGAAGCAAAACTGAGGCCATAACTTCAAAATCTTTGCCAAATTGGACAGGATACTGTGTGGATGTATCAGATTCTGATAAATGCTGATTCTCAATGAGCTCTTGGGCCCTAGAAAGTATGATATCACCAAGATCATGAATATTCTCCCCTTATATACATACATGTACAAATGTTTGAAAAACAATTTACTTGTGCTTTGTCGTGCATGTGTGAATCAAATATAAACATATGCATGTGTTCATTTATGAAAATGCAGACTTGGAATATTTTATTTTGGAATTCTGTGGTATTCTCCATGGACTTTATATGCTGGAAAGAGGAGTTTTCCCATGGCAATTTAATACAGAATTCATCATTTTGCTTCACTCATATGATTTTATTATAGTTTGCAATTACTCTGAAAAATGCGGAGTGGAGAGAAGGAAAAATATTTAGTTAATTATTCAATTCACTGTCATATTCTCTTCACTAATTTCAATCAAACCTGGTCCAGTCTAGTCTACTAAACAGAAGAACTGGGGTGACAGCAGATATTTGAGGGACTGCCACAAGGAACACAGGCTCAACTATTCTCCAAAGCACTTGAGGGCAGGACAAGAAGCAATGGATGGAAACTAATCAAAGAGAACCAATCTAGAACTAAGGAGAAATTTTTGGCAGTGAGAACAATTAACCAATGGAACAGCTTGTTTCCAGAAATTCTGAGTGCTCCAACACTGGAGGTTTTTAAACAAGAGATTGGACAACCACTTGTCTAAAATGGTATAGAGTCTCCTGCTTGAGGAGGGGGTGGACTAGAAGACCTCCAAGGTTCCTTCCAATTCTGTTATTCTGTTAAAATATTATAGAGCAGTTATTCTAATCTACTAATTAAGCAGACCCTGCCATGTTGCTGGAATAACACTAGGAAGAAGAAGATTCTGATCTACTAGTTGTATATTAGAAAGCCACTATATTATTACAACACTTGAGGTGCTAAAACAGCAGAAAAATTGGACTGAACTGGTACCAAAATTGTGATAGGAGATTTGGTATGACTTTCCACTAAGATTTCACCATCTGCCCACCAATCTAAAAAGTTGGGCTCAAAGTTTATTAGCCCCTTCCCAGTTACAAAGCATAATAGTTTCTTCTGCACCAATTGCCATGTAACAAGATGGGACAGCATAACTCCACCTGATTCTGCATGGCAAAAAATATTTAGTAGGTCTAAAGCATGGGTGTCAATCTCGCCACGTCATGTGACATGTCGCGACGTATTGCGACTCTTTTTGCATTGCCAGCAATGGGATGGGCGCGGCTTCAGTATGATGAAACCGGCCTGCGGGCTGGCAGTTTGACACCCCTGGTTTAAAGGGATGAAAATATAACTTTGATTAACGTGTGCAGAAGCAACTAAAGGAAACTGAAAGACAGCAAAGAGAGGCATTAGAAAGAAATCAGCAACCTGATTTCACACCTGACACTAGAATCCTCATTTTCATCAGCACCTGGGGCGAACCAACCTCTCCCACCCCCTTGTGATAAGCCACTGTATAACAAATAACTAAATACAATCTTTAACTATTGGAAGTCTGTCTGGGGAATTCTGGGAGTTGAAGTCCATTTACCTAAAAGTGGCCAAATAACAATGTTCTATATAGTTGTGATATAAATGGTTCATTCTCAACTGTTTTTCATGGCATACAATATACGGAGCTTGCCAAGCCAGCACTGGCGCTGCTTTTGTGATATTTGTCTTTTCCAATTACATGAGAAGGTGGGGTTTTTTTTCTCCATTCAGAAAATGCAGGTTTTTCTTTCTCATTTGTATCCTTCACCTAGCAAATTTTGCCAGAATATATTTTAATTATTCCTCTGGTCCATTGTCAAGAGCTTTTTAGCTAATTAAAGTTTCAGCAATGTAGCCTTTGAAAATATAAGAAATGCATTTAACCCAGTCCTTTGTCTCTAGTGCTGGCCATATAATGTTTTAGGAAGCTGATATGGTTTTCTGTAATGTTAGTTCTCAAAGACATTTGTTTTTAAACCTATCATGCTATGAGATATTTACAAGTAGATTAATTGACATAATTATTGCTTTAAATAACTTTTTTGGAAAGTGGATGTTGTCCTTTGTGAAGAAATCCTTTTTTCTTAATATTCTAAAGCTATTGCTAATAAATTATATTGAATGACAGTAAATTCTGCCATAAATTTACCTATTTATTCATTCCATTCTTAAATTTTAAAGCCTCCATTGGGCTTTTCAGATCTTTCAACATTGTATAGAAATCCACTTTGCAATTTCTCTTCTTTGTCTGCTGCACTGGATGCTACTCAAAAGAGTCTTCCTTCTTCCATTTTCTATTGAGAGTTTCAGATAATTTCTTTAGAATTCCTTTGAGAATGTATTTGAAATGGACATTCTGCTCGCAATAAATTTGTGTCTATAAAATAAGATTTTTCCTTTTATAAAATTATGATTGCTATTTGCAGATACCAACCATATATTTTCTCTCACTTACACACAAAAACCACTCTCATGGAACTATGTACACAAATATTTCAGTCCCTTCATCCAGCAGAAACATTCAAAATGCAAAAGAAAAAAACAGAATAAAGGGGAGCTGTGTAGAGAAAGGAGGAACCATAGAACATGGAGGAAACAAAACTGCATTGAGATGAAGTGAGAGGGAGAGAAGGGAAGAGAAGAAAAAGTTCAAATATTTTCAAAATTTAGGTGAACAACTTTTGATAAGGATGATGATGAAGAAGATGATGAAGCTGATGATGAAGATGAAGATGGTGGTGTCCCATCAAATTTGTGTTGACTCCGATCTTCTAAAACATACTTTGAGGCAGCCAAAGTAGTACCATCTTGTATTTTGTGACCCACAAAATACTCATGCATCAATTCTGTGGTGCCCATCAACCATAGGTCATATTATTATTGTGGTTCATCACATAGTCAGCCAGATGTTTAAACTGGATTTGGCATTTTTATTCACCTATTAAGTCCTTTCCAAGGGACTGGGACAGGTAGATGTTTTTGTTTGGTAGTGTTAAAGGTATCACCACCGACATAAGCTGTTCTGAGTAAAGTTGCCTTTTGCCATTGACTGAAGGTTTTGTCAATACCAATGATATTCAAGTGGTGCTGGAGTTGTTTAGGGATTTCACCCAAGACACCTATTACTGTTGATATTACTTACCACAGTAATTCTACTTCTACTTGCAAGTGTTTATATTTTGTAATTTTCTCTAGTACTTTCTGCTATCTTCAGGTATTGCAATATCCATTATGCAGACTCTTCTTCTTTCTTATCAACAATTGTTAAGTTTGGGGTATTGTGTGGAAGATGCTTGTGTATTTGAATTCTAAAGCCTCACAACACTTTAATTTCCTCATTTTCTATTACTTTTTCTGTTTTGTGGTTCAACCAGTTCTTGCATGCAAGCAAATGGTATTTCTTGCAGATCTTCCAATGCACCATTGTTGCTACTTTGTCCTGCCATGGTAGTCAGATTGTGCAATCTTCTTGCAACAGCTAACTAGGTGGTCCACTCTTTTGTCAGCTTTTTTGCAGAAGCAGTATTTGTTTCCTGTTGTTGTCTTCTCAGTTTTAGCTTTTTATGCATTTGTTCTTATGGCTTGATCTTGTGCAATCAGAATTAGCCCCTCTGTCTCTTTCTTCAGTGTTCCTCCTTATAAAGGCTCATCATACAGTCAGCCAGATGTTTAGATTGTTATTATTCTACAACTTGCTTATATGGCAATCATCAAAAGCTTCCATTGATCAGAGGTCTGTATTTGAACCTTATTACAGATCTTGCCCCAAACTTTAGAGGCCGACCAAATGACTGCTATGTTATTTTTATAACATTTGGTTTATCAGCTCAAAACTACAATAATACAGACATGCTCCTGTTTCAAGTAGGAAAGGACACAATCCAGAAATTTATAAATGAATGGGGCTGTAGGAGAAATAAGTTATAAAACAATTTTCAAATATCAGAAACCTGATCTGTGCTGCAGTCACCATTCTTGGTAACAACTGTATCTCAAAATAAAAACTTGAATCACGTATGATATAACATAAATCTTCCCTTTTCTTTCTCTTTCTCCCCTATTTTGAATAGCATCTATATCCCTTCAAAAGAAGAAAGAAGACAAAATTGTTTGCCAGAAAACAACTGAACAGGGAATAGGAAGATGGAGCTGCAGGATTTCATGTGAAAATAATTTACATAGACTAAAGTCCTTAATTTTTTTTTAAAAAAAATGCAGTATGCTTACCATGGCAACCTTTTGATCACATAGTTCACACTCTCCTGTGCTTTAAAATACACTGCACTTTGTTCAAAAGACTCCCACACACACCCCTGCTATGCGATATTAACATTTTGCTAACACAGAAAAGGAGAAGAAGAAGAAAGGAGGGAGGAAAAACAATCTGCTGGTATTATCTTGTCTCTCTAGCATTCTCCTGATGCAAGTATGATCTCCGTGATATTGGTATACAGTATATCAATGCAAAGTAGGTCCATGTGTGCTGTATGAATACCTATACTATAAGATACATAAAAGACACATACAAACTTGGCTCACGCGTTGCACAAAGCCATGGTTTAATCTGGTTTATGGAATAAATAATAACTGGCTAAGTTTTGCTAAGTTTTGCGTAATATAGCAAGCATGCCACCTAAGCATACCCATATTGTTTAAATATTGCCCATAGAACTGCCTGGTCATTTTGATCTTAAAGGGTTGACATGCTCCAGGTGCCATCAATTAAACAACATCTTTTGTTTATCTTTTACTTTTATCAGAATCCCGGAAGTGCACCTTCTTTGTAGAGGTATTTGCTTCCAGAACCAGATTTCACCCAAGATCTGGATGGGCTTCGTTCTGCTGCCTGTTAGAAGATATGTGAAGACCTGGTTCTTCACCCAAGTCTTTGGTGAGGCAGAATGAGATTATGTTTGCCATCTTTTATTCTTATCTTTTATATTTATTAATTTAATTGCATTTTCTTTTATTGTTGTCAGGTGCCCAGAGTTGTTGAAAGTCAGGAGGCACACAAGCTTAAATAACAACCATAAGAGCAAAACAATAGCTGCAGCAAAATTTCACAAACTGACTATAAACAGCATCATGACTGAGTTACCAAAGTTTCACTGGAAACTTTGCCAGAAGTTTGGATTTGAATGTGCAGCTGGAAATATAAAATTGAGAAGTTTTAGAAGATGAACAGGTTAAGATTTCATGGGACTTTAAAATCCAAACAGACAGGCACTTTGTTCATAACATGTTTGATATAATAGTCATTGAAAAGAAGAAAGTCTGGTTCATTGATATTGCTATACTTGGTGATGCTAGGATTGAGGAAAAGCTATCTGAAAAAAATG
Source organism: Azemiops feae (assembly GCA_023970755.1). Lineage (NCBI taxonomy): Eukaryota > Metazoa > Chordata > Lepidosauria > Squamata > Viperidae > Azemiops > Azemiops feae. The sequence continues at coordinate 1,060,597 of JALGBA010000269.1, read as the reverse complement.
GGAAATATAAGGATTTGCAAATCAAAGATGAACACTTATCAAAAAAAAATATCCATTGTTAGACCAATCATTTGGAGCAACACTTAAAGGACTCCCTTGCCATTTGGAAATTTTGAATTTATTGAACCCGAACATCCTAATATTACAGTCTGTCTGTCTGTCTGTCTGTCTGTCTCTGTCTGTCTGTCTGTCTGTCTGTCTGTCTGTCTGTCTGTCTGTCTGTCTGTCTGTCTATCTATCTATCTATCTATCTAGGAGGAGGAGGAGGAGGAAGAGGAAGAGGAAGAGGAAGAAAGAGGAAGAAGAAGAGGAGGAGGTGGTGCAGTCTTGCAGCTTCATATTCTTGCCAGGATTTCAAAATTATACTGTCAAACCTCTACCTATAAAAAGAGTTTGTCTGAGAAAAGAGAAAACCAGAAAGAACTGCCACCATAAATACTGAATTTATGTTTATTAAATCAAAATAAAACTATCAAACAGCAAAGAAAACAGACATAGAATTCAAAATACAACCAGTAAAAGCTCAGTCTAACTCAGCTAATTATATATTACTAATTTGAATAGCATTTTGGGATTCAGAACATATACAGACTCCATTGCAGTTTAAAAAAGCTTTAAAGAATAATAATAATAATAATAATAATAATAATAATAATAATAATAATAATAATAATAATAATAATAATAATAATAATAATAATAATAATAATAATAATAATAATAATAATAATAATAATAATAATAATAATAATGTTGGAAGGGACCTTGGAGGTCATCTAGTCCAACCCCCTGCTCAGGCAGGAAACCCTATACCATTTCAGACAAATGGCTGTCCAGTCTCTTCTTAAAAACTTCCAGTGTTGGAGCATTCACAGCTTTTGGAGGCAGGTTGTTCCACTGGTTAATTGTTCTAACTGTCAGGAAATTTCTCCTTAGTTCTAGGTTGCTTCTCTCTTTAGTTAGTTTCTATCCATTGCTTCTTGTCTTGCCTTCAGGTGCTTTGGAGAATAGCTTGACTCCCTTTTCTTTGTGGCAACCCCTGAGATATTGGAACACTGCTATTATGTCATCCCTCATCCTTTTCTTCATTAAACTAGACATACCAAATTCCAGCAACCGTTCCTTATATGTTTTAGCCTCCAGTCCCCTAATCTTCTTTGTTGCTCTTCTCTGTACTCTTTCTAGAGTCTCAGAAACATCTTTTTTACATTGTGGTGACCAAAACTGGATGCAGTATTCCAAGTGTGGCCTTACCAAGGTATTGTAAAGTGGTATTAACACTTCATGTGATCTTGATTTGATCCCTCTGTTAATGCAGCCTAGCACTGTGTTGGCTTTTTTGGCAGCTGCAGCACACTGCTGGCTCATATTTAAGTGATTGTCCACTAGGACTCCGAGATCCCTCTCACAGTTACTACTATTGAGCAAGGTATCACCTATACTATACCTGTGCATTTGGTTTTTCTTGCCTAAATGTAGAACCTTACTTTTTTCACTATTGAATTTCATTTTGTTAGATAGCGCCCAATGTTCAAGTCTGTCAAGATCCTTCTGTATCTTAAGCCTGTCTTCTGGAGTGTTGGCTACTCCTGTCAGCTTGGTGTCGTCTGCAAATCTGATGAGTTCCCCATCTATTCCCTCATACAAATCATTGATGAAGAAGTTGAAGAGCACTGGGCCCAGAACAGAGGCACCTGAGGCACCCCACTACACACTTCCCTCTATGTAGATGCAGTTCCATTGAGGACCACACGCTGAGTATGGCCAGTCAGCCAGCTACGAATCCATCTGGTGGTGATGCTGTCTAACCCACATTTTTCTATCTTATCAAATAGTAGGTTGTAGTCTACTTTATCAAATGCCTTACTGAAGTCCAAGTAAATTATATCCAAAGCATTCTTCTGGTGCACTAATTTTGTCACTTGGTCAAAGAATGCAATAAGATTTGTCTGACACGATCTGTTTTTGACAAACCTATGTTGGCTTTTAGTAATAACTTTTTTTGCCTCTAGGTGTTCGCTGATCCGTTGCTTGATTATCTTTTCCAGAATCTTCCCAGGTATTGAGGTCAGACTGATAGGTCTGTAGTTTCCTGGATTCATTTTTTTCCTTTTTTGAAGATGGGAACTACATCAGTTCTTTTCCAGTCCTCTGGCAGTTCCCCAGTGCTCTAGGATCTTTGAAAGATATAGTTCAGTGGTTCTGAGATCACATCTGCTAGTTCCTCCAGAACCTTGGGGTGTAATCCATCTGGTCCTGGTGATTTGAACTCGTCTAGGGTAGACAGGTGCTCACTTACTATTTTCTTGCCTATCTTAACTTGTGTTTCTAATCTTTTTTTTACGGTACTGTTTTTTGATAAGTTGGATGCAAAAAACGAGTTAAATAGTTCTGCTTTCTCCCTGTTGCTTGTCACCTTTTTACCACTTTCTCCCCCTAAAGGACCAATCATTTCCTTAATTTTGTTCTTGTTTTTTACATGTTGAAAGAAGCTTTTTTTGTTATTTTTGTCTTTTGTCGCAAGCCTTAGTTCATTTTGAGCCTTAGCTTTCCTCATTTCATCTTTGCAAGCTCGGGCTATTTGCTGATATTCTGCCTTAGTTATGTGCCCCTCTTTCCATTTTTTATACTTGTCCTTTTTGTCTTTCAATTTATCAGAGAGTTCTTTATGCAGCCATGTTGGTTTCTTTTGTGAGCTGTTATTTTTCTTCTTATACTTTTCTTCTTATATTGTCCTCTTATCTTAAGACACTTTTCTTCTGTTTTCTCTTCTCTTTTCAGAAGAACAGTTTTATCTCTTAAGTGAGATGGTTTCAAATAACCAAGTTATGCCCCCTATTTCTGCTGTTGTAGGTCTTTTTATCAAATCAGAACATTATCTTGTGGCTAAACTAACCAACTAATGCACTACAACTGAAGAAGCAAGCCAATGGTCTCTTTTCACAGCTTAAACTATTAAGTCAAAAAGGAGATACACTTTACAGAACTACATAGAGCTTTGGATTGGAAGGCAAAATGTGCTTGATAGTGCCAAAGACCGTGGAGGTAGCATCTGTTTACAACTCCTTAAGCCAAAGGCAACTTTTCTCTGTGGAAAAAAAGCTGCAGAGGTCAGCCAAGCAATCATAGGAAAAAACACTGTGCTTTAATGAAATACAGAGAGACTCTAAGTGAGGGTCCCTGCATGCTTTGAAGACCTTTTTTGCCTCAGATGGTCAGTTAGATGGTCAAATGTCAGATGGTCCTAATATTAGATATCCTCTATTAAAACATAAAGATGATTTTTTCCTGTTATGACCTTTTAGTATGGGGCCAGCTTATGGAATATTCTAGAGTCATATCAATGTCTGGAATAGGTATATTGATACTGATATGCACTATACTATATGCACTAGCACTATATTGATATATGCCAAGATTTCTTAGGAAACATTATCACCGTTTCAATCAATGACACATACAGTTCTAGATAAAATACTTCTGTGTGACAATATTTCATTGTTCAGTAATAGGAGATGTAACAGCCATATTTTCCCACAAGAATATTCTACTCAACAGCCGGTAATGGAGTTCTTCTGGAAGCAGAACTAAATAAAACATGCCTGAATTCTTGCTATGTTTCTCCAAGCTTTTATCCTTAATGATGCACATTTGCTCTCTAAGAGCTAGAAAAGATTTAGATTAAATCACATACTTATATTTGCACCAAGTATGATTTGTTTAACAATGGCTTGTTAACCAAGCCATCCTGCCCACCATGCAGTTCTAAAGCATGCAAATGCAAGTAGACAAATAGGTAGCACTTCAATGGGAAGGTAATAGGATTCCGTTCACCTCTGCATAGAGTCATGCTGACCATATGACCATGGAACAACGCTGGCTCCCTTGACTAGAAAACTTAGATGAACACCAGCCCGTAAAGTCGGATATGACTGGATAGGGGAAATCTTTACCTTTACCTTTTGACCATGGTCATCAGTTTCACATAGAACATTAAGCCACAACTGGTTTGGTGCATAGCCAAAATGAAACAATGGCATAGCACAATGTGTCAATGAAGCATTATGACATTTGGTTAATCTTACTGCTCTTTTAATATGTTTTATGGATATAATCTGATCCCTGGGAATAAGTTCCTTAAACCTGCTGTAGCTTGTTTCTGGGGAAATATTACAAACTTGCATGGTGAAAATTGTATGCAAGCACAACAAGTTTCCTTCTATTTTGAATGTACTAGATAATTTTACTTTACTAGTAACTTATTATTATATATAAATATAAAACCATAAAACAAGAAGGCCATCCCTGGTACCTACACCATCTAAATAAGGCATTAGTAACCTTCAAAACCCTTTTGAAGGAGTTCAAATTTGGTAGCATCATAAAATAGTGCCATAGAAGTGTAACTTTTGCATTTTTAATACTAGGCTTATAATTCTATTATTCTTAGTTTAATTCAGTTATTATCACAGAGTCATATTATTTCCTCCACATCTGTTGGAAGAACACACAAATTCCCTGAATCCCAATCCTGCAATACCCCTGGAATTCTGGGGGTTGCAGTCCAACATATCTGGATGGCATACAATGGAAAAGATTGATTAGCTCTTTTGCTGCTTTTAAATATAGATGCATATTATATAAAAATACAATTACTAATAGTATGAATATAAGATTTTAAATGGGCAACTAAATAGCACATAGCTTCGTTTCCCAGTGTCAAATTCTTAAGTTACCTACTTAGCATGCTCTTGTGGCATTAATATTTAATCTTTGGGATGTTTTGTTCTGAACTCACAGAATGTTCAGGGGACGATCAGAGGATAGAGGCTGACATTATTAAGCAATTCCAGCAAAGATGTGACCTAAAAGGCTTTTATATGCATGTTAGAAATTCCATTGCTGCACATACACACACACATAAACACATACACACACGCACAAGACACATACACACAAGACACATACGCACAAGATTATTTGCCTGCATTTATATAAATATTCTGACAATTCCAGCCATGTCAAATGGCAATGTCATGTATTTGCAGAATATTTCCTTTTTTGGGGGGGGGGGAAGGTGAACTGTCCTCTAAGCTATGTCTCTATAAAACAAAATGCACACAGCAACACAGTCCAGTTATTTCCCTCAAGCTCACTCAAAGCGTCTTCTGATTATTGTTGTTATAGCATCCATGCAAGCTTCAGGGCAGTGGTCCAGCACTTTAATTCAATTAGACAATGATAAATATGTTTTTTTCCCCATAAGTCAGCCAATGAAATATACATTGATGGGTGCAAGCATCATGTTAAATTGTTTTAAAGACCTTTAAGGGAATCATAGACTTTTGTTTTGTTTTTGTTTTGTTTTTTATGTTCATGGTATTGGCTTCACTTTTCATTAGGTTGTTTGTTTTACAATTTGATCGTGTCTGAAACAATCAAGTCTGCCCCTCCATCCAAGAAGGGCTTGAAGAAGGTGGTGACCAAAGGGCCAACAAAAGCATAAGAAGAGCTGCAAAGACAGCTACTCCATCTGCTTACAAGGTGCTAAAACTGGTCCATCCCAACACTGAAATCTCATTGAAGGCCATGAGCACCACAAATTCCTTTGTCAATGACATCTTCAAGCACATTGCTGGAGATGCTTTTCACTTGGCCTATTATAACAACCACCATCATCCCTGTGAGATCCAGATGGCTGCACGTCTACTACTGCCCAGGGAACTGGCCAAGCATCCTATGAAGACATGGTTCTGGGCCTGGGAACCCCAGGTTCGTACAGAGCTGATCAAATGACTGATGTGATTTTATAATTGCCGCTGCCAGGGATGGGGTTGGGAGCTACATGGGTTCTTAGATTGAAATTTTAACGAGATAAGCCACCTGGAGTCCCTGTGCATGAGTTGGGCTGCCATATAAATTTGTTTAATAAACAAATAAATAAATATTAAATTTACAAGATTTCCATGTTCATTGGCTATCTTCTAAATACTGTCTGCTCTCACTGCCACTCCATTACAGTACAAATTTCTGCTTGTCCTGTCCCAGTAATGCAGCAATAATTATGTACAATGGCCCATAATACTTTTTCAGCTCTTAGGAAACCTCTGAGCTCTTAGGAAACCAGCTCTTAGAAAACCTCTGAGCACTTATCCACTGTAGTATACTTTCTCTTTGATACAACCTCTCTTCACTGAGGGTACAATATGAGTTGCTATTAATATTGGAGTGTGTCAAAAGAAAATTGCATGCGTGTGTTTGGATGACTGGGAAAAGTAGTCCATGGATTACTGGGGTAAAATATTTTCATAAATGGAAAAGGAACCTCCAAGCCTCATATCCCTAATCTGGAATATTTGGGGGAGTTCCTGATTGGCTGTAAAGAATGGAAACAGTTCAGTATCATTTGGGCTCCATGTGATGCTTTTGGCCAAAAACTTTCCTAGGAGAGCACAGGTTTTCATTCTGATTCTCAAGTTTAAAAAATTAAATGGTCCACAGACCTTTGCTTCTTCTGAGCCTTTTCATTGGCACACTGACTCCTGTTGGCCCCCTGGAAAACAGCACAGAAGTTGCAAGGGTAGTAAAGGGTAGGGAAGCTCAGGAGGCACAATGCAGGTGAATCTAGCAAAGAGTTCAGTACTCTTTTGATTAAAAGACAATGGAAAAATGGTTGAGGGGAAGCTAATAATATTCAGCATTGGATTATAGTTTATGCTCAGTAATTTAAAGTATTGGTTTTGCCTAGCATTCATTGCTCCTCCCACCTGTTCCCACCCAAATTTCTACTAAATATAATTATAACCTCACTGTCAACCTTTTCACTCAAAACAGCGCAAACTTTAAGATGTTATACCTCACCCATCTTTTCTCCCAGGAATTATAATAGAGAAATAGGTTTTAATTCCAAAAATATACTTGAAAACAATCTGCAAATCATGTTGTAAAGATGTAGTATTTTATCTGGGATGTTTGTGTCATTACTTTTGATTAAAGTATCTGAGATTTCTCAGACCACAACATTTGGTTTCAGAAAATGAATATAATGTTCTTGATGACATGAAAGCAACTTAATTTTCTAAAAACGTGAAACATAAAAGCCAAGCCGCATGTTATAAATAAATTGCCAGAGATTCACTGGTTTATTTACCAGAGACATTGACAACAAAGTCACACATCTCTCTGTAAATCCAGATATCTCTTGTTCAGCACTTCAGATAATGAATATATCCAGGATATTGTCTGGTCCTGTTTGCTTGATCAATTTCCATTGCTCTTGCTTAAGGATATTCTTGCTGTAGTGACATGGTTATAAAAAAGATGGGGAACAGAACTGAAACCCAAGACTGGAGTCTCTCCTTATCCACCTAGAAGGCTAAATTAGTTAAGTAAGGATGGTCAAAACTGAAGCCTCACAATGACCATTGGTTCCAGTACTAAACTTCATCTGTAGTCTCCAGAAGCTTTCTTGCAGCCGTTTTAGGACTTCTCATAGGGAAAGGAATGTTATGACAGGATTTTTTTCTGACTTGAGGTACCTTTCATCTTTGACAGAAGATATTCATTGGCAACATTCACAAACACACCAGATGGAATACATGCATACATACTCTTGTGATCCTGGTGGCCCCACATTTTCCACCTTCAGGAAATATGGTTTATGTGAGGTGCCTTCAACCATGGCTACCATAGTAGATAACAGAAAAGCCAAAGTTGTGGGATGTGGAGTATCTGGAAGACAAAGGTCCCATCTTGAAGATGGAATGAAGTAGTCTAATGTGCCAGTTGGAGACAAATTTCCCATCTCCAATCTATAACTATTTTGTTTGACCAGTGCCTTTATTCAACTTACAATATTTTGCTGATGAGAAATAAGCACTTTAAATACCTTTTACATTGCTGATTCATTACCAACTAGAAATCAAAATATTTATTTAAACTTCTATTGCTTGAGCATTGTAGGGTATCACTTTAGAGGATCCTCTTGTCTACCCAACCCACCCATGTACCTATGTAACAATTTGAGGAGGCAACAAGTAGAGAAGCCTAATTTTTTGAAACACTTGTCTGTGTAAAATATCTCTAATTCTGTATTCTGGGCAACAAGAAAATGTTAACAGCCTTAACAATATTTTGCTGAAGGCAAATATATAATATTTACAATAAAGAAGACTTAAATAAACAGCTTGTTGAATTCTTTCCAGTTCCAGTTCTCAGATATTTTTCAAATATAACAAAATACACAAGTGACTTTCAAATTGTTATAGGAATGCTATTGATGTAGATAACAAAATATTCTAATTAGATATTCTCTCTCTCTCTCTCTCTCTCTCACACACACAAACACACACACACACACACACAAAACCCTCTTCTGCAAACAGCCTGCTTTTATTCATAGAAACCTAGTGAGGAATGTTTGTTATACCACTTTATTGCATTTGTTTAAGAAAACTTGTTAAGTTTCCTGAGATATTATGTTGATCAAGTGAACTTTGAGGTGACCAGTATTCCTGCATAGTCCAGAAATAATTCAGTTACATATTTTTAAGAAATATATTAAAGAAGCTTGCAATAATACAATTAGACTGACCTTGCAGTTCAATAGCTATAACAACAACAACAACAACAACAATAACAACAACAACAACAACAACAACAACAACAACAACAACAACAACAACAACAATAATAATAATAATAATAATAATAATAATAATAATAATAATAATAATAATAATAATAATAATAATAATAATAATAATAATAATAATAATAATAATAATAATAATAATAATAATAATAATATGTTTTGGCTATGATTATTATTAATAATAATAATAAAGTTGGAAGGGACCTTGGAGGTCATCTAGTCCAACCCCCTGCTCAGGCAGGAAACCCTATACCATTTCGGACAAATGGCTGTCCAGTCTCTTCTTAAAAACTTCCAGTGTTGGAGCACTCACCGCCCCTGGAGGCAGGTTGTTCCACTGGTTAATTGTTCTAACTGTCAGGAAGTTTCTCCTTAGTTCTAGGTTGCTTCTCTCCTTGATTAGTTTCCATCCGTTGCTTCTTGTCCTGCCCTCAGGCGCTTTGGAAAATAGCTTGACTCCCTCTTCTTTGTGGCAGCCCCTGAGATATTGGAACACTACTATCATGTCCCCCCTCATCCTTCTCTTCATTAAACTAGACATGCCCAATTCTAGCAACCGTTCCTTATATGTTTTAGCCTCCAGTCCCCTAATCATCTTTGTTGCTCTTCTCTGTACTCTTTCTAGGGTCTCAACATCTTTTTTACATCGTGGTGACCAAAACTGGATGCAGTATTCCAAGTGTGGCCTTACCAAGGCATTGTAAAGTGGTATTAATACTTCCCGTGATCTTGATTCTATCCCTCTGTTAATGCAGCCTAGCACTGTGTTGGCTTTTTGGGCAGCTGCAGCACACTGCTGGCTCATATTTAAATGATTGTCCACTAGGACTCCAAGATCCCTTTCACAGTTACTACTATTGAGCAAGGTACCCCCTATTCTTCAAATGCATCAGTAAAATATGTATTACGCAGTTTCAGCAAGTTCTGTACAAACATCTATTCAAGTCCAAATCACATATCACATTCTTGAACTGAATGCACCTCACAGGGTTATTGTTGTGTCGTAAATAGGAGGAGTGAACATTAAGCATATTCGCTGCCTTAAGATATTTATGAAAATAATAAAGGCACAATTTAAAAAAACATATTTTTTTTTTAGTGAATTCAGTACATTGATACTCTACTTATTAAAACCTTTTAGATTTGGGTTCAGTTTTAATCCCAATATAATTTCTCTATATTTTCTATCACTCAGTAATGGAAAGGGTAGAAACGCCACCATGTTTGCAACCAAAATATTTTCACCCCTACAGAAAAGGGTGTCATCAACAGTTTGGAGAAACTCCAAGATTTGCAGAAAGTTTTAACAAAATGTTTAGGAGGAAATAAAATCCTCAGAGAAGAAAAAATAAAACAGCCCAGTGAAAAGCGACAATGCTGGTGGTTTTGTTTTGTTTTGCTTTTTATTTTGGGTTGGTTGGTTTGGGGTTGGTTGTTTTGGGGAGTCTTTGGTGCATTCAAGTCAGTGCTGGTTCCTGATGACTACCTGGACTAGTCCATATATTTTTCTTGGCAAAATTTTGGAAGTGGTTTGCCATTTGCCACTTGTCAAGGGCTAAGAGAGAGTGACCCGAGGTCACCCAAATGGTTTCATGCCTAAGGCGAGTCTAGAACTCATGCACCTCCAGTTTCTATCCAGGTGCCTTAACTACTACACCAAATTGCTTGGTGGTACTAGAATGCTAATCTACTGTAGGAGCAAGCATGGAAAACAGGGTTGGGTTACAACAGGATGCTAAGGTGATGAAGAGCAAAAGGATTTATTAATGGCAGGTTATAAGCAGGCCTATAGTTTCCCTATAATTAGCCAGACCTATAATTAGCCACTTTTATTGGCTTTGTCTATTTCAGCCAGGATATTGATGAGATATTACTAGGTATGTTTCCTGTCTGTCCTCACATTGGACTCTGGCCTGGCTGAAATATGCTACTGAGTTCTTTTGCAATGCAACTCTCTTTGAGGAGGCAGATTCTGACTGAGCCAATTCATTAATAGGTGTTGCTGCATTTCCTATGCCAAGCATGGCTTGGAAAGCTGCCATTTGCTGTTCTCTATTCCTCATAGCTGTTGTCATCCGGATGTACTTCTTCTTTGTCAGGTGGTTAAGTTTATCCCTCTCTCATCCTGACCCCTCAGGATGACATCAGAAACATTTGGCAGCTCTACTAAAAACAGGAAGACTCCATTGCCAACCAAGGATGATGATCATTCTTTCATGTTGAGAAATGCTAAACTACTGAATTAAAAGTATCAGGGAAGAAAAAGTGCTCCCCAGAAGCTTCGGAAAGGATAGGAGTGCTTTGCTATTTCTCTTTTACATGCAACTACTAAGGAAGGTGGGGAGATCAAAATGAAACCAAGGGCTGAAATGCTTGTTCCTCGAGATATAAATTTAATTAGAGAAATTAAGAAATGTTTTGCTTGTCAAAGCAGCAATAGAATCATACAGAATTTGCAAAATTACATGATACCATGAATTAGCAAGTCCTAGGTCACTTATTTAATGTGAAGTTGCATGTGTATATAAAGACTGTTTTAAGGTAAGCAACCTTATGCTGCATGTGGAAAAATGAATTAAGTGACTAAGATAAGACAAAATAAAACATGGCTAAAGCTAGTTTCCACCCACACCATTCACTACAACTTACCACATTTTTGTATCCTTGGAAACCATCTTAGCTTCTAGCACATGTACACTACTCATACATTACCTTTTGTACTGATACGTCTCATCTTTTTTTTTTCAGAACTTTCTCAGTCTTCTCCTTTCTCTTGACCTGCTCCCTCTGCACAAATCCTCATTCAGTTGTGAGCCTTGTGGGCCTTTCTTGTGTTATCACATGGTTAAAGACTCCATTTCCACTGCATTCAATTTAAGTACATGCTTGACAATCCAACCCTTACTACTATGGTTCTTAGCAGAACTATGCTCTTATACACTGTGATTTTCACTGCTTTGATCAAATTTTCATTCCTCACAACAAACCACACTACTATTTCAACAGCATTGTATATCTTAACATTTCTCCGTTCATTTCCCCATCTTTAGTAAAAATTTAACCAAGGTATACAAATTAATCTATTTGCTCTCCATTTATCTGTAATGTGCAATTGTTGACTCCAGTTTATATATACATATATAAAGAGTATAAAAACTTTGAACTCCGGGATAAATATAAACACAGCTGTTTATTGTTAAAAATAACCGTTTGTTATACAAACAACTGTCTGCTTCCTTAGCTTTCGTCGGTCCCCTGCCGACGTCATCAGAGTAAAAACTAGAAGTTTGGAGAGACTGCTTATAAGCCTAGTTGTTTTTGCGTTCTGCTCATCAAGCATGTGATTGGTCTGTCCATCCTAATCGACCATAGTTGCTCTGACTGTCCCGCACCTAGATTCTGAGCCACTTGGTCGTCTCTCCCACATAATTACAGTGACAGTCCTTGCATCTCATTCTATATATCACCAAGGATCTTTCTTCATTAGGCGGCAGGAACAGCGTTCACAGATATGAGCACCACATGGCCAGCCATAATCATACATTCGACCTTGCAGGGGTGGAGGCCATTGCCCAGGATGCCACCAAGGGTGGTCGACTGCTTAAGGAGGCTTGGCTGTCTGACGGACACTTGATTAACTGCCATATAGATTTGTTGCCTGCCGATCAGACACTAAGGAGGTGAGAAGTACAACGTAACAACTCACATCGAGTGCAACAAGCGCCGCCAATACGAGATCAGAATTGCTGGCCCATGCGACAACAAGGAACTACAACCATTGAAGGGGGGAAATCCCCAGTGCGTCCTGTACAAGAACTGAAGATGGGAGCCTGGGCACACATACAGCAACATGGGGACATGGCCATAGGACAAGAGGCGTTAGAAGACCAGCCCACAGTAACGGGTATTCGGACACAAATGAGGCAGGCAAAGAGGGTGACAACGAGAGAGGCGATGATTCCCGAGCCTAGGAACACACGGACGGATGCGCGACAACTTGAAACAATACGACCAATTGGGGCGGGGGGACCAGTGACTCGCTCAATGAGCAGAGCGCAAAAACAGCTGGTCTTATAAGCAGGCTTCCAAATCTCCGGCATTTTACTCTGACGACGTTGGCAGTTAGCCGACGAAAGTTAAGTTTATTAAACAATTCTTGTTTGTACTTATCCTGGTGTTCAATTGTTTTTCTTAACTATGAATGTACCCAGGATTCGTGTTTTTAGCGTAATTAAAGATACACACACACACACACACACACATTAAAAGACAGTGAAGGCATAGCAAATGATTTGCTTAGCTCTGGCACTGTGCTAACTTTTGTTAGTCTGAATGCTTTATAGATACCTTGCTATAAGTGGTTTTCTTATTCATGATATTCTGCCACCTTTGCATCGCTTTACATTGCTTACTGGACAAAAGGGTTAAGATTCATTAACACCATACAGTTTTTAAATTTGATAATAAATTACTAATCTCTGATTCAGTCCTTGATGGAGAAAGATCATTTTTATCATACCCCACCATCTAAAGCTGGTGCTACTATCTGCCACATAATGCTAGCTGGTATGGAAGTACCCACTACATTTTGCTCCAATCACTTCACCCAAGAGAAACTATATACATATATAGTGTTAATGTTACTTAGTTTGGGTAATGAAATATCTGCAAGAAAACAACCAATATATATTATATACTATATGTATACAGAGAGACAGACAAGAAGCATTGGCTCTAATCATAGAGATTAGATTGTTTTTTTTTTAATCCAGACAGATCACGAGATATCCTGATAATTTCCCCTAGAGATAAAGCAACTGCTTCCTTTTTACCATCCTTTATGCAGTGCTGGAACAGCCACCCACTACAAGTTTAAATAAATCAATATGCTACAGGCAGAGGATTATACATTCCACAAACCTGTAACTGCTTGAGTCATTTACCTACATTAGTTCCAGACTGCACCAGCTGAAGTCCTCTTATGTTAGAAGTGATGCCAGAATATTTCCAGCAGCCACACCCAATGCAAATATTATTTCCAAGAACCAAGAATCTGGCCCCACACCCAATGCAAACATTACTTCCAAGAACCTAGCCTTTTCATGAACCTAATAAGAAGCCTCCATAATATTGATCAAGTCAGCATTAATTTTCAGGCCACAAAAGCTGCTTCCTGTGTAGAAATAGTATTTTGATTCTAAAGGTAAGCATCAAATTATACTGGCAACATTATATGACTCACATCTAGGCATGATAAGAATAAAAATATGTGAATTCTATTTAAAAGACCATCACAACCTACCAAATGTATCTGTGGTCCCATGGTAAATAATCATAACCATTATCATTTTGCTTCAGAAAAAGTGACTTTTATCTGATTAAACAACTTTGTGATCTGAAATTTGAAGCAGTTGTATCAATTTCTTCTACATGGCTATATAGTATATAGTAATTTAAACCATGCTAAAAGAGTGCATGCTGACTATGGAATCCTGTAAATCCCATAGATATATATTCAGGGTCATTCTGAGATTTACAAGTCTCTGTATCCATGGGAAAAGTTGTCCATGTAATGATATCCACTGGGTTAAAAATAAAACCATGTGGATATTGTTACAGTTGAACTTGGTGTGGGAGACAAGCCAGGGCCTGTTAAGTCTATCACATGTTTGCTGTTAGTTAAATTGATTGTGTAAATAGGCTCTCGTAATTTAATTTGGAAAGAGGAAAGCTCACGGTATTGATGCCACCGAATACACAGAATATTGGCTTTAGTTGTTTTCTTAAATTTGTTATATATGGGTGCATATGGAGGATAGTTTTATGCAGATAAGGTCTATGAAGACAGCAAAGCTGGGAAATAAGTCTTCCTGTTTTATGTTGATTAATAAAGAACATAGCTATCTTAATTCCTGGACATTTTGCTCAGTAGCATCAGTTAGTTCAACCCTCATTAAATTGGTGTGTTCAAAATGTGCAACTCTCAGAATGAATCGTCATTGCATACTCAGCATATGAAGAAGCCATGGGGTTAGAAAGTCCAGATTAAACTGTACTCAGCTTCCACAGATAGTTCCTTACTTCAGATTTAGAGAACTTGAGCTCAGTGGCAGCTTAAGAAGGGGAAAGGGAGATTTTAGATAAGAAGTTCTCACTAAGCCTGTCTTCATTGTGATTGTTGGCCATTTGTTTGTCCTCTTCTTCTAATTTGTACAGCTGCCCATACATGAGTCAAATGAAAGCTGCTATTCCGCTTCATTTACTCTTCATTCACTTTAGAGGTGACATAAAATTTGGAGATTTGTGGAGTTCCATTGTGTGATACTAGAATCTTTTCTGTTGCTTCATTCCAAGTAAATGCAATTTACTCCTAGTAATTGTTATGGTTCCAAAGGAAGATTGCTTTTAATGAGAAACATGAGGCCTTTACCTCTTAGAATCCATTTATTGCAAAAATAACCTTGGCACTTACATGGACGGATGCCAGAAACTGAATTTCTCTGGCTTGCGTCTTTCTTTTGCTTGCTACACCCCTCCCTTATTTTACAGTCATGAATTACGTCTTCCAATTAGGCTGGAGGCCAAAGATTTACTTCCGTTTCTTTCCCGGGCTTTCCTCCTTCTGTTTCTGTCTTCTGAATTAACTCTAAAAATACCAGACAGTTCTACATATCTTGTCAAAGCAATAATATCCTATATTAACAGCGTTGACAGTAATGGCCATGAATATTTGGATTACATGAATATATAATAACCCAAGAAAAATTTAATAATCTTTTTTTACTAAATGGCCAGGACTGCAAAAATGGAGTTTTTAAGTTCCCAGCATTGAAGTCAATGGGAAATACAGGAAATTACAATTTCTGGACTTCTTTCAAAGCAGGAACCTGTTATTTTGCTATGGCTATTGAACAAAGTAATAATACAGCTTTCAGTTGAAGCAATGTTTATGACAGGTTATAATATAGAACAGGGGTCTTCAAACTTGGCCCTTTTATGACTTGTGGACTTCAACTCCCAGAATTCCTCAGCCAGGCACACTGGCTGAGGAATTCTGGGAGTTGAAGTCCACAAGTCATAAAAGGGCCAAGTGTGAAGACCCCTGATATAGAAGATCGAAGAATAAAGCAGAAGTTGAATGTTTATGGCACTTCTATACCATCTTATCATTCCCCATTCTTTCAAAATAGTTCAAAACAACAAAGATTCCTTCTCAGTTCTGCTGGTCTCAAAATGCTAAGAACATCCAACAGATTCTTGTTGATCAGTGCTTTCACCATATCAACAACAGGGCAGTCATCATCCAATCAGTATCCAACTTGTAGTACCTCCTGATGTAACAAAAAATCCATTAATTCTAATTCTACAAAAAAAGGGAAATAAAATAAATTGCTGGTGCCCTCCTATCCCAGTCCCGTATTTTTTGTTCACATTATGTATGCTTTTATATAATATATATCCATTTCATCTATATGTATCTAAGGGATGGGTGGTGGAAAATTATTCTAGCTGCAAATTTTCTGTCTACATTAAAAATCCTCTTGTACATTTTAATGAAAGGATACAAATCAACATTTTTGCAATTACAGTTAGTCCTCAACTTACAACTATAATGGATCCCACCCATCTCGGTCATAAGTCATGACAGTCGTAAAACGGGTCAGCCATGTGACCGACTTGATTTTACTATCTTTTTTTGCAGTAATTGTTAAGCAAATACCATGATGTTATACAAAACAATGGTTCACTATGGCCAGTAAATGGAAAACCTAATGCCAGTTTTCAGCAAAAACTTTGTAAAACATGGTCACATGACTATGAGATGCTGCAAATGACTGTAAATAAAGACTATTTGCTGAGTTCCAGAAATATGGTCATGTGACCATGGGGGGTAGTCACTGAAACTTCGGAACTGGGTTGTGACTACTCCCAAACAAGTCCATCAAACTTTAAACAATCGCTAAGGAAAAATTGTAAGTCAAGGATTTCCTGTATACTTTTTCCAATACCATATGGTTGGATTTTTTTAATTAATTAATTAATTATGTAGGAGATCTATATTCTACACACAGTCTATAGCCAGGTACCATGAAGCTCAGAACCAAAGATAATCTGAGGCAAAAAAACTGCCAGTGGGAAAATGAACCACCTATAGATTGTCCAAAGGTGCAATACTTTAAATAAAACATAGTTTTCCTCATGTTATTTTCCCTAGTCTTCACTGAGGACATTGTGGAAATCTGGAATGGTGCAAAAGGACTCTGTGGAAGTGCCCTATGTCTTATAACACTTATGCTCACAAATAAGATTTATACTGCACACAAGTGTCTATTTAAAAGGATAGGTTGGGAAAAATAAATGATGTTAATGTTTCTTAATTGATAACTGTATGAGAAGCAATTTATTTTACAGGTTTAAATATAAATGTGTTTTTATTATCATTATTGTTTGTGTAGAAAAACATTTGCAATGCATAAAGTAGAATGAATGTAATTATGTTAAAGTTCTATTCTACAATATTTTTATTTTAATTATGTGGCTGTGCAATTTGATTTAAGCATTTAAATTAAATTATTTAGGATGAAACACATCTCATTTTTTAACAAGCTCCTGTTAATGGTGGTTTTGGAAATGGCACCCAGATATTTTCTTAAATAGGACCAAGAGCTCCCAAAAAAATTGCATTTGCAACCATACTTATTCTAACTATAGAGATGATCAATAATTTCCTACAAAGAGTAGGTATGATGATCATGATTTTATCTTACTAACTTTTAGCATAACAATAATTATCTGTTTATTTACATTTTTCATTTTGCAAGGATGTCCTTAATTTATACACCATTGTCTGAAAAGAATTTGATGCAAGCTATCTTGTGGCTAGAGAGTAAACTTGTAGCAGCCATTCATATAAAACAAGTAAGAACTTGGCAGGGATTTTCTTTCTATTTATGCCTCTGATATTTATATTTGAAAGATTCCCCAGTGGCCCCACAGAGAGGGGAAGCAATGGACACTATATGAGTCATTTGCATTGTAAACTAATCTTTGTTCTCAAAATGTCAAGGGCTGCCTCACTCATCGTTGATGTTGCCATTCAAGGCTTTTTCCATGACCTGGGGCAGCCCACTTAAACACTGGATGTTGAAAGAACACAAATATAAATAATATCAGTACAATAGATAAACTGGATCAGGAGTCTGTTTAATGACTGTTTTAGGACCCAGACTAGAATGGAATGGAATGGAGTCAGACTGGACATGGAATGGTATGGTATGGAATGTTCTTTAATAAGTCTTATAGTATAACTACTGACATTAGCTATATTCTCAGCTGCTCCTTCTGGGTGATTTTGTTTCCCAAGCTGCTGAATATATTGGCTCAAGCTTCATTGCGATTTTAATAAGCTTCTGCAAGCAACTGCTGCAAACTTTTAGATTTAGAATCCTGTGGATTCTCTCTCCCTCATCTTGTTGGCAAAACACTTGAAATTTTTGGTAGGGGGGAAGGAATTCTGTACAGAACTACACATCCATATAATTCTCAGATCAACATTTTGTGTATGGTTTAAATTAATTGCATTTTATTAATAGTTCTCCTGGTGTTTGTATTTATTTGTGTCCTAATTTAAAGTCTTATTCTTTCAAATGAACAATTTGTTTATGAGTTTTTAAGAAACATTTTGAAACTAACCAGGTAAATCAATTTTCTGGTCATGAAGAACTATTATTTTCTTATTATTTTTATTGTGTTGGCCAAAGACGATTCCATCTTCAAAACAGTGAAAATGTCATTGCAGATTTATATTAGTTGAAACCATTCCAATATAGCTTTAATTAAGCAATCCTATCAATCAAGCAAAAATGAATAATGTGCACTTAAATTGAAGATAAAGAAATTGTTATAGTAAAGTTTTTTTCTCCATTTCCTCCATCCTATTGCTTTCCTTTTACAACATGGTGAAATACTATATTAGGACCACCATATTTGGACTACAACAATCCAAAGGATAGCTAGATGGTAGGAAAGAGAAACATAAAACTCTTTTCTGCTGTCTAGTGGCCATTCAGTTCTTTGCAGCCAAAATAGGGCAACATTATTTTTAAGTTATTGAATGACAACAAAGAACTTCTTTGTAGTTTAAGTGACAGATTATTTGTGGATGAAGATATTAGTTGAAGAAAGATATTAATTTAATTTCAGTTTTATTCTGATTTTGTTATGAAATTTTTGGTATTTAGAGTTTGAACATTTAAACAATGAGTCAGAGTCAGCATATTGCCTGCAACAATCTGGATCCTCATTTTACCGACCTCGGAAGGATGGAAGGCTGAGTCAACCTTGAGTCGGTGAGAGCACAACTTTGAAGATAACCTTCAAACTTTAAAGTTAGCTATCCCAGTTAGCCTGATAGTTGGCAAAACACATTTGCTTCCAAGACCTTACTATAATGGCAAATATAATCCAGTTCTATGATGCTTTAAATCAGGCATGTCAAACTCGCGACATCACATGACGTCGTGCGATGTATCACGATTTTTCCCCATTGCCGGCAATGGGGTGGGCACGGTTTTGGCATGTCGCATCCGGCCCACGGGCTGGCAGTTTGACATGCCTGCTTTAAATAAACAGGATTTGGTCATGCTTGCTGTGAATGTGGGGAGGAGAATATATTGTACCCATCTGAAAAAAGCTACTTAGTTACTAATTGTATGATGCAACAGAGTGGACAAGAAGTAGTGACATCAAAATTGGTAGAATATGGGATGATATCAAACCAGGAGGAAGTACATGGAAAGCAAGTTCCTCTTTCCCTTGCTTAACATCCTCTGGACACCGAGGAATCAGAAAAGGTGCCAGAAATTTGAAACATCTTGAATGACAGAAAAATTAATACCTCACTTCTAAAGCACAAAACGACACAAATAGTTGCTTGTTCCACTGCCCTTAATTCAGGAGGATTGTTTCAAAGAAAGAGATTTTCCATTTTTCTAGTCTATTGTGTTGCAGAAGAATTAAAAACAACATGATGGGATGTCAACTTGTAACAGTCTGTTCTTTCTTTTTCTCCCAACTCTCATAAGCTTTTTTTACCACGACATTTCTACCATCCATTTTTGTCTTGAAAACATTGGCTGACTTGGGGATAGTTGGTTCATTCTTTTATGCATAATACTGTCAGCAGATAAAGAAAACATTTCTTTTCAAGAGCCTGCATAGGTGGCTAGCCTAGATATTTTCTGCTTTATTTACTTGAGTGCTTAGCAACCTGTCTTTCTGCATTTACTAGTGCATTCAATCCCACCTCCTAGAAGAACAGCAGGCTTCTTTTATCTTTGTTTCATTCTCATTATTGTGGATCTTTCTTATGTTATTATACCATTTGATTGAGGCTCAAACCTTGCATTCAGTGCTAAAAACAGTTTTAATACTCACTTTCTTTGAAAATAGGTGCCATGAAAGTAGGAAAAGCTAAATTGAAAGCAATTTGACCTATTGCAGCAGGGAATTTTGTGCTGGAGGTCCCAACAAACACATTGCCCTCTTAGATTTCTCCTGAAAGGGTAGAAAGGAGTGAGAAAGAAGCAGATTCTCACAGCTGAAACCACTGCCAGAATGAATCCTGCAAGTTGGAACATGTCTTACATGTGACTATACTTGAAAAGTGTTTGAAAGCTGTAATTGTTGCATGGGCAGCCACTAGGCTGCTAACTAGGACAACTTATCACTATTACATGATGCCTGTATTGAAAGATCTCTACTTTCAGTCATCTGCTTTCTAGGCACAATTTAAAATATCAACACTGATGTTTTAAGGACATAAATAGCTTAAAGGCTGCTTACCCAGTAGTTCTCCTTTCTTATTAGGAAAGAACAGATATGCTAAGTTGTTCTTAAAAGGCCTCTCTGAATATGCTTCTGCTTTCAAAATCCTGTTTATCAAGCAACTTAAGAGAAGAGCTTTTGTTTGTTCGTTAAATTTATATAGCTGCCCATCTCACTGAAAGTGACTCTGGGCAGCACACAAATAAAAACAAATATATACAGTATATGAAAACAAAACATATAAAATATAAAAATCCATATTAATAAATATCATAAAAGCAAGAGATACAAAACCATAGGAGAGGGAAGATAAAAATGGCCACCTCCACAATGGAGTCATCTGAACAAGTCTCTGGTTGCCCTAGGCTGGACAACATAGCCAGGTGGCGAGAACATTTTGGAATATCAAAGGAGATGAAGCTAATCTAAATTTGAGGGGGAAGAATATTCTATTAGCCTATTGCCATGGCAGAGAAGGCACATCTCCTGGGACCTGCCAATGGTACTCACAACATGCCTAGTCTGATAGATCTAATGGGGTGGGCTGATGTAACTGCGGATAGGCGATCTCTGAGATAGTCCAGTTTCATGCTATGAAGAGCTTTAAAGGTTAAAATTAACATCTTGAATTGGACTTAGAAGCAAACTGGCAGCCAATTCAGCTCACAGAGCAAAAGTGTAGCATGTGCTGTTCCAGGAGAACCTATAACTGCTTATGCCATTGCTTATGCCAGCTGAAGTTTCCAGATACTCTTTGAGGGCAGTAGTTCAGTCAGGAACTGTCAAGGGCATGAGCTTGCTGTAAGTAGGGCCTGCCAGTCCAGAAATGGGTGCAAGTGATGCACAAGACAAAGCTGTGCAAAGTTCTTCCTAGCCATGACTGCCACCTGTTCAATGAGCAGAATTTCTAAGTCTAGAAGGATGCATAGATTGCTCACAGGATCTATCTGAGGTAGTGCAACCCCATCCAGCATCAAAGATGACAAAAGTTCTGGAATTAGTGGGCCCACAATCCAAAGCCATATCCTCAAAGTCTCCAGACATTGGGATAAGGCATTGTGTAATGTTGTCCCTTGAGAGCTACATTTGACCACCATCCACTCAACCTTCAGAATATCTGAAAAAACATAGCAGTTTAGCCAGGATTCTTAAAGTCAGCAAATGTAATATCCATGCTTTAGTTTATTTGTTTTTATTTTTCATATTCTATAATACTTGTGAGGTTTTAAATTGTAAGACATAAGGAGGGTTGATTCTGAATAGAAAGGTAGCATATAAGTAAATAAGCAAATAAAATCTATGCTACGCTATTTCCATGTCTAAATAATCTTTTGCTGTTTTAGGGACAGTATATCTTGAGCCACCAATCTAATTCACAATAGCCCCCAATTCATGACTACCATGCTTTGTTTCCCTCTTTCTTTAGAGGAGAATTACCACTGAAATTTCTGTAGGGGATATTCAAGATCACATTTCCTCTTTCCAGTGCTTTTTTTGTTAAAAAAAAAAAAAAAAAAAGGTGCCGGAACTCACACACATCATACAACCCGCCTTGCCTATCCTACAAGGTTCCATCCAAAAAAGGTGCCGGAACTCCGTTCTCGGCGTTCTATGAGAAAAAAAGCCCTGCCTCTTTCCATTGTCTTGGCCTTCAGAGTAAGACAGGTGAAAAAAAATGGTTCATCACCCCAAGGATGTTAAATTGAAGCTTAAAATAACATTGTAAAGGTCAGAAGCTAATCAAACTAAATATATTAAATTAAACATTAGCCCGCAAGAATTCCATGTTTCAGCTAATTTTCACAGACCATTTTCATGGTCGAACCAGAACCGCAAACATAATCTTGCTTGGTTTGATTAGTCATAGCTACTGTATTTCACTTGGCTATGGAAAATAGAATATGGAAACACATTTTTGCAGTATTTACAAGGTTCAAACAGTGATAGTCATCCAGACCTTTCAGCATGTATCCATGCTCTGCCTGAAAAACCATAGAATCATAAAGGAGCAAATTAGGTTTTTTTTTATTATATTTTTCTCAGGTACAGTCCTATCCTATTGGAAGGCTAAACATATGAAGCTTGTTCAATGTGTCTCCATAGGACTTTGTTTCTAGCTCTACTTCACTCTCACTGCCCTTCTTGCCCTTCTTCTAGTCCAATGTCTTTGATTCTTTCTTAAGGTGTGGGGACCAGAACTGGCCATGATACTTAAGATGGAGTAAAGCAAAAATCTATCAAGATCTGGAAAATAATATGTGCAGTCAAAATTTGCATTCCTATTTTCAGCTGTATTACACTATTGTTTTACATTCAATTTGCAAAACAACTACTATTCCAAGAGCATTTTCACAAGAATTGTTATCCACCTAGGTATTCCATCATTCTGTATTTATGCATTTGACTTTCTTTCATAAGTGAAGTATTTTGTACTTGTTTTTGTTACTGTTACTTTCTCTAACCTATCAAAGCATTTTGATTTCTTTACCTTCTTTTAGTGCATTAGTTAATTTGTTGTCATCTACATGTTTGATAAGCATTTCTTCTATCTCTTTATCCAGTTCATTAATAAAAAATATTGAAGGACATAGTGCCTCAAAGTGATTCTTGTTGCAACCCATTAGATACCCTTCACTGTTTTGATGAGTACCATTGATCAACACACTCTGAGTATGATTTTCAAGTTAGTTATGTATTCACTTAATCAGCATGTCAATAAAGCCATGTTTAAGTAACTTGCTAATCAGAACATGATGGGATATGCATTTCATGTTCCATTATGAAATAAAGATACAACATCTACAAAATGTTCTTATTATATTCACATTAATCTGTTCAAAAAATAAGGTAACACAAGTCTAGCAAGATCTATTTTTGACAAATCCATTCAAATTTTTGATAATTACATTGTTTTCAAAGTATTTACAGACTGATCTTTTTATGACCCATTTTAGAATCTTCTCACTGACAGGTCTGACTTACTGGTCAGTAGTTAGTTGTATCTTCCCTTTCTTCCCTGTTCAAGATACTATAGGAACAACCTGACACTCCATCATTTCTTTAGGAGTTTTCAAAGATAATACATAAAGGTTGGGCCAGATTTGCTTACGTCCTTCCATTGTCAAGGATGCAATTCATCTGCTCTTGGAGAGTTAACTCTATTCAAACCAAAGAGATATTCACTGCTCATGTTTCTGTCTGTCTCAAACTTCATTCTGTTCTTCAGTTTTCTGGTGGAATTTACACACTGAGACTGCAGAAGGCAAAACCAAAATAGTAGTGGAGTAGCTTCACCTTTGCTTTGTTATTTGTTATGACTTTAGTCTCTTCATTGAGCAGATAGTATGTTGAGGGGTTTTTTCCATTTTATTTTCAGCATATATAAAGAAGTTCTTTTTATTACTCTTACCATCCTTTGCTAACTTCAGATCATTTCAAGCATTCAAGCATTTCCTGTCAGAAATTCTATAGTTCTGGCTGAATCCTTCCTTTGTGACTAAGTTCTTTCTCCAGTTTTTGTTCTCAGATTTTTCACTAAGTTTTCTGTCTAGCCTTATTGACTTTTTATGTTATCCTCCATTTTTTCTTCTTAAGAATTGTCTGCTGCTTTTACTGTAGGGAAACTTATTCCCTTTGAACCTTTTCTAATTCCTGGTGTGAGATCTTCCTTACTATTGCTCTGAATCCTCTTTTAAAGGAGTTTGATTATGCTCAGTTTTTGTTTCCCTTGAAATCAGGTACTCCATAAATTCCATGAGAGTTGCTACTACTTTTACCTCATCAACCAAGTCTTTCCTTCTTGATGGGGATGACAGAATGCACATCTGTATGATTTATTCTGAGCCTACAGTTCAAGATTTCTTGGCACAGAAGTTGAAATGATTTGTGAGGGCACTGCATTTAAAATGATTTAGGCTATGCATAGATTTCAGCAGATGACATTGCAGATCCATTCATAAAATGAATCATAGAGAATGTACCACCTTCTTTCACAGTTTGCAAAGAAAAGTATGAAGACCCATAAAAATAACACATTTGCTAATGGGTAGTAACAGCAATTTCATCAATCATCTAAATCTGTAACATAGCTATTTATGCAGAATTAAAAGCTCTCCTCTTTTTCTGGTTCTGTGAAATACCAGTCTGAAAAGATGGAAAATAGAAAAATGTGGTTCATTGGAGCTTAAAATAACTGTAGCAAGATTAAGCCTTTACTCCTAGACCTGTTTATTTGAGAAAGAGCTACATTAAACAAGAGTAAGATTGTAATGCAGATGAATGATTTGTAATTACAGAAGGAGCTGATTAAGTTGTACTTTACAATACTTGTAGTACTTAAGAGTACAGTCACTGAATGTACGAAATGGTGGAAAGTCCACCGTTTATATTTTATTTCTTAGGTTCACTTCACAGTCTTAAGCCAATAATTTTGTAAGTCAGAATTATTATAATCAGAAGCATCTTCTCCAGAAGAGCTAACGTGGCCCAAGATACTTCCCTGATGCCTCCAGCAGTTTTGTCCTTAACAGAAATAAACATCGACATCATATTTATTTGCACTGGAAATATACAGAAGGCTTGCTTGGTTTTTTTTTTTTATTGTGATAGAAATTTTGTGATTGCTGTGATAGACACCGCCAATCTCAAATACGCCCTTCATTCAAAAGATTGTTCTTCTAGATGTAAATAATCAATTATTTTAAGATAGCATTAAGACTAAAAATATTTTTTCCTTTAATATTTTGCAGGGTTCAGAAAGACCCTTTGCTAGCTTGCTAAACAAGACAATTGAAATTTAAGGGGGCAATAAGTTATTCAGTCAAACCAATGCTGGAAAAATAAGAGGGTTGGCATCAAGCTGTTTTGATCAGCCAATACATTATTTATATTATTCCCAAAGCCTTTTTCTCGTTGTTTTATAGAAAATAAATTAGGATAATAATGATCTTCCAAGGAATTTAAGGTATTGCCCTTGCTGCTAGGATAAAGGTGCACATTAATTACAGTGCCTAAAGTGACTGAATCTATTCTTGTGTTTTTAAAGCAATGTCTGAAGTGAAACTTACTCAAAATTCATATTTTTCTGAATTTGTAATGCCTTTTTGTCATATTAAAACATATATAAAGGGGAAAAGTGTGTTGAGAAATGTATGCTCATGAAAACATTATTTAAAATTATTTAAGAACTATATACAGTATCTGTCTCCTGAACAAATGCATAGTCCTCTAGCAGAGATCTATTCAAATACTGAGTGATTAGCAACTACAGAAGAATTTCAAGGACACAAATGTAGCACAGTTTAGGAAAAATACATTGTGTAGGCAGGTGTCTGAAGATTAACGATACAAGATGTTCACAAGCCTTTGGGGCAATATTAGGTCTAGTGCAACTTATCTTTATAGAAAGCAAGGAAACAACAAATCAAACATGCTGGTGCATGTTTTTAATCTGTGATTAGGAAGCAGGTTCAAGAAGGAGAATGGGAAAATGGATTCTATGGCATTGATATTCTAGAGCTAAAAACAGCCTTTTCCAATCAGGAAATTCTAGAAGTATTAGTCTCAATGTATCTTATTCACCCCATCACTGGTTTGTTCATATAAAGAAAAGCCAATCAGTGTGATACAAACCCACTGATATGTCCTGAACAGCCATCCTCCTGTTAAAATCGAACTATTGAGTTGCTAATGTTATTGAAGGGAATGATGACTAAATTGAAAACAAAACAAAAGCTCATAACACTTTTCTTTAAAACAGTGCCTATTGAGCAAGTTATTCCTTATTTATTTTTACATATCATTGTTCTGTATTGCTAAGTTCTCAAACTATCTCAGTGAATTTAAATTGTCTTCTACTGTATATCTCTACAAAGTTCAGAGGTTGGGAACTACTCATTTGACCTGACCAGAGCTGAATCTGGTTTGGTCGATGGGGGCCATTGTAATGCTGCAGCAATATCATGGCTTACGTTCTTCCTGAATGGTACAATAGATTAGAGACCTACCGTGTTTTCCCGAAAATAAGACACACTCTTATTTTTATTTTTATTGCCTCCAAAAGAGGCACCAGGTCTTATTTTGGGGGGCGTGTCTTTTCCATGGTTTCACCTCGCGGCGGTGGGCGCCCAGCCAGCCCACTTCTGTGGCAGAAGGAAATTCCTCTGCAGCTGAGAATGGAGCTCCGGATTGACGCATGCATTGCCCCCCAGCCTGCATTTCACCTCAGAGGCCTGAAAGGCATCTGCAGCCAAGAACCAAGCTACAGTTCTTGGGTGCAGAAGCCTTTCCAGAAGGCCTCTGACAGTGAAATGCAGGCCGGGGGATACCGCAGAAGAAGTAGGCCGCGAGGCGAGGCAGGTATCAATTCATGGGAGGCCTGGCTGCAATGCTAAGCGGGTGTAGGGTGTGTAGGGTACCTATACCCCCCACCCCCACCCTAGCTTGATTTTTAGGTGTGCGCCACACCCCAAAACTAGGGCTTATTTTTGGAGTAGGGCTTATATTAGGTCCATCCCCAAAAATCAAGCTAGGGCTTATTTTCGGGGTAGGTCTTACTTTTGGGGAAACACGGTATTATAATAAGTTGCAATATGTTGGAACTTACTGTAAATACCAAATTTTAATATGTTTATATGCATTTATTATTTATTTAGATTTATTAGCTACTCAACTCCAATAGACCCCAACAGTTTATTACTAAACCAATAGTTTATCTCTAGTGATCAATTTATAGTAAAAGGAAATCTAATTGGTAGAAATATGCATGTTTTTTGGGAGAGGAGGGAGACTGTAGCTCCCCCTGCTTTTGCATGTCTTCGTATCTCACCCACAATGTGGTGCTGCAGCAGGGAAGGTCAAGGCAAAAACTTGCTATGTCAGCTCTGAGATGTAGGATGCCGTATAATTACTTCTTCCTTTTCTGCAGCTGTATCTCCTCAAAAGGGACCATCAGAATACCTGGACTTTCAGAGAAGAAATAATGGATTGAAAGCAGCCCTGAAAAGTGGACCTGACAACGGCAGCAAAATAAAAAGCTGAAGAGTTGTCTGGCTCTTTAATAATTCCCCTCTGGACAAGGAAAGGACTTGAGATCATACGTTAAGTGCTCCAGACAGCTGCACCCTGTGAGAAGACAACAAGATAGCAGTCTTTGGCAGGTTTTAGAGTTCTGGGAACGAAGAGGAATACACTTATTGCTCAATCCATGGTCAGCACCTTTGAAACTAAGTCTGCATACTCATTACTTTCAGAAATTGCTTGTTGACTACTGTTCGACTTTAGGAAATTTTTGATTGATAGGTTTGATTGCACTGGGTCAATTTCCTTTAATCCTTAGTGAAAGAAGTTTCACTATAAGATTAAGAACTTTTTTTTCTGGTATAAGCACCAAAAGAGTAATTGAAACTACAAAAGCTACAAATGGCCTAAGGATCCAGATAAATTTGAAATAAGATTTTGGAATTAATTATAAAGAATCCTTCCTGTGGTAAAGTGCTTTAGTTTTGGTTAAAAATAATAAGATTTTAAGAAGTGGACACAAGAGGGAACTAGAAGGAACTAAAGACTACAATTAAAAGAGAAGGATTCTTAAACTCAGCCTACAAAAACTCTTAAACTCAACAGAATGGAGCAAAATATTTTAACACTGGACATCTAGAAGGATATTTTTGAACAATGGACCCAGACGTTAATTTTAATTGTGTCTAACAAATGTTATGGAAGAGAAACAGGTTCTACCTGACAAGACTGAGACTGATATGAAAATGATATTTACACTGGACATAGGAAAGGAATACACATAGTGTTTTGCAAAATAGGGAACACATGATAGTGATTTCTATCCCATCACATACTAATGCTATTCTGTCATTGAAGGGAAAAAAGGCTCATTCCTTGGTAGCATTTTTAATATTTAGTAATGTACTTCCCATGGTTCATGTCATTATTTAAAAAAAATTATTAGTGTGATTTCTTACAATGCTGAGTATGTTACAGAGGCATCCATAAGATCAAAATCTTTCATTAAAATGATGAAAACAGTGTCACTTCATCATGACACAAGCTCTGACCCTTTTGTGCCTGATGTCATGATTCACAGACAAAACAAGTGGTGCTTATGTCAAGATGGCAAAACCCTTGCCCACCTTTACCCCCGGGAATTATTTCTGACAGCTTTACCAAAAAATGTCTCATGAAATATATTCTCCAGTTCCAAGCTTGGGATTTTAATAAAGATACCCTCAGTGAACTTTGATCCCTTTATCCTTATCCCATTGCCCTTTTTCTTCCTTCTTTTCTGAATTTAAACCAGGAGACATGCAATGACTTGGAAGTTCAGAGGGGATGGTGGAACAGGATGTAGCAACAGCTATATGCACCATTGGATCAGGATGTTCTGCAGTTCAAAAATAAGCCCTCTGCAGGATACTGATTCTTCTTTAGTAGAGATAAAACAAAAAGTGACAATGCTATTATGACGCTAATTATTTTATCCCTGAAACGTTTTTTTTATTTCCTGAAGTGAATCCAGATTTTTGCAGATGATCATAAACCAAATTTTTATATAAGGACTATAAGTAAAAGAGCCCATCAGGTCCCCTGTTATTAAGCACTTTGGGAACAGTGGATCAAAAAGTGGTATATAAAAATGAGAAATAAAAGTAACACAATAAATAAATACCTTGGGGGCAGGGAGGAAACAGTTCTATACTGTCCAAAGCTCAAAGATAATATTAAGCAAACAGCTTGCATTATTTCACAGACTTAATTAACAGCTTCTAAATGCTGAATATAAACTAAACATACAATTATGTTTTTATTATGTTTGTGGTGACCTTTGAAAATATTTAGTAGATCTGGCCTAAGAATCAAATCCACATTGCTCTGGAAACACTGCTTGGTCAAAATCATGCTGCAAAAAACAAACGTGTCAGAGAAAATATTTAAGAACTAGAACGTCACCATATTGGCCCAGCAAAGTATTTTACAGTACCTCTATAGGACAATAAAAGCAACTATAAATATAAAGCAAAATCAAATCTAATACCTTATTTGAATTCATATTCACTCAGAGAATATGCTTTCTTTTTGGAATTAATCTTTCCACAAATTATTCCACAGTTAACACTTAAGAAAAGCTTCATTCAATAAATGGAAGATATACAATGCAAGTTCATGTTTTTATAAGCACTTTGAGAAATCAACCGATCAATGGACTTTTTGTATATCTGTTTGGATGGAAAGATTTGTCAATATGCATATGTAACCAGGGACCTGTATCTTGTTTTATTGTCTTATCTCTCTCTTAAAGACTCTGTAAAAGAATGCAAGCTATATGCATGTTGATTGGACAACATATTAATCAGTTCCTCTTTGTAAAGTAACTGGACAATGGCTTCTTCTTGTTAACTGTAGAGCCAAATGGTCTTAATATATATTTATCTTCATGAGCAATTATTCCATCACCTTCCATCAAAAGCATGCAACATTTCCATAAGCATTGTGACATTGTCCCTATTGGGTGCATATGGTTTTTGTTATCCTCCAGGCTTCAGAAAATAATATCAAGCAGCTTCCATCTACAATTTAACATATTCAAGAAAATCAATATCAGTTATGTAAAAATATTTCAATTAATGATGTAATAAAAATGTTTCTGTGGTTTTTAATAGTATTTATCTCAAAGACTGTGAGGATAGTATTTTAGGAGGCAATCAACAATGTTGAGAGTGTGCTACCAGAATATAAGTACTTTATTTCATTATGCATGTTCAGAACCAGTTATTTTTCCCATTTAACAGCAACTCTTCACAATCAGTACAATTACAGACCATGCAATGTTCTCTTAAATATGAAGTTAGACCTGTAAAATTAGATGTTACTCCCTTAAAGTTCCATGCTATGGGTAGATCAAGGCTGAGATCAGATCATCATAATTTCCATAAAACATTAAAGTGTACATTTACACAGTCCTAGGATTTGAAGAGACATGTTCTTTCTTCCAAAGGCTGACATAGCACTGATTGGGATCTCAGCTGTACTGTATAGCATTCAACTATGTGGAACTCCAGTAGTTCAGTGAAAAAAAATGTTCAGTGGAAAAATAAGATTTAGCACACAGCAAATACCAAGTTTACAACTTTGCTACTTTCTTTGAAGGAAAACAGAGCACTACCCAGAGTGGCTTGCATGTGGAAAGAACAACCTCATGTGACTCACTTTGATATTCAAGGATATAATTCATACTACAAAAGCTTCTTTATCCATAGTTATCCAACTGATTCCTTATGCTTGTCTTTGTTAATCACTTATGGTGCCTAGCTGCAAATAAGCAAAACTGGACTATTAAGGGCTTCCCATTCTCCTTGAGCTGGATGCACACTCTTATTCAAATATGATATAACAAAGAATCCTGGAATATATTAATCACTTCCACTGAATGCCTTATGATGAGGAAAGTTAAATATCTGTTAATCATAAGAAAAGAAGCATAGTTGAAACAGACCCAGGTTTTATTATACTACATCAGTTGTGGAGTAAACATTGAAAGAAAGAATTACAAATATTTTTTCATTTTTTCTTGCTGTTGTTCAGACTTGTATGTTCTTCAGCACGATATAATTGATAGAAGGGTAATAAATGCATCTTTCTCTATGACTACATTTCTATGATGATGCATATAACTATAACTCTATGCATTTTTGAATAATCTGGAAGCCTTGAGGAAAAAATAGTGTCAAGATAACACAGTAGTAATATTCACTAATATTGCTATAGGTCTCATTTGCTGTCTTTACAGTATTAGATAGTAAATCCCCCTTTTTTTTAGAAAACACTGAAATAATGCATAGTCGCCTGTAAGGAGAAAAAACATTAAATTTCCTCCTTTTACTTGAAACACATTCAGATTTTTTTACATTAAACAATTCATGTTTAGAATTAATAGAGTAGCTTCTACATTTGGATATGAGTTACACAAACTGGGTTCTGAGTGAGCACACCCAACAATATAAAAATGTTATTACTTGGGTTTCTACATCAAATGACTTGGTTAAATATCCACTAGCTATTAGAAGCAGTTGGTATGTAGCTATTTATGTTCAATTGACATGGCGTTTTTGACTTCTCATAATCCCAAACTACACCTGTGTCACTCAGCATATGTAGAAGGCACTCTATTAATTGTTAACACGAATTGTTTAACCAATAAAATCAGAGTATGTTCCAAGTACGGTAAAAGAAGAAAATATAATGATCATACATATCTGATACATACTGTAGTTTTCTGGATATATTACAGTATTTCATGAACAATAGGTAGAAAATTATTGATGATCAGGTAACTGGGATCCCTGGCTCTTATAAAGTCCCATTTGCTTATCTGTATGAGATACTTTGTCCTCATAACTTGAGTAGCTGGAATTAATTTGAGGTTACAGGTGAATGTTCAATGAGGAATGTCTCAGTAGTACTTAAAAATGTTCTACAAAAGAGAATATTTGGATTGGGTTAGACAAAGGTAATTTTCTTGTTTAATCTGCCTTCCTCTGTTAGATTCAATTCAAGTCAATTTGCATATACTAATACAGTATTGTTCCAAACTGTGACATGCAGAAGACTAAACTCTGGGAAAGATTCATGAATTAGAAATTGAAATATAGAAACACCAATTGTTCCCAATCCGCTTATTTTCTGCAATTGTTTCTTATTTAAAGTATACAGCTCTCAACATTGCTTTAGATACTAGATTTTGGTATCCTAATATTTGAGGAGAGAGGGAAGAGAAATATTTCCCTCTTCTCAGCCTTTGAGAAATATAGTATACTACAAACAATTCCTACTTCTTTATCATATGAGAAGAATCACCATTCAGTGATAGCTGCATTCCTGACATGGAAAACATTTGTATACAGGTCGTTCTGCTTAAAAAGATTAAGTAATAGATTATGTGTATTTTCCTGAATACTCTGGCTATCCATAATCTGCTAATCAAAGCAGACATTTTGAGCTAGATAGATTAAATCTGACTAGGCATAAAATAACTTCTTTGATTCCTAATTTTCATGATGTCTGCCAAAGAAAACTTAGAATATAGTTTTATGAGATATTGAAATGGTCCCAATGAGTTTTCCTTAATTTGACTTTACAAAACCTAACCTTCTAAATGCCTTTTAGAAAAGGGACAGCAATTTCTAAAGCAGTTTACTCACTTTTATTAATATAGCCTGTCTTGAGAATTTCTTGATTCAATTTTGTGATCTGTAAAAACAATAGAGCTGGTGTTAACATATTAATTGCATAATAGGATTAATTTAAGTGATAATTGAAACAGTTAAATATCCCAAATAATATTTGTAAGACATCCTTTCCATTCTTATTTCATTATAAACCAATGTCTGCTATTTACTACAAGGACACTAAATAAAGATCAAAGTGTTGGAAATACAGCTTTTCCCCAACCAATTGGCCTTTTAGTAAAAACTCTAAAGATCTAAATCGTACACAAAGAGATTCCCCTTTTAAAAAGAAGACAAGTTGCTTCCCCCTCTTCTTTTGTATAATACAAGGGTTAAGAAAAGGAAATAGAAATTCTTCAGATGTAAATGTTCCACAGGTACTAGGAATTAAGGGCAACATAGCACCTCCTTTGAAGGCTTTCGAGTAACTTCATCTTTTTCAAGGATCATGTACCAGTTTTAGTTCTCAGGATGTATGAATGAATATTTACATTTTACATACTTGACCCCTTAGCATGATTGCTCTTTAACTTAATATAGATGAAGGGTCAAATTACATATAACATCAGGTCTTTGTACATTTTAAAAATAACAGCCAATGGGAATAATTGCTGAAAATACATCAGGTGGGATTTAATTATTTTACCTCAGTTGCAATTTTAACAAAAATGACTCCTTTGTAGCTGTTATTTCTACTGGGATTGAAACTCTCATTAGCCCTGCTCCGAGCAGCTACTATTTCCATTTTTAAAGAAGAATTATATATTTAGTGCAAAGATGCAATTAAAGATAATGTCAGAACTTATTTTAGCACAATGGTTCTCAAAGTGGCACCAAGACCATTTCAGGAGATCCATAAAATCAAATAAATATTTTAAAATTTCTGTTTTAATTTCTAATATAGTAAATATTGAAAAATAAAAATTAAATTAGGGCCCTCCATCATTTTTAAGAATATAAGGGGGTCGTGAGACCGAAATGTTTCAGAACCACTGTTTAGCAGTCTTACATCAAAAATTAAATAATTCAAAGATTACAGACCATGTCTTGCAAAACAGACATTGTGCAGCTCACTGTTCTGTGAATAAATATTGTGATTAGTACCACAAATCAGAATTTTAATGGAATTTCAAAATGATTTTGAGAAAGGTATTGTTCACCATCTCTGCATACATAGTTTTTGTTCCACTTCATCTCTTTATATAGTTAAAAACAATCACTACCACAAGAGCAGAAACAATATAAAAATGTAAAAAACTGTTCACAGGAGTCAAGATACAATCAAAATCCATGCTATGAACTTGACTCCTTGACTCTCTAAAACAAAATGTTTTCTATCTAAATTAGCACCTGAGTAGCTACCCTCTCCCACTTCTCCAAGGAGAATAGAACAACTTCCTTATTTATATGCTACGTTGATGTTAATCCCTGGAATTTATGATAGAATACCCTTCCCAATTTGGTGTCCTGAAGAATGTTTGACTTCACGTCAATATTCCTTAAAAAATGCATTCCTAGTGATCATTGGAGTTGAGGTCAAGCAAATCTAGAGAACAATGAGTTAGACAAAGCTACTCAGTCTTGGTGCTTATTCTAAGGTGTTTCTTGGTTTATTCCACTTGCATATATAGAATTTCTATTAGAAACATGATATTTATGGGATGACTGCAACCCAATTTTGATTTTCTTAGTCAAGGATATTAAGTTTAGTTACTACTGGATAGACTGAAACAGTTCACCACAACTTTTTTTCTTTGTTTCAGCCTTAAAAAGGAAGTGTGATGTAGAACAATCATGGATTCATCGGTTCTCACCTTTGTTTATCCTCCTGCTACTGGATCTTACTTTGCAGCTCTAGTATACTTTTATCTTTACTTTTACATTATTTTCTGTTAAAAGCTCATCTAAACTGGTAATGTGTAAAACCACAATGTGGTATATCTTAAAACTTTTTCATGCTAACTGTTAGAGTAGAAACATTAACCTAAAACGGCTTTTGAATCAGTCAATAAAATCAAAGTATCACCCGCTTCTGGGGTTTGTCATTTAAAGGCATTCCTACTGATTTAATGAAAATAGAAAAACAGCTTATAATAAGAAATTCTCCAATAGTTCTGCTTCAGTCATTCTGATATCTCTGGGATTTTGTCACACACACACACACAGAGACACTTTTATCTTTTTCAGTTGAGATACTGATGAACCAATTTTCAGCTCGTCTCAGATATTGGATCCCAAATAACTGGAAAATAGCATCCGCAAGCTAATTTCTAGGACTTAGCAGGCAATCCACAGACAAAATCTGTACACATATTTCTAAATTTTCTGAAAGGAAAAGAAAGATACAGTACATTCAAACAATAGTTTAGTCACAAGATAAACAATTAGGCCTTTAAAAAGTAATGTGACAATTGTTCTGGTTTTATTGTCTATCATTTTTGTTATTTCATGCAAGAAAAAAGAACTGTCTTAAAATTGATGTCTTAAACTCAGACATCATTAATTGCTTTTAAGTTTCTTCTTTGTCAGAGCATGTCAGTTTTTTTCTTCTTCATGCCATTTGGAGAACAATGAATGGACTAAAACATTCCTTTTATACAAGTCAGATAATGGCCCTTCTTGCATTTGGGAGGTGCCTTATACCAAGTGGCAAAGGTGCCTTATTCTTTGCAGAAGCATGACACATCCATTTCACCCCTTAACGTCCCTCAACCCAGTGTGCCTTGGCTCCACTGACCTTTGTGATGCTGCCTTCAACATACTCTGCAAAGTACTATAGTGCAGCCCTAGTGCAGCCCTTAACCCAATATAACTGGAACCGGTTTTGTGAATAGAATCATTACTACTTGTGAATTGCTACATGATTGAAAAGATGTTTTAATATCATGAAAACATGGTTCTGTTTGGAAAATATTCTTATAAGTTGATTTACATAAACTTAAAATTTGTGCATTAATGCAAAATATACAAACAGAACTTAAATCCTATTAGGGCTGAGCTGCAAAAGCTGAAAAGGTGTTGGATTTATGCTCCCATGCTGTCTAAATGATCTTTTCATCAGAGATGTTTATGATGATGGACAAAGAATTAGGATAATCCAGATGTGATCGAGTCCTAATTCCTTGTCCATCATCATAAATATCTCTGAATTTAATTCATTTGGGGAGGGAAGCAAGCAAATACTACTGTGTAAATGAAACAAAGCATCTCTTACGCCCATTACAAAATTATGAATAAATCCAAATGCTAATTAGCATCAAAATTATTAATTGAAAAAAAGATTACATCTTTTTTTTACTGAATGAGGCTTACTTCAAAATATTTTAAATGAATATAAGCATAAAATATAAAATAATCACATCATAGCACTTCAAATGGAAATATTAAGATTAAACAGGATTATTAAAAATGTTGAATCTCAACATTTTCATGCAAGCAAATGAAATAATTTTCATTTTTACCTGCTCAGTAGTGATAACCAAAAGGTTATCACTAAGAGAGAAAACACAATAATTTAAAGCCAAAATATACACATTTTCTTATGAAAGAACTTATTCAAATGAAAGAAAAGTATTTCTGGGTAGGATATCTGGAAAATTTACTGCTTTGTAGATTATAGTTTTTGACATGCTTAGCATAAAGTAAAAAATAAAAGATAACAATATTTTGATGTCTGAGACCTAGCTGTTGAAAAACAAGATTAACACAGAGAGATATTTTACTTACTTCATAATGAGAAGACTAAAAAAATGTGACTGGACCAACTGTTCTGAAAACAGAAATGTCATATTGTTATAAAGGAATTAATAACAGAAATTTGTTTGGGAACCAGTTAAATTTATTTGGAGGAATAAAGAAAAATACTGTATATGTTCTAGGCAGAACCAACTGAGAATAACATATATTTTTTTAAAATGATTTTTGAATTAATTAAAATAACATTTTTTGGGCTGCAGAAATTAAGTATTATCAAAAAGTCAGTAAATAAGAAACCCTTAGAAGAAACATGAAAGATGTTTTATTATTTCCTGGTTTCACCTTAGATACCCTGAATAGATCCAAGACTGTCCAATCAGATTTGGGTTTACATGTTCATTATTTCTGAAAGCTAAGTCAAATTCATCCACTAAACCTTATGTGGCAGAATGTGACAATATCCAATATATAGTACTAAAGGACTTTATTCAGAAACATTACATCATGCAAGGATTACGTATTATAGTTGGGAGGCTGTGGTCCGTTTTTTCTTTCTTGGTTTAGATGTTATTGCCACCTATAAACGTCATGGTTTCTAGCTTATGTAGCATAAAGTGTTCCATTGATTTCAACTGAACTTTGCTCTAAATGAATACCCAGGGGAAAAAATGCTTAAGGTAATAAATAAAGCCAATTGGACAGGGTTTGGGATAAGACCAAACGTTTATTATAAACCTCGGGGTTCATATTCAAGAAGGATTTTTGATTAGTGATTCTTGAATAGTAATTGATTCATCCTGCATATTAATAAACTACTTTTGAAATTGGGTCATTTTGATGTAATATTTGCACTTGTTTGTGATCAAAGGTACGTCTAAGCACGTATCTCCATGCAAACATACGTAAAATGTATCTTTTTAAAAAATGTGAAGAGTTCCCAAGATTAGCAAATGAAATGAGAAAACCACTATCAACTATTTCAGTTACTTAGAAGGTTAATTCTAGGTCCTTACTTTTCACTATTGCAGCTGCAAAACTAAGAAAATAATATTGTATCTATAGACTAAGGATGGGATTCTTATGTGAAAAGAATAGGTTATAGATAAGACAACTATTTCTCAGAAAGAGAAAAAGAAGGAAAGCAAATCTATTACAAAAAATATAAAGAAACAAGAAATATTTGTTTACCATCTCAAAATAGATGCATCACAAGTCAATCTAGACTTTTTAAAATGTTGTTATTGAGTATGGTGATTTTTTCCCTCCCAATATCCTCCCTTCATGCCTTCAACAAGAAATTCCTACTTGGCCATATCACAAATGATTGCTGGAAAAGGAAATGAATGATCAAAAGTTAGATGAATGTCTTTGTTGTAACAGACTTTCCAGTTCTACTAGGTCTTTCTAGAAGTGTACTGTAACGGCAGGTATTATAATTCATCTCAGAACAATACAGAAATATAGTTTTTGTCCCACCCCACTCTATAACAGCACACTAAAGAAAAAGAGGACATTTCAAATTTGCCTCTATGTCCAATTTCAGAACTGGTTTGAAATGCACATATATGGTATATATTAAAGGCTGACAGCAATGGAATTGTCTACACAAATTTAGCAATACTGTCATGTTTTTCATTGCATCAAGATCAGGCATATCTAGAAGAGATCCAGCTTATTTATCCAAACAAAACAAAGTGTAATGGGTAGCAAACTAGCAAATGAGAGACCAAATAGATTGAAATGCCACAACATTTTTCATCGATGGAAAATTTCTCTTAACAAGAAAATAAATATACGATAGTCTCACACACCACATATAAACATATTTAAAAATGTTTAAAATGGTCTGGAGCCAGCCCTTTTCTAAATTTTTAGTAAACAATTATTTGTATAAATAAGGTATAAGAACATACAGCATGCTGACAATATACTGGAGGAGATATGGGTGCAGTGGCTTTCATCAATGAACTTTCAAAACAAAAAGAAAAACAACTGTTCACTTTTTTCTCTCCTCGAGCTGGCATGTAATGAAAAATAAAAGCAAAATTTTAAATAAAGACCATCCAGTCTTTTAAATTAATTTTAAATTTAAATTAATGCATCGTTACTATGATCTTTTCCTGCATAGAATGTCAAATAAGAACTTGTTTGAAAAGAAACACAAAATGAGCTCAGCTTCCTCATAATTAAAGCATTTTCTACATTTCCATCTAAAAAAACAACAACTGGGAATGTTAAAGTCAAAGTGACCAAGCAACTATGTGCAGAAAGTAACCCTTTTATTATATTATATACTGTAGTAGTAATAAAGTTTGTTGGAAGTGCATGAATAAAAAGTTAGTGAAATTACAGGAGGAACAATCTATATAGCAATAATAGGTGCATTCACTGTGCATCTGAAAAGAAAAGAGAGAGAGAAAGAGAGTTTTCACTCATTTTGGCCTAAAACTTGTGTTCAGGTTTCCAGAATTCTGACATCAGAACCCAGATAACACTGATTAGAACCATAAGGCTTTACAATAAAAGCTAAAATATTGACCATATGATGGCAAAAAAGTCTTTATTTTGTGGTTAATTTATTCTCTTCTAGCTACTCTCTGATGAAGTGGGTGGTGCTGTAGAAGAAGACCTTCGTCTTCTAGACAAGGACCTTGATCGTTCTGCACTGTAGGTTACATGCTTATCATAATTTTGTATCTGAGCTTCAAGAAATTCCCTTTGCTGCTGGCTAATTGTCTGGCTAATCAGTCCAGGGAGAGCTTGGATGCTACCAATTAAAGTTTCCAGTTTTGTTTCCAGAGTAACAATCCTCTTCTCAAAGTCTTCGCTTCGTTCATTCAAGTCAGAAATCATATCATACAT
This sequence comes from Azemiops feae, assembly GCA_023970755.1. NCBI lineage: Eukaryota > Metazoa > Chordata > Lepidosauria > Squamata > Viperidae > Azemiops > Azemiops feae. Next base: position 1,021,324 of record JALGBA010000269.1, on the reverse strand, counting down.
GATGTTTTGAGTCTAAAAGGAGAAAGAAAAAGTGAAAAAATTATGCAAACAAGATTTTTCAGCAGTATTTTCAAAAGTTCAAGTTTCACTCATAGACAAGGAGAATGTACACAAATAGATTCACAACTGGAACCAACCTATTTTACAAGGTTATTTTTTTATGCTAGTAGTGCTACATACTGCACTGAACTGAGGCTATTCATTTTTGGTGGAGCACTTCCACATGTCAAGCACGAAAAATCCTTCAGAAGAATAAAGATACACAAACGTGAATCGTGCGTGTGTAGAAATCTATTTATCCCAGAAGCTGTAAAGATTCTCTGCCTGTGAAATACATTTTAATAGATCAATTGTTTCATTTTTCTCCAATATTAACAGAAGGAAAATGTTAATTTTCCCAAAGGTCTCAGTGCACATTACGCAGTAGTATTTTTTCCTGTTTTCTATATAACACAAAATGATTCCTTAAACTCTGCCCCATATTCCCCACTTTGTCTCTTGGCTATGTGGTATTCCCATCCTTTTTCCCAGCCAGGAGCCAACTAGGGGTTTTTACAAAGTCTACCATCTGTTATATTGTAGAATTCCTCTAACCTAAAGCAAAACACGAAATCATGCTCCTCTTTGATTGAAAAGAGATGCTGAGTACAATAATCAGATAGGTAAGCCTTGCAGGCAATGTGGTACTTAAGGGTCTAGTCTAAGAAAAGGCAATGCAATAAATGCAAAAATAAATGCAAAAGTATGGTATTAATTGAAGAATATACAAGTCAAAATAACAACCTAATGCAACTGCCTGATAAAGGTCATTTCTGTCACTTGGAACCCTTGGCTTAAAACAAAGCAAAGCAAAGCAAAGCAAAGCAAAATCCTTTTGATTAATCAGAGTTGAACCTTTTCTTTCACCACCATACAATCCCAACAACATAGAGTCCTAATAGCTGACAGGCCTTCCCTCGGTGTCTGCCTCCCTTTACCTTACACAACCATTATAGTTTGTACATATTGAGTTCATATCCCCGTGCACTCTTTACATGCTCACTGTCCCAACATTAACAGCAGATTTCACTCTAAATTTGATGGATTTTGTTATCACAGAGGAGAGGGGCTTTGGATAACTCAGTTGCCATGGCCAGCTAATAGTCTGGTCAGCTTTGAGATGATTGCTGATATAAATCCTCACGGAATAGTGAGCTGGTTAAAACATGTCATCCCAGGAACTAGTTGGATCTAAATGGTTTCCTTAAGGGGCCAGGAGATTTACCTTCCCTTTTAGGAATACAGAATGCCCCAGGGAGCAGGTACTATTGCTTCAAAACATCCACATCTCTTTTACAAAGCCATATCAGTCAATTTGGTTTGATTTACATCCTGCCTTCTACTGAGTCAAGCAGCATGTTAGCCTTAATACTAATTATGTTGCTGTTTTAATAGGGAGTTGAGGGCAATGAACCAGAATGAAACATAAGGATGACACCTCAAAATAAACTGAAGTACTGACTACAGCCTTTTCTGGAGCAGTATTCCATGTTAGTGAAGGCAGTGAAAAATATACAGAATAGGCCAAAGTTGCTGTATGATCTCTCTTTCTTCAGGAGGATGTGAATAAGGAACCAGAGAGGTATGGTGCTTGTTATCTGCAGTTTGCAATGTAAAGTAATTCAAATTCAACTTGACCTAAACTTCAGTGTTGGGGCAGAGGATTATGATGTAAATTGGCAGCTCCTTGTCATAAGAGTTTTAAGTTATTTTCATTTTGAGGATTTGAAGGATACTGACAGAGTGTTTGAAAAAGTAAGGGTTACCTCCTGCTATAACCCTATCCACCCAGCTGCTTAAATTGAGAATAAAGTCAGCCTCAATGCTTAAGGGAGATAATTAAGGCTTCTCTGGAGGATGGCTATATTTTTTGTGTCAGAAAAAAGTAATGATAAATCTACTATTAAAGAAACCTTCTGTTAAACATAAAGAGCTAGAAAACTATCTACTTCAAACATACTATTTCCAGAGATAATACTGTATATGAGAACTTCAGACACATCCAGAGAATGCTAATTATGTGCAGCAATTTCAAATAGACTTTCAGTCAGAAACTGCTTTGGGTACCTTGGTATAACACTTACATCATGATTTTCTTAGGAATTCTTATGACTTTTTGGTGGCTATCCAGGCAGTCACTAGAAGTCAAGACTGGCTCAAAGGTACATACTGGTATACACACAAAAATCGAAGAGGGGCCAGAGCCTATGTAGGTTTAATTCCAGATTAACTTATTTATATATTAACTTTATACCCTGCCTCATTCTGGATGTCCAGAGGTGCTCCATACACACTGTCTCCCTTCTCAGTTTTTCACACCAAAACCTTATGAACTATATTGGGCTGAGAGAGAGTGACTGGTCAAAATCAAGCAGTAAATTTTCATAGCTGACAGTGAACTAGCACCAGGGTCTTACACCAGTGCCAGTCCAATTCCTTAATCACTACCTCCCTCTGTCTCTGAAGTTTTCTAATTATATATTGAATCAATTTATACTGAATCTCAAAGCTCAGAAATGAATTAAAGTTGATCAACAAAAGTAAGAAAAAATACTGTTTATTTATAACGTTGTACCAACCTTTGCCAAGTCCACCAAAGTGTTTGCCTGATCGTTCAGTTTCCTCTGTTCCATTTTAACACTTCTTAATCTAAAAGATAGACATCCAAGTCAGATATCTCTTGTTTGAAAGCTCATAAAACCTGTATATGGCATGCATCTAAACAAATAACTGCATGGACAATGTCTTGAATACTTTGTGTACAGTCATAACTGGTTATGTGTCTGGGTACAATGAAGAGCATGCTTCCTTAACACCGCAAAAAAGAAAGAGAGAGCAAGAAAATGTGATGTCCCCGAAACTACTAATTGCCATGGTTAACGCTGAATTCAAAGAGAGAAGTAAGGATTTATCCATAGTATATGAAAGAAAGCCAAAACATTCCTTAAAGCTCCTGTATCCTAGCAAGTAGCCATAGGAAGTAATGAGTAATCTCCTCATTGTTACCTTAAGTAATTATACTTCTTCCTTATGCCTACATGACTAGATACAGGTAAAAGCCCTCTTCAGTCTGAAATGGATTTGGTTAGGAGGTGTTTGAACCTGATGAAAACACAGTGATAAGTGAGTTCCTTCTCAATATTTAAAAAACTTTCATCTGACCAGCAGCTAAATGATGCCCTTGTTAATATGTTAGTCATTATTATAGTATTAATAACATATTATGTTAATATGTTATTATTGTCCTTGTTGCTGTGGCTCACCTAAGTACTTTATAAAAAAAAATCTGCATGGATAAAAATTTTAATTGGTTTAGTTAGCCTGTTTATGTCTCAGAGTAAACTGGAACACTAGGCAGATCAGGTGGGTATACTGTAAAAGAGACTCCTGGGTATATCCTTCCCTTGATGCTTAAGTCATTTCATTCATGTTAATTAGCTGAGCATGGTAAGAAAGGAAAAACAGGGTATATTATGCTGCATTGTAATAGGAAAGTTTGTGCTCCAAGTCTACGCCCCAAAGAGGCTGACTTGAGATTGACAAAGACTGGCAGCTCCTTTGTGCTCAGGATTCAAAATGGGGGAGGACAGAAATAACTATTTTGTGGTTCCCTCCTCCATGCACACTGTTTTTAGTGCACCCCCCCCCAAATTTCCTTATTCACACCAAAGTACATTCAGAGCTTTGATATGCAAGCATTCTTTAATTTGATCAGAGAAAGCAGTTTTATATGTAGTTTTTTTTGTGTGCACAGGAACTGTTATCTCTATCAAAGTCAATATGGAAATCCTGCAGGTAAGGACAGTCTTTAGGTTGGAAATCAATGGCCACAAAGAATTGCTTGAAGGATTATTTTCTAAATGGCCAACTATTACCACTAGGCTGCACTGGCAATAAAGGCATCTGTGCAAAAACCTACAATCCAGTGGTTTAAATACATTACCCACTCTGATAACTGCGTGAGGAAGTTATTCAGTCCATAACATAGTTCTCATTCTTCACTGTTCTGTGCTCTATGTTTTTATATCTGAAAATCTATATCACATTAAAGAAATACAAGTAACCTCAGATGGATAGAGATTTTACTCTGTTCTTTTTTTCAATGTCATTTTCGTCAACCCCACTGGAATTGCCTTCTTTACATAATTTGGAATGCTTTTACTAACATATTTTAGTCAATTTACCTTAAAAGTGGTATTATAGCCCATGCCCATAGATACCTATGGAATTTTTGTTCATCTTTTATTTCTTCAGAATGAAATTTGGCTGATTCACATGTCCAGAATTCAACAGCTTTCTAATTCCCTCTAAAAGGCCTGCTCAGGGCTGTGCATGCACTTTGCTTGAAATGAGGATGAAAATATGGCTATAGTTGCACAAACTCATCATTACTGTCAGGCGAAAAGGCTGAACCTCATAATGTCAGGTAGAGGAAGAATCTACTGCATGAGCAAACATGTAACAAGGTCCTGTGTGGTTGTAAACATAAACCAAAAAAGGAAATAAAGCAAGAGTGCCGGTTGAATAAACACAACTTGAATATATCTTTAGGCATGTCGATATTTCTGTACAACCATTTAGAAGTCTATTAAAACTAGATTGCCAGTTATTTTTGAAGACATAAAGGCCAATTATTCATTTAGAATTGACACTCCTTCCTCATACGACATGTGGGACAAGTATGAAAAAAATGTGTGTTACTAAGAATATTTCTCTCTTTCAGGATATGGATGTTCTTAGCCTTACATAACTCGTGAGAGGAAAACCTTTTTATGCTAATATTTTCTTAGCTGCAACAGTCAGATTAAAAATGAAACTAGTCGGATCTTTCTCTGTAAATTATGAAATATTGATACTCTGATTCATCCCTTCTGAACTTCACTTATCACAGAAAAAATTCATGACTTTGGATTGCAGTTCCACAGTAGCAACCAGACTATAGAAATTCACAAATAAAGTATCCATTTGTTGCATGCAGACAGAGGTAAATTCTGCAAATTTTAAAGGAACAGCTCACACAACTTACTTCCGAGCTCTATTTTCATTGTTGAAATAAAAGACAAAACAAAGAAAACAAACTGTAACATTTTCTAAAACAAATCAGTACAAGGGATGGTCTTCAAGTGAATGCAATGGGATCTGTATAGCTTGTACTTCTCACATATTCCCTATGGTGCCAGGGGACCCGTGCCTAATGAAATCTGTGCCCAACTCAGATGTAGGATAACACCGTTGTATCATTACACCCTCTGTTGTCCCCCATTTCACCACATTCCTTGCTATACATATACAAAGTAATACAGGGGTAACATAAAAGCTTAACTTCCCTTCCCAGCATGACTTTTATCAATGGGAAAATGGATCACCATACAATAGCAATATGCTTTGTACATCTGTGATGGAAGTTTGATCTTCCCTCCTTTTCTTAACAAAAGGGTGCTTCGTTTGCTATCACCAAAAGAAGACTGCAGAGCCATTCAGTCTTTGTTTTCTTGACCAGAATTGTCCTGGTAGGAAAGAAAGATAGAAGACCTGGTGGAATACTTTGGGAGAGGTACATATGGAAAGCAATTGAAAGCTATTCCCAGTGGAGTATACAACCCTGGTCACCTGCCATTGGTTTTATCTCACTTTCTGTAGTTTGTCACTGCCATCTGAAAGTCAGGGATATGGCAGGGAGTTTATCTCTTCAAATGAAAGACAAAGGGCCTAAGAGATGCTAAACTGTGTTTCTCCTAAAGTAGATGCAGAACAATGATTCCTACCCTTTCCTCCTCATTTGCTGACAGATTGTGAATGTTGTCTGTTTGGGATATGTCATCATCAAATTATACAGATTTCTTTTAACAATTGCATCAAAGACCAAATGAGAGGGCCACTAATAGTATGAGAAGGCAGGGGATATCTCCAGAGGAAGAAGCAAGGTATTTCCTACATGTGGTAGGACTAAGTGATGCCACACAGGCATCATTGAAAGGCCAAGAGATGCAGAACTCTGCATAAGAAAGGAAGATTATAAAAATGGTTCCAAGTTATTTCCTACTCAATAGCAGAGGAAGGACACCCTTACACAGCAATTTTGAGATAAATGGAGCAAAGCTTTTAGAATATTGTTTTATTACAAGGAGGGAGGCTCAAACATCTTTCTTGAAATATGGACTATTCCTAGCAGGAAGCATGGTAAGTTTAGAAAACACATTTTAAAAATCACATTCTAGTGAAATAAGAAAAAATGTGTTGCAATTAATTGCCATCCTGTTCTATTTAGGGGGCAAAACATTGCTGTGAATTCAACTAGCATTAAATGTAATGATACACAGACTGATCAGCTGCTAGTTTTCTCTAGAGATTACACCGTTGTAAATATGTCCAACTTAATTCCAAGCTTGCATGACTATAGAATACTACTATGAAATGTGATCTGAGCTCAGATATATTATATTTTGCAATTCTCATATCCAGTTCTTGCCTTCCAAAGTGCCTGAAGAAAATGCAACAAATTCTAATATTTTCTAGATTACAATTTTCAACTGAAAAATAAAGGAATGAAAATTTTATGTAAACGTATTTCTGAAAGCATATTTCATTTTGTATTATTGTGCCCTTTTCTATATACAGCATTGTTGAACCTCATGTTTGCTAAACCAAATAAATATTTGTAGATATTGAATTTTGCTTGAACATATTAAATAACTATTTATTTAATTCAGCTTCTTCTACTGTACTGAGGCTGAAATGGAAATAATATTACAGCTATTTAATATGGTCAAATCAATAGCACAAGAAGAAAAAGACATTTACAAAATCTATCTCCCCTTCACTTCTGGTATAATATATGTGACTAAATTCATGCCTGCCATAGTGAGAGCCATAATCAAAACAGATGTACAGATGTCCCACTTCCCTTTTTACTCTAGATGCAGTAAAAGGAAAAAAGAAGAAAACAAATGTTTACTGTTTGTTGGAATTATTTAAACTTATGCTAAACTGTAAATTAGCTTTATACATTACAGTGAGCTTCATGGTCTTCACAGCCATGATGAAGAGACTGGAAACTTTTGCTTTCAGTTTTGCTTAACAACTTTTAATAATGCCTAACTTATTAATAATATTAGTATGATCTATTGAAATGAGTCACTTTCAAACCACAGTTGTATAATGTCTTGTTTAAGCAAATCATAGTTAGTATTAGGATTCAGAGTCCAGATATTTATGCACAACTGAAGATTATTTAAAACAGGTTTTTTTGTGTGTGTGTGTGACTGTTATATAGAAACATGAGAGCACAACACTTTCTGCCCACCAAGATTTTGGTATTAGGATGGACAACTATTGGTGCCTCCCTTTTCTGAGAAAACAGCAAAGGACTGTTTCTCAAAAATGGACATAAGACAGAAATATGTATTGTTTTTATTTTATTTGCAAGGATCCTACAGTTCTCAAAGTTTCCACCTCAAAATCATGGTTTGTTTTTACATTTTCTATGTTAAAGTGGAATCAACATACATATCCATATACATCTTATTTTAGCAATACTGCTTTTTAAATAAGTTTATCATTCCAAAGATCACAGCTTTAACTCATACAATGCAATTGGTATATTGCCAGAACCTTTAATGGCTGTAATTAAAATATTTTGATTTGAACATATTTAACTATCTCCTGAGGGTTAATACCAATATTATTTATTCAATTTTCACACCTCCCATTAAATCATAAGATGATCCTCCAGATATTCTTATCTGTCATCTGATGTACTAGCACAGTTTATATTCTAAACAGTCATATATACGAAATGCATTTGCTTTTAAACAAGAAAAATAATTCATACTGGAAAGTTCTAAGTAAAGGGGATGGATATGGTTGCATGCAACATTTTTATTTCCATTCATTTTCCCATCTCCCACCACCACAAATATTCATGCCATGCCTTTGATAACTTTGGTTTTAGAGCTGTAGGCATAGTTCTTATGTAGATTTGGCCATTTATATGAATACATATCCGTCTGCAGAAGTTGGGGCAGAGTTCTTTTTGCTTTTGTTTCCTTTCAGCAGAAATGCATATTCAGATAGAAATAACTTTCTTCCTGAGATAAAGAGTACTATTTATTCACGCCATTCTGTTGGAAAAAAGAATCTGCCAACATATCATCCCTCCCCACTCTCTCTTCTATTCTACCCGGCCTGCCCAAAATCTCTTTCAAAGGACAGGATCCTCTGGAGCAGATTTGGGGCATATCAGGGGGGTGGAAATAGGAGGAAGATAGAAAGAAGCTCCATTATGTAAAGATAAACCTGCTTGCTCAGTATCTGATGCAGTACCATATATGGAACATTATGGCATATTAAATGGAATGAACAGAAAGTCGAATTTGAGGCAGTAGTCTGGAAACCAAACCTGTGGGATTATCACAGCAGCCTCACAGGGCAAAACAGACAAATCAAAGAGTACTTACTGGTGAATAGCTTGTAAGAATTTGCGCTGATGTTTCCTTACTTTTGCATGGTCTATCTTTTTTACCAACTTGGTGTTTTTATAAATTAACCATGTTTCCCTGAGTACATTGGCAGCTGCATTTTTCACCTATTTAACAAAAACAAAATAAAACTCACATCAGGATGTCTGAATTCAAATTACATCCCTTCCAAGTTTTTCCCTGAACATATTTTCTATCATAAACATTTACAGGAGAAAATGTGCCTGAGGACGGATGTTATAGATGGCTCATGGAATGGTAACAGCTATTCTTATTTTCTGCCTTCCTTCAGTTGTTGGTTCTTCAAGGAACAAACACCTGTTGCCATCACCTTGTTGTCTGATACATGCAAAGATGTAAGGATCAGAGAAGTCAAGATGGTGGCCATGATGATATGCGATCAAAGCTCTGCTTCTATTTTATTTGTGCCACACATACAGATATGGGTGGAGCTTCAATTGCACCATTGTGGCCTTTTTTACCATACTCTGCAGACTCCCCTGTGTGATGAACATGTTGGCCTCCTGCCATATTCTCCATATGGAGGAATTTCTCCTTTATTTTGTGTTGCCATGGAGTGTTTTCTCTCCACGGGGGAAAAAAAGATGAAATAAAGTTAAAGGTTTGGAACATGCTTTATATATATTTCTAGAGAACTGATTGTAATTAAAAGTTGGAATGCGGAAGAGTAAAATAGTAACTGCTGTTTCCAAATACTTCCACTTAAAAGCATATTTAATATTATCTGCAAACAGAAAGTACATTTCAGACATAATACTATGTACTTGTTACATATAAATAGATTCAATACATGTACTGCAGTTTAAATTATTTTTTAGCTGGCACACACATCCCTTATGATTATCTTTGGATTATGCCCTGAGACTTCCAACTATAACAACATCTTCAGATCTGCCAACTGGACCAAATACACAGAGCAGATTGTAGTGGTTCACATCATCAGAATGGATCAAAGGATTAGGAATGTCTTCCTTCTCTTTCAGCTCTCTATGTACACTATCATTTATAATTTCATGACTGGTATTTTCTAACGTGTGGTCTTTTTTTAACATTCTTTTCAACTGTAAGATGCATTCAGTGGTAATTTCCACCAGAAAGCTGTGATGAGGAGGAGGGGAGGAGGGAGAAGAAAGGAGAGATGGGAGAATACAAGAACAGAAGTTTTTGCTCACATGACATTGGGTCCTGTACTTAACATTGATATGATCCTTAGAAACTGAATAGTCAACCTTCCAAACTCAGTTCTTAGAAGTATCCTGTTCAGAGAGCAGAACTAAATAAGACTTTGTTATAAAAAATATCCCAAAATGGTTATTTATAACTTACTCTTTTAGTTAGCTGGGTGTCCATCATGAAATTATGCACATGTTTTTCAGCTTTGGTAAGTTCTAGTTTTCTTGCTACCACAGCTACCACTAGTGCAGTGCAACCAGCACCCTGGGAACAGCAATAAAAGAAAACACAATTAAGGAAAACAGAATTGACCAAAAAAAGGAAGGGGATCAGTTCAGCTATTAACTTGGATAATGCAGTCAATTCAGCTCAGTTATATAATGTTAAGTAGGTTTCCATGCTAGAAGTCATAGTCAGGATTTGTAGTTATATCTTTTGCCTTTCCTTAGCCCTTTTTTGTCCTCTTCACAGAGTTTTTCACAGTGGAGAATGGTACAGCAGAGAACTGTTGAGTAGCCATAATAAGAGGAAATGAGAAACAAAGGATGGAATATATTGCTTTCTTCCTATGCTTCAGTTGTCTTCAGCCTAGATTTCCAAATTAAATCTTGGAAACTGTAGATATTTTATTGAGAGAGAAAGAAACTGGAAGTTAATAGGCCCATAGAAGAAATGTAGTCTGAGAATGAAAATTCTGGAAGAATTTAGTACTTGCATATGGATTTGGCATTTGAGATAAAACATACAAACACTTATTGATGCCTTTTTAGACATTAGCCACTTTATGAAATAGATATGGATGATAAAATCTTCTCAGGTTCAAAAGAGCATTAGCATTTATACTATACCGATAATGAATATAATTGAACCATTCAATAATGTGTGATCACTGTGTCTTAACTCAGAAAGTGCAATCATTTTAGGAACAAATGCAATAAAAGCAATACTTACTGAAACTTTATCTTTCAACTTTAATAAAAGTCTTAACTTAAATCTAATTAAGCCATGAAATGTGAAATACTGTGCAATCTATCCTTGTACTATCTATGAAGGTAATCTGGCATTCAATTTATGATTATTTACAGGGATAGCATATATCACTTTGGGGCTGGAATTTATATTTTAGTGAATATTTGGCATATCTGCCTCTATTAAAATAATTTCATATTTATGTGATTTTTAATAACAGTAAACATATGTTTGTATTATATGTGCTCATTTATAAATTTCTTCCAGTCTCCTTTACCATTACTCTGTCAATGGAGAAAGTCAGAGGAAATTTTAAAAATAGCTACAGTCTCTTCTCGTTCTTCCCCCAATTCACTCCCAGCTATAGTCAACTAGCAAAGTGTGGATGTGAAATTTTGCTTCTCAGGGATGTTCTCATCATCTTACATAAAGAGAAATTAGAGAACCTAGATAAGCCTAAGCTTCATACTTTAAATAATTGTGGATCAAATATTATAAATCAGATATATACAATGAAAGCCTTCTTCTTCCTATATGCATACTTTGGCTTATAACAAACTAACCCTAACTCAAACTTTGACTACAGCTTCCTAATGTATGAATGAGATTTTCTTTGAAAAGTTTCTTTTAAAGCCTCCCGTATCCTTTTATAACCGCCATTAGAAGTTTCCAAATTTATGCAAAGTATAAACTGATTCAACTACTTGTAAGTTTCTGCCTCTTTCAGAAGAAATTTAGCATTTATATTCATTCATACTTTGAACAAATCTACACAATATTTGCAGAAACAAAAAGCAGGACAGTATCTGACATGACTCAGGGTGTACCAAATGGACATATTTATTGTCTAGCTAGTTGAGTCAGAGTGCCAGTTTACAATATGTAACACAAGCTTATGAACAGGGAAAACAATAACATATAGGGAAACAAATGTGATCAGCAATACTACAAGCTGCATCCACAGTTGCAACTGGATTTGTAAAAAAGACATGCATGCATGCCCAGAGACTGGGGAATTATACAGATTACACCGTTTCTGATCCAGCTAGAGAAATTTGTTTATGCTCAAAATCATAATGGATTGGGACAAAACATTTTGATTTGAAGTTCTGTTTATGCGCTTTGTAATACCTGTGAATGCATAGGAATTAATGGACTGAAACATTTCTAAATGCTTTATCAAAATTATATAAACTATATAATTATGATTTTTCTATTTTGTTAATCTGACAGTGCAGGTATACTCACACATGTATGAAATATAGTTCCAGTGCAGAAAGTTTGTTAATTTATTCAACCCATTTATTTGGTGATTCCAAATAGGTATAATTTCATTTCTCATAATACTAATGAGTGGTGACATATAAATAAAATCAATATGTTTGTATAGTTTATCTCATTCACGTATATAAAAAGAAAGATAGCACCATTTTATTTATCAATTTTCAAAAGTGTCATATTGTGCCAAATGCAGGAAATCAGAAGGTAAGGCAGTTCAAATGAATATAGGTTTATTGCATGCTAACACTCTTTACAAGTATCTAACAGTCAAAGCGAATTGGCAGTAAACAAAAGTCTATGGAATTCAAGGAGAATGGACTTAGATCTCTTGTGGGTTCCTAAGGATTCAAGACTGATGACACGCTTGACCCTTCCCTTGGGCTCAGCCTGATCATCTCCTATATGTTGCAAACTATAATTAAACAAATTAAAATATGCAGAAGAGGCAAGCTTTGAAAATTTCGTTGACAGCAGGATACATTTAGGTATTATCTCTTTCCATATTGGCCTTCCTGTTATCTAAGATATTAGGGAAAAGCCACTTTCTTTCTTTCAAGGGGCAGAGACTTACTTGCTTGGGAAAAGAGAAAGGACCTTTTTAGTAGCTGCCCCTAAATGCTAGAATTCCAAATTTTGTGTGAGTGGATGTAGATATGTATGTGAATAAATCTGCGTCCTTCTCAGTTATGTAGTCCACACGGTTTCAGTGGAGATTAGTGTGAGTTCTCACAATGAAAAGTCATTTAAATAATTTTGGTTTCATGATGATCATTTTGCTTAGTTTCATGATGATCATCTTTAATTTTAAAGATGCTTAATTACCTACTGTATCTCTTCCTAATATTTACCTTAACACCTATTCCATGACTGTTAATATTGTTTTATAGACTTGATTATGTGATTGAGAACGTAAATGATCTCCAACAACTGTTAGCTCTCTGGTCTCCTGAATTTTATATCTGATTAAGCAAAAGACAAACAAAATCTATCCAGACAGCAAAATAAGAGATCATTTTCATTTTTTCATTTATGTATCTAGGATACATAACTAAACCATGTCCTTCTATCTAGAGCATTTCATTGTGCTTAATGGTATAAGTGGTGAATTGTTATTCCCCCTCTTATCTTGCTAGGCTTGTGTGTACTTGACAGAATGTAGTTGCTTCATTTCTTGCTCATTGCCCTAGGGATCCAATGAGGGAGAAAGTAGGTCCTTTTTGTAGACAGTGAGGGGAAATTTAGTTGTCACCCAAAATGCACAACAGTCTTCCTGATGCTTTTTATACTATAAAATGGAAAGGCTATAAGAATTTGAACAGGTATTCCATTTGTTTCATCCTCACTAGGAGGATGGCCAACTGACCAGGTAATTCGTAACAAGAAGCAAGTGTTTCATCTGAGAGAAGAATCTCCATATTAACCTGTTATTGAACTACTGAGGAAAAATTCATCTTTGAGGAGGATATTATTGAAAGGCACATAAAATATTATATTTTTGACATCTGCTCCTAGATATATTGTCACCTAATAAAGAAAAGAGACTCCCTGAATTCTCATATCTGAGGTTTCAACCTAGCTCTAATACATCTAATAAAAAGAATTGAATCATACAAACTGCCCTTTTCTCTCTTGAAAAAAAGACTGGGGACAGAGCACAGAGAGATCCTTCATCACTGTTGCTTTGATCTTTCTATCCTGTTTTTGTTCAGTTTCTTTTGCCTTTTTTGATGTTTCTGTTGCTTTTGATAGCTTTTAAGTCAGCTTAAATCATTTTGTCAATAACACATCTGCATGTTAGAGGTTCTTTGAGCTATGTGAGGAATTGTTCTGTAAAAGATAAGGACTACTGCAGGAGGAAATAAATTCTCAAGATAGCAGCTTAAATGATGCCTAAAGATCAGTCTGTACAAATGGACAGTATCTGGCATAGGCATATTCTTAACCTTCCAAGCTTAGAAGAAGACTTCAGTTTAATCTTCAGTGTCTTTAAAGCTAAAGGAAAAAAAGCTTATGAAAGCTTATGTATTTCTTGAAGCAAATACATTTCATTTGCTCCAAGAAGCTTAAAATTATATGGTAGGAAACAAAGCTAAAACTTTAAAAGAAAATCCTTCTTCAATAAAAACATCAACCATTGGTTTTCATTTAACTATAGGTAGATCATGCAGATGGCTAAAAAACTGTAAAGTTTCTTCCCAAATAGAGAAAAAGCTGATATACTGTATAGTGTATTTTCATAGTTTTAACATACTTTTCACTATTCTGCCTTGCAACATAGGACAGGAAGCTTGTGTCATTATACGAATGGCATGTGCAATCTATAAAAAAATAATGAGGGTATTTCATACATTTATTTAATTAGAGGAAGGAACATGGCCTGCATTGATGATTTTCTAGTCGCTTCTTTTGGAGGTCAGAGAGTGAGAAAATATTGCAGTTCCATTAATATTTTTAAATTTTTCTTTAATTATTCAAGATTTTCTAATAGCAACGATTCTCATATGATTTATATCCCTTTTAAAGAAATATGAGCAATTTCTTCTTTTTTTTTGAAAAACTCATTATATTTTAGTACCAGCCTTGCTTATTTAGCTCTAAAATGTCATTACTCTTTGAAATGAAGAGCTATATAATCCTGGTGTTGTCACAGTGAAGATCTTGGTTTAAATTACTTAAATGCTGCCCTAGATTTCAATTTACAACCATTTGGCTAGCTTAGGATGTCTCAGAAACTTTAAGACTTTCCATGCTATTTTGCAAGTCAACTTTTAGAGTCTTGATCCTCCTGGCTGTTTTTGTTTCTTATGGAACCATGGACATTCTTCATAGGGCAGTATGCGAGTATGTATCTATGAGAAAAACAACAGTAAACTCTTTGACAATATGAATCATACCAACTTATGTCAGACCTGTTGAATAGACTTAATTTTGGTTTCTTTAACTTTGCAGCTACTTTTAACATAGCCTGAGCAAAGGACATCAATAGACACAGGACATTTCAACACAGGATATTTTCCTGTGAGTGCCTTAGCTGAGATGATCAGAAGAGAAAAGATTCTTACTATGAACTTTAATATGCAAATCACCTGCATTGTTACTTTTGTCTACCAGGGATAATTTGGTCTTGTACGTTCTATATTAAATTATTTTATGAACATGATAATGATCAGGCTGAGTCTATCCCTAAATGTGAACTGTAGGATTTTGGAAAGTCTCAAACAAGAAAAACTTGAGATAGCTATTTAGGATCTGATCATCAAAGACATAGGGTCTCATTATATGAAAATGACATTTTGGATTATCGTGACTTTTAAACTATTAATAACCTAATTATATAGAAACGTGTTAAATTTATTTTAAGGCCACTTATTTTAGAAGCCACCCTTCTTCCCTATTAGGACTACACATGCTTTGAACATCTTTCAAAAGAAATACTTCAGACCTCATGTCAGCACAGCAGCTCTCTGCTGTTTTTTTAAAGTAGCCCCCTTTTTTCAGGTTTTTCTGTGAGTCTGAAAAAAAGGTGCCTCTGCTTTAAGAGTAATGTTCACTTACTCTTGTTAATTCCTTAAACCAGCAATACCTTTCTTCAAGCTCACACAGAAGTCTGAAAGAAGCTGGGCTCCTTTAATAAACAGCAGGGAGGTATTGCATTTATGAATTCCAAATAAAATGTTACCATGAACAAATCAATGGTACCTAAATCTGCACTGCCCAAAGAGGTTCTTCCATTTGCTTAGTTCTCTTTAGTGCATATCCCAGGAAAAAAAAATATTTAAACACATCGTGTCTCTTTTCAGTAGCTCTGCCATTGCTTTGTACAGAATCTGCTCTCCTCTTTCATTTTCCATTATGGTAGGACTAGCTGCAATGTTAACACAGCTGTTCTTTCTTCATGAAACAAATGTCCTTTCTTATTGACATTGGGCAATTCCAAATGTCCTGCTGCACACATTTTTATCCAACTGCTACAGTGCTCCAGTGAAATTAACCAGAGTTTGATAAGTACTGTGATGTAATAGACTGGATCTAAATCAGAAAGACTCTGATTCAGATGACTGATTTAAGAAGCTCTCATGAGGTCACATTGGACAGATACCTGGGCATCAAACAAAATGCCCAGGCACCAGTTCAGCCTCTTCTTGGTGTTATACAAAGTTGAATGATATCAATATAGAATATTCTTTATTGGCCAAGTGTGATTGGACACACAAGGAATTTGTCTGTTATTACTCATTTTTTTAAAGTGCACGTTGGGATTTGGTGTTAGGTTCTTGTTTTACTTATTCCCATTTCTGAAAATTTTTGAACTTATTTGGTTGGACCAAGCCAAGCCACATTCAAAAAAATCTACAGAATTTCTAGAAGTCTGCCACTCTGACAAATTACCCATCATTAGACACATAGACATAAACAATATCTATATACTGTGAAAAAAAGACAATCAACAAGGGAACCAAAAGACCAAAACACCTCCTAACCAGCAATCTATGACCATAGATTAATTCCAAGATTAATATCAAACCAACGATCAAGAAGTAAACAATATCCCAATCAAGGAACTACCAAATAAGCTAACAGTAAACAGCCCAACCAAATAACCTCTAAGACCATCCCCACCAATACTGACAGGGCAAGCCACTAGAATATAAACTGAGAATAAACCACAGTCCTTACTAGCACTGATGATGTTACCTAGTTTGGATAATGAAACATCTGCAAAGAAACAACCAGGCTCAAAGAGTGCCAAGGACCCCTCAAAGCCATCTGTATCTGGGTCATACCTGTGATATGATTTGCTTCTGGAATTATTAACTGGACATAAGCTGAACTGGAGAGTTTGGACCAAAATAAAAATAAGAAAATTAAGGACTATTCCCTATGCATCCCCCCCCCCCATAGTGATATTGATTATACCTGCCCCAAAGAAATGGAGGAAGAGGTTTACAAACTATCAAAGAAGAAAAGTATGCATTGGCTGATTATGTAAAAGTCAGCCAAGAACAAGCATTGTTGCAAGTTAAAAATTGGAACTCACTGAAAGTACAGTAAGCAAAACATGAATCCAAATTAGGTAATAAAAACATGAACAGAATGCTGGCAAAGAAAAGCATTACATGAAGATAAAGATAAAACCTGGCAATGGCTTACAAATGGAACATTTAAAAAAAGAAACGGAAGGCTTAATTTTGGCTGCTCAAGAGCAAGCTATCTGAACTAATGCATTCAAGGCCAGAATTGAAAAAAATATATTAAATGATTCAAAGTGCAGTGTGTGCAAAGAAACAGAAGAAACAGTAGATCATATACTTAGCTCGTGTAAGAAGATAACACAAACTGATATAAACAACAACATAACACTGTTATTCACTGGAACATTTGTAAAAATTATCATGCGACAGTAACAAAAAATTGGGGGGAACATAAGATTTGAAAAAGTAGTTGAGAATGAGCAAGTTAAAATATTGTGGGATTTCCAAATACAGGCTGATAAAGTCTTGGTTCATAACACACCAGATATAACTGTGATTGAAAAGAAGAAAGTGTGGGTAATTTAAGTAGCAATATCAGGGGGCAGTAGAATAGAAAACAAAGATTTGGAGAAGATCATAAAGTATCAAGATCTGAAAACCGAAATGGAAAAATGGAATAAACCTGTAGTGTTTATTGGAACACAGGGTGCCATACCAAAACATTTTGGATGGCAGTTAGAAAATAAGAGCATTGACAAAATTTCCATCTGTCACTTACAAAAGATCTGCACATATATTACACATGTGCTTTACATTACAACATTGTAGGTTCTTGGGAAGAATTCAGTGTTTATAAAGACCAATACCGCATAAAGAACTGGCATGTATGTAGTGTATATAATAATAATAATATAGACTACTACTATAGCTATAACATTACATAAGCACTGTTAAAAATAGCAAGAGGGTTTTGTTTTAAGACTGTTCCTGCAGGCTTAGAATATAAAGTACTCAGTAAACAAAGAAAAAGAGATAGAAGAAGATTCCTCAAAAGGTTATCAAGGGTAATCCACATTTTGTATCCATACTATCTGTCTGCCAAGGACTGTTAGCACATAGTGCAGTGATATAGTATCCTAATGAGCTGGACATATTAAGACTCAGGACATATTAAGATGTTGCATTCAACATCTGAACTTGCTCTGGAAGATTGCAGAAGTCATCCCAAAGATTGATTTCTGGTCATTTGACAGTTCATGCTATGACATATCATTCTGCAACATGATTTTTGTCTCAGCTATGAAGGAAGTTTAACTATGTGTCATTTTCTAATTGTTTTTATTTTGTCTGTGAAGCTTTTGGTTTCATTCCTAGCTTTAATTCTAGCTTTAACTCATTTTGAGTTATACCAGTCTGAGGAAAAGTTGAATATAAATTACAAAAATAAAGGTCCTATCCAAAGCTGCCTTTCCCCACCCCTCAAGTCCAGTTTCAAGCCACAGAAATATTACCCACTATGATATGTAATGGTATTATTACAGTCACATATTCAGTCCTTTCCTTTGATTGCATTTGACTTTATCATTGTTACTGTGCATAGTATTTATGTATTTTATTCATATTTAATATACAACGATAATAACAGATGAATTAGTACAAGGAAATTAATTGGTTATACATATTTCCCAATGACACAAGAGAAGCAACATAGGTGGTAGTAGCTACAATGATGTACTTAATGTCTGAGAATCTTGATTCACAGAATGACCATCAATCTAGCTAATTAAATGGCTTGAAATTTCTGAAAAATAAGAACTAAATCCCTATGTTGACCTCAGAGGAGTCTTAGGATCAAAAGGAACTTATATTAATTAGATAGCTGTAATATGTTACAGCTACATTTAATTCCTATACTTCTACATTTGAGGCAGAGAAGTTTGAACCTCTCTCTGAGAATATTAATATTTTAAATTTGCCGTCTTCTCCAAGAGATTTACGTAAGAGGAAAACAAGAAAGGAGAAAAATAAGCCCGTGGCTTAGAATAAAATTCAAAGAGAATTAATTGCTTGATATAGCATAGTTTATATATTGTATGATATATAAAATGTTGTATATTTTATTGCAATCCTATACCTAGCAACTCAAAAGTAATCAAAACTAGTATATCAGTTTAGGTTACATATTAGCAAATAACTTTTCCTCTTTTCTCTCTTAGAATCAACTAAAAGCTTCATAACCAGTTTTGTGTTGATAATTTCTGTTTTAAAGTCATTGCAGACAGTCTGAAAATGATTCAAACTCAGAAGGCATATAGAAATTAAAGCTGTAATCACTCACCATTATTCCAGTAAGCAAGCAAACTCCTTTCCCACAGTAAGTATTAGGTACCATATCTCCATATCCAATGGAGAGAAAAGTTATTGAAATCAACCACATTGCTCCAAGGAAGTTGCTAGTAACATCTTGTTGATCGTGATACCTAAATGAAGAAACATGGTTTTTACTACAGTTTCTCTAGTAGTACTTTGGGATTCAGAATCAAAGGTATTATTGTTATGTGAAACAAAAACAAATTATATAATTTGTGGCATGGCTCACAAACAAATAAATACATTGAGTTGTAATTTAGTCCTTCCTGCTCTATATGCCAAATATACTATACATGTATTGTTGTCATCAGCTTTGACTACGAAGATCTCTTGTGAAAAGAGGAAAAAAATAAAAGATTTTTAACAACTGAAATCATAAAATGTGATTTCAATTGATTTGTTGATTTATTTACAAATGTGTTTTGTAAAGTAGCAATCAGTCAAAAAAGTAGCAAATTAATATTAATTATTAAACATGTCCTTTTGGTAGCCTTGCAAATGCAGATGGACTAGAACAGATAATGAAGAACATCTATCTCCATATAGCATTTATTGGTGTTAAGATATCCAACTCATATGATACAAGTAAACACATAGATATATATAATATAGACACACATATACTCATCTAAACACTATGCTGGTCTATGACCATAATAAAGATTTGATTGATATCATATCCCATTTTAAAGCAGAATCATTGAAATCACCATTGAACATTGCTTGAAAAAAGAACTAGTACAGTATTCTTCAGATGAGTTTTCCATATGTGCCCCTATTTAATACTACAGTACTTTATGGCCTGATAAAATTTTAGTTTTCAGTTACAACGCAAAACAATGCAAGAAATAATTCATTATGAATTAAGTAAAGCATTACATTTATATAATAAACAGCTCCAAAATCAGACTTGCAAGTGGAATTTCTGATATCATGGGGGGGGGGAATGCTCTAAGAATTACTGCAACAGATACAGTATATTGATCCAATCATGATATTATTGTATACAACCTGGCTTCTACTTGTGTAGCAATAATTTCCCCATGTGCAACTTAAATATAGCAGGTTTATCAAAATGTTTATCATAACAATTACTGCTTGGCAGTTACAACAAAAGGACAAGACAGAGTTTTATAGTAGCCGATCTTCATAAAAATGTAAGATTGGTCCAATGTTATATTGGTCCAATGTTATATAGGGAATCTGAGAGAATGTAGTGAAGGAAGTGTCCCTGAAGATATTGCAAATGACAATTATGGAAGAGTCAAAATAGAAATTAATTTTAAAAATTAAAAATGGCCCAAATATTGCAAGATCAATATGTTCCTTGGATTCTTAAGAGATTTCAAGTTATAATTCAAAAGTTTAATAATAATAATAATAATAATAATAATAATAATAATAATAATAATAATAATAATAATAATAATAATAATAATAATAATAATAATAATAATAATAATAACAACAACAATAACAATAACAATAACAATAACAATAACAATAACAATAACAATAATAATAATAATAATAATAATAATAATAATAATAATAATAATAATAATAATAATAATAATAATAATAATAATAATAAAATGGGGAGAACATTGGTGAAATTAACATCAGACGAGGAATTTTCCAAGGGGACTCACTTTCACCACTACTGTTCAACATCGCATTAATTCCATTGACAATAATCTTACGAAACACAAAACAGGGATACTACATCTCAAGCCAGCATGGCAAGATAAACCATCTGCTGTACATGGATGACTTAAAACTGTACGCGAAAAGCCACACTGAACTTGAATCAATACTCAACGCAGTCCAACTATTTAGCAGCGACATCAGAATGAACTTTGGACTGGGAAAATGTGCTGTACTATCCATGCAACGAGGAAAAATGGCAAAAATAGAAGGAATAGAACTGGGAAATGGAAGTATTGTGAAAGCACTAGCAAAGGATGACGGTTACAAATACCTAGGCATATTGGAAGCAGATAACATCTTGAATGGAAAAGTCAAAGAGTCAACACAAAAGGAATACATCAGGAGAGTCCGCAAAATTTTAAAATCAAAGCTGAATGCTGGAAACATAATTAAAGCCATTAATACATGGGCAGTCCCAGTGATACGCTACCCAGCTGGAATTATCAACTGGACTTTGGCTGAACTGGAAAACCTAGACTGGAAAACACGTAAACTTTTGAATATGCACCACGCTCTACATCCACGAAGTGACATTGACAGGTTGTACCTGCCAAGAAAAATAGGGGGCAGAGGACTATTGCAAATCCACCAAACTGTAGAAGAAGAAAAACGAAGTTTGAATGACTATGTGAATCAAAGTACAGAAAAACTGTTGCAGGCTGTGAAAACAGAGAGCACTATAAAAACAACAGAAACAAAGGCAGAATATAAGGAAAAACGGCTGGATGACAGATTAAATAGATGGAAAACCAAAGCTTTGCATGGACAGCATTTGAAAAACATTGAAGGAAAATGTGATAACAACTTGACATGGGCATGGCTTAAGATGGGAACCATCAAGAAAGAAACGGAAGGCTTAATACTGGCTGCTCAAGAACAAGCATTACAAACTAATGCCATGAAAGCGAAGATACAAAAATCCACTGACAATCCAAATTGCCGACTTTGCAATGACAAAGTTGAAACTGTTTCACACCTAATCTGTGAGTGCAGCAAAATCGCACAAACTGATTACAAATCTAGACATGATCGAGTTGCTAAATTAATCCACTGGGCATTGTGTAAAAAATACGACTTGCCTGTGTCCGAAAAGTCGTGGGAACACAGGGTGAAAAAAGTTGTTGAGAATGAGAGGGTGAAGATCTTGTGGGACTTTCGAATACAGACAGATCGCCATTTGGAACACAATACGCCGGATATCGCAGTTGTAGAGAACCGAAGCATACAGCTGATTGATATTGCTGTACCAGGAGATGCCAGAGTCGAAGAAAAAGAACTGGAAAAAATTACAAAATATCATGACCTGGCCATCGAAACTGCGCGATTATGGATGAAACGTGTAACAGTGGTACCCATTGTCATCGGGGCACTGGGAACTATGTCCAAAAACTTCGCAAAACACATCAAGAAACTGCAGCTTCCTGCAATAACTCCAGCAATGTTACAAAAAACTGCGCTACTCGGAACATCTTATATTTTAAGAAGGTACCTGGTTGACACCTAGGATGCTGGTAGCAACCCGTGTTAACCATCAGCACCAGCCAATTTGAATGTTCAGTTGACTGAGGTTCATTTTTAAAGAATAAAAGATAATAATAATAATAATAATAATAATAATAATAATAATAATAATAATAATAATAATAATAATAATAATAATAATAATAATAATAATAATAATAATAATAATGATGATGCATATAAAGTCAAAATTGAGAAGACAGCAACAGACAGTAAGTGCCGCCTATGCAAAGAAGCTGAAGAAACAGTGGACCACCTGGTAAGCTGCTGCAAGAAGATCGCACAGACTGACTACTATGTTTTAGCTTTCAGTCCCCTAATCTTCTTTGTTGCTCTTCTCTGTACTCTTTCTAGAGTCTCAACATCTTTTTTACATCATGGTGACCAAAACTGGATGCAGTATTCCAAGTGTGGCCTTACCAAGGCATTGTAAAGTGGTATTAACACTTCACGTGATCTTGATTCTACCCCTCTGTTAATACAGCCTAGCACTGTGTTGGCTTTTTTGGCAGCTGCAGCACACTGCTGGCTCATATTTAAGTGATTGTCCACTAGGACTCCAAGATCCCTCTCACAGATACTACTATTGAGCAAGGTACCACCTATACTATACCTGTACATTTGGTTTTTCTTGCCTAAATGTAGAACCTTACTTTTATATGCCATCAAATCATTGTCAACTCTTAGCTACCACATATATAGATTTTTTTCTGTGACAATCTGTCCCTAACCAGATTTTTCAGCTCTCCCAAGGTGTACTCGTCACCTCTATAACTGAGTGCATCCACCTTACTATTGTTATCTTCTTATTTATCTTTCTTCCACTTTTCCCAGCATTAGAACCTTTTCCAGAGAGTTAGGTCTTCGCATAATATAACTAGCCCTTCTATCAGTTTTAAAATATATTGGCAAATCAAACATGTCATGATGCTCCCATAGGCTATTTTCCTTATCAGTGTTTCATTTGTATACATTTGTTTCATAAAATGTATTGTTTATATCACATAATGATGATATAATGGTTGACATAAAGGAAAAAATCAGAAACATTGCCTTACAGAATTTGAATGCAACTCAGCTTATCCCAATAAGTTTCAGACATTTGTTATACACACTATACACTATTTTAATGTGGCAAAATATAAAAATATAATAAAGTAGTATCAGAAGTTATGTCCATGATCTCTTTCTTGATACTAGTGTATGATCGATCTCATCACCTGCCATTTTTTAGATGTCATTTTGGAGGATCTTCCATCTTTCAATGGAAACCTATCACTGTTCATTTCTGATAACTTTATGCACTGATGAAATAAGCTGCCTAAACTAAATCAGCAATAATTAGCATAACATTATGAAAGATTTGAGATAGGCTTTGTTATGTCTTCTACTGAGATTTAGAAACACAATGCGGAAATGTGTATATATGTATGAGTCTATCAAACTGTACGCAAATATGTATAATTGCTCCATACTATACAGCTCAGATATATAATAGGAAAAATAAGACTTTTATTCATTTTTTTAATTCAAGTTTGGTTCACTTTTTAATATTAATAATTCACTGTGAATTAGAAAGCCATAATTTTTCCAATTCTTAAACTTTATAACACACTCCTTCCAAAACAAAACATAAAAATGAGTATATTAAAGAAAACTATATGCAAAAAAATATATTAGACTAAATTACTTATAAAACATTCCATGTTTTGGAGAAATGGGAATATAAATATGAATAAATGTTAATGTCAATTGTAAAAATGGTATATTGATTTGAAAAACATGTTTTAAATAGTGTTGTAAAATCTTTTCTGTTTTCTTTCTGTATTCAGCCTTGAAATAAGGCAAGATGAAAAATAGCCCTTGACTCTAAATAATTTCAACCGAAGCAAGACACAAAAGTGATCAGGAATTAGCCAAATGTAATTAGATCTCATTTATATGTGAGCAAAATTCTTGAAAACAATGTATATCATACTTGAAAATAAAAAGGCTGATATTTTCAACATATATCATCATAAAAGTTAAAGGACAACTCAAATAGGAAGCAGTAAAATGTTTCATCTATTTGAAAAATAAAATATATAATGAATAATGTTTCTGAAAGCTAATAACATAATGCTTGAACATTTGGATAATGAATGCATTATATTTTCAGTTTATAGCAATTATCTTAAAAACTATTAGAGTGTATCTTCAGAGAAAATAAATTAAGATACAATAGTTACATTGCCTGAATTAACTTTACCTTTTAATAACACAGCCCATAATTTATCTTATTTTTAATTGGATTTAAAGAATAGTAAGAATAGTGGCAGTTGACAACACTATATCAAACCAATAGTTCTTTTTCTGAGACTGCATAATGTTAGAAACAGAATACAAAATGACTGCTTATGAATAATTTTAAAATAAACTAGCCTTTAAAAAACAAGTTTTGACACAGTATGGAATACATTAACATTCTATTTTTAAAAAATTAGCTACAATTGTGTACTTATTTGTGGATTTAGTCATGATTAGAGATAGATAAATCTTTGGTCAGATAGCTGCTTTAAGCTAAGGTAGTTTTCAACTTTATAAAATAGTCTGATATTTTATATTTTTTAAAATAGTAGCCTTTCCATTCCATTTTACCTCAAGAACAGCAAAAACCAATTAATCTAATCCACCAAGTCATGTTCAAATCCTGTATTAGTGATCCAAAGTCACTAGCCCTCCAATATGTTTATTTTCCTGAAATGTATTTGTTGATTTCCTGTGAATATTCATTTTCATGAAAATAATAGTGTATTGAGTAGGTTAATTGATTACAAAAAATGTAATCAAGTAAACATGTAAGCAAAACTACCTACGTTTACTTTTGCTCCGCCCTAAACCAAAATGAAAATTTATTTAAAGGAAATAGATAAATGCATTCAGTCTTATAGTAAGGTACAGGAAAGAATAGGCTTTGTTTCCAAATAATGTCAGCTGTTTTGGTGGGTAAAAACAATGCAACTCTGATGCAAATTTCAAAACCAAAAGTAAATCAGAAACTAGGCCAGACTGGAAAAATCTAAATATATGGAAAAATAAAACACTGATAGAAACTGAAATTGACGTGTTTATACATCTCTATCAGACAATGTACTAGGTCCCAGTCCTAGCAGCAGGTTAATTTTTACCCTTTTTCTTAAAACAGAAAGAACATTAACACAATTTTAACCTTTTGATATAGCTTACCTCTGATGAATTGTCCAATATTTGCCTTAATAAAGAACATTGCATTGATTTGAAGGAACAGAACACAAAGACATTATTGGATCTTTTTGACAGAAATGTTTTCAACCAGTTACCTAACTCTCTCACACATATTGTGAAGCTTTCTCCTGCTCTATTCCCTCTCTGATAAAAAGATATACCGTTATGTTTACTGCTTTGTCTTCAAATATTGATGACCCACAAGGACACAGAGCAAACCTTGCTCACAACCAAGCAATATCCTCATTTTCTACAGTACCTTGCCCAGCTTTTTCTCCTCCATTTTCTGTACATGGTAGTTTTGGCTTCGGGGGGGGGGGTAATTCATTAACTATATTTCCTCTATTATCATCCAGGAGGTTTCCATCTGTGAAAAGTCAACAAATGTGGAATTTTGGGAGCAATGGGTTTTCTAGATGTTTGTAAATGAAGAATACAACAAGCTCAGTTCTCTACATTGCACCCACCATCTCATGTGCTCACTTAGAGAATGAACATCCTGGTTCAGCGTTTGAGTTTGGACTTTCTTTTCTTTTCTTTTCTTTTCTTTTCCTTTCCTTTTTTTTTATTTATTTCCTACATATTCTTTTTGTCGTTTATTATGTTTTGCTTACATCTATTAATAGTAGTAGTAGTAGTAGTAGTAGTAGTAGTAGTAGTAATAATAATAATAATAATAATAATAATAATAATAATAACAACAATAACAACAATAATAACAATAACAACAACAATAATAATAATAATAATAATAATAATAATAATAATAATAATAATAATAATAATAATAATAATAATAATAATAATAATAATAATAATAATAATAATAATAATAATAATAATAATAATAATAATAATAATAATAATGTTGGAAGGGACCTTGGAGGTCTTCTAGTCCAACCCCTGCTCAGGCAGGAAACCCTATACCATTTCAGACAAATGGCTGTCCAGTCTCTTCTTAAAAACTTCCAGTGTTGGAGCATTCACAGCTTCTGGAGGCAGGTTGTTCCACTGATTAATTGTTCTAACTGTCAGGAAATTTTTCCTTAGTTCTAGGTTGCTTCTCTCTTTGGTTAGTTTCCATCCATTGCTTCTTGTCCTGCCTTCAGGTGCTTTGGAGAATAGCTTGACTCCCTCTTCTTTGTGGCAACCCCTGAGATATTGGAACTCTGCTATCATGTCACCTCTAGTCCTTCTTTTCATTAAACTAGACATACCCAATTCCAGCAACCGTTCTTTATATGTTTTAGCCTCCAGTCCCCTAACCATCTTTGTTGCGCTTCTCTGTACTCTTTCTAGAATCTCAATATCTTTTTTACTTTGTGGTGACCAAAACTGGATGCAGTATGCCAAGTGTGGCCTTACCAAGGCATTGTAAAGTGGCAGCTTTTTTGGCAGCTGCAACACACCGCTGGCTCATATTTACTGTAAGTAATTGTCCACCAGGACTCCGAGATCCCTCTCACAGTTGCTACTATTGAGCAAGGTACCACCTATACTGTACATGTGCATTTGGCTTTTCTTGCCTAAATGAAGAACCTTACTTTTTTCACCATTGAATTTCATTTTGTTAGATAGCGCCCAGTGTTCAAGTCTGTCAAGATCCTTGTTTTCCTAATATCATACCTCTCCCTATGAGGAAGTGAAGCTGAGATGGTTGTCTGTACTTAGGAAAAACAACTGCAGCCAAGCAGAAGTTCTTCCCACCCACACTTCCCCAAGGCTCAGCACAGCTCATGCTTTCCCTCAAAAGGCTGGGAAAGCTTACAGCCCCAGAGAGATGGCTTACAGTCCAACCTGAGAGATGGCTTCATTCATTCACTCACTCACTCACTCACTCACTCACTCACTCACTCACTCACAAATATATTTACAAGCATCCATGTCAGAAAAAGAACAACCACACTGAGGCAACATCTCATCCCAGCTAGTGCAAGAACTTTTGGAAGGTGCCAAAGGTTGTATCCCTCTTTACAGATGTTGAGACTTTTGTTTCGACTGATTGTTAAAGGACTGAACATAAAGGATTAAGTATTAAAGATTAAGTTTGTAGTGCCTAGAAGGTAGGAATTAACAGATCAACAGGCTGTTGATGGGGATGATGGGTTGTGCAATAAAGCATTGTATATAAATCATTTGCTACATTATGGTGTGTCCAGTCTTTGAAAAACAAAGAACCCTCACATTCCCTCATCTCAGATTTTCCTTCCAAAATTGTTCTTCATATCCAGGGAAACATCTTCTTTTTTCCTAGCAATTTATCCTGGCTCCTTTTTTCTATCACTGGCTACCCATACTTTCTCCTTCCAGCCTCCTTGGTGTCTACTTCCTTTCCATTGCTGTTGCCAATTTCACCCTCCCACACAGATGCTAGTTACATCACTCTGCCATTGTTATATTCCTTTGTATTAGAATTATTGCATGCCTCCATCCTATGAATGTTTTTCCAACACAATCTGTAATAAATTAACCTTGCTTAGGCAACTGTGTGGGATGCCACTTTTCAGAAGAACACGGTGCTCTAAAATATTTCAATATACGTCAGTATTGCATGTAGAAAGTAAAGATGACCTTGAAGGAGATATGCAGGATCTGTTGCTAAGAAAAAAGGAGATGAAGCATTTTTTAAGTCCAGATTGAGAGAACATTTAGAAATGGTTCAGGCAGATGCCTCTCTAGCTCACTGAACTACAAAGAAGAGGAACAACACAACCAGGCTTTCAAGATTCTTTTATTATAGCCAATCTCAATCAAAGTAGTTTTAGCCTTCTTCTGGAGTTGATTCCTTCATCTGGTCATTAGTAGGATTCACATTACATAATCTGAAATGAACATATCTATGCAAATTGAACAATTTGAGGTATGTTGTGAAGGGTATCTTCAATCAATACAAGATCCTGGCATCCAACAGAAGCATCTCCTTTTCCTTGGCAATTTCCAGAACCATCTCTGACACTGCTCCAGAAGATTTACAACTATCTAGAGCAGTTATTGAGGGGACACAGTAAGTTATAGAATAAAAGAGAACCAGCAAAACTTGCCTTTCTCTTTTTTTTCCATAAGAAGCATTCCATGAAAGGAATTTTGCTCATACAGTAGGAAGTTTAGATTTAATTAATTTCAACTGGTGCAAACTAACTGCGGGTCTCTTTTGTGAAGCATAAGATTACTAAAAGTCTTAACAAAGAAACATGTTGAAATGATATAACAACTAAAATGTTGTGATTCACTTAATACTGAGGTTAAAAGCAAGCACCTATCAGTCACAGCATATTTTAATTGAGAAAAACTCAGTGAGAAAGAATCAAGTTTTGGAAACAACAAAACACTTGAAAGGAAGCATTTTTTTCAGCACCATACTGTTCAAGAAAGGGAAATTATGATATGCACAAACAGCCTTCAGCAACTTAATTAAAATCTCCTTAATTAACATCTCCTGCTAGAGCAGGGGGTTGGACTAGAACCCCAAGGCCCCTTCCAGCTCTACTCTGATTAAAAGTTCATTTTAAACATGAAACGCCTTAAATTAGAAACTGGATTTCAACTACTTCCTACTCTAAACCCATGTTTTGTTATTGAGTTCACCCATAAAAATCCTAATGATTTAGGACTTTAGAAATAATCCAAACCACTTTAAGTTCATAGAAGCAACTGCAACTGGAGTGCTCCTTGCATAATAGCATCCAAATACCTACCTCTTACCAATATTATTTTTGTTCACAATAGCTTTGGTGAGTGATCTATCCTTCTTTAATAGTCACAAGAGCTGTCCATTATAGGAAGACAATTACTATAGTTTTTCCTTGAGAGCTGTTTCCCATTCATCTTGACACCAATATGATTTTTTTTTTAAAGGAATTAATCTATATGTCTCTGTTGAATCTGCTACTTCTTACAGAGGGTTGCTTCTCTCAGTTTAGCCTGTTCAACACTAATAGGACTAACTCTCGGAAAGACTGTGAGAAAAACATTTTTATACCTTCTTTTTTAAAAGCTTTTTCAAACATTACTGATCTGTGCAAATCATAGTCTGTCAAACACTATACACTTAGACTAATAATAGCAAAAATTGTGTGTGGCTAAATCTGCAACTTGTCATTTTGACACTAAATGGAGTAACTACCTATTAGATGTCTCCTAACATATTAAATCTTCTGTCTTTTCATCACCAGTAAAAAAAATAAGAAGTAGTATTTTTTCTTCTTTATCAATGCATTAATCTTTCGATATGGATTTTCCCGATGAAAAGGAAAAAGAATCCTAATCCCATTGTTAAAATATAACTAATGTTAATTATTGCCAGAACTAAATCCCGCTGACTGCAAGCCATAAAATGTCTCTTGGACTGGTTGTCGTACTGAATGGTAAAGTGATTTTTCCATGGATGAAAGCCATTGCTTTGCCTTTTGTGCATCTGATGTCACGTGAAATACACAGATTCTGCCCCAGGTCATCAAAAAGTATAGTCCTGGACTGCATCTACAGCCTAGAAGGATTTCTAATGCAGGAAATGTGTTCCTTGAGATTCTAGGGTTTTTTGAGAACTTGAAGAGATTCCATAAGTCTAACATGTTTTTATGTCACTGACAATGTTTAGTAAATGAGTTTCCATGTACTTGGAAACCTGTAAATATTGGTGAATGGATTTCACTTAGCATAGCATGAGTCAGCAATAATAGGAAGATATGGTACCATAAGCTTCAAATACTATATGGGACCCACATGCTCCACATGGATGACCAATAAGAGCAAAGAAAAGTTTTATGTCACTAGACCTTTGCCTTTTGATCAGGGTTTGTGAGATATTTTTGTAAAATTAACAGCTTCCATAGCTTGAAAATATTTTAAATCCCCTAGTTTAAGGCAACTCATGATGTTTCCACGGATAAATATTTCCCTTCTACCTCCTGACTTATTTTTGCTTCAGCCTCCTCAAAAGATCTACAACTTCTCAGCCCATTGACCCCTTCACTCACTTACCTGTTCCCTAAACTGCAGATATTGTTACTAGGATGTGAATTTAAAAAAAGATTATGTTCTCTTCAACCCAAATGTATCGTTTCTTTTAGAACAGAACAGAACAGAATAGAATAACAGAGTTGGAAGGGATCTTGGAGGTCTTCTACTCCAGCCCCCTGCTCAGGCAGGAAACCCTACACCAGTTCAGACAAATGGTTGTCCAATCTCTTCTTAAAAACTTCCATTATTGGAGCATTCACAACTTCTGGAGACAAGTTGTTCCACTGATTAATTGTTCTAGCTATCAGGAAATTTCTCCTTAGTTCTAGGTTGCTTCTCTCCTTGATTAGTTTCCATCCATTGCTTGTCTTGCCTTCAGGTGCTTTGGAGAATAGCTTGACTCCCTCTTCTTTGTAGCAACCCCTGAGATATTGGAACACTGCTATCAAGTCACCCCTAGTCCTTCTTTTCATTAAACTAGACATACCCAATTCCAGCAACCGTTCTTTTCATCAGCAGAGATTGTTATTTCATTTTTTAAAAATGTCAGATTTTTTTTTGCATTATGCTATTTTGAACAAACCCATAAATAATGAAATAAAATATAAAATAAAAATAAATTAATAGAATAGTTAAATAATTACATGAAAACTTAAATAGCCACTTAGGTTGTAACCTTGTTTATTTGGGGTATGGTTCTTAACATGCTGTGCATAGCCCAGTTTGGCCTTCAAATGAATAGATCTTTTATGGCTAATTACTGGTCCCTGTGACATTCACGGCCTCTCAGTTGTGAAAAAAAGAGAAAGTGAATATCTAATTATTAGTAACCCATGTGGAGCATCTGGGCCTCATATAGTATTTGAAGCTTATGAAACTATATATCTTCTAATTATCATTGACTCATGCTATGCTAAGTAAAATTTATTCACCAATATTTACACATTTCCAAGTACATAGAAACTCATTCACTAAACACTGTCAGTGACATGAAAACATGTTAGACTTTTCAATAGTTCAAAAACAGTATTTTCTTTTCTTTTATGCTATGAATAAAATGAATATGAATAAGCCATAGATTGGCACAGAACACATAGCTTCCTTTGAGAGAAATAATTAAAAATAAGGAATTAACACTGATGGCCATCAATTTCTTCCACCCATTTTCATTTTAATAATTTAAAAAATGTAGTGGACAACAGATGACAGCTAAGATTACACTGCAGAACTGCAGTAAATGTGCAGTACTCATTTTGAGATATGCTTTGTACGAACCAGAAACTGGATGTAAGTAGAGAAATTTAGAGAAAATGTTTCTCTATTAGTATCTCTCCACGTACTCCAAAACTGTTCACAGAAGACAGTGAGATGGACAAATTGTTGCTGTTTATCCTAAACGTTCCTAAAGATGAAAGAAAAAGACAACTGTGGATACTTCTAAATATGACTTACAAGAATCAGCTGGAGTTGGACGATATCCAAATTGAGTAAAATAAATAATATGGAATAAATAATAAATAATGTATCTTCTGCCTTCTTTTGTGTGCTCAATTAGCATAGGTAAATGAGTTTCTTTTTTGCCTGCCAAAAAGCTGTTGCCTGCAAGTGAGTTTCATACACCAATTACATCCAATTATTTCATCTGTCTTGCTGTGTTTTACTGCCACCCACATGGGTTAGAGTTATTGATTGGGTGACAGTTTCCTCAGCAAATTTATGTATACATGCTGTAATAAGAACAGATACATTGCATTAATCAATTATGTCCATCATGGGCAAAACCTTTCAGATTTTAACACTACTGGTGGGCAAAAAAGAACCAAGAATCAAGTTAATCTTATTAGTTTAGGTTTTTAATTGTACCTCCAATTAAGCCAGTTTGGATATAAATGCTATTTTTGGATTTTTTTATTGAGTAAAACATAAGAAACATTAATAAATTGGTTTAGTTTGCACAGAGAGAGACAAACACCATCCTATTATTGTTATAAAAAATGGCTGGATTGACTATGTCTTTTTAGAGTAAGTGCTAATCAATTTGAGTAATATGCTTTAAGTAATTTTATCTTTGTGTTTATAATCTAGTTCAAGTGACTGAATCATCAGTTATCAATGATCACTTAGTTTTACCTCTGAAGGTAAAATTTTATTTGTGAAGCTCAATTTCTGAAACTTTATTTTTTTAAAAAAATCATATAATTTTCTTGGCTGGAATATGGAAATTAATTATTTGCCCCTGCTATCTTCCAATATTTTTATTTTATTTTCATCTATCCTGCCATGGGTAGACAGTTAAACCTTCATTGGTAATCCATCTTCCTGGAAATATAAAATCCAGGATATAAAAATTCATTATTCAGTCAGGTAAACACATAAAGAAAGTTTATGAGGTTTATAAAGGCATGGCAAAATAACCCTTATTTGATCACCTCAGCAGGAATCAGATTTAACCCACAAAAGAAGTGCAAATTTTATACCAGACAAATAAAAATAATACATAAAGAGAAAAGCTGGATGATTCCCACTGCTCCCATCTTTCTAGGCACATTCAGTATAATTTCTAAATATGCATGCATGTTTTATTCAAAAGTTATGCTGAATGAAAAAAAAGTATTTTGCCTTATGCACAGTCAGACTACTCACAAATAATGTCTTCACAGTGTGGAAGATTAGCAGGTGGAAGTGCCAATACCAAGGTCAAACTTAGTTCCTGGTAATGGTAATTGCCACAGCAGTAACTCAGTTTAGACCCTCAATTCTAAAGTAGCAAATAGCAAAAAACCTGGCAAAGAACAGAGAGAGCAAAACATTTTGCTCATGAAAATCCTGATAAAACTGATCAAACCAGCTGCTGAAAAAAACCATTTTTATTGAAAAACATGCCTAAATGCCTTTTAAGTATGAATTGTAATCAGAGACAATTGCTTTTTTATCCATTCCAAGAGAAAGTGCATAACATCCATTTCTTACAGAAAGCTGTTGCTGCTATTACGAGTTGCATCTTGCAGTTAATCACTAAAGCCTTTTTTAAAAAATGAGGGTTATTTAGAAGAATATTATAAGAAATTGTATTTGGGTTGTTGCATAAACATCCTTCCATTCTGAACAATATCCACATGTTATTTCTTTGTTTGCTTTAGTAATATTTGTTTATTTTTCCATTTTTAATGTTGCAAAGTACTAGAAGAGTCAGAGGAGTGTTGCTGAATATTTGCTACCACAGACAAACCTGGAACTGAATAATAGTTGCAACCAAGAATCTTAAAAATGTGGTGGACCAAATTGAACAAACTACTGTTGATGTGATGGAAACAAGCAAACACATTTGCTTTTTTAACTCTTGGTAAAAAAAAATCCCAGTATTCAAAGTCAGCAAAATTAAAGGCAACAGACATTCATTGTACCTACATTCCACTCTTTATAATATTACAGCAGCAGCAACTCAAGGTCTCTCTTTATGACAAACTGATCTCCAAAGGAACTTATGATAAAGGCAGCTTTTGTATCCCGGGATCTAATAGGCTCAACCAATACTAAATTCACCACACTGGGAAGTTGTGAGTTATAAACTGCAATTTTACACTTCTTCAGTTGTGATACAATTACGCTACAGTATACAATTCCTGACTGTTTGGGAAAGTGGGTGAGATAATAGGACGACTTTGCTCCATTTAAAACAGCTTGCAATGTAAGTTAGTATTCCAATTTCTGGCTAATGCTGCTTTAGCATTCTTGTTCAGTGAGAGAGTGAAAGGGCTGAAGCTAGGATCTGACAGTTCTCAGTAACAAATTGTCACAGATGAATCCAACTTTTCAGGTCAGAAAAAGAACGACCAAAAGTCCACTTACTCAAAAAGTCAGGAAAAAAGGTGTTTGGATTTAGATCCTAGGGCTGACATATATATTTATACATACAAAGAATTTTTTTTGTGGTTCTACCCCAGGCAAATCTTCTGTCATGTGTATGACTTCTATCCTTACTGCAGTACAACAGCTTGTTAGTTATGTCATGGCTAGAATACAAGTAGGTCTTGACTTATGGCCCCAGTTGAGCCCAAAATTTCTGTTCTAAGTGAGGCAGCTGTTAAATGAGTTTTGCCCCATTTTATGACCTTTCTTGCCACAGTTGTTAAGTGAATCACTGCAGCTGTTAAGTTAGTAACCTGGTTGTTAAGAGAATCTGGCTTCCCCACTGACTTTGTTTGCCAGAAGGTCGCAAAAGGTGATCGCATGACCCCGGGACACTGCAACCATCATAAATACGAGTCAGTTGTCAAACGTTTGAATTTTGATCACATGACCATGGGGATACTGCAATGGTCGTAAATGTGAACAATAGTCATAAGTCACTTTTTTCAGTGCCTTTGTAACTGCAGTCATTAAATGAACTGTTGTAAGTAAGGACTACCTATACGTCTGCTGATAGCTAGTAAATTCAGGAAAGTAGAAGAATTATTGATGTTCTTAGTATGAACTCTGACGCAGAAGAGTTCATCCTCTTCATTCCTAAACTTTCCGATGTCAATTTAAAATACATCTGAAGTTTATCCAGTCAGTTCTAACTATTTTCCAATTTATTGGGGCATTACGATAGTATAAGCTGGGCATATTTACATATTTGTGCATTTAGAATTCACACAGAACTTCTAGTAGATCACTTCAAGCCAATCAGCATTTGTGTTTTCAGGTCAATAGCTGAGCATAGAAAATTGACAGCAATCAATGCTTGTTTGTCAACCATAAGCTAATTGCCTAAATACCTCCCTCTCAGATCCATACTTTAATCACTTGTCCTCTCTTACAATAACAACAATAATAACAATAATAATAATAATAACCAAAATAAATTGCTAGCAAGTCCTTATAATTTCCCTATCTCCTTATAACTGTCATGACAGCAAACTTCTCTGCCCTTCCAAACTCCTAATTCTTTTTTTTTTGTGCCAGCTCTGCATTTGGGCTCCATTAGCTAAACATGCCAGCATGCTAACTAGGAGTTGGAAGGGAATGCTTTCCAGTGAGAGCACAGACCATCCTTTCAAATTCAAATGATACATCTATAAGTAGTGTTGATCAGCAAAATTTGATGTGAACCATTCTAGACAGTTTCTAATCAGGTTCACAATATCAAGTTTTGTTGTGTTTTGTTTTTTTTAAAAACGGCCTGGTTTGATATTATCACAAGCAGGGCACATCAAATTCTTGCCTTACTCTATTGCCAAGCTGAAACTAGCCATTACTCTTTCTCAAAAAGACAAATAGAGTTTAAAGGCTCGGCGCTGCAACCAACAACCAAGGGTTGAGTGATTGTGAAAAGTGGTTGATTATAAAAATGTCACCATACTATCTTTCTGGCATTTCAGCTAGGGGAGCTTAAAGCAAAAGGAAAGAAAGCACTCTCAGCTTTGCTGCATAGCAACTGCTCAAATGCATAGAATGTGTACTGAATGTATACTGAATAAAGTCGAGGGGGGAAAGCTAGCAATCTCTTTTCATTCTCTGGTGAATGGAGACACAGGGACATCTATGGAGATTCTCAGTCATCCATGTCATGGTTGTCCCAAAGGTGCTTTTCAAAAGGCAACTGGACTGTCTTGGTATTTTCCCTTGAAAACATTTTGCTTCTCATCTGAGAATCTTCTTCAGTTCCAGAATTGAAGGAGTTTCTTAGATGAGAAGCAAAACATTTTCAAGGGAAAAAACCAAGACAGTCCAGTTGCCTTTTGAAAAGTACCTTTGGGAGACACAAGAAATTTTGCTAGTTTATGAACAGGGACAGCTAAAGGTCCTCTTAACTGTTCTGCTGGTCAGATTATCAGAATGAATTATTTCATGTGTTTTTCCTGCCAGTCAGCATTCCAAGTCCAACAGACAAGCAAAGAATATCCTCAAACCCGTTTGTGAAGGATTGAAGGTAGAAATGATATGAAAATAGGAATGTAGAAATGCCCTTTATTTGATGGATTAGAATGATGCAAACATTTAATTTCCTTGGCCTTTGTTTTTAGCCTCACCATTCCTAGAAGATACTAGATAGGAGAAAGCTGGAATAGATTATGTTGCTGGATCTATCAGCTTCAAAAATTTGAAGATTGTTTGCCAGTTTTGCTAAAATTTCTGTTTCTGGAGACCAGTTTATTTGATTCAGTGCTGCACAGAAGATTACTGTCAGGTAGAGAATGTTCAGGAGAGAGTCTTTAGGGCTCTCTATTTCTGTTAGGGAAGCTATCTAGACAATTTCTTCCTGCAGCTGAGCTACAAAAGCAACAAAGGTCTTTACAAATGTGATTTGTGCAGAGATCAAACTAAGATAAATTTCAGCATTGCATTCCTAATCCTTGAACTGAAAATTTTGAACATAAGTTGATTAAAACTGTCATGCTTTTTGTAATTTCTTATTAAGATATTAGATAATGCTTGATTCATGCTTGATTAGAAAGTCATCAGTTTCATATTAAAAACCACTCATGAGGACAAACAAAAAATGGAAAAGTTCTCCTTACCTTCCAATGAACTTATCTGCAATCTGCCTCAGTAGAAAGAAATCAATAATATTAGATTAAAACCAGGACAGCCCCAAATTTTAGATTTTTGGACATGTTGTGAGAAAGTTGCCACTAGTATTTTGTTATTTTAAAAAACTGATACAAAAAAAAACAAACTAGAAAAGGAAGCTTACTGAGAAAAAAATATATATTGAGTTCCAAAGACTTGTTGTTTGATGGACGTTCATGGACATAAATCTTAAGATTATCAGAACCACTTTTAAGGATGACTTTTGATCCAAAAACTGTGAACTAAATATTTCTGGAAGAAAAGGCAAGGCCTTGTGCATCAGCCATTAAGTTTCTATAGGACGTCTGAAAAATGACCATAAGGTATTAAAAGGCTGGCTGAGACAAAATGCAGCTAAGTGAAACGTTGAAAGATTTTCATCCTCTCTGGGCAAAGATCAAAGACTGATTAATAGATGGAGTTCTTCTATGCACAAAATGAAAACTGATGGGAAAACCCCAGGCAAGGTTCAGTACATTTATGAATGAGATGATGAGGAATTCTAAGACAACCTTAAAGGAGTTTCAGAAAACTACTTTTGATAGAACAGAGAATCTATCCTGAAGGAGGTAAAATTTATGGTGACCTCATATGTCCTCCCTTGATTTTCTTAACAACGCCCCCCCCCCCCAAATGTGGTGGGTACATGAATCTTGAAAAGGCATAGACCTTAGCTCTTTTTTTTTTCAGGTAGAATGAAAGGTTGCATTTTTTCCCTAGAATACTAGAAGCTTGAATTTCTTGTGGGGGAAAAAAAAGATTATTAGTGGAATATTTGGAAAGGATGATACTGTATGTACTTGAATAAGGAGCAAAAATTAACCTGGGTAAGATAAAACTAATAGTAAACATCACTACAGGATCTATTCATTAAATTTCTCATTTTGTTGAAATGAATGGTTGAAAAAAAAACAGAAATCACAAGATTATGAAACAAATTTTTGAATAAAGAGTAAGGTGACTAAAATTAAACCAAGGTGCTGTATAATATAGAGGTTTGTGATATATTGAAGTGACAAAATGACATGCAAAAAGGAAAAATAAACCTTTTAAACCCAGGTCATTATTAAGCAAAAATGAAAATGTTACTTCTGTCTTAACAAAGGAGCAGGTAGCTCAATATAAGCATGTCCAGAACATTCAATTCCTTGTATGGACCATACGGATCCTCCTTGAGACTGCCATTTCTGGATCAGTTCAGTGGTTTCTGGAAGATAATCCTCTAAAACTAAAGCTCTTTGGTTTCTGGATGAAGTATACTTGTTTCAAGCCAGACCACCACCACCAAACCCGTCTGCAATGACAAATGGCTTCTATTTCAGATCATTTATTTCCAGAAACTTCCAATGACATGGCTAGCAGGAGATTCATCCTTTTCAGATTTCCTGAACTGGGCTCAGCGGTAAATCACATATCTCCTGGAACTTCACAGCTCAGCTTAATATTCTTGGCTGAAAAGACTCAAGACACAGCTTGGCTAGATTGGAATCTTTACTGCAGACAGGAATCCAGCCACACAGAATGGATGATAGCTCACTGCTAGTATAAACCTGAGAAAGATGTTTATAGTCCCAGGCATTTAATTTTGCAGTTTCTTCCTTCCACTCTTCAAATTAATAGATACTTAGCACAGAGTTTTGTGGTCTTGAAGCCAAATGGTTACTTAATGGCCATCTCTGGCCTAAGAATTGCTGATTCTCACCTCAATCGTTATGAAGATGGTTCTGAGGTAGAAGTTCAGTTTCCAAGGTTGGTGTATTTGGTACATCCCAGCTCTGTACCTCTAATGTCTCTTTGTCATTTATTCTGTCATTTTCTTTCATCCAACTGTTATAACAGTTAACATTATGATTTTTCGCCTCAATTAAGTTAATGACTCAGAGTTGGATCCTTTATATATAGCCAAATCAGAAGCTATTCAGGTAAGCTTCTCTTAAATAACTTTATATTCAAATCTGGCTATAAAACTCTGTAATTTAATGTCATTCAGTTAAGCAGAAACATCCTGTTCTGATTTTTGTTTTTAACTCAGTAAAGTTTCTAGCACCTTGCCCACGTAGATCACTGGAGGATTTTACATTGATGGAAACGTTTTACAGGGCTGTGACAGAATTTAGGGCTTGTGTCTGTTTTGAGTCACTATTAGATAGTCCAAAGAAATCAGCCAAGAGTAGTACGACGACCATTCTCCTCCATTCTCTGCAACTTCATTCCATGTATTTTCTCTAATTTAACCCTGCAATCCGCTTCTTATATTTGGTCCTATTCTTCAGCAGCATTTTACACTTTTAGTTCATTTTTATTATAATTTGTGATTCATCTCCCTAACTTTCTCATACTTCAGATTAGAAAATAATTATATATTTGTTTACATAGACTGCTAAAATCAATTTATTAGAATCTCCATACTGTAGTCATAAAGCTATTGATATAATCAATACATTCAGTGTTACCATGAATATTGATATATCAAATATTTTTAACCCAACAAAAGCTACTACAAGTAATATTGGCTATCAATAAATTTTTTAGTCCTTTCTAATTAATCTTAGCTTTCTCACTTTTCTAAATACAAGGGTTCTTTTTGAAAGGAATGTTGAAGACCCCCCTCCACCCCGAATACTAAATCTAATTTATAGTTTTAGTATCCGTTGACTGAAATATCATAATGGCAAAAGGTGACTACAAATTCAATAGTCATGTTTTAATTAATTTAAATTGTATTGATCTCAACAGCAATCACATAAGTAGAAAAATAGTATTACATTTAAAACATTTTACAAATGAAACCATTTATTCTGTCTGTAGAGAAGATTATCATTATTTTCCTGTCCAGCACAGAAAATCCTCTGACAACTCATTAAGATTGTTGAAAAGGGCAATGGTTTTCTTTTCATTCCCCTATCCCCACAGTTGTTGAAAACAGGATAATAAAAACAAACCAGCAGGATGATCTTATTTTTGGTAAGAACCCCCAAATCCCACATCTTCACTCAGTATAATGCTCGGAGAAGGAACCATGGTTCCTTGTTTTGTTACTGGGGCACCATGCTCTGAGAGCAACAATTTTAGGACTCTTATGGCGCTTCCGTGCCAGTGTGTGTAGTAGCAGATAGGTTGAAGTTGAGCCTTTGACTGCAGAGATGCTGGTGGACCTGAGGCTGCCTATGGTATCAACTTCTACACCTCTGCAGGATGGTCCCTGCCTCTAGTCTCACCATAGAAAAACCCACTCCTGCATCCCAAGAGTGAAGCTAATGAGAGAAGGAAGATATAAGAGGGGACTTCAGCAGGTGAGATGAAAAGGAAACCTTGATGGGGAGTAGCTCTGGAGATGGAAGTTAAGAGGGAAAGCAAAAGTACATACAACTGTGGCGCTGTTTAAATTAGTGACATTATGCTATTGCAAAAATGTAGACACATTACAATTTAGTTTGTGTTCCTTTGTATATTTACTCCAAATGCTAAAAAATAGGGGTAGGAAGATTTTTGTATGTTCTGGCAGTGATCCAATCTTATCCAATTTTCCAAACTTTGGATTATTTACTTCTCTGAATTTTGTAATGAAGTCTTTAGCTGAAAAAAAAGCAATTGATTTGATTATGTGCTATCAAGTCTTAGCAACATCAATAGATTTTTTTTTCCCCTGGGCAATCTCCCCTTAACTTGGTCTTTCAGGCCGTCTAACAGTGCACTCATCACCACTGCAATCGAGTCCAAACATCTTGCTGCTGGTCATCCTCTTCTTCTCTTTCCTTCCACTTTTCCAGCATTAGAGCCTTCTCAAGATAGCCAGATCTTCACATAATAAATCTGAAGTAGGATAAACTAAGCTTGGCCAGTTGACTGCTCTACTGAGTCTGTGGTGTATTTCTTGACTGCTGATTCCTTTATCCTTGACAGTTGATCCTCAAAAGCAGAAACTATCCACCACTTATATCTTCACTGTTAGTTCTAAGGCTAATTGTTGTACCTGCTGTCATTAGTTTAGTCTTCTTTATATTTAATTTTAGTCCCATTTTTTTCATTGTGCTCCTTGACTTTTATTGCTAAAGCTTGTGATCCTTTGTATTTTTGGCTATCACAGAAGTTTCATCAGCATAGTACAGCCTATTGGTATTTCTTTCTCTATTTTAAAAACCATGCTCATTTTATTCCAAATCAGCTTCTCTTAATTCCTATAGAGCATAGTTCCCTTTATCCCTATTTAACATATAGGTTGAGTAAACAAGGAGAAAGTACACAGCTTTTTCTCATTTTGGAGCAATCGGTTTTGCCACATTCTCTGTGAACCATAACCCCCTTGCCTGTTTTACATGAAGGCAATAAGATGTTCTGGGATCCCCATTTTTCTAAATATATTGTATGCGCATTAAGAAAAGTTGTTTATAACATGTGTATATTACTGATATTTGCATATAAAGTCCATCTTAAGGGAAATTGGAAGGCAAAGTAAATGAATTTTCCTGCACTTTTCTTCTAATTGCATATATTTAAGTGACGATTAAATATGGTAAACTTATGATAATCTTAAAATGACAGACATAAATTGATTTATTCATTGTTAAGTAAAAAGTTAGTTACTTTTGCTAAGGTATTCTGGTTATTCACAGATTAAAAGATATGTATATAGACCATTCACTGCAACAGAATATATTCTTGCCAGGATTAATCAGCTGCATAGGATATGAATGTTTTTCTACATTCATATATCCTATTTCCTCTTTGTATACTAAGGACAAAGAGAAAAGCATTTATGCTATAAATCCATTTCCAATAAGCAGATGGGGCAAACTAATTATGTCAGCAGGTCTGCAGCCTCCAGTCTTGCTAGATATAAGCATCTAGCTGAGAAAGCAAGGAAAGAAGTCTTGAAGCAGATGCCATTGTTAGAAAGCAAATTTAATTCAGAGATAAACATTTGCCTTGCTTTTAAGTATAGCTACCTATAATAGGAATCCAACATTTGAGCATGAGACAAAAAAAAGTAATGCCTCAGTGCTTAGTGACAAATAAACAAGTATTTAGTTCCCCTCTGACTGAATCTGTACTGACTCACATGCTAAATTTGTCAATGAAATATAGATGCAGAGCCAAAAGAAAATTCAATAAAGAAAGACAAATACATGGGGAAAAGATGGATGTAGTACAAAAGAAAAATTCAATAAGAAAGAGACAAATATATGAAGAAATAATGTGACTTTCTTGTGTTTCTTTCAATGTGCAAAGAATATTATAGTTCATCTTATATATATATATATTTATCATCAGAAAAATCTTGAGCTAGATTAAATTGAGAGATGATTTCCCAAAGCTATTTTGGGAACTTTAAGACTAAACAGTAATCATGCCTTGTGTGATCCAGTGACAAATAATCATTTCCACAATGAATGAATCACCTTTTCCCAACAAGGATAGACCCCAAATCTGGGCAATTTATAACAGAAATCAAAATAGTAGCTGGCATTTATGCCCAAGAGCACTGTTAATCATCTCAACATACGAGGCTCTAAAAGTTTGACTGAAGCTATTTGTCAATTTTTGCTTAGTATTATCCATTATGACTGATGTGGCTCTCAAATATCTTAAGACAAAACATTCAGAGTCTTGATAATGGAGATCAAGACTTAGTTTGGGATCCAAGGCACTGGACCCAAGACCTTAAGAACTAAGGAGCTGCCACAAAGAAAAGGATGTCAACCTATTCTCCAAATACCTGAAGGCAGGACAAAAAGCAATGGATGGAAACTGATCAAGGATAGAAGCAACCTAGAACTAAGGAGAAATTTCCTGACAATTAGAACAATTGATCGGTGGAACGGCTTGTCTCCAGAGGTTTTGAATGCTCCAACACTGGAAGTTTTTAAGGAGAGATTGGACAACCATTT
The DNA here is from genome assembly GCA_023970755.1 of Azemiops feae. Taxonomy (NCBI): domain Eukaryota; kingdom Metazoa; phylum Chordata; class Lepidosauria; order Squamata; family Viperidae; genus Azemiops; species Azemiops feae. The sequence goes on along the minus strand of JALGBA010000269.1, from coordinate 978,145 downwards.
ATCTGAAATGGTATAGGGTTTCCTACCTGACAAGGAGGTTGGACTAGAAGACCTCCAAGATCCCTTCCAACTCTGTTATTTTATATTCTATTCTGTATCTTTTTTGTGCCATTCAACAAAATTTCAATAGGCTCTATTTAAACACTGTTATCCAATGCATCAACTATGGTTGTAATCCTTTATTGGAATATTTTGCACTGAATAAAGTAAGGTTTATTTTCAAGGAAACATGTATGGATCTGTACAATTGAAAATGTGCCCTGGTAACTTTGAGTAACCATGCTCTATGTACTGTAGATGAAGGCTTTGGGCTAGTGTAGAACTAAGTATTTCAACAGGATTATTTCTGATACAAACTAGAGATGCAAGGATTTTTTTAAAATAAATCCATTTATTCTACAATTAAACTAATTGCACAAGCTATTTTTTTAATTTCTAAAAACAATTCAAAGTGCATTTTATTAGGCTAAATAAATTCCACATAAATATTCTTGCCAATCTATAGAAATACCATGCTATCTCTTCAAATAGCCTAAAACTCAAGAATGTGAATCAAGATACATGTGGAATTCAGGAGACCCAGTTTAGGGAATAAATATTGTTATCCTGTAATTAATTATGATAAAAGAAAATTGTTAGGTTAACAGAATTAGAGCAATATTTAGAAGTTTAAAATTTAGAATATTTTACTTTAATTATGTCCATACAAATGCCTTTGAACAAACTTTTCAGATGCTTTCCTGTAAAATGTTGAATTGGATTGTTTTATCTGGGTTCTTGTCTTTGAATAATGATGGGATAAGCTATAATTTGAAGAAACATGTTTTGAATTGATAATACACACATTTTATAAGTAGGCAAGCAATATAGCAAGGAGATAAAGTAGTTTTACATAAAATTTACATATACCAACTCATAGATGAAGGTGATAGTTTGAATGTCTACAATTAATTAGAAATACAACATATGCTAATATCCTGAGAAATGATAAGGTAATCTGTGGCAAAATTACACATATAAGACATACTTTTTTTAATTGAAGGATTTGATCAAGTCAGAAATGAATTAAGGAGATTCAACTTTCATTGTTAGGGTTAAAAACTGTAGGCAGTTTAAAACAAAATTTTATTTCATATATATATATGGTTTAGTTTTCATAAACTGATATTTTATAACACATATTTTGAAATGTTTTAAATGATAACAGCAAAACAAGACAACTGACAACTGCAGTATCATTGTTATGTTATTTATTTGCACATAATTGCCATTAACAAAGTGTGTTTAGCTAGCTGAAAGATATTATGCAATATGATTACTTGGTAAAGCTATCACTCAATTCTAAAAATATCCAGGAAACTTTTAGTATCAACCACAATTTTGTTATTCTAACTGATCTAAGACAAAATGCTATTTTTGCAATATATCTTTTAGCCCCTCTGTCTTTTTAAATTAAGAGAGAAAGTAGGTTGTTTTACTCTTATCAGCTGAAGTTTGAAGACTCAAAGAGAAATACATTTATAAAGCAATGAGCTGCTTTTTAGCTACTCAACTCTCATTAACCTTGTTTTCAGATGTGTGCCTTGTGCTTCACAAGGCTCTGAAAGTTGCTTCTTCAGATCTTCCTTTCTTCCTCTTATCATGAAGAGTAAAACATGCTGCCTGTAAGAGCAATAAAAGACCGTTTTTCCTGAGTGATTTAGACATGTCTTTTTTCTTCAGAAGGCACAACCAGGTTTTGAAAGAATTGAAAAAAATAAAACAAATTTCCTCCGGCTACCATTTTTCCCCAAGCTGTATTTTGTTAAATTTGCTAAAAACAAAAATGCACACATGAATTAAAAGTCGTAACCTAAGCAAAATGAGCCATACAGGGTGTGAGTTCTATATTTGGTCATAAGTGATCCCAAAAGTGATCCCATAAGCGATCCCAAAATTCAGAAAACAAATTGATGGGAAAGCCAACAGAGGTTTTTTTAAAAATGCTTAGGAGGAAAAATGCTCACCAGCTAAATATACAAAAGCTGCAAGAGATGCAAAGGAGTGAGAAGGGAGCTTATCTGGGTAGTCAAATGGTAAGGAAGTTGACAGGAACATTCTGCCATCCCTTCAAATTCATGTGGTCCAGCTCAGCCAAAAGAATGTTTCCAAGAGCTTCACAATTACGGAAATGGTCAATGCTTCATTGGACTAGACATATATAGCTAGGAATAATTTACTATAATAAACAATAGGTTATTTATAAATCTTACCTAGCAATGAAAGAAAACAAACACAATTCCTCAGTTGCAATTTATAAATAAAGCTATAAAAAATCCAGTGAGCCGTACTTTAAATTTATTCACTATTGAAACTAGTTTGAGTATCAATTTACTCTGCTGAGCCTTCTACTTATTATAGATTTTCTTTACAGTTCTAAACCATTTCTCTTGGTTTTACAATTTTCTTTTGGGCTTGCAATTCAACTTGTCAAGCTGTGATTATCAGCTGAATTTAAAATATGATCTATCAACAGATTAATTATATTCTGGATCATAAGGTTATGGGATAATGGTTTATGACTTTGTGGGCTTTGTCTGGAATCAAGGTAAAGGCACAGGTGAGGAGAGCATGTATCCTCCATCCAACATCAAGTACTCTTCTTCAAAGCTCAGCTCATTTACAATATGAGACACGTTAGCATAAAACAGCCTGAAGCAACAGAGTAAAAGAGCAAGAGTAATAGATGGGGAAGTTTTACTTAACCTTGTCTTTGTTCATCTTTATTAATAGCCCCACTACCTCTATTAGAATGGAGGCATCTGAAGAACATATAAGGCTGGCTGCATTATTTAAAGTTTGACTTTGGGTTTGTCCTCCGGTGACTACATAGTCTGGGGCTGAAGTTTGCTTTCATTTGAGAAAGTTTCACAGTTCCAGATCATGGGAAGAGCTCCAGATCATGGGAACAGTTCCTACATCTACTCCTTACTGAATCAAAGTTAGCATAGCATAAAGGAGCTTATAATACTGGCATGTAAAAACTCTGCAACCATTTCTCTCTTGTGATAACAGATAAAACCCACTGTAATAACTGTACCATTAACATTCAGGTTCCTTGCTTCTGCTCCATCCAAGAGCAAGACTGTACTGAATAACTTTTCATTGCATAATGGCTATCCCATATATCTATGAAGTATAAGTATGGGACATAATTCTAAGCCCAATTTAGTATAACTAACTGGTTGCCCATGAGGAATCGATGAATCATTGTTTAAGAAAATTATCAAAAACATAGAGTATCTACATTTAAACAACATACAGCAAAATTTTGAGCAGCCAACATGAGACAGGCCAAGTTCTTTTATGGTATTTTGCTGACATAACTAAGATACTGCTTTGAATATTATTTTCTATGTTGCTGTACTTATCTATGATAACATATCTGGTAGCTTTTGTGCCATTTTTTCCCTTCTTTTTAGAGATAATACTTAAGTATCAGGTGAATTCAATAATTTATTACTGAGATGTTTTCTTTGTGTATTCTGTCAGCTGTATTCTCAGGTGTATACATTGAAGCCATAGTAGTAAATCATTTATTATCTTATTTAAATTGACATTTAACGAACACTAGTACTTAGCATTTCTATTTCAGCATTTTGAATAAAAACAAGAACGCCCCCAAAAATAAATGAACTGACCACTATTTTCATCGGAACAGTAATGGATTATGGCACAAATAATATTTGAAATGTTTGGTCATTATTTCTCCACCACTTTTACAGCATTTAAGAAACCTGATCTCATGTACTATTTTAATTTCAGTGCCTGGAATTAATAAGAATAAGAAATAAGAAAAGAATAAGAAAAGCGTTAGTTGAAGTGCCCTGTTTATAAAGAAATAATATTTCCCTCGGTTTCTCTTTTTGCATTATTTAAATAGATGTATCCTAAAATGGAGATCACTTTTATAAAAGAACTTGATTTTCAGAAGGTTTCCATCAAATTTATTTGAAAATATTTACGTTAAGGAATTGCATTTATAGTTTAAGAAAAGTAATTCTCAAGCTGAAAGATTACCAAGCAGTGTTCTTCCAAAATAATACGCAGTAACAGGACACACAGAAGAACAAAATACAAACAGCCTTTTTCTTCAGAAAAGTCTTGCTTCTCAATACAGTATAGTCTTCTGCTGTATTATATCCATTTCAAACCTTTTGTGTAATGGTTTCAGTCTCTTTGTAGCTTTAGTCTTCTAACTTTATTGCTTTTATCTATTGACAACTAGCTTTATTCTTTCATCAAATCTAATTATGTTCTAAACCATGTTGTATTTCATCTTCTCTTATCCCAATCCTTCCTTTTTCTCGGTTCATTATGTATGGATCTCTCTTTTTAAAGTATGGTATGATGTCTTGCTTATTTGAATTTATAAATTAGTTTAAAATGTATCCCTTCACTCTTTTTGTTCTTAACATATTATCTTCTGATGCTTTCTAGTCTGTAACTACTCATGTTTCATTCTTTCCCTTTTAAATTTCCCATTTCTCTTTACTTACCATCTTCTTTTGAATCATTTTATAAGATAGCAAGCAAACAAATAAGTTATATTTCTTATCAGAAAATCTAATGTTTTGTAAACTAACTAAAAGCTTTCTGGCCTCATGGTAAAATGGACTGGTAAACTTGACATGAAGCTCATAAACCTGCATTGGGAACATATTATATCTTATTGTTGTAATTTTTAAAATAAAATATTTATAGTTTAAAAATCAGCATGATAAACCATTAATGAAAACAACTAATGTAGGTATGTAAACAAATGGTGTAAAATACCTTAGTAATGACCTATATCAAACAATAGTCTTTCTGATGTTAGTCTTTCCTCAGCACCATATATTAGCCTAAATACCTAGCAGAACAGAAATAACTTTCCTTTCAATTTCATGATATGAAGTTTCTTTATGCTCTGTTTTTCGTGTTAAAGTAGCTACAGTTTAGTTTGTTTTTGTATTTTTTTCTGTTAAAATAATAATCAAAGCATTTTACACTAGAGGAGAAAGTATAACACAATGAAAGAGCAAATAAAACACCACAGAGCAGCAGTACTAACACTTAAGCAAAACATCAGCAAGAAAACCAGGAAAATAATTAAACACTACCATGACTTTTCATATCAAAAATGAAAAAAAAAAGATAAAAAGATGGAGAGAACTTGATTACTCTTCATTGGTAGAAAGCTCAATTTCAAACTTAACAGCCGCAGAAGAAAAAAGCTCTATATCTTTTTATAGCTTGTTTTTGATATATGACCATTCGTTCAGCAACTGAAGTTATGAGAGCACTGAATAAAGGGACTTATGACCTGTTGCCTGAAGTTACAGCCATTGCAGTGGCCCATGGTCAAGTGATCCATATTTGGCACTTTGTAGCCCACCCACACTTACAATGGCAGGGGCCCTGCAACTTCCCCCTATCTACCTATCTCTCACTCCTCACCCCAATCTATGCCCTTTTGGCCTCTTGCCACCCCACACGTCATCACCCCAGCTCACCTGGATCATCTTCCTTGTTCCTGCTGCTGATGAGGGGTGCCTCACCCAATTGCTGGGCAGGGCTGGGACCGGCTTTGCATTGAGAGAAAAGGGGGGGGGAGCCAAAAGCAGACTTTATTTTTATTCTTTAATTATGAAGCCAGCCCCAGCCCTGCCCAGGAGCTCTTTGCAAAGGGACGTTTTGGTGTGCTGTGCCTCCGGGCTGATTCTGGATTTTTAAAAAATTTCTTTGCCGTGTTAAGCCAGTCCTATCCAGCATGGTCTAACAGCCACGCTGAATAGGCCTCATCAGCACCCAGGAGCAAGAAGAGGGTGAAGACAGAAGAGATCTCAGAGCACAGGGCAGCAAAAGGTGACTGGGTTTGGGTGGCTGCAGTTTCCCAGGACATAGCAAGCAAGCCCAGAGCCAGGCAATACAGGGTGCAGGGTAGCCAAAAGGGCATAGATGGGGGAGGATATGTATGGGGAGATTTGGAGGCAGTCCTTGCATTGGAGTGGTGTGGTGGGATCTCCAGCTAGAGTGGGGGAGGTATGAAGGAGGGGGTGAGCTTAGAGTTCTTGTACAGCAGGAAGCGATGCAGATCTTACCTCCCCAGAATCCTTGAAATGCTTATCTGGTCATTCCCAAGAATGCGCTTAGTCTGGTGAGTTTCTTGTAAATAGGCATGCAGCAATAAATAAGTAACCTTGATCAGCTCATGGTGTTATTTTGGTTTCTTGTGCCTAACAAATGGGTCCTCAGCTAATGACTGGTAATGTTCACTTAATGACAGCAAGAGGCATTGTTGGGATTGTAGTCACATGATATCTCACTTCACTACTGAACTTGGGAACCAACATTCCAGTCCCAAATGTGGCCATAAGTCAAGAACTACTCATACTTTCAATACAGAGAAAGACCGCATATGCAGAATATAATTCTTTGGTTGGAAAAAAGAATTGATATGTGAAGAAATCCCATGCATGCAAGCATAATAAAGAAATTCGGGTTCAGTCCCCAAAAGATGGATTCAGAAGTCAACATAGGCCAGTGATAATCCCCCCCCTTTTTTTTTCATTTGGAATGGTGTTGGAATTCCTTGTGCCAAACTGGTAAACAATCTGGGAGCAGGTGACAGCTGTTGCCAGAAGTCCCTCAGGCAGCTCCATTTTATATGCCAGTTACAGTATGGCCTAGTCCTGGATTAGAAGGCCCATGGCCCTATCAATCATGGCTTGATCATCTCTCAGTTTGAGTCCTGAAACCCATTCCACATGAGGATTCCCATGAAGACTATCCAGAAGCAACAACTGGACCAAAATGCAGTTCTATAATTAGTTACAGGTATCTAGTTTTGCCAACATCACACTACTAAAGTGAGAGCTACACTACTTAAATGTGGATTTCTGGGAGCAACTCAAAATGTTGATTTTAAAGCCCAACGTGACCTAGAACTTGTTTTCTGTACATCCAATAAGATATGGAAGGAAGTACTATCTTCAAATACCTACTCTGAGAGAGTGTCATTATTAGAGGAAATTAGGATGACCTTCCTAAAAAGAAAGAGGACCTAGAAAGAAAATAAAGAGGTGTATGTTCCTAAATGTTTAAGAATCAGTTCTCCTGGTTTCATTGTCATAACTGTGTTACCCTGGTAGCTACAGAACAGCTAATTGGCCTACTAGGAGATGAGGCTGACTTCAGCTGTCAAACAGCTTGCAAACTGAAAATTTAACAAATTTCTCACGAGCTGGTGCAAGCCAGTGCCAGCACACCACTGTCTGCTTCTCTTCTTTGGAATAGCATTCTTCCTAAGATAACACAGTCACCAATCCTGTAGGGCAGGGGTGTCAAACTTGCAACGTCACGTGATGTGTCGCGACGTATTGCGACTTTTTTGCCCTTTAAATGGTATATAAGCCTACATAAATAAAATAACAAAGTAAAACATTTTGTATCTTCTGCATGTGAATGCAAGAGGCATGTCATTTATGGACTTCCACTTTGATAGCTGCTGATATAAAACTAGGACTGTTATTTTATATTTGAGCATTGACAATTAAAATTGTCCTTACTGGATCAGACAGATTAAAATTAAGAGCTTGTTGCTAACTAATATCAATTCCATAGATCTGAGCTTGTTATCTTTTTCTCTTTTCAAGAGAAGAAATAAAACAAACATAATTTCCTGCTGAGTGGAATTTTAGATAGTCTTTCAAAGGTAAATAAATGAAATATAGTCCCAAATATGTGTGTATAAGACAACGACCTGAGAAATATGTGGAAACTGATTAGTCAAATATATTTTTTCATGATATTTCCTTACTATGCTACATTATTTTAAAAAAAAGTTAATTAAGATCTTGAATCCAGAGCAAGTGACAGTGATTCACTACAGCATTTTTCGAAACCAACATCTCTAGCAGAACATTTGCAGTAAGATTTGCAGGACATGAAATAGGCATCTCCAAATAATTAAAGGAAATAAGTTAAATAAAATTCCCTTAGAATCATGCTAAAGAAAGAAGCACTGACTTTTTAAAAAACAAACATAATTTGCAAATTACCATTTTTGCAATTTTTCATAAGGCAATGTTATAGATCAGAAAAAGAAATATAATGGGCCACGGTGATCTTTTTTTATCAAAATGCATGTTAGGAACATTCATTCTAGCAACATTCATTCTATAAACAAGGGAGAAAACTCACAGAATTACATAAAATCCAACTGATCCCTACTCATTTGTCCACTAGGATCACCAAAATACTTCACAGGTCTGAAGGAAAGCAATAAGTCATCCATCCCATGCTCAAGAAAATTAAGATATCCTCAGTGGGTTGCTATCTGGCCTGTACTTGAACACATTCAACATAAAGAAGCTTACCACTCCCTTGGTAATTGTCTGTTGTCAACTGTTCTTGCTTAACATTCAACCAGAATCTTCCCATAACTACAATCCATTATTCCCTGTCCTGCTTACTGAATTGGTAGAGAACAGAACTTAGTCTTCTTTATGACAACCCTTCAAATACTTAAAGACTGCTATTGTATTCCCTGTCAATGGGAACTTAATTGCATTCTGGTCCATGGTCACAACAATGCAAATAGTTCCTTGTTTAATTTTGTTTTCTTTTTCTGCCTAATTTTGGATATTAAGACTACTGACAATCTTCTAAATCTTTTTAATGATATGTTTTGTTTATTCTTTATAAATATGAATGCCATAACAATAAAAAAATGTTGAACACAATCAATGACTGCATCCATTTATTGGTTTGTCAAAAATGATAAATAATGGGTGCTTGCAATATCAGATATCTCCTATCAGTCCTTAGTTCAATTACCCCATCATTCCAGTTCTGAACATTATTTTCTGATTAAGGAAACAGTGGAAGAAGCAGTGGGGAAAAACTTACAGAGTTTTATAGATATAACCTTACAGATGAAGGTGACCTCATTTGGACCCTCTTTGCAATTCTGTGAAAGATTTGTTCCTTGAATATTCTATCCTGTCCTATTATTGTTGGAGAATTCTGACCAAAGTTTTGTCAAAGAGTTCCATATAGAGATAATGTATAGTTATTTCAAAAGCTGCAATTCATCCATAACCATTTCTCTCTAGGTTTCTCCATGATTATATTAATGACTGCAGGATATTCATAATATATAAAAAACATATTAATAAAATCAGCAATCTTTTTCTCGGCACCATGCTTTATGCCCCCTCAATCTAGTAGGAAGAGGACAATTCAAGGACCTCTCCCTGTTTGAGCTGCATTCCAGTTCCACTTGTATAATGTTGCCCTCAGTTAAGTTGTACTAAAATGCATCTAGGTTCTGAAGAATTAAATACTAGTTCAACTGGAAGTGAAATAAATTGTATTCAGTAAATGATCCTATAACAAGAGGAAATTAAAGTTTAATCTTCTCTTTCAAATGCTTAAATATAAGACATTAAAACTATAAGGAACCAAAAAGTCATAAACCAAAAAATAATTAACATCCATAGAAGGGAATACCCAAATTAATAAGCAGTGGTGATAACATACATACAAAATATAACTGAACCAATCATAAAGTATGCTTTATGGCAGCTTACCTTTCACAAGCTCTGACAGTCCATGCAGCAATTATCCATAAGGAGATACTAAAAACCAAGAGTACAGTTCCCGGGCATATTGTCATTAAGGTTTTCATAACAAAACGTGTATTGAAGTTGATCTTGTTTAGTGCTCCAATGCTTCTGGATGAGGCATCAGTGAAAAGTTTGCTATGCAAAAGCATAACTCTGGCAATAAGATAAAGTCTCAGGAACATAGGTATGGATAAAATTATATCCACATCTGCTATTGTTGTAGATGGGGCATAGGAGAAGGCAAGACGAGCTGTCCATGTAAAAGTGTAGTTGCCAGGGATAGGATGAATAGCACATACCAAAATTTCCAAGCAGATGAAAAAAATGCGCTCATAAGTCATGGCTATTCTCCAATCATCTGCTCCATTGTCCACCATAAATAACTGGAAAAGAAATGGTGAAGTTCAGTATTAGAGAAAGATTAGCTTTAACAAATGCGAAAAATTGTATTCTGAATAATACTTACCCTCTAAAGCAGTGTTTCTCAACCTCACCAATTTTAAGACATGTGGTATGGACTTCAAATTCCCAGAATTCTCCATTACTCATGCTGGCTGGGAAATTCTGGGAGTTGAAGTCCACACATCTTAAAGTTGCCAAGGTTGAGAAGAAGCCCTGCTCTAAAAGATAACCTAAGGCAGCCTATCTTGTCATTTAAATGGGTTTCAACTGTAGCAAATGATGTAAAGTAGGAATGTTTTATGCATGAATACTCGTATAATCCAGCAAGATCAATGGATTAGAAAAATCATAAATGGAATATGACCCAGGTTAAAACTATTCATATTTACCTGGTTTATTTTATTTTATTTTGCTATTAGGATTGTCACCAATATGTATGTTAGCCTGTGCTTTAAAAAATAATTCTGCTTTCTTGCTCCGTTTTTCTCAATGGTGATAATTAAAGCACCCAGAGCAATCCATGATTATTAAAGGTATAATCTGCTTTTTTACAAATTCATTTTGATAACTACATTGAAGTGAAAAATTAAACTCTTTTTAAAAAGCAACTTTTAATGTCTCTTTTTTCCTATGCAAATGAGAATAGGAATTATCAGTGCATACTTAAACTTATCTAGAAATAAATATTCCCATTAACTCATTAGAGCTCTCAGGTAAACATATAATAGAGTGCAGACTATATTTTTAAAAACAGTATATAACCAAGCTTGGCATTCCTAAAGATTTTAAATCCTTGCTTCAAAAATGTCACGCATTGATTGCTCCCTAATTTATTCACGGGGAAACCAATCAATCTATTATTTTACTGGTGATGTGGCAATCAATAAAAAATGTTTAAAAACAACAATAACTCAGCAATTTTACTCTTAGTAACAAATTCACATTCAAGATATCTTCCCAATAAGGTTAGGTGTATTTCAGAAACAATCAACCAAATTTAATGAAAATAGTCTTATCAATATACTACACTACTTAAATTTTCTTATGAAAATTAATTAAATACACATTGTTTTATCTTCCCAACCCACCTCACAGGGTTGTTGCTGTGGGTAAAAAAGGAGGTGGAAGATGTTGAATATGTTTGCCTCCTTGAGTTATTTGTGAAAATAATAAAGATGGTGTGTGTGTGTGTGTGTGTGTGTGTGTGTGTGTGTGTGTATATATATATATATATATATATATATATATATATATATATATATATATATATATATATATATATATATATATAGAGAGAGAGAGAGAGAGAGAGAGAGAGAGAGAGAGAGAAACCCTGGTAGCCATATTATCTGGTCCAATTATTGAGTGAGTTTATCAACCCTAGAACTTTAATTTAAATTGGGAGCAGATGAGGCGCTTAGTAGTAAAATTATCACATTTACTATTCTACCATTTTGTTACAATTGAAAACAAGTCATTACAACAGTCCCACACTCATATTGTTTGGCCTATTCAGACATGTAACCAGCTCATATTTTTCCTGGTGCAGCAGGAAAAAATATAAACAAATATGAACTTGGTGTTGAACATCTGTCTCCAATAACAACGCAATTCCTGTACCACTGGCTTCTACTTGGTCTAAAATAATTATAAAATTGACATAAAGATCATTTAACTGTTCAGGGAAGAACTTTTAAGGCCTATACTATATTATAATCTCAATATCAAATATGGATCATGATAACATAGCCATTTATCTTCTATTAGAAAATAAACTATTATTTTGGTAAATTGGATAAACATATTCAAATTTAGTGCTCTTAAGTATCAACATAATAATCTTCTGCGATAAAAATATTTCTGTCTTAGCGTAGAGTGATGTTTTACATTTTATTGGAGTAAGAAAATATTTTTCATTTTTAAAATATATGGTTGATAAGAAACTTTAAAAAATAAAAATTGGCATAGGCAATTTAGAATGTCTGGATTTAGAAGTATATACAGATTATACAGAGATTATAGAGAAAGGCAATTTGTTTCTGATTCTTAATAAAAATAATCAGCATTCTCAGGAGTTATGGGAGTTGTTTGGTTATATGTTTAAATATATCTTTTAATTGTTTTCTGTGTATATATAAATAGCAAATAACATTCATGCTACGTCTTTCAAATAATTCATTAAATAGTTAGGTAACAAGCAATTCAAGTATAATTCAATTCAAGATAAGACTCTGCTGATCAGAAAGTAAACAATGTGGTGCAATAGAACACCACAAATGTTAGTTTATGAAGTCAGCTGTTTGGTGGGGAAACAGAAAACAAAGGTATTACTCCACATTAATCCAATGGTTTAAGGAGAAGAAGTAATAGAAGCGTTTACCCCTTTCCACAGATCTGCTGAATTGTCCTGTCAACAATGAATATTCTAGGAGTGTTCAGAATGGTTCTCTTATTCCTGAGTAATCATATTTTTGATATAATGATCTAATAAAGGTATTCACATCTGAATTATAAAAACAATTTAAACAATTGTACTTTAATGTGGAATATTTTAGAAATTCTATTCTTTATATAGCTTAGTTTTTTTCTCTATTTTTTTTGTTAGCAACAATGCTATGTCATCATCAATATCATAATCCTAGTTTAAAATCAACACATGTTTTTACTTCTGTTCCTAACTTCATTCCCTGCTCTGTTCATCATTCTTGCATCCTGATAAGCCATGGTTTCATTTACAGAAACATATTGCCTGAGATTACAGAATATGTGAAACCAAAATCAACCCAGATATATTAAGATTTGGCATCATATGTGCATTAGTCCTTATGATAGGATCATGTCTGAACTCAAACAGGTCTATTATTTTTCCCTGAATAGTAACCCTTATCTTATCTTTGGGGAAAAGATTATCCAAAACTATATGATTAACTATTTATTTCCTACCATAACTTTAAATCAAGTGTTTCTTTTTTAAAATACAACACAACATTGTAATAACAATGCACTGTAATAGTTAACTGTAATATGCAAGATGAGTATATATTTGTTGCTATACATACTGTCTTGCAGTGCTTTTTTTGTAAAAAAAAAAAAAAAAAAAAAGGTGCCGGAACTCACACATGTCATACAACCCACTTTGCCTACCCTACAAGGTTCCATCCAAAAAAGGTGCCGGAACTCCGTTCTGAGCGTTCTATGAGAAAAAAAGCCCTGATGTCTTGTTATAACAAGCATGGAGGCCAAGTGTATTTTCCCTTTTTCTTACCAAATTGTAGTTGTAATGGAGATGATAAAGTATACAACATACCTAAAGAGATTACACACAAATCTATGGCATAATTCTGAATATTCATGATCAAGATAAAATATATAATTATTATTAACGTTTTTGGTTCTGTCTATTCAGATTAGAATATTAATCAGATTTATGCATCTAGGTTTATAAACAAAAATAAGCTGTTATCTCATTCTTATTTGCAGAACATAGAAGAATGTAGACTCTTTACTGTCTCAATTCACATAATTTTAATTTTCAATACCCCAATTAATGAACAATATCTATACCTATATAACATAAAAAATGTAAAACAACCTATCACCACAAACAAAATGAAAAACAGAAAATAAAAAGGGACATTACTAGAATTAGAACCTTAAAGACAATAAAATCATCTATACCGTTCTGTCACAGTTAATTCCGGATAAGGAAAAATAAGAGTATTTCCATTTATATTTTTAAAGAGAACGTGAAATAAGTCATTTTCTGCATTATGTTTTACTGGATCTAGTTTTGCTACAATGAATATATGAAATCATGTATTTGCTGAAATCAAAGCAAGAATGTGTCAGAGCTTTTTCATTATGATTACATTTTGTAGTCCCATGGTGCTCACCAGAGCAGATAGCTGAAGTATAAATCAAATCAAATCAAATCAATCAGTCAATACCAATACACATTTTTTAAAAACTCATCATCTATCACAGTATGTCACAGACCTAATCCCAAAGCTCCTAAAGTGTATAAACATACATACACACAAACACACCTAAACCGGAAAACATGAGAAGTACAGTACAGGGTCAGTAGAATGAATTGATAGAGAAAGATAGAGAACGACTACAGAAAGACAGCAGGAAACTGACAATACGGCTGAATAACTAGGGATCCATTGTCAGCAACAAACTCTAAAAAAAATTGGATTTGCCTCCCAAAACTTTTCCAAAAGTTAGTCGCCAATTGTACTATCATGGAAGAATGGAAATGAATAAATCCTCTGTAGATAAACATATTATATTTTAAGACAATATGCTATTTGCTATTTATTAAAGCAGACCATCTTTTTTCATCTGTTTTGTGAAAGCCGAAATAAAACTATTTTAAGAGGCATATTGACTTAAATAAATCAATTCCTAAAGCAGACATATCTGAAAAATATTTTAATGGATAGACAAAAAATACTGAGCACAATGAAGTCCAAACCACTTTCTTCTGAATCTTTTTTAAAGTTTGCATACTCTTACTACTATATTTAACTAATTCAATTTGTTCAAAATTAAATTGTGTTGAAATTAGTTTTTGTTTTCCCTCTTTGGTGTTCCTGTGTGTATGTGTGTGTGTCTCCTTTATAGGATGAAGAAGAAATAATCTAAAATATAAATGTTTTCTTCTGCATGAGCAGGGGGCTGGACTAGAAGACCTCCAAGGTCCCTTCCAGCTCTATTCTATTCTATTCTATTCTATTCTATTCTATTCTATTCTATTCTATTCTATTCTATTCTATTCTATAGAATGGAATGGAATGGAATGGAATGGAATGGAATGGAATGGAATGGAATAGAATAGAATAGAATAGAATAGAATAGAATAGAATAGAATAGAATAGAATAGAATAGAATAGAATAGAATAGAATAGAATAGAATAGAATAGAATAGAATAGAATAGAATAGAAGCTGGAATGGACCTTGGAGGTCTTTTAGTCCAGTCCCCTGCTCAAGCAGGAGAACCTATACCATCTCAGACAGGTGACTGTCCAGTCTCTTCTTGAAAATTTCCAGTGATGGAGCACCCATGATTTCTGGGGGTAAGCTGTTCCACTGGTTGATTGTCCTCACTGTCAGGAAGTTTCTCCTTAATTCCAGGTTGTTTCTCTCTTTGATCAGTTTCCAACCATTGTTTCTCGTCCTTCCCTCTGGTGCTCTGGTGAACAACCTGACCCCCTCTGCCTTGTAGCAGCCCCTCAGATACTGGAATACTGCTATCATGTCTCCCCTATTTCTTCTTTTCTTTAGACTACCAAACCCAAGTCCCGTAGCCGTTCTTCGTATGTTTTGGTCTCCAGGCCTTTGATCATCTTAGTTGCTCTTCTCTGAATTTTTTCCAAACTCTCAACATCTTTTTTGTGATATGGTGACCAAAATTGGCTGCAATATTCCAGGTGTGGTCTTAGTAGGATTTTATAAAGCGGTACTAATACCTCGCGTGATCTTGATTCTATGCCTCTGTTTATACAACCCAGGATATTAGCTTTTTTGGTTGCTGCTGCACACTGCTGGCTCATAGTTAAGTGATCGTCCACTAGGACTCCAAGGTCCCTCTCATAGTTACTGTTTTTAAACCTGGTCTTGCCCAATCTGTATTTGTTCCTTTGGTTTTTCCTGCCTAAGTGTAAGACTTTGCTTTTCTCCACATTGAAACTCATTTTGTTGGATAGGGCCCATTGTTCAAGTTTGTCAAGATCTTTTTGGATCCTGAATTTGTCTTCTGGGGTTTTGGCTACTCCTAACAGTTTGGTGTCATCTGCAAATTTGATGAGTTCCCCTTCAATTCCCTCGTCTAAGTCATTTATGAAGATATTGAAGAGTACTGGGCCTAAGACGGAACCTTGTGGTACCCCACTGCTTACTTCTCTCCATGTGGATGTAGTGCCGTTGAGGACTACTCATTGAGTACAGTTTGTCAGCCAGCTACAGATCCATCTGGTGGTGATGTTGTCTATTCCACCTTTTTCTAGCTTATCAAGGAGTAGGTTGTAGTCCACTTTGTCAAATGCCTTACTGAAATCTAGGTATACTATGTCCACTGCGTTTCGCTGGTCTACTAATTTGATCACTTTATCGAAGAATGAGATGAGATTGGTTTGGCATGATCTGTTTTTAACAAACCCATGCTGGCTGCTAGTTATGACTTTGTTTGTTTCTAGTGGTTCGCAGATTTGTTTTTTGGTTATCTTTTCTAGGCTCTTCCCCGGTATTGATGTTAAACTGATTGGTCTGTAGTTTCCATCATTCCACTAGAATGATAATTGTTGTCATTTTTTCCCTTGCTCACCCTCTAATTTCCATTTCAGTCATTACTTTTGAGTGCCCCCAAGAGTCCAAGGTAGCTTTGAGGAGCTTAGCAGATTGCAAAGGGAGAGGGAATCAACTCTTAATTTTATGTATGTAGATATGTATTCACATATACACAGACAAACACATAAAGTTCACAAAAACTATCTTATTTCAGGGATCAGTATAGTTAAAACTATATTTTCACACCTGTGAATATTTAACACAAAGGACAATGATAAAAAATCTGCACAATGGAGTCATGTGTTATTGTTATTGCAAAATTTTCATTAATTTTTATTATGAAGAAAAGCAGCACTTTTTGGTTGACTTATTTTGCTAATTTAGAATAAACTAATTAATAATAGCACCTACTATAGCTTCATATGAAAATTTATTCCTTTTTAAGATTATTAATAATTACATTAAACATCCTTTGTGCCTTGATAATTATTTTATCCAGTACAAAATATCTTGTAAGAAAGGGTTCCGTGTCTTTCTTGATTGTTTGTTTCCTAAACCTGTATCACCAACTTCAATAAACTGTCTCACGATGGTTTAGAGCAAAATATAAACATCCGCAATAAGGAACAATAAAACATCCATGGCAACAGAGGTCAAACAAATGCAGCATTAAAATATCCATGGTAGATTTAAAAATAAAACATTTAAAATATGAAACAATAACAAAAGAAGCTCAGGATGTCCATTCCCTAGGAAAATGCCATATGGCAGAGCTCCATCTTTAGTTGTTTCCTGAATGTTCCCAGAGAAAAGGCAAGCCAGATATTAATGGGGAGATTATTCCAGAAGGTCATCATTGCAACAGAAAATCAGTTTCTCTTGAGGTGATCTTGATGCAGAATGTGATTGCTTCAAGCTATGCAGTGCTTTTATAGGTTAAAACCAGCACTTTAAATTCTACCCAGAAACCAATAGGGAGCCAGTGTAGGATTTGAAGAACAAGTGTATTATGCTGCCGATAGCAAGTGCCAGTCAAAACTTAAACCACTGCAATCTTGTAATTTCCAAGTAGTCTTTAAAGGCTACACCATGTCGAGTGCACCGCAGGAATCCTGTCTCTTGATGACAAGGAAGGGCATGAGTCATTGTTGCCTGATCTTCTCATTCCAGGTAGTTATAACTGGCACACCAGTCAGTTGGGTAGACCTCCCTGATCACAGACTCCAGTGGCTAGTTTATAAGAACCCTGAGTCCAGAAAGGGCCTCAAGTCAAGACCAGATCTTTTAGAGATGTTGCTTTTCCATCAAGAAATAATTGATGAAAAGGAAAATACCAATGTATCAACACTAACTTCATCATACCAAGGTTTAATTCTGGGTTATTGTTCTCATCTAGATCCTTACACTCTCAAGACACTAGGAAAGCAACTCCACAGCATGTCCAGTCCAGCCAGAGCAGCTGACGATATTGCACCTAAACTATTAGATGTAATGGTCTGTGAGAATAACCTTGACAAAAAGGAGGAAGAACCACAACCAAAGCAATAGTCAGTTAAGACAAATCTAAGTCCAAAACAGGAAAGAATTGGGGAAAGCGACTCAGACTTGTCCCTCCCTAGTTTTCTTTAGAATAAAGGCAGGATTTGCAAGATTCTGTTACTGTACTTCTATAATAAGAGAGTTTTACTATTCATAACTTTGATGTTCAAGTTTGGTCTACTTTGAAGAGCTCATACAAATGGCTTCTCTCCAGCAGCTTCATGTAAACATTAAACAGAAAGAGAAATGGACTATTGCCTGCAAATCATCCAGATCATCCATTAGATATCATCTAAATCAGGGGTGTCAAACTGCCGGCCTGTGGGCCGGATGCGTTGTCCAGAAGCTGCACCCACCCCATTGCCGGCAATGGCAAAACCGTCCCGATACGTTGCACGACGTCACATGACGTCGCGAGTTTGACATGTCTGATCTAAATGTCTTTACATTTAATTTAATTTAAATTAAAT
This sequence comes from Azemiops feae, assembly GCA_023970755.1. Classification (NCBI taxonomy): domain Eukaryota; kingdom Metazoa; phylum Chordata; class Lepidosauria; order Squamata; family Viperidae; genus Azemiops; species Azemiops feae. Next base: position 959,792 of record JALGBA010000269.1, on the reverse strand, counting down.
TAAAATTTAATTTAATTGACAGAATACCATCTACATTTCTTCTTAGAATAAATATTTATTTTGGCCATTGGCCAAATATATAAAAAAGAAATTATTTTATTTTATTTTAATTATTAGTGACATCATAAATTATGAGTTTTGAGAATATTCATGTTTCAACTAGCCCATAAGAGAGAGAAATATTTGATCTCTGAAATAACTGCTTCTTAGTTTCAGAAGTATCAGACTTATATTCCAAACCCAAAACTGACTCGAATATTGTTAAACCCAATGATTAAGCATTGCAATGATTTACATTATCACATTAAATTGAAGAATCTACTTAATAGGACAAGGGATTCAATAAATATTTCTGGATAATACATATAACATATTTCTGTCAATTTCTGTTTGTTAATGGACACTGATGATAGGACTAGATTGAAACTATGTAGGGAATTATCATTGTATATATGCATATGGCTCATGTCCATGTTTTAAGTTGAGTGCATGTCAGTGACCTACCAAGCTGATATTAATCTTATAAGTGAATTCTTATATTTCAAAACTTTCGTTCACATATATTTGTTTTAAAAGCAAGAATTTAGAGACATTACAATAGACCTTCATAAGATACTCCCCTGATATATCACACAATTTCAAAATATCTGGAGAGTACCAGGCTAAAGAAGGCTGTTTTAGAAAAACACCATTGCATCAGAGAGACACTATTTATATATGTTTAGGTCCAGATAATTATTTCCATCCCATTACTCTGTCTACATTTTCTTGGAATCAAAATATAAGATATTTAGACTAATGGGCCATATTCTGTAATATAACAGACAAAGAATCAAATGACTCCATGCAGTTGTAGTTGACATTAAGGACTCTGAAAATGGAGGATTTTTCTGTGTAGCTTAAAATTCTTAAAGAAGGAAAACATATATTCCCCTCTGTTGCTAGTCTTATCATGCTACCATTAAAATCATTATTTTTCACCAAGAAGCTGAATTATTATATTTTTTAAACTCTGAGATATTATAACTGGGATTATTTGTCATTCCCAAAACTTTAAAATTTTGCTCAACATTTTGAAAGAAATGTTATTTAGGAAAAAAAATGTTTCCTTTGCCAAATGAAAAACTGTATGCCTGGTTTTTTTTAACAGAAAAGTTAGATTTAGAGCATGTATACTAATTTTATTAGCTTGAGAAATCCTCTAAACTCCCCCCCCAAAAAAAGTTTCCAGATGAGGTGTCCTCACCTTTGAATACTTTCTATAGAAAGGTGAAAATTCATTTTCACTAACATATTTCTCACATTAATTCAGAACACAAAACAGCAATTAAATATAAATATATGCTATATAAATATACCAATAAAAAATAAAACCATTCAGCATAAATGTAACCTCAGGTTTTCCAGAACACTGTGAATAACTTATGAATAGAGATATACAGATACACAGCAGGTACTTAAATGGCTTAAACTGGTACAAAAAACCCTTTCTGATACTTAGAGCTGTCCACAGTGCTGAACAAGGTACATTGCTGGGTGTGTTATCTTTCAATACAGTACAAACTGAGTTTTTAAAAAAGTATTGGCATTCATTTAAATTCATGCAGGATCATTTTTTTTTCCGGTAGGGGAAAGTTTAATATAGTAACCCTTGTTTTATGGTGCATTGTGTGTGTTTTAAAAAAAATATGTCTGTTGTTTGACATAACAGTAAAAACAATGAAGATCACCATTAGGGAGAGACAGATAATGAAATTGTTCATTGTATTTCCAAAATATAGTCATGAAATCGATATGAGATTGTTTGGGGTGTAGTTTTATATGCTATACAAACACTTTTATGGTTGATTTTAAAATGCCCATACCAATTCTTAGAAAAAAAATAACATTATGCAAGTGTTTGAACGCTCTATCACTAATATCTCTAGGGAACATGTTACTGGAAAGCTCAAGGAAACAGTTTGCACTGAATGATTTCATATGACACTTTTTGAAACTAAAATAACCTCTGAATTAAATGTCACTCACAAGACAGTCATTATTTGGTACTCTGACATTTCTGAATACAATGTAATGTTACTAACTTCATAACTGAATGATTCCTTGTAGTACAATTAGAAAAAGCTTTTCCTGCTTTTGCTATCATGTGAATTAAACTTGCTTCAAGGGCATTTAAATCAATAGAGAAAAATTAAATATGGTTTAAAATAAAATATAAATTAAAATAACATCATTCATTACAGCACTTTGTGATTCAAAGCAGAAGACTCATTTGTCCATGAGATTTGCCTTGTTAAGGAAGATGAGTTTTCTTTGAGAAAATTGCTACATTCGGCTTTGTTTGCATCAATTTTGTTATTAATATTTCTGTGAATAGTGAAGTTCAAAAATTAGAAAATGGAGATTTCACAAGGACTGACTAATTTTAGCTAAAACATGTGTGTTGAAAAAATGAAGCAGAACGTGTATATTTTAAAATTTAGTATGACCCAAAGATATATAGCAATAATAATTGGTAAAAATAGTAACAACCACATGAGAAACTATATAAAAAGACTGTTCAAACTTTAAAATGTTTATTTATAGTACATCCATTTGCAAATAAAAAGGTAGAAGTGGCAACATTCCAATGCTGATGAAGAAAAAGTTGTCATAATTTATTTAATATCTCTTCAAATATGTAAAAGTAAAGACTCTCTTGAGTAAGACTGCAAGTTATTATCCATTAAGTTTACTAAGCAATAATAGAGAAGCCTTTATCACTTATTTCTTTTGGGACAGGCAAGGAATATCTTAAAATTATTAAAAACTGGTAGCCTTTTCCTTCATAATCAGTTAATCAGAGAGGTGTGGTGGATAATGACTTTGTAACCTGTAAATGGATTTTATATTAATGCTTCAATCCAATTTAAGTCAATCAGATCATATGACCTTGAACACCTTCATAATGGATGGCTCAGTTTGGGGATATCTTAGCAGACTTAACAGTGACTGCTCACTACATACTAATATATACTCCACCAATGAAAACATTTTCTGTTAATGAAAAAAAAATGGTACATTTTGTTCAATGTTGTATAGGTTAAAAAAAGTACCTTTTACGATGTTCCTCCTTTATGGAGATAATGACCATGGCTGAAATTACTTTAATAGGAAAAAGAGCTATGCCTCTTAATCTTGAAATGAATCAGATGAAAATCTTTCTTCAAAATCAGAACTAATCAACTATCTTTTAACCAAAATGTACTTTGAATTCTAAGAATACTGTGGTTATTGCTACATTTATGGATAAAATTTAGAGGTTCTTGCTCTATGTTTTTATAATCTTTTCATTTTTAAAAGCTACCCTGCTTTGTACATGAGACGTTTAACACAGCATCACCAAGGTTTAATATTTAGAGGTGACTGGAGACTTCATTGTCATGTGATCCAGAATGGATTAACAAATATACACTTATTGCAAAACAGCAGGCATTATGCCCCTCACTTTTACATTAATAAATTAACTGCAAAGACAGATAAATACAGCTAGCACACGCAGATTTCTATATTCAGGACTTATAAGTAACAATATACCATCTCCAAAGCAGTGAAAAAAATGCATTAATGCAGTCTGCTGAGTTTCTATGAAATGTCCTTGAAAAATACAGATTCATAAGTGGTACATACCTGAATTTCCCTTGCATGGTATACAATAATCAGACCAAGCAGAATGATTGTAGAGAGACTAATAAGGCATTTGAGGGCTAATGAATACAGCGACTCCTGTAAGAAAAAATAGATTTTTTTATATGTTGACTTTTTTTGTCCCTTGTTTGTAAGATCTCAGAGAAAAATAATGGCTATCTGGTTAAAAAAAAAAGATTTAGTTTACAGGCCAGGTAAAAAAAGATAACCATTACATGACAACAGATTAATACTTAAGGATCTAACAAAGTAATGGGGAGTAATAGAGTTCCCTCTCCTCCATCTTCATCAAACTGGTTTCCATACCCTACAAAGCTGGGCAAATCTTTTTGACAGTAAAAGGCTAAGAATTTCAGAGTCCAGAGGAGATTACCAGGAAATACCATGGCCATTAACTACTGGTAAATTGAAAATACTGCAGAAGTCAATGTCAAAACTCTTCCATAATGTTGCCAAGACAACTGCGTGAACATATCCAAGAAGTTGAGTTCAACTCAAAAAAAACTTTGTTTTACTAAAATTATAACTTCATATAAAAAGTAAAGACTTCAAAGCCCCTCATTTAAAGAGCTGATTTTCTCAAGGTTATTACTGTTATCAATGAACTATCCAATGTCTTTTCCAGCTTTGCAACATTGGCAGCAAAGAAAGAATGTTTAATACTCAGCTGTTGCTACTCTGTTGAGAAGCTACAATCTGCTAGTGTCTGTATGCCAAATGCAGGGAATCTTAGTGGCAAAGCATCCCTAGTATTCATTCAGAATGTATGGATGAAGAAAAATGATGCAAAGCAGAGATTAGAGAAGATTTTCCAAGTCTATTGGTCGTACAAATCAGTAAGTACCCGAGTTACTTTTTGAACAATGCAATTTGCTCAAAAACAAAAAAGCATGGCTGAGTTGGCATTCTACATATCTGCAGGGGGAAGAAAACTTAAAACAGACACTCATCATAGCAATCCAGAAAAGTTGCCCTGAAGATGATTTCCGTAAGGAAAAATTGACAACTGAAGCACTATCATTGGCAGCTCCTTATGCTGGAAAACTCCCATTCCAGATTCCCTAGAATGCAGACTCAGGAACACCACTCTTAAGGCCCTGGTTAGTAAGAATCTGGGATTAGGCTTCTCATCCCAGAAGCCTACATCTGGGAGAGTCAACAATCTTCATGGGGCTAAGTCAAGCATTCAGGATCAAAGTCTGAAGCTGAAAGGGCAGGTAAAGGATGGGGAAATACTTAAAGCAAGTGAAGAAGGGATAAAGTAACTAGGGATAATGCGAAAAGCAGCAAAACAAAAAAAAGGGAAGGGAGAGGAGGGAAGGGAAGGGAAGAGGGAAAGATGCTTTTAGAAATATGATACAAGAAATACAATACACGAAAGGCGAGAAGGTACAAGGCGGTTGATCGTGGGGGGCGGAGAGACTCGCTACCTTGGTGTAAGCGCCCCAAGACAGTTCGGTTTCGATCACCATCACTACGATCCCGAACATGCCGAAGATCAGCGCGTAGTCGCTCAGCCGCTTCCGCTTCTCAAAGAGCGCGCGGCGATGTCCCAACTTGTAGCCGATGTTCTGGTTCTTCTTCTTGCTGGTTTTGCCGCTGCTGTTGGTCTGGCTGCCGCCGCCGCCAGATCCGTAGAGCGCTAAGTTGTTGGAGTTGTTGTGCTCGGGCTTGGACACCACGATCTCGGGGCCGGCCGCGGCAGCTGAGGCAGTGGGGCTGGAGTGCGGCGGCGGCGGCGGCGGCGGCGGCTGGGGCTGCAGCGGCTGCGCTTCGGAGTCCAGCTCGTGGAGGTTTCTACGGGACGAGCTCAGGTTGCTGAGAGGACGCATGACGCCGCCGTTGTACCTGCAGCTGGTCATGGCTATTTCCGTGAAAGGGTTGCTCTCGCGGCGCTGCTGCTGCTGCTGAAGTTGGTAGTGGTGGCTGCCGCTGCCGGTACTGCTGCTGGGGCTGCCCGCCGGCTGGGGCGGCGGCTGCTGGTGGTGCACGCTATGGCACGGGTGAGAGTGGGAGTGGTGGGGCTGGTGGGGCTGGGAGTAGTGGTGCGGCTGCCTGAACGAACTGGCATGGCTGGAAGGGGTCAGCTCGCTCACGTTGAGCTGGCTGCCCTGGCGGGAAGAAGCTGCGGAGCAAGAGAGCGGCGAGGAGCGAGTCCGGAAGGCGACCGACAGAGGCGACGAAGTGCGGAGGAGCAGCGGCAGGTTATCGCCTGTGGCAGCCGCAGCCCCGTAATAAGCGCAGCTGTTGCACTGGAAGCACGGGCTGGACTGCTGCTTTGGCTGCCTCTCTTCACTCTGCTGCTGCTGCTGTTGCTGGTGGTAATGCGGGTGTGGGCGCTGCTGCTGCTGCTGCTGCTCTGAGCAGAAGCTCGGCTGGAACTGCAATGGGGTTTCCATGTCAGAGCTGTTAAAGCTGCAGGAAGACCAGGCGGCGGTGCACCCTGCGCAATGCGTTATGGTCGGCAGAGGGGAGTCCTGTTGCCGCCACGACGGGCCCATCCCGGCTCCCGTAGAATCCAGGCGACGAGTCCGATTGGTCGGGCGAACCAAAACAACGGGCATCACGTCACCTGGAAGGGGCGAAAAAGCTGCAGCGTGAGAAGAACACCGCGCGGGGAGGGGAGCCAAGAAAATCCCAGGAGCGGCGTTTGCTCTTGCTGGTGCTAGTCAAGACTATCAAAGTGGGGACGCTTCTCTTCTCCCCCTTCTCTCCCCCCATAGGGGGGAATTCCTCCCTGCTGGGGGGAATTCCTCTTGCCACCACCAGACACCCCCCCCCCTCAGTGACAGTCCGGGAGGGAGGAGGGGAGCTATCACCAGTACCATCCGCTGTTGATGCAAGAACTGCTCAGACAGGTAAGGGTGATTCCTCTCCTCCCCTCTATCTGGATTCCTCCAGAGCCTGTAGAATCAGGGCTTCACCCCCTGAACAATTATTGCTTGGTGTTTATCATATTTCACTATGATATTCTACCTCCCGCACCAGGGTGGTAGTCTGCCCCATTTGTTCTCTTTCCCCCCCCACCCCGGAAAAGGCTAAATAGTGTTTTATTTTGAGGGGGGGTGAAGGACAAAGGAGGGAGATCTGCAGGGATTTATATGCCGTATAAAACCTTTGCAGAAACTTTCAAGCAAGGATTCCACAATGTTTGTAAATTGCTCCCGAATCGGGGCCCCATTTTGGGTGGGGGAAGCGAAATGGCAAACCGTTTGGGGAGCGGGGGAGGATAGGGCTTCCCTGTATTGCGATGGGAGGGGTTACCCTCGGAGGAAACAAAAGGACGTGCGGCGTTTGCATCTTCGGGTGGCAGTTTTCAGAGCTTCTATACTCTGCAATTTTGCTGGGGAAGCCCAGGGATGCCCGAGCATGAAAAAGGAGGAAAAGATAGTAAGCAATAATCCAGTTCTCAAACCGCTTATTCCAGCGTAAGCATATTGAAAACTAGAAGACCGATCCGGAGTGAGAGCTCTGAGGACTGCGGCAGGGAAAGACCGCTGAGGAAGGAGGATTCCCGGCTCTAAACAAAGGGAAATCCCGGAATGCCAGCCCGAAAGGCGGGGCTCGGGTTCCTCCTCCCTCCCAAGCGACGAAACGGGAAAACGCTCTTTCGGCTGCGGGGGAGGGGGGCTTAAGCAACCCCTCCCAGCTAGCCAGCAGCCCTTCCCAGGAGAAGGCGAGGAGCTGTGCGAGTGACCTTTGCTAGAAAGCGGCGGCGGCCCCGCCGGGGGGGGGGGGGAGGAGGAGCCGGGCGAGCCGCAGTAACTCCCGCCAGGCTGTGCATTGGCGCGGGGAAGCCCTGGCGGTGCAGTGAGAGGGCGGGGCGGGGGAGCCGGCAGCCTTCTCGGCTGGGGGAGGGAGGGTTTCCCCGACCGCGCGAGCGCGCCGCCGCGAGAGCCTGGCCTCGCGCACATTTACGCTTTTTCCGAAACATGCCGAGCGGTGCTCCGCTTCCACCGTTCGGCTGGGCTGGGAAGCCGGCTTGGCTCGGGGCCCGCGGCGAGCTGTTCAGCCTTGGGCAAATCCTGTCGGGCGATCTCGCAGCCTCTTGGCGTCTCCCGTGCGGAGTTCCCTTGAGTTTCCGGCACCGGTGGGATTCTGCAGGACGGTGGGCAGACAGAGAGGCGTAAATACAGAAAATGCAGCAGGGGCCATTCCGGGCGCTGCTGCTCCGCTGCCGTGGAGGAACTCCCAGAACGGGAGCGAAGGAGCAACAAAACGGGCTCTGTGCTGTTTTTTTGACAAGAGGGCCAGATTATGTCATTGAAACCGACCCAGTCCTGACTTTGCTGTAAGCAAAGTACAGTCCTCTTAAAGAGGCCCCCCTTCCCTTTTTTCTCTCAAGCGGTGGCTCGAAACAATACTTATAGTGAAAAAAATCTTTTTATTTAGATGTGTTGCCACCAGGCTTTTTCCTAAATTGTGTTCGGTTGTCATGCTTTTTCAGTCGCTAATAACACTGAAGCAAATGACATCATCTGCTTTCTCACTCTCACTCTTTCTCTTTCCTCCTCTTTCTTTCAGCCACTGACACTGAGGCAGATGACAAAATAAAATTATAAAGAAAGATCCTGGATATAATACTGTCCATATCTGTCTGTGCCAGGCCTTTAGATTTGGTTTATCACTAGCTAGGCTAAATGGTGGCATATATTTAAAAAATACTGCATTTTACACCCTTGATTTAATACTATCAGGCAGAGGCAAATATTAATGCTTTTTCAATTAGAGAATGCTTCATTGTCTATGGCAAGACAAAAATCTTTTCCTTTGTTTCGTTTTTTGACGGAGGGGGGGCAGCAATGGGCTTTTTGCAGTGTGCTGGGAACTGCATTGTCCAAATTGTGTGAGAGCAGTATAAAAATTTGATTCAAATTAAAGTAAAAATAATTTTCGTATAAAAAATAGACATATATTTAATAATTACTCTTTTTGCCCAAATTATACTTTGGCAGAAACCTGGGGAAAGTGGATATGGGGATGCCCCCAGGCTTAGGTTGCACAGCTGTGACTTTTAGGCCATAGGTTTGACATAACTGGTGTAGCCCCTGCAGCCTTCCACTCTTAGTACCTCCCTAATATATTTAGAGTATTAGATTTCTAATACTGGGGATAATTGAAACCCAGGATTCTGAGAATTGTAGTCTGACATCATCTAAAAATAGGTTTTAGAAAGGCAGAAATTTTTGTGGTGTCTAACTAAAATTTATATTCCACAAAATGTTTATATTATACTGTGTTGAATGATATGACATTGCAGTGGCATTTAAGATATTGAAAGGAGAGTGATACAGTAAGAAGGATGGAATGGGGATTTTTTTAAAAAAGCGATTAGTCCAATTCATGAAAGTTATTATAATCCATGCAAACTAATCAAAGCTGTGATATGTTACAACAATGCAAATTAAATATTGGTGACCAAAATTTCAATGTGAGGAAAGACGTCATATATTACTATTGATTAGCATTTTCTCTCATTTTTCTCTAAATGAAAAAAACATGTTAGAATCAACATTAGATTCAGGATTTTTAAAATCGCTTTAGAGGTGATAATATTGGAAACAATAAGTTTAACATAATAGATCTATCATTTTAGAGGTTTGACCTACTGTCATATTTCTGATTGTACTGATTTAAAAAATATATATTCAGGAAATATATATTTCAATTATTAATATTTATTTGGAAATTAAAATCCCACAATAGAATAGCATTAATCAATGGCAGATTTCTGTAACTACTGTAACAGTCTATCAAATGATCAAAAGATTCACATGATAAGGGCACTCCTAATGGGTCAACAGAAGCCAAACAGTGAAACAAGATCATTTTCATTAAGTAATTGAATTTCTGACTTGGATCCAGTTTCCTGAAATTCTATTCTGCAACAGCCCTAAAGTTGATCATCTGCTACAGTTTTGTCTTTTTTTTCCAGCATGTTCAGATAAATAATTCATTTTAACAGATTCCAGAGAGAATATAATGCTAAGCACATTTGTTGCTTGTTTTTTTTTAAATTCAGTTCTTTATATCAAACATTCAACTGAGAGTATTTTCATTATATAGCCTTACTTTGAACCTTGCCTGGCCTCTTGTTACTTGGTAGATGAGGCTGCAAGCCCAGTGACTCCTGAAATGTTTTGGCATCTAGTATACTCTAATACATTAATTATATTGGTGACATATTTTGCTCAAATGAGTTCTTTTTAAAGAACTTGCAACATGATTTATTATATCTGCTAAGATTGTACATGCTTCAGATATGATTCAGAAGGTGTGCTTCGACCTTTTATGATTACAAGCATAGTATCTCTCTGCTATTTGTTAAAGGGCAACGTATATTTTCAAGCTTTTTCATGAGCCTGAAAAAAATGCTGCTGCTTTAGAGTCAGATTCATAAAGTAATCACATCTTTTATTCAGACTCATCTAGAAGCATTCACATGAGGTTCAAGCACCTATTTCAAATCATTATGCAATAACTATTTAACTTGAATTGACACCATTATGTTCAGAATCAGTTAAAATATAATTGCATGTGTTATAATAATCTGAAAATCAAGGTAATTTTTGTAATTCTTCAGATATTTGAACAGATTTTTATAATCCAAGAAACTGTGATTTCATAGTACAATAATCCAGACTTATAATGTCTTTAGAGCTGCAATTCACAGCATATTTCCTTGGAATTAACTTTTATTTAAGCCAGTAAAATTTAATTCTAAGCAGATACAGTTAGAATTCCATTGCCTGCTGTATTATTGTTAAATACAAGTTGATTGAAGCAGATACCTTGTTAAATTAATGAACATTGTTTTAAAAAATATGCCTTTGTGCTGTATTTACCAAAGCAAATTAAAAGGAAAAGCTAAACTTTTTGTTACTTTTAATTATTAAGTAATCTGTGTCTAGTTCAAAGAATAAAGCTTTCAAATCAACGTAGTTCTACATTGAAGGAGCAATTTGTAACATTGATGTATGGGATCAATATTTCCTGATTCAAAAAGGATTAATGAATTTTTGATTTTGTTATTGCTATTTTTTCTTTGAAATAAAGCTTAACAAACACTTGTCTTTGGCTTTGCTTTCAATTATATTTTAAGTTCACTCTCACAGAATTTGGCATTTATTCCATGTCCATAACTTCCATATGTAATTAATTGTATGTATTCTGATTATGCAATAGATACCTTGCTCCTGATTCTGTATAGCTTTACTTTTATTAGGATGTATCCTTAATTTTATTAAGGATATGGAGATATTTGTGTGTGTGTGTGTGTGTGTGTGTGTGTGTGTGTTGGCTGGAGCACCCAGTCTACCAAGTATAGGATAAATTAGTCTGTTCTGCGTTTCGCTCCAATCTAGGAGCATGTTTTGCAGGCAGACGTCACATACTGTGAACACTGTAAATTCAAAATTTGTGTGGCTGACAAAGAGTTAGTGGGAGACTAGTATAGCTATTTCAAGCTCTTTAGCTCTCATCAGCTAGTCATACCCCTCTGGGATACGAACCTGGGCAGCTTGCATGTTAGGCAGTTGTATTAACCTTCTGAGCCATAGAATTTTGAATATATGTGTGTGTGTGTGTGTGTGTGTGTGTGTATATGTATATCTCATTCAACTTAGGGCCAATTACTTTGAATAAACATGTATAGGTTTGCATTAATATGAAATATAAGAGCAAAACTCAACAGATGGTTCTGAGGAAGCCTCCATTTTAATTTCACACCAAATATAAGAGCTTGTTAATCTTCCAGTGATTTGTTAACATCCTATGCCTTCAAACCTTCATAAATAATTTTGTTGCTAGCTTCTAGAATATCATACGCATTCGAGGATCAGGACAACAAGGACTGAATGGGCCAATATATAACCCAAAAGTCATTCATTTGCTACACTTTTTAAAAAACACATTTAAAATCATTAAGTTGTTTTAATTATGTCTATGGAGACTCTCAGTCACTCACGTCACAGTTGTCCCAAAGGTGCTTTTCAAAAGGCAACTGGACTTCTTTGTTTTTTCTTGAAGACATTTCACTTCTCATCCAAGAAGCTTCTTCAGTTCTGACTAAAGAACTGTTTTAATTATCTAGCAATTATCTAGCAATTGGTTTTGAATGAGAAACTAATATTACAATTTCTTGTTGATGTATATAATCAATACCTACAATCACACATATAGTACAGGGCATTCCAATAGTCTTAGTGCAGTTTTAAGCCATTAACACTAAAAATTATAGTAAGGTATTTGGGACATCCTGAATTATTTGAGATTTATATCCCACTTTTCCTTCAGGAGATCATGGTGGAGTATAGATGCAATCCTTTGCTTTTTCCCCACGTGTGTGTGTGTGTGTAGTGTGGATATTAAGTCATTGTTGGAGTAGGAATTGAATGACCTGTATTCAAGTTCGTTCTCAGCTACTGCCAGAAACTCACTTCTGGATGACTTTGGGCTCATATACTGTAATTATGAATGAAGACAGAGATTCCATACCAATATTCCTAAATTGATTTTATGTAGTCTGACTTTTTGTTTTCAACAATAGTTAAAAGATGTTTTCAGTAATTACAAAATGTCCATAGCTATACTTACTGCATAAGTTGTATAAGAGTATATTACAGTTGTATTCTTAAAGAGAAAATGTTTAGTATTTGTATGGAATAACTACTAATTGTCTAGACAATAAAAATAAAACTTAGGGAAAATATTTTTTAATATTTGCAGATGAACAAATTAAGGAAGATTGACTAGATACTGCCACCTAGATAGAAAGTCAATGATCTGATCTACCACAGGTAGTTTTCCATGGTATTCTTTGTTTAATGAAAAGCAGCTTAGAGAGTTCTGCTAAGGAACAAAAGACAAGCAGAATATGATTAAATATTGTTCTCTGGAACTATTTTTCCATTACAGCCTGCTTGTTCTACCCCTTCCTCATCCGGTAGAACAAAGTAGAGGAACAATTCTGAGCAAATGTGGCAGCAAAATTGTCAAGACCCAGATTCCTGATGTCCAGCCTCTTGAATCTGATTTTCATTCTTTTTTTAACAAAAGGCAACATTTGTTTTCTTCTGCCTCATTCTCTTTACATACATACACATAGAGATACACCCTTTTTCCAGATCCCAATTTATCAGCTTGGAAAAGAGCATTCAGAAGCTTGCCAATTTGAGTTGAGATTCATCTCATATCTTGAGTTTAAATTCTGAAGGTATATATTCAACACTTTTAAATTGCAGACTAGTTCTACTGAGCTGAACCTGATAACTTTGATGCAATAAAATCGAATTTTAGCTTGTTGGAAGTAAAAGAAAGAATGCTTGCTTTCCTTTTTCAACCTTTTGTTTTGCATTACTATTACCACGATCTTCATCACATAATTATTTCAGTTTTACATAAATCATAAAAATGTTCCAACTTCCAAAAAGGCTGCAGAGATTTAGAAAGAATGAATATGTATATTCCTGCTCAATTGGCACTAGAAAATGTCAGCTAGACAGGAATGGATGATGGATATAAGAGACAGAATGACCTGAATATTCAGCATTTTGAAAGCAGGGCCCTCAAAACTATACCTTCTCAGGCCCCATAGTCTTCACCAATTCTTTTAACATTGTTGCTTGTGCGAGAAAAGCTTAGTAAAAAAAAACATTGAATGGTAAAAGATTCGTGTTCTCATGGACATTTATATAAACTGGAGGTTCCATGAAAATGAAGCATGCTGTGACAACATAATACATTTATTTATTTACTTACTTACTTATTGAAATGTATTAGCTGCCCAACTCCAGTGGAATCTGAGTGGCACACAAAACTAAAAAAAAAAAAACCCTATAAAAACAGTGAGAAAAACATAAGCTAAGCCCCTTATGAATTTACATGTAATGTCACAATGCAAGCACAGAATAGCTGCCCTTTGGTTCACTTTGTCACAGCGCACATTTATCTTTTGTCCCCCTGCTGCTTCTTGCAGATGCCCATGCCTCATATCTAATGCTGCACAATCTCTTCTCCAATCCAGCGTAATTGGAAATGATTTCAGTCATTCCCCATCTCTTTTATCTGGAGAGCTTGGGGGAAAATAGATTGCAACACCTGCACACGTGTTATGTGTCTGACCTTTCAGAAGAGTCAGAAATCAATTTAGTCCACTTCAGATAAATACCTGCTGAATCTTTCCAAATTCACTGCATATTCCATGTTACATGCCCTAATCTTGTATATACTATAAAAGGACATAGCCTTTCAGTTTAGAGTAAATATTCAGTAGCAGTTTTATGCATTAAACAAATATGTGAGCTTGAAGAACTTGGATGAGGTCAATTTAGTCAATTATTTTCTTTATGGCTAAATAAAATATTTCTTCCATCTTCCACTTGAGTAGCAAAAGTATCCTCATTAAACCAAGATTGTTGACTGACACCTTGCAACACTGCTTTGAGTCTAATGTATGCTCTGATCATGCTGGGGACAGAATTATTAGTCCTTGTTTAACAATAAGCTGCCAAATTGCCTTGAGTCCAATCATGGATTGCAAAACCTTATTCATTTCTAAACATATTTATTTAATACATATTCAGTAAGTACATAAAATGCTACGTTTAATTGTACCGAGTAACTTTTTGAAAGCAATCCTAAGCAAGTATAAGTAAGGTATATGAAGTTTACTTATTTTTAACAAAGAAGCAAGCTAATGAAACTACTGTAGTAATAATATTAAAACTGTATTGTTTTTAATATTAATAATGTCCAGTCTGAAACATCTGACTGACTGTGCCATGAACCATAATAATAACCCCCAGTAAGACACTATCTTGATGGGGTGATGGGGCTTGTGTGCTCTGAGGAGGATGAGAGATATGCCAGAAGTTCAACCATACTGAACAGGTCTCATCCAACAAGTGAAAGAGTGTCTCTCCCATAAAAAATATGGTGAGATATAAATTTTAGAAACCCATACCTGCTCAGTCGTCACTTGGATCAACAAGGACTGCACTATTCGTTGGAGTTTCAAGACATCTGGTGAAAAATGGGCTACAGGATTCAGGACTGTTTACTGAACAAGCAGAGCCAGCAGCTGCAGAACTACTGGAAGAAAAGATGTTTATCTGTCACAAATACACAGAGATAGCAAACAAGAAAATAATGATCTGTTATTACAGATCAAGGCCAACAGGAAGAGGATGTTTGAAACGAATGCACCAATTCTGAAAAGAACATCCCAAATCAGAATTAACAAAACAGAGACTAGCAGATCAATGTTGATTTATAATATGAAATAAAGTATTCACAGAAGCAGAATTGGAAAAATTGCAGAGGCCTACCCATGGCAATTCTGGCCTTGCCAGAATTAACTTAGACTTTAGAGGCAAACCAGGGGGAATTGGCAGTAGAGGAAGCCAGCACATCTATTGAATTGTTTTCATTCCAGAGCCAGGCACCCTCTCCTGTGCCTCAGAGAGAACAAAGCTCTCTAACTAAAGAAGTAGAAGAATTGAAACAAAGAATAACTGAGCATCTAGAACAGCATGAAAACAACAGAATAAGGTTGCCTGCTTGTCCCAAAGAAACAGCTAGCACAGGTATTAAAAGATGCCAGTACTGTAATATCAAATATAAAGACCAGCTCACTGCAAGAAACAAACCAACTAAAGTAGAGCACAGCTACAGTTATTATAACTGAATACCTGGGATGTAAAATCAACAAAGAAGAAGAAAGGCAAACGGTGCATCACCAAAATGGAAGATCAGATTGGAAAATAATATCAGCAAGCTATGGTCAGAGGCAAGCAAGCTGGAACAGATAAAAGAAGAGAAGTTGAAGAAAAAGATAAAAGAATATCTGATTAAGAAATATCACCTAGAAACAAGGAAGATTAAAGAAACCCTGGAAATACCAACAACGTTATCAGCAATCTTCAGATTGCTAATTGATGTGGTAGCTGATACAGTTCAACAACATCCAATTGAAAACAAGCTCTTTCCATCAGAGCAGAAAGGACACTGCCCATACAGCAGAGGAACAAACGATTGTCTCCTAATTGACAAGATGATTCTGGAAAACTGAAAGAGAAGGAAGACCAATTGACTAAAGCATGATTGATTACAAAAAGGCATTCAACGCCCTGCCACATGATTGGATTATCAAGTGCCTAGAAATAACAGGAATCAGCAGAAATATCAGAAGTTTGTGCAAACATGGAAGACATAGTTGTTGGTCAATGTGATAAACTGGGAGACGTTAATATCAAGAGAGTAATCTTTCAAGAGGATTCACTATCACCAATGCTGTTTGTTATTGCACTGATTCCTTTGTCAACAATACTGAATAATTCAGGCCATAGCTATCAAAAACATCTGCTAGAACTATCCCACCATCTTTACATGTATGATCCGAAACTGTATGGAAAAACACCATCTGAAATAGAATTGCTGCTGAACACTGTCCATATATACAACCAAAATATTATACAGTTTGGACTGGATAAATGTGCCCCAGGGAAAAATAAAATAGTGACAACTGAAGAATCAAGATGCCCTATTGAAATAACATCAAAAGTCTGGGTGAAGATGTTCACTACAAATACTTGGGCATCCATCATGCTGACAATGTCAAGAAGACTAAAGTCAAGAATAAGGCCTAGAAGAAAAATCAAATTAAAGACATAAAAGAAACATGGGAAGACAAAGTATTACATGGCCAGAACATTAAAACAAAAGTAGGCAAAGCAAATAATAACAAGACCTCGCAATGGCTAACACCAGGAAAATTGCAGAAAGAGACAGAGGGGCTAATTCTTGCTGCACGAGACCACGCCTCATGAACAAATGCATACAAAGCTAGAACTGAGAAGGCAGCAACGGGAAAAAACACCTCTGCAAAAAGGCTGAAGAAACAATGGATCACATAGTTAGCTTCTGCATGAAGATTGTACAGATTGACTATAAACAATGGCATGAAAAGTAGCAACAATGATGTATTGGAAGATCTGCAAGAAATACCATTTGCCTGCAAGCAAGAACTGGTGGGACTACAAAGTAAAGTAATAGAAAATGAAGAAGCTAAATTGCTCTGGGACTTTAGATAGTAGCAGTGCCTGGAGACAGCAGAATAGAAAAGAACAAACTAAAGAAAAATCACAAAATACAAAGACCCGCAAATGGAAATAGAACAACTGTGGCAAAAGAAAGCAAAGATAATGCTAATAGTATTGATGCTTTGGATGCAACCCCAAAACATCTGGAGCACCAGTTAAACACCATTGGTATTGACAAAATCAAAATCAGTCAATTGCAAAAGGAGCTTTGCTTAGAACAACTTAAAGTCTGTGAGGATTCTGTACTTTTTAGCACCATCAAACAACAACATCTGTCCTATCTCAGGTCCTTGGGTATCCCTGATGTCCATGGATAAAAGGCCAAATCAAGTCTAAACAACTGGTTAACTGTACAACCAAATATAATAATAAATAGAATACAAAATAATGATAATAATAACAAAAGTAGTAAAAGTAAAACTACATTATGCTTCCATGGGCTAGAAAAATACAGTATTCAAGTTTTTGGAGCAAGAGCTGTACTGAAGCAAAAAAATAAAAATACATAAATTTGTAGGCATCACTATCATATCATGGAAGTCTTAGAAGCAAGAATTCTGGCATATTCCCAGCCTTGGCAGAAAAGATTAAAATTACAAAAGATTCTTCCAGGGAAAGGCAGAAAATAAGAAATATCAATTGTGCTTGAAGCTATAGCAACAGCAAGCCTGCATTTCCTGTGCCATTTGTATTTAACTGAAGACAGATAAGACTAAATATATTAACCACAGTTTTAAAGATTGATTTGGAATGCATATTAGAAAGATGTCAGTTGAAATGATGTTTAAAATATTATATAACTATGTAAGTATATAAAGAGAGTATCTTAGCTAGGTGGATAGCTAAAATGATAATTTGTGAGACTTCTACCTCTCCATATAATGATTTATGACATGAAATTTGACTGGCATTTATTTCTGCCTTATTTCTTCTGAGATAGCAGGAGTGTGTCATCATCAGGCATCTTCTGATTTTGGGCTAAGATCTACTGGCACATCTCCTCCTACAATACCTTTCATTGTTTATATTAGTTCTATAAAATTAAAATACAGCATGCTATTTATGATTCATATTTCGAAACTGGCACTATAAAAACACTAGCATTAGAGTGATAAAATGATTTATAAAAAATAGAAGTCTATTTTCAATGTATGCTTCTTTGCAATTTGTCTAATTCCCATGTATGCTAATTAATAGCATCTCTGCATTTGTAGGCTGGCAGATTTTGGGGGCCGACTTCTAAAAGGGCATACCTGTCACAGCTCCTGGGTTTATATTTTACATTCTTTAAAAACAATGGTTGAAAATACTAACATTATGCTTTGAAAATGAAAATAGCCTTGAATGCTTTCTACGTTATATTTGAGATTAAAGACAGTACATGTAGTCCTTGGCTTACAATCATTCATTTAGCAACCATTCAAAGGTACAATGGCACTGAAAAAAGTGACTTAACAACAGATCCTCACACTTATGACTGTCACGGCATCCCCAAAGTCACAGGACCAAATCCAGGTGCTTGGCAACCAGCATCTATTTATGACAGTTGCAGCATCCTGGATTCCTATGATTGCCATTAGTGACCTTCCCAGCTGGATTCCAACAAGCAAAGTCAATGGAGGAAGGTGAATTCGCTTAACAACTACATGATTCACTTAACTGCAGTTATTCACTTTACAACCACTGGGGGGGGGAAGCATGTAAAATTGCAAAATCAGGCATGTGTCACTTAATAACCACCTTGAAATTTTGATCCCAGTTGTGGTTATAAATCAAGGAATATCTGTATATATATATTTCTTCCATTTAATTGATTCTTTTTAGAAGTGATTTGCCATGGCTTCCTTCCTAAACCTGAAAGAAAAAGTGACTAGCCCAAAAGGCCACACTAGGCTGGCTTTGTTCCTAAGGTGGAACTGGGATTCAAAGTCTCCCCATTTCCAGCCTGATGCCTTACCATCACTACCAAACTGGCTATAGGACTAGAATATTCAAGCTGTAGCACTCTATTTATATACCAAAGGCAACTTCAGTATAAGCAAATGATACCATTAAATAATGAATTGATGTATTTTGTCTCATCCTGTCTTTTGGCTATTAGTTCCTGATAATGTTATTTAGAAGAACAAAGCCTGCAGTGTTCTGTGTAAGTGTCAGGGCTGTCAACTTCAAGAGATGACACTGTTAAATGATTGCCAGTTTAGAAGTAGTTTTCTAGCATTTGCTCAGGCTCATTACTAATTCAACATAGTCACTTTAGCTCTGATATGTTCTATCTTGCATGATTCAAAGTGAAACAGATTTTTAATAATTTGTGGCATAATACGAACTTCTTCATTTAAAAGGTTACATTTTAGTACTTGAAGTATAAATACAGGTTTATACTTAATAGGACATTTTTAAGAGTGCATATATATTTAAGGCTCAGCTAAACTTATTCAGAGCAAGAATAATTTGCTATGATAACTATTTCCCTCACCTACATATTTTTAAAACTATTTTTTAAAAAGCCCAATAATTAGCTTTTTATATGAAGAATAATCATCCAAGAGAAGAAATACTAATAGTACTTTTTATTTATCCCAATGGTCTGTTTGTTTAAAAACTAATTTGATTATATTGTCTTTGCTGATTTTTTTTAATGAACAAAATTAAAGTTGACATTTATTTACAAACATTATTTATTGGCACAAAAATGTTGAGAACCCCTGCTCTGGTGGGTGTCTATATTAGGACCTTGATGAGGTTCTGCACTCCTCTTATTAGACCTTCTGGATGTTTTTGAGACACAATATCCTTTCGGACTCCCTATTAAGGCTGGGGATTGGGAACACTGTACTGGGAAACTGTTCCTATTTATCCCAGCAGCTCTATGGGAGAGAGAGGTCAGCCTAGTAGCTTCTTACTTATGGAATTTCATAGAAGTTGTGCCTTGTAATGTAGAGAGCATAGGGGCAGCAAGGCAACAGCAGGGATTGAATTTGTTACAAGAAACTAATTTGAGAAAGTACTTCAGATAGGCCTTTTTCCTGATCTTGATGTGGTAGGGCGGGTAAGTTTTCTACTCTTTGCTCTTTAATATATATGGAAAGAGGAGATACCACCATCAACATGCTAATAGTCCTCAACCTTTTTATTTCCATACTAAATCTACCTGGAAATCTTGTCCTGCTATTCAAAGCTTGGATGGATGGGTTCTGGATGGGATGAATCAGGCAGATAGAATTACCATTCATTGTAGGCCTCTGCATACTTCAGTGTTTCTCAAGAAATTGCCATGTCTGCAATTTGAAGGTCCTCCTGGACTCAAGGCCATTGCTGAATGGGCATGCAAAAACTTTACAGTAAGCAGAGGACCTTTACTCAGCTTCAGCTGGTATATCAGTTATGGCCCTTCCTGGAGTAGAAGGATCTGGCTACAGAGCTCTTATGAGATTAGACTTCTGCAGTATAAGGGGCTGCATTGGAAATTACAGTTGGTCCAAAATAAAAAGCCCACATACTGGCTGACATCAGTCACTTTAGTCAAATTACATCTATTTAGTAGATCTGTGGTGGTTACCAGGTTTTTGGGTGCAGTTTGAAATTTCTTTATAGTTTTCCACCTTGCTGACTAGTCAGGATTGACCCACCCAAGGAAATCTTCCAGCAGTGTGGCCTTTTACAATTAACTAATGCTTGGATCCGCACATATACCGTGCCAATACATTACAACATCCCAGGTTCATGGGAAGAACTCAATGCATATGAAGGCCAACACCAGCTAAAGAACTGGCAGCTGTGACTTTACATTTTTATGTATATAATAATGATGCTAATATAACTGAGTTTATTAAAGATGATGAACAGTATTTTCTAGTAAAATAATTAAATCCAAACGCATATCTGACAATGTGTGTGGGTCTGTGGGGGGAGAGTGTAGATTTTTTTCATTAATCTCTTAAAAATAGGTTATAGTTTTTGCTCCAAAACAGAGTTCTAGTTACCAATTGAGAGTTGGATAAATCACCAAAGTTTCACAGAAAGATTTTTATCATCTCAGGAGAAATTTGAGAATTAATAGGCACGTATGCCAAAGTAATCTAAACTTATTTATATCAGTCTAGGAAATGCACAGTCATGTCCACAAAAAAACTTACAAATAGAAGAAATAATATATTTTAAAATATATTGGGCAAAAAGGAAAAGATAAGAGTTCAATATGGGATTGATAAATTATTAATATTAATTAGGAAAATAGCCTGAAGGAACTTTTCATTGCTTTTTAGAAAAAGAACTCTTTGAGTACAAAAATTCTCAACAAACTTTTTCTTTTTTTTATAAATATTTTATTAATTTTCTAGTTTTGCAATCATAAGTACTTAACAGACAACGCGTTGTCTGGGTCCATTAGTAATTCAGTGGTACATATTAACTTCCCCAATCTAGATCCAATACTACACCATCCAGTGCTTCCTCTCTTCCATTGGTATACATTTTTCTACACTAGGCAAATACAATTCTTATTGCTGTTAATACATATACAATTGAATATCAACATTTTTATCACATTTTTCTAATATTATACATAATATCTATAGTGTCAGTTTGGAATATCTTTTCTAACCAAAACATATCTCAATTGCATTTGCACATAAAATCCATTTGTTCAATCAATATCCTGTTTTTCCCGCTTTTTAAAAATTTTGATTTCCCATCAATGTTCAAAGTGTCTCTATCGCTTACAGTTTTCTCATAATAAATTATATTTGGGTAACCAAAAGTTTCCCTTATTCAGACCCTCTTAGCATTTTCATATTTCCCTTCTCATACCAAAATATAGTATTCTAGTTGCAGATCCTATCATAATAATACTTTTATTTCTAACAATTATCTATTCTCTTAGCCATGTTCAAACATCTATTTAATAATATAATATTCCATCTAATGGGTCAAAATTTATATTTTCTTCAGTCTTACTCTAGCTTTATTTCTTTGCCAACTAACTTTCCAAGTCAATGCATTTGAATCATCAAGTAGTTCTTCCTCTATTTTTGTGTATATTGTTTGGAATAAGAAAGACAATTTGATTAAAGTATTTTTTGAACAATGCTGAGCCCATTTATATTCATTAAACAGCCTCCCTTCTTCTCCAATTTTCCATAATTCTCCTAATAGCTTTATCTTCTGTTCGATCAGCTCTTCCTTATCCTCAAATGTGTTCTGAGATCTTGACAAGTAAGATATCTTTTCCATTTCCGGTATTATCGCTACATCTTCTAATTCTTCATTTGTCTGAATCTGTCTGTTGCTTCCTTCCTTTAGGTCCTCCATCTTTGGATCCGCTTCCTCTAATTTTCCTTCTATCTTCTGGGTTACTAGTTCCTTCTTTGTAGTCATTTTCTGAATTTGTAGGTTTAGATTAGAAAGTTGTTCTTTTATCTCCTTTGCGTTATTTTTTAGTCTCATCATGAGCTAAGGCAATTATCTGTTGTATTGATTTCAACATAGAAAGAATTTCTTTCTGAGATTTATCAACATTTTCTTGTTAGTATGTCAAGCTGGGGGCTTTGAAGACAAGTGTTAGGAATGATTTTTTTACCATTTAAGGCTAAGTATGGAACATCCATTTTGTTTTTGTATGTGGTTTTTATAGTCCAATCTATTTAGGGATTTAAAAAGTTTCAATCAATTGTCATTTGAACTCCATGTTTCTTCTACAGGGAAATAGCTCCACGACACAGCTCTAAAAGCTAGTATTGTATTCGTAATCCAGGCAGGCCAGTTTCAAAATAATTTATCGTCTCTGCCAGACAGATAAGCAGCCCAAGTGGTTTTTTTCCCTTTTCCCAGCTGCAGTCTTCAAAAGTGAAAGTTTCCAAGGATAACAAAAGTCTTATCCGAGTCTGGGCTTCAGGCCAAGTTTCCTTTAAGCATAATAGATTGTAGTGCCGTGGTTCGCCACTAGATGTTGTTGATGCCGTCTTCCAGCTTTTTAAATCCAAACTTATATTGCAAGCTTTTCAAGTCTCTTTTCTAAAAAAAGTCTCAAAAACACTTTTAGTCCCCAAATTTCAAAGCTATATATCTGTATTGATTCCAAATTAATCTTGTAATTTTCTCTGTTTTCCCCCAAGTAATTACCGTAGTTCGCCACTTTTCTTTTCCTGAGGGAATGGGATGGAAATTCCCTTTCCCTCTCATCGGGGGGGGGGATTCTTTGCTTTGGGCGGTTTTTTCCAGGAAAAAGTCTTAAAGTCATAAAGAGAGGATAAAGTCTCACCCAGTTCCATCCACGTTGCTCAAAAGTTGCTCGTTAGTGCTTATTTTCTTCGGTTGTCAGCAGCTTCTGAATGGCCACACGAATGTGGCCAGTCTTTCCCCCGCTGGTTTGGAGGGCTTCCTCGGATCAAACGGATGGCCCCCACCCCTCTGTGATCAACGATGGTCCCCTCCTTCGTCACCTCTCCGGAGTGACTTTCGATCCTTTTTAGGGTCTCCAGTGGGGCAAAATCGAACGTGGAAGACGGAGCCCCATCTTCCTGTGTCCATCACACCGGAAGCCTCAACAAACTTTTTCAACGATTTTGCATTCTGAGCTCAATATTCAGGGTCCAAAATGCATTTTTGTTTATTTTTATACATAAAAGTTCATATTTTTATTATCTTCAGAGTTGAACATTAAAATTTTGCATCCGTGCACAGTATTGCAAAGACATCATATGCTTCTGAAATAGCCTCTCATGCTGAGTAATAGAAAAGGGAGTAGGTTTTTCTTTCTGCAACGGATCGCATCATCAAATAAATAATTTTAAAATCTATGTCTTTCCAGAATACTGGGAATGCATGAGCTAACCCATGGAAATTTTCCGCCAGGAGATGAAGAAAATAATAAGCAATTAGTAGCAGCTATAATACATTGCACCAAAAAAGTATTTTATTTGTTCAGTATATGTGTGTGTGTGTACGTGCACATACATGCATACATAGAAAACTAGGACAATGAATATGATTAAGCATTTCCAGATTTCTCTATGCAACCTCTTAGATATCAAATAATATGCATTTTGGGGCAAATTTATCCTTGATTTTTTTCTTTACACCTAAAGGATACTATCCACATTATTTTAAGTTCTGTAATAGTAGTCAATTAAAATTCAAAGCATTATTTATATATTTTACATTATTATACCAATGGGACTAGTGATACCAAAATACTGCATATGGATACATGCTGTTATTTGAAACCAACTATATATGGTATAACAGACTGATGTGACACATATGCACATATTACATAGATATATACATGTTTCTAATTTATTATTGATTCTTACAAAAAAAGAGTGGAAACACAAATGGCCCTACAGCATCCATATTGAAGATACCAGAGTATGCAGGCTCCACTGCTGAAATTTGTCTGCAAAAACACGAATATTGATCTCATATTTTTTACAGTTTTTGTTTTCATGAAATTAGGAGCAAGGTGTACATCCCCAAATGGGCAAAAATGTACATGCTTTCTGTAGTCTTCAGAAGCAGATTTAGAAGAAAATGGGATGGGATGGGATAAAAAAAGTCATCTACTCAAGGAATATACATCCAATCTTCTTACAACCTTCATGTCCACATGGTTCTTTTAGAAATAATATTTTATAATTGTGCAATACCATTTGTGGGTTGTAAAAAAAAAAGAAAGATCTATTTTGGGTAAAATTAGTAGCGTAGAAAGGTAAGAGATGACCTTGGGGAAGCAAAATGAGCGCTGAAAAAACAAAAACATCCTTCCCATCTGAGACACAAAGAAAAGATGAGAAAACTGATAAGATTCACTCTTTCTTATTTCACCAGAATTTAAGAGGAAAGTAGGAAAATACTCAGTTTCTATTATTATATCAATATAAAGATCCAGCTAGACCTGTGGAATATGTTTCCTAAACTGTCTATCTTGAAGGACTGGCGATTAGAAAGTCAGAACAAATCCTGAAAAAAACCAATGATAAATCACTTCTGTATTATTATCATTACAAAGAGCATGGCTATGTCCAGGAGTTGAACTCAGTTCAGATGTGGAATACATTTGTTTAAGAAGATAAAAGCAAGGTTACAGAGAAGAAATGCAAAAAATACCCAGATCCATGGAGCATAAAGCTTATAAGATGGGCTTCATTTGGATGTTGTATAATTTATTTATTTATTTATTTTAAAGAAGGCATTGCTAAAGATCGGATTTTTGTTTTTGCAAAATATCAATTTGTTTATGCCTCATCCATGGATATCTAGCAACCATACTGTAGAGCAGTTTGAAACTAATCAATTGGGATCATATCCCAGTAATAGCTGGAACCCAAGAAATTTGATTGCTCTGACCAAATGTCAAAATGTACTGCTTGACAAAATTTGGGCTTCTGAAATTTGGCTGCAGGTGATAGGTATTATGTTTTTTTAAAAGAACAGGGAGGGGGGGAGGTGTTAAAAAGTAATAGTTTAGCATAAAAGAAATATCTGCCAAGGACCAGAGAAGAACTTAGGATCAAAATGTGCAATAACTGAGAATTTTAAACAGCATATGTAGGTTTATACTTCATTAAAAATAGACATAATATATTTATTGATTGATTTATTTTAAATTTAGGTCTTGGGGAAAGGAGTCTGGTTCCTGATAGTATGTTGAGGAGGATTTAGAGGTCTATGAAAGGGCCAGCAATATTAAGATTATGTTTAAAAACAAATCACAGTGAACACAAATTAAGGTTTATAGGTGTACATTCAATATTGTGATTAATTGTCTCTAACTGAACCATAGTTAGTTTGGGAAGAATCAATCATTCAGAGGCCAGAGTTCAGCTAAACAAATCTGGATCTTTTGTTAGAGTTAAAATAGATTATATGGTAGCCTCACAGATTACAATTTGCTGATCTTTATACATGTTGCTTCATGACCTTCAGATCTAAATCCAAGGTATATTGATTTTATTACTAGAAACTACAACTGATGGGACTGATTTCTAGTCAAACTATAAGGGTACAGTAGAAGAGAACAGATCCCAGCCTTTTTTATAGCACATGCAAATATGTAAGGCTCTCCTCGGCAACTCATTCAACTAAAAGTTATTCTTGTAACCCAAATTTTCCCTGACTCTTCTTTAATAAGATTTCCTGAAATGAAAGGCATAATAAGATTTTCAGTAACTCAATTATTTTTAGTTTAAAATCAGTTAGACTCCTAATGGATTAATGGGGAGATTTTCTTAGTTTTTAACAGTTTAATTTTTTTGAAAAAAACAGAACTTTTCTTTGATAACAAAGAAGCTTGCTTTTGAACAGATGGCTATTTAAAAATGGAATCCTTATAAATCTATGAGTTGATCATGAAAAACATAAAGACAGCAGTGGAGCATCTAGACAAAACTTTTCTTGAGCTCTTCTGATTTCTAAAAACATTTGCTCACCTCGATTGTGACCAGCTAATATTGATAGTAAATAAAGTTATTTTAAATCATTTAACTTAAAATATAGAAACTTAATTATCTCAACTGTTATCCAAACCCTATTATCTTGTTGCAGTGGTTAGCTCAAGGAAAAAAAAGATAAAAGAAAAACAATATTAAAGGGGGTGGTTGGGAAGCAGAAGATGAAGTTATCAACATTTTGTAATTACTTTACTAAGCCTTAGTTCATATGTCTCCATGCTTACTGTGTATTTTATTGTAATCATTAACCAGACATAAGAACAGTATTGTTAAGTTGGTAATGGCCCAATAACGTATTTTGAAGAAATATAGAAAGAAAAGTTATTTTGCCTGAGTGTACTATTTTATATAAAGCATAATAATACTGATTTTTTAATGATTTCTTGAAGCTTTCATTGTGCTTTAGTATTACAAGAGAGGTTGAAAATTGCTTTATCAGAACATTGTAGTTCAGCTCATTCTACTTCTCACCATGGCATCAATTGCATGTCAGTATATATTTCTAAATATTCAATTACTTGCCTGCCTGTAAAAAAAGTATTTGTATGGCATTTCCATCAAACTTTAGTCTATCCTTGGGCCGTGCTGCTGTACTAACTGTGAAATGTTCAGTTGGCATAAATTTGATAGAGGCAACAATACATTTAAACATGGATAAATAAGTAACAGCTGTTAGGAAATCCATAATTCCCACATTTAGCCTCAGACATCTCTACTGAGAAGTCCTTCAGTACCAGGACAAATGTGAAGATGCTGTACAGAGAGAGAGAATCAGGCCGTACAGTAGAAGGGATAAAGGAAATGCATTATTCCAAATATTTCTATTTAAAATAAATATCAGTATGAAAGTTTAAAAGGTGTGGAAGAAAGCATGCATTTTTCAAATTGTAATTTGATTTCTCTCCCCAAATATCCCAAGCTTTTTAATAAATAAATGTTTGCATCTTTTATACCAAGAGTAGAGAATGTCATGTCCATGAGATTCTGCATATCTGGTAGCATATCCATGGTTTTATTTCCGTTAGATTCTGTTAGATTAAAAGGGAAATTGACCAGTCTCCAGTATCTTGCATCCTTATTATTAATGTTATTTACAGTAATGGACCCCATAGGCAACTTTAAGAAATAAAAACTGGCTTTAGCCCTAGGTCTTTTGAGCAAATTTGCCCAACTTTTCAGAAAACAAGCTTTGTTTCCAGTGCCAATATGTCTGAGAATTTTAAGGCATTGCCAGTTCATTTGAAACAGGGAATTAGCATATATTTGTAATGCCTGACAAATGCGTAAACTTGTAAGATTTATGTGGACATGTAATTTTGGGAGTTTCTCTGCAAAGCTTCCTACAGTCTCTGTGGAGACTCTTGATATCCCAAAATAGAATTCACACAGAATTTGATCTGCCTACCTCCTGATTTTAATTGAAGATTTTTTAAAAAATTATGCCTCCAATTACTTAGTATGAACAAACAAAAATGATACATAACAAGAATTAATAAAAACATTGAAATTAAAAGGAAGGAAGGAAGGAAGGAAGGAAGGAAGGAAGGAAGGAAGGAAGGAAGGAAGGAAGGAAGGAAGGAAGGAAGGAAGGAAGGAAGGAATAAATAAAATAAAATAAAATAAAATAAAATAAAATAAAATAAAATAAATAATTAAAATAAAATAAAATAAAATAAAATAAAATTTGACTAGATTGTTAAAGGTCTTCTTCTTGATTATATTGACAAATCACAAATATCAGCAATCAGCAATTCATTGCTGTAAGTCAAATGTAGATTCATCACCCAATAATTATTACTTTGACCATCCCCTTCTACAGATATTCCATGTTTCCTAATGTTTTGACAAATTCCATACGCTAAAGATATAGATAAACAGAATATATGGTATATTGCCTATCTGTACATTTTGAGAAATCCTTGATCAAAAGTTATGTGGATATCTAGCCCAATTATTCCAATAATAGAACAAACCCAAATTCTGCTATAATTGTGTTTTCAGCAGCAAGTTGGTTGCATTCAGAGCTCACTAATTCTCTGAGGTGTTCAATATGCACAAAGGAACTAATGACCATGGAAATAAATAGCCCTCAAATAACTACTTTAACTGAATAAACTGCCAAGAAGTACAAGAAGTATCCTTACGTAAATCATGCTCCCTTTTAAAAATAGCAGTGTTTTGAAAAGTCCTAATTATCCCCAAATAGATTTATTGGCTATTTTTATAATCTCAGATTATCCCACAATGTAAACTTTGCAATTATAATCTTAATTATATCAGCAACCAATAGTTTCCATTTAGGTCTTGTAGTATTAAGATCAAATATTGAAACTAATACATGAATACTGAAGGATCCAATAATTTCCAGAGTTTTCTCTGGGGTCAATAAGAGATTTTAAATGGAAACAGATGCATCCATAGGAACCAATGCTTTCTTCGAAATGATAGAAAGATCATTTTGGAAATATTATAGAAATCCTGCTTCTTTCATATAGGTGTGTGTGTGTGTGTGTGTGTATGTATGTATGTATATGTGTGTGTGCGTGCGTGCGTATATGTATGTATGTTTGTTTGTGTGTGTGTGTGTGTGTGTATGGTTTCGTGCTTCACTTGTTTGTGCAACCCAGTTTCTGGCATGCCACAGACCGGTGCTGCTCCATGGATTGGGGATTGGGGACACCTGCCTTACAGCACAATGCACTTTTTATCATTTGACCTCCTTGCATGTCTCTGATAAGAATGTAGGAAATTAAATCTGTTTTTCCCAGCATGTAATTATAATTTGCATAGTGACCATTTTGAAGAATACTCAGTCGGAGAAAAATAGTGACCTATACATTTTATATGAATACTAGACTGTTGGCTAGATGTTTATATATTTGTCACCGAATCAATGATAAAATGAAATGTACTACTTGAGAAAGCTTTTAGAGTCCTTATACTAAGATATATAAAGGAATCAGCACACAATGTAAAACTCCAGTCCTGATATTAAAATTATTATTGTGACTCACTTGCATCAACTATGACTTGCAGCAATGTACCATACACAGTAATGAATACAGAGTAGAGTGCAGAGTTATACCATACTCACATTTTAATTAATGATATTAGGAATGGAAGTTTTTTGTTTATGAGAGAGTGGCATATTTAAATGAAAGTTATTACAAGGTTGTTAATTTAAACCAAACTACACATAGAACACATCATTCCAGGCAAAACAAAGGCAAATCAAAATATCCTTTAGAAACCTGATAGAAACTACATCAGTAGGACTAATTTCTACCTTTTTTAATTAAAATAATTATATCAATTAAAAATACTATATATTATCAGAATGGTATCAAAGCCATATAAACCTACCCTGAACTGGAAGCTCTTAGAACAGTCAAGTTTTGCCATCAATGTTTATCAAAGAATTTGGTTTATAATTGAAACAAAGAAGGGGGTGTTTCCTTTCTTAGAAAAGACTGTATTTTTCTCTCTGTGGTGAATGGACAAACAAGCCCCTAACTCATGAGAGACTAACTAAGTGTTAGTCATATCTCAGTTTCCATACACATTCAAGCAAATGGGCCATGGCTTGTGATAATGTGCATAGAAAGATTACACTCAAATCTCTCCTTTTTTGTTAAATGAAAAAGTTTTAATCTTTTTAGAATAGAAGTAGAAATTTGGTACCTGAGTCAGAAAAACATAATCCTTTGATTAAAAGGTAAAAGCAGGAAACATCCAGAGTAGCGTACCAAAGACTTTTGTTTCAGGTATCCTTCTTTCTCTAAGGAGCATATAAATAAATCAGGTCAGAAAACTAGGGTTAGAGTTATGTATTTGTTTATTTCAGTTTATATGGTTATCCATTTCACATTAGAATTGCTAACAGTCATTAAAACAGAAAATAACCATAATATCACAGTAAATACAAATCAGCAAACAAGATAAAAATTATCCCAACCATGAGCAATCCAGCATCCCACAAGTTTTGCCTCATATTCTGACCTTATGCCCAGTGTCCTAACTGGGTCTTCAGAGTCATCTGAAAAGCCACTAGAGTTAGGGCTAATCTAATCCTGGGGGAGGGAGGGCAGTGATGATGCTTCAAAGAGCAAACACCATAACTCTCCTCCTGGGTCCCATCAGACAGCACCTGTAGCTTGCCTTTCCCATCGGATCTGATGGATTGAGTAGACACAATAAGAGAGAGATGGTCCCTCAAGCTCCATGCCATGCTAATTTGTTAATGCTTTTTTTAAAAAAAATCCTTCTTTGCTGTATGTAAATAAACAAGCAAATCCTTGCTTCACTTAAGTATAATATGGATTTACACATACTTATTTTTGCAATACAAGGTCAGTGAAATTCTATTTGTGCAACTAAGAAACTCTTTATAGCATATTTGCCTATAAACTAAGAGACTATTATTGATCATTGAAATGGGTAGCATGCTTCAAATACCAGTTGTTGCAGAGCAACAATGGGAGAACTATCACCCTTATAGCCTATCTTGACAGTTTCTGAGATGTCTCTGGTTGGCACATATGACCACTAGGCTGGTCTAGATGGCTCTTGTCCTAATCCAGCAGAGCCATTCTTATTTCATTCGCATATTTGACATTTCTAAGGCCTGGATTCCATTAAATAAAATAGACATGCCACTCAATCAGGGACAGAATTTTTAAGAGAAATAAGCACAGTCAGTGCGGTATTCCCTTTGTGCATGTTTGTCAGTATTATTCAAGTTGCAAGCAGTTCCATTCTGTTCCCTTGAGATAAAAAGAAAATGAGCTTGCCAGAAATATATTTTGTTCAGTGGCAGATCATTAAAATAAAAGATGGCGTGATTTTATTGGCAGAATACATGCAGGTGGTGGAAGCAGCAATTTTATTTCAAATTCTTGTAGCACATATTTTTCCTTTAAGAAATCTTTAGGGAAAACGATTCTGTGAATATAGATTGATAAAACTTGCAAATACTACTTTATAAAGATTGGAAACAATGAAACAGCATTCTCATCTGATTCCAAGACCTCAGCAACTATTTATATAGTACTACACTTGAATAAAAGAGGAATGAGTATTAGTGGTGAAGAAAAAAGCTTATCTTAAAAATATGCATTTATATATTTAAAAAATTGACATCTTTTTGCGCAATATTTTCATCTTATGACTAGATAAGATTCATTCCAACTATGATTTACAACAGTGCCCTGGAATACAATAACTATTCGATAACATTCTAACTAAGGAAAAAGCATCATGTATCACACTCAGATAACTGCCTCATCCTGCTGGAGATTATCAAAGATTCAATTGGTCAACACATAAGTTTTCTATCTTGAACCACACATGTCACCACTGCGGCATCTATAAATCAAACAAATGGAAATCATGCATGCAGCACTGTTGTGTGGGTACATGTATGATTCTAGATTCAGAAGGGAGATAAGCATAAATATCTCATGTATTTTTGTGTATGAAATTTATTTCCAGATTATATCCAAGTATGTTCTGGTTAGTATAAAATAATGAAAACGGTGGTACAAAAATATTGTGAATATTAACGTAGTGCAGGAGACTGTATTTGCACAAGGATCAAAATTAATACAAAGTTCATCATGTATAAATTGTACATAAAACATTTTGATTCAAAACAAAACTTAAAACTGAATGCTTGGAACTAAAAAAAAACCCCATTGTTTTTTATGTCATGATATAGAGGTAAAAAGCTTGCCATTTTCACTAGCATTGTTTTAAATCTTCTGGACTGTACTAGGTGCTGTGATTGAACTTTTTTGCTCATTGAATTTAGGCGGGGGGGGGGAACAGTGTACCAGTAAAACCATTCATGTTCCTACTGGACTGGATGGTTAGATTGAGCAAAGTGAATGGAGTGTTGGGTCAAAGAGACCTTGTGGATTCTGTGTTACCACTATAGACAAAGAACAATGACAGTTGCATCTGATTAGCCAGAGGCTTATGCTACTGATACTGTAAAAATTGGGAGAATGCAGACAGTGTTGCTTTGTTGATGTCCAATTTAGGTTACATCGACAACGTTTCTCCCCATCTGGATTGGTTGGTTGATTTTGTTTATTTCTATGCCACACATTGCCAATCAAGACATTAGCACATGGTATTTTACAAATAGGAAAAATTAACAGTAATTGGAGCTAAAAATAAATAATAAAATAAAATTCCTGGAGGCTTGAAACCTCAGATAGGGAGCCATACTAGAGAACAATAGCCCCCACTAATTAGAGGAATTGGAAAGAGTTTTTAACCTTCTGGATTGTGGCTGTGGTGCTGGGACTGAGAATTTTGTGAATTACAGGGATGCTGGATGGGAAAAAATACACCAAGAGTAGGTGACTATTCCTACATTTTCAAATCGCTTATCATCATAAGGGTGATGCTCCAGTGGCCTGCAGCCTTAAGAGCCATTGTTGGTTCTTGTGAACTTAGTCATGGAACTGAATAAGAAAGCTTCCACCATTTAATAGGAAAGTTTCCACCATTTAATTTTGCCTTTAGCACTTTTCTCACTCTTTGGATATATTCTTCACTAATCACATTTTTAACTTGTTCATGTTTGATGTTATCCAACTGTAAAATACCCAGATATTTGTAGGCTTTATCCTGATGGCTCTTGATGGTTTGGCCATTCAGAATTTTAATTCGATTCCTGTTCATGATTTTACCCCAATTTATTGCTGCTGTAGCATATTTCTCTAGATCAAATTCCATTGCTATATCTGTGCTAAAATTTCTTATGGTATTTGTCAATGACTGGATTTTGATTTCTGATTTTCCATAAAGCTTCAGAACATGCAAATGTGAGATTTAATTCAAAATGTTTGGCTGTTTGGTAGCCAAGATTTGTTTTCTTCAAAATCACTGAAAGTGGGATGATAGCAATGATAATAAACTAGTTGCTGTTGTTTTCTTTTTGCTTTATGCTTTAAGATATTTAATTTTATTTAAAAAATCATCCTTTTGACTTATTTTTCTGTAGATGGAGTGGAAATTAGCAGTCAGCAAGAACTGTGGTGTTTTGTAGCCACAACATTCAAAACATTTTAACTTTTGTGCCATTGCAATATGGAATACTCATTTTTTCCCATTTTTATTCCATTGCAACCAACTTCTTATGATGCAAAGTAGAATTTGGTTCATAGTACTCTCTTCTTGTATTTTTAAATTGTGCTTGTACATAACTGCATAGGAACTTTTTATTGTTAAAACAGAACTATTTACTGTAAGTACCAGGTGTAAATTCATTTCTCCCCCTCCATTTTCTCCATAATTAACACAACAATTATGATTTAACAGTCCAAATTGGTTCTTAAGTGTTCATATTTAATGAAGTTTTCCTTTCTAAAGCAAATAGAGTTATGTGTTCATCTTTATTACATATACATTTAATCTCTAACAGAATTAAATATAGAAATAATGTAGCCTCCGCAAAATTATAATATCCTCATGAAATCAATGTTTCCTTTACTGAAATAGATAATAGTTGCTACTACTCTTTTCAAAAGTTCTGAAATCTTTTCTAATTCTTATTTCTCATATTTCCCTTTCCTTTTACCTTTTGGAAGTTTTCTTTCTTTTTATTGAGAAAACATCATTTGCTTTCAGTGACATGAACGACATACTCTATTCTTTGGGATAGATCACGGGTCGGCAACCCGCGGCTCCGGAGCCGCATGCGGCTCTTTGAGGCCTTACCTGCGGCTCCGGAGCCTCCTCCGCCATTTTGGCGAGCGCATGCGCGCATGCGCGGGCAGGTGCGGGGGTGCGTGTGCGCAGGTGCGCATGCGCGAACGGCGCGCGCGCGTGCGCGGGTGCGCGGGGCGCGTGCGCATGCGCGAACGGGGCCGCGCGCATGCGCGGGTGCACACGCATGCGCGAACGCGCGGCTCCCAGCGGTTTTTTTTTTTAAGCTAAATGGGTCCGTGCGGCTCATCCGACGTTTCGGATGGCCGACCCATGGGATAGATTATATCTCCATTTATAAATTCAATTAGCACTACTGGCAACTGAATATATAAATGATACACATACATTACACAATGATCAAGGCCCATATTAATTGCTGATGCATTTTAATAGTTTCTGAAACAAATTGTATATCAGAGAATAAGTCTTAGATTAAACAATTGTGCATCTGTCATGCATACATGGTAGTACTGTATGGTGCTGTTATGAAGATGCTTTTAAATATCTGAAATTATGGACTATAGCAGTACTAATGTTTATGAAAAAGCCACTAAAATAATTATAGACAATCCTGTTTACTGATTTGCAAAGTACTGTACTTATTAAGGAGCTCAGAATTATAAAGTTATAAATTATTATAACTGATTCATTATAAAATAGTCAAATGTCATTACACTCATACATTATTAGAACATTAAATGACATGGCAAAATCTACATGAATTTTTTGAAACACACTAAAAGCCTTATCTTTATATTTTATATAATCAATAATGTAAATGTTAGAAATCTCTTCCAACAAAATAGTATTTTAAATTATTTAGACAATACTTTCTTAATTTTAATCTCAAGCTGTTTTTAATTGGCTAGTGTTGGGACTTGGATAGCTTTATTGTCAAGGACTGGCTTTTTTTGCTTTCTTCAATTGATTCATCACCATTTTGCTTCTATTATTATTAATTGCTGTGATCCTGTATACAAAAGGAATTGCTTAATAAAGAAAAAATAATTTTATATATTTCTACTATAGTTGGGGGAAAAGAAGGCATTTTGTGATTCAGAGATCACATTAAATATCAAATTGATTAATTTGTTTTTGGTTTAAGGAGATGTACAAATCAGCTGTTGTAATTTGTAAATTATAATTTATGTTTTACTATGATGCGTTAAATTCTCGTTAAACCAGAATTAAACAAATTATGATTTAGAACAATATGTAAATACTTTTAATTCTTAGTGAATATAAGATGCATTAGAGCAGTGATGGCGAACCTTTTAGAGACCGAGTGCCCAAACTGCAACCCAAAACCCACTTGTTTATCACCGGGTGCCAGGTGAGCGTGGCCCACTGGGTGGGCATGGCTGTGGTGCTCATGTCAGACTGGGTGGGTGTGGCCAAGGTGGGCATGATCACCTCAATGTTGCTCATGGGGAGGGACGCATGTGGGGGCCGGGCAGGGTTGGGGGAGATCCAGGGGGTCTCTGGCAGGTGCGAGGTGAGGCAGGGTGGGGGTGCCGTTGTCGCAGGGCAAGACGAGTCAGGGGCCGGGGTGGCTGCTGCCTGACACCATCGGCCCCCGCACACAGAGGCCAGCGAGCGCATGGGTGCTGGGATGCATTCGGCCACGTGGGACCTTGGCGAGTTAGCGGGCGGCTGGTTGAAGAGGGACGGTTGCCATCTCTGGGGCATGGCGCGCGTGCCCACAGAGAGGGCTCTGAGTGCCGCCTGTGGCACGTGTGCCATAGGTTCGCCACCACTGCATTAGAGTAAGCAAAATATTAGATCTTCTATATTACTTTTGAAGCATAGATGGAACATTTTTCCTTAAAAATAGTGTTCAGACTAATTATTACTCTTACTTTGTGGACTTCAGCATGTAACTATGCATAGCAAATTATTTTAGATTTTAGATTCTTTTTTTAACCTATCCCTACCCAAGAGGGACCAAACTTACTAACTTGCCATGCTTTTCATGTCGGTCCAGAAAAGCAAGTCAATAGTAATTCTTCAGAGTCTTATACAGAAAAGATGGGTTGTGCCCATATGTCTTGTTCAGCCTAAAATTCAACCAGAGACAGTGGTAAAAGCAATCTTTCCTGAAGGAGCCAAACCTGCCAGCCAGTTATGCTAACCCTCCTAGCAGATCTGAAACCCAATGGTGAAAGGAAGCATATGATCAAGCCATATGTTCAAGCCACTGGTTATTTTTCGATATCATCCCAAGAAGGAAGTAGCTAAAAAATATAAGTGTTTAAAATATTACACTTTCTTCATTGGTTCCATACGGCGTGTGCTTTTTACTACGTATTTTGAAAACTGCTGTATTGAACTTTTTTGATCCCTACTACTAATGTAAAAGAGAGTATTTCAAAAAATTGTTGGAGAAAATAAATATTGCAATAAATATTGCAATTGAAAAAAAAATCCTATCTGTTTTCATCTCATACTGATAAGATAAAATATTATTACAACTTATAGAAAAAAATCTTTTTTAAACTGACCTTGAAAAATTCAAATAAATTCAAATAAAAATTAGTTAATCCTTAAACAGAAACCTGAACAAAATAAACTTAAACTTGAGAGATTCATTCATCTCTACATTTAAACTGGATTTTTTTCAAAATTTTGGAGAAAAGATATGGTAAATATGACTACTCTGCTTTGACAACACGAGATCCTGTAAATGCTACCACTTTTAACAGAAAAAAATGGATTAAAAAAGTAACTCAGTTCTTTTGGAAAGCTGGGAAAATAAACAGGTGATATCCAATATAGGATGAAGTCATTGGGGATCATGATGGAAGATTATGGTGCTCAATAAATATTTTAGTTTTCCTGACTGGGAGGTGTACATGTGCATTCAAAACCACAGAAAATGACAATCTCTCCAAATGATATGTAATAAGAACTGAGCCCAAATATTTGCAATTCTATTTTCTTACTTACAAATCAATTTACAAGCCAATTTTTTTTTAAAAAAATGGCAGTTACAATTCAGTAGATAATTAATAATTATTGTGCAGTGTTCACTTTTCCCTATGCTTAAATAATTAGCATTGTCATTCAAACAAAATCTAACAACAGAATTCTAAAATCAATCAACAAAGTTTTTATTGCTAAAAACATCAGTTTCTGTATTTAAAATTCTGACAACTGATATGCCCTTTAAATTAATCATATAATAGCAATGGTTACAGCTATAAGGAGCCAGTAGGTTACATAAATAAATAATAAAGCGTTGTCTAGTGATTTCAGGTATGCAAAGTGCTTTATGTATGTTATCTATCTGTAACCATTACAGTAACTTTGAGCATTATTTTCTCCAATATTGTTGAAGTGAACAGGCAGGAAGATAGAGGACTAAGAAAGGAAAGCCAGATTTGAAGGAGAGACTCCTAATTTATTTTCAGCTTTGTCAAATCGCTATTAGAAAAGAAACTTGACAAGTGGTCTATCAATTCATGCCCACCCACATCCTTTGCAGCCACAGATGACAGAGGGGAACATAGTCGTAATGATACAGAATGTGCTAAGCCTCCTTGGTGGACAATACTATAAGAATGCAATGGAGCAGTGCTATATTTATAATGCCTGACTATATGCTGGAGATGCTTTCAGTTATCATTCCTGGATTCAGTGCTACGTTTGTGTGGAGAAGAGGCAAAGGGACAAGGTTTGGCATCTAGCCAGCTCTATTCCTATTCTGCTCAGCCCTGGGGGGGGGGGGAATGGCACACTCTTTAGAAATGAAGATTTTCTACCATTAAACCAGACACTGAGCAGACTCTAAAGAACAAGAGCTTAATCTCTCATGATGGCAGCAGTTTGAACGTCCCTTGAGGCCTCTTAAGAAATGCCTTGTGCCCACATCTCACATTAATGAAGACAACCTCAGTGAGTTTTTCATTGCCCACAGGCAGCAGATACTGGAACCTGATGATTTCCTAGATAATCTGGATGATGAGGAAGACACACCAAAACAGCAAATCAAAAGTAAGGGCAAAGATAAAGGAAGTGCTCAGAAAAAGCTGGATACTGCCCTTGTGGAAGACAGACCTTATACTGATGACATCTATACCAAACATTAGAAGGAACATCCAAAGAAAGAAACATGGAACAATTTAGAATTATTTCCAATCATCATCCCTGTACCACTTTAATTGTGATTAAATGTATATCTGATTTATATACATATAAAATTATATATTTATATAAATATATATTTACACAATGTAGATGTAAGGTGTTTTCACAATACAGATAGGATTAGGTAAATCACTTTTAATTTAATTCCAATTATTTTAAAGAAGAAAGTAAACAAAATTGCAAGCTCACTTCTAAATTGCAGGAAGCTATTCTTTTGTGTAAAGAATAAATTGCTCTGAATATTATTACTGATTGTTGTGATTAATCATAGAGCAATACATATAGAATATACCTCTAAATGTATGCTTTAGCTTTGGCAGAATAAATTGGGCTGTTTGAATAGATGTAAAGAGATATCTTTCTTCAAAATATATGTTTAGAAGATTAATAAGAAGGCAAGAGGTACAGAGAGTATATCTTCAAAGATTGATTGGGTTGTCCTTAAAAGGTTGTTTGCCTCTGCTTCGTTCAAAATACATTCATTCTTAACATTTGGAATATAAGAGTTCTGTTGAAGATGCGGTACTGCAGACCCCTGTTTTAATACAGGAAGGAAGGAAGGAAGGAAGGAAGGAAGGAAGGAAGGAAGGAAGGAAGGAAGGAAGGAACTCTTTGGTCCTGCCTTTCAGACAATAGTTGTTATATCAGCAAGCATTTTCATTTCCACTCAAGGCTATTTAATGTTTAATATTATTATTTGTTAATGAAATAAATTGAGTCCTGCACAATGAACAAACTTTGTGTCTTTTTAGATTGTAAGCTGCTGACATAGGTTTGCTTTATCACGAACAGCGAAACAAAGCTGTTCTTAAGCAAACAAGTTTTTGATTATTATACTGATCTGTATAGTAGTAACATGTGCGCCATCATTACTTGGCATGGTTGAAACGGTTGATGATTTGCAGCAGCAGCAGATACAGTGGTTTTCAAATGACTGTAGAAGTTTTACATGTGATTAATTGTGTACTTCCAAAGTATAACAAATTTGTCAGCATTGTATAAGGCAAGTAAGAGAAAACAGATATTCTATTTTCAGTCCTTTTTTTTATTTTGTTCAACATCATTTCTTTTGGTAAGCATTCCTTGAGGAGAATATAATTTGACTTTTCTTTAAAAAAAAATCAGAATAAGTAACAATGAATAAGACCAAATAATGGATAATGTTTCTATCAAGGTCATTTAAGAAGTATAGCTCTTTACTATTAAGCTTCATTGTTCTAGACCAGACATGTCAAACTTGCGACATCACATGACATCGCGCAACGTATTGGGATTGTTTTGCCATTGCCGGCAATGAGGTGGGCACGGCTTCCACATGACGCGTCTGGCCCACGGGCCGGCAGTTTGACACCCCTGTTCTAGACTATTGATATTTTCAGCATTAATTGAATGATTAACACAATTATCCTTTGTTCATTATTCTCTTTATGAATCTGATCCAAAAATTGCTGCATTAAACTTGCTGTGATGCTTACAAAATAACTTCTGTTACAAATGCCCACAAACCATTAGTACAAAATAAATGCTCATCTTGAGTATATAGTTTATCCTGAAGTTGCTACATTAAAATTTCTGTAAAGTATAAATTGGGTGCAACAATCTTGCCAGGGGAAATGTATATTCTGCTGTATGCATATTTATTTTAAAATCCTTTATACAGTGAATTCACATGGTAAATCTAAATTCTCCTAAAATGATTTGCTTAATAAACTAAGTATATTTGTTCTCCGTAAGATTCTGGACATTCCTTGTATTAGTGATTATAAATCAAGTACGTTGTACATCTTATTGTCTGAATTAGAAAACATTCTGTTGTTTTAGAAAATCCAATCTGTATTTTTAAATAAATTCATTTTAAAGAAAGGCCTGAATCTATTTTGTCATTTACAACTTTCCTCAATATTTTACGTTTTTAATTATCTTAACTCCAATATCTATGATTTTTCCACTGCAATTTCCATGATGCACCTTCTTCAGGCAAATGTCTTGGTGTCCTTTCCTAATGCAAATTCTCCCACTCAAAATTCAAAAATGTGAATTTCATTATCATGAAGTCTTTCTTATACCTCTATGTACATTTTTAAAATACCACAAATCTTCGCAATATATGCTTTTTGAGCAGAAGTTTGAGAAATATTTGGGGGCGAGTATTCATCTTTGGAAATAAATGGTTTATGTGCAGTTTTTTGACTAGAGGAGAATGGATACAGGAAGTCTCTATTCAGTATTGACATCCCTACTTTATCAAAGTTTATTTTAAAAAGTCTGCTATCATAGAAATCCATGGTATAGTCTTGCTAAAAGGACTTAGATAATTTTACATTCCTTAAGTATTTTATAAATACCCCCGAAGTAAATATAAAACAGAACAAAGTACAGGATTATGAACCATTAGCAATAGTACAAAGCTTCAGAACATGTCTTTCAGAGCTACATTGCCAAAGAACATACCAGTTCCTTATTTCCAATAGTAGAAAGTGTATCACTGGCAATTTTCCAGAATTACTTTCAAATCAAGATGCATGAAGAAACCAACAGTTTAGACTCCATGATGCTTAGAAAAGAAGGCTTATATTAAAGAACAATAGCACAAATAAATTGAAATTTTATGTTCCTGAAAGGAAATCACATTCAACAAAGCTGGAACAATAGCATTACAACAGCAGCAACAAAACCTATTCCTCTTTGTAAAGGTAACCTTATTTCTTTTTAATAAAATATATTTTATATGTTATTACATATTAATAAATGTTAAGGTTTATGCTTTACAGTAGGTATAAACCACAGCCAACTCAGAGCCTGTGAGTCGCATGTGACCCTGGACAGCTAGTAATGAGGCCCAACAAGATTATAACCTTTTAACATTATTATGTGATTTATGTACATTAACTATATTATTTATTTTATATGCAACCCAAGAAAATTCCTCTTCACTCAATGTGATCCAGGAAAGCCAAATGTTTGGCTTTAGAGGGTTCCTTGGGATGCTACATTCTGCTTCCTTCTATTTAACACCTACATGCATCTGCTGAGTGATTGACGTCATCCATCATAAAAGGTTTAAGTATCATCACTACATTGACAATACTTAGTTATATCTCTCTACCTTGGACTGATCAAGTGATGACATCAAAATTCTTTTGGAGGCTGATAGAGATAATCAGGCTTCAACTCAACCAAGCAAAATTGAGTTGAGTCCCTTGGATTTGGAAAGTTTTCATATTTAATTCTGGAAAAGGTTTCACTCCCCCAGTCTTTACAGTATGCTATTTGGAGGGCCGCTTAGCGTAGTGTCTCTTGCTTGAATAGGTCTTGAATAAGTCTTCTTTATGTGCTAATTGCAAGCTCTGCTCTCAGTCACAGATGCCTTGATCACTTCCAGAAATTTTAACTCATCCAGAATGCAGGGGTGTAAGTAATAATGAATGCAAAGTGGTATATCCATTTAATAACACTATTTCTCAGGTTTCATGTAGGTTTCCAGATGCAATTCAATAAGTTGATTATCATTTATGATAAAGAACCAGATTATTTATGGGACCACCCTCCTCCAATTGTGTCTGCTTATTTCATGAGATCTGACAAAGTTGCAGGCTTTGGTTTCCCTATATCAAACAATGTTGTCCAGTGGATCCCTGGAGGAATGCCTTCTTTCTCAAGGCACTGGCATTTTGAATAGCATATACCCCAAGATTTGGATGTGCCTGACTTTGTAAAAGTTTAAAATCTTGGATCTTCCTCTGGGAACTGGGCAAGGATGTTGGGTAAGATCATCTAGCAAATAGTTTGGGCTGTTGAACATACTGGGTTTTGCCTCAGATTATACTCAGATTATATTATGTTTTGCTTTTATGTATTTTATGTATATTATGTTTTGCTTTCATGCATTTTATGTTCATAGTTTATCTTTTATGTTGGCTGCCCAGAATTACATATACTATAGCCACCACTATTTTATCATGTGGCACATTACAGTAGTCAATTCTGAAAGTTTCAGAATCATGAAGTAAACATTTAAAAAACTCTCAGCCAGCTTATTTAATTGGCGGGGAAATTAGTTTATTAATAGATTTGGCTATAGAATCAGCAAACTAGAGTTGAAGAAAAATAACAGGTAAAGGCAAGATGTTTTCAGTATATTGTATCAATATTTTATTTGGAATTTCAAACAGATATTAAATCTTAAACCTTTGGAAGTGTCATTTCACATATGTAAGCAATGTTTATAGACATTTAGGTTGGATCCTAAATTGTCTATACGGACTTTTCTGTGTGCAATTTTCCACAAGATTTTTACTTATGTTAATAGAACCATTAACACATACTTTCATTTGTGCAATGACTTATATAGTTTTCCACTGTCTTAAAATATATATTAATACAAGGTGCTGTACAAATATCATTAGTCTTTGCACAGCAGTTCATAGAGCAATGATAGAATCTCTCTATCTCTCTATCCATTCTTATAATAGCTTAAGATACAAACTTCCCTTTTTAAGATTAACAAAATGAGAAAGCTAATCTTTGTTTCATAGAAATATTTCCCATACCAAACTGTCCTCTATATATCAATTTATCAACTTCATATTGATCCCATTACAGTGCAATAATTAATGTTTTGTTTTATGTGGCTAGACACATCCCTTGGCTGCTGTAGTAGTGGTTTTGCTGAAGGTTTATTCTTAAAATTTGTAATTATATACTGTGAAAGCTTTTGATCTTAGGAAATCTTGAAATCTTTAGCACAAGATTGTTTTTCGTTGTCATTTTTAGTCTTACAGAACATTTCTAGCCAAAATTAAAAGTCTACGTGGGACTGCATAGTTGTATTTAAGGAAACATATATAGTCTGTAATATAATGCACATACTCCTGAATCAGAAAAAAATTAAAAAAAAAATGCTTGTAGCAAGAAAGTTCTGAGATAAATAGTAATAAAAAAGTTTGAATCTGCCACCCACACAGTAAATAAGGAACCGCTGCTCTTTCTCTTATAATGAATCATATTATGTGTTTTGATCTTGAATGAATGAAAATATAATTAAGGTCTATTGTGGCTTACACTGTTTGGTGTTTTCTTTTTTTCCCTCCTCCTTGGCATATGGGTAGCTTTTCATTTTTTTTCTTCCCAGTGATAAACAAAGTAGAAAATTTTATAAATCCATCATTCACAAAATGTAATGACAGAATAATTAGAAAGTATAGCTCATAATTAATATAATTTGCTATTTCAAGTGGTAGAAATCTAGACTGTGTGGAGTTCTATTTGAGATTTTAAAATTAGTTTAAGCTTTTGAAAATGAGTTATGGAGAAGAAGGTCTTCTTTTCTTTTAGTGCATATAGCCCATCCTGCCTGTCTTGTATTCATTTAAATGAAATTGCAGAAAGAATTTAAAAATTACCTCTGCAGTCCTATATACATTTGAAAAGCTGGAGTTAAAACAAATATATAAAAACATGTAAACATATAAAAACATATTACAATGTTTAAAATTATCCAGATTTAATTAGAACAAAGAGTAAGCTCTCTGTCCACCCTCATAAAAAAGATAACATACCAGTTTCAGATCTTGAGCCCTCTTTTTTTTTTTTTAAATCTAGTTAAGAAATATCATTTGACATTATACACACTTCAATATTGAAATAAAAGATTCTTGACACTTACCTGTTGCTTCTCCTACTTCAGTTTTTATTTTTATTATTTTTCAGTTTGGCTTCACTCTATAATGGGTTTTCTCAAAAGCTGCAGATTCTTTCTTTTTTTCATTTTCTTTACATTTTCTTCAGTGGAGTTGTTTTGTCTGTGTTGAGGAACTGAATCTCTTGCCACAATTTCTTTTAAAAGAAGCCAAACCATCCACGCAACTAAGATGAAAGTGCCTCTTTACTTCCCAAACCCAGGAGTTACGATGAAACCCTAATAGAGTCCTCACCCCTCAAAAAAATACTAAATCGTCTAATTTAAAGCTGATCGGTTTTCAGGCACTAGAGAAAATGTCTGTATAATCTGCCGGAAAAAAAGGATGCTGGCCTTGGTGAAGTGGAAGAGAGAGGTTAAATCAGTGTTTTCTTGACTGACAGGTTTGAGTGCCATTTTAAAGCCATTGTTTCCCTCCTCAGCTGCAGATGTATTCCTTCAAAGCGCCAAAAACATCACCAGCTTGTAAATCAACTCCTCTAATATACATATCAATATATTAAGCAAAACAAATAATATCTGGCTACCCGCATTAATCTTATTAGGGAAGCCGCCATTTTACAATATAGTTTTAGTTTATTACTTATTAATTAAATAATGCTATTTAATATTTGACAGGATGTGTTTGCACTATACTATTTTTTTTAACAATTAAGATTTTATCAGATTCATTTTTAGAAAAAAAAATCCTTACACATTTACTTGGGAGTAAACCCCATTGAATTCAACAGGGACAAAGAAGTAGTTTTGTGGTCTTTGGGTTGGATACCATAACTTATAAAACTGATAAGTAATGAAGATGAGGTGCCTTGATCACAAGTATGTTTGATAAGGAAGCTTTTAACTATCAATTCACCCTTTAGAGTGATATAAAATTTATTAGGTGCAAAACTCATTCTTCCAGTTCACAAGCACGAGGCAATTAAGATATGGATATGAATGTGCAAAGTCAACTAATGGAACATAATATTGATACCCAAAGGCCATTAGAGTTGCGTGGCTATAATGAATTTGAACAAATATGTACATAA
Organism: Azemiops feae; assembly: GCA_023970755.1. NCBI lineage: Eukaryota > Metazoa > Chordata > Lepidosauria > Squamata > Viperidae > Azemiops > Azemiops feae. Next base: position 914,959 of record JALGBA010000269.1, on the reverse strand, counting down.
ATAAAATGAAGAACAAAACTTTTCTTATTATCAGGTTTTCCAGTCTAGAAAGCTAAGCAGACTTGGCCCTGTTTTTTACATAGATGGAATACTATTTTGGAATTCCAGAGGTATAGGCTATATTTAGAAGTTTTTTAAAAACCAAAACAGAACACAGCCATGACATATGTCAAATTTATGCTGAAAACTACATGGATATGTCCATGAAGTCATGAGGAATCCAGTATAGCATGAAGGAGGCTTTACTACTTTTGCAGAAAGATGATGATGATGATGATGATGATGTTGGAAGGGACCTTGGAGGTCATCTAGTCCAAACCCTATACCAGTGGTGGCGAACCTATGGCACGCGTGCCACAGGCGGCACTCAGAGCCCTCTCTGTGGGCACGCGCGCCATGCCCCGGAGATGGCAACCGTCCCTCTTCAGCCAGCCGCCCGCTAACTCACCAAGGTCCCACGTGGCCGAATGCATCCCAGCACCCATGCGCTCGCTGGCCTCTGTGTGCGGGGGCCGATGGTGTCAGGCAGCAGCTGCCCCAGCCCCTGACTCGCCTTGGCCTGTGACAATGGCACCCCCACCCTGCCTCACCTTACCTCACTCTGCAGGATGAGCCTCCTGCTCACCGCCCCACCTGCCAGAGACCCCCTGGATCTCCTCCAACCCTGCCCGGCCCCCACATGCGTCCCTCCTCACGAGCAACATCGAGGTGATCACGCCCACCTTGGCCACACCCACCCAGTCTGCCATGACCACCACAGCCACGCCCACCCAGGGGGCCACACTCGCCTGGCACCCGGTGATAAACAAGTGGGTTTTGGGTTGCAGTTTGGGCACTCGGTCTCTAAAAGGTTCGCCATCACTGCCCTATACCATTTCAGACAAATGGCTGTCCAGTCTCTTCTTTAAAATTTCCAGTGTTGGAGCATTCACAACTTCTGGAGACAGGTTGTTCCACTGATTAATTGTTCTAACTGTCAGGAAATTTCTCCTTAGTTCTAGGTTGCTTCTCTCTTTGGTTAGTTTCCATCCATTGCTTCTTGTCTTGCCTTCAGGTGCTTTGGAGAATAGCTTGACTCTCTCTTCTTGGTGGCAACACCTGAGATATTGGAACACTGCTATCATGTCACCCCTCGTCCTTCTCTTCATTAAACTAGACATACCCAGTTTCAGCAACCGTTCCTTATATGTTTTAGCCTCCAGTTCCCTAATCTTTTTTGTTGCTCTTCTCTGTACTCTTTCTAGAGTCTCAACATCTTTTTTACATCGTGGTGACCAAAACTGAATGCAGTATTGCAATGCCTTACCAAGGCATTATAAACTGGTATTCTGCTTACAATTCCATTTAAACCTATTTCAGTAACTCGTCAAGGATTGGTGATAAAGAGAATATTTAAGTGGCATTCCATCTCATTAAAATTATATAATTTGAAACTTTTCTAAATCATATTAGCAGTTATAAACAAGTTAGTACATATTACTATTATTGGTAGATGCCCAATTAGCTGTTTTGTTCATAAGGTTTTGAAAGAAGTGGAGATCTTACTATAATTATTCACAATAACTCTTGATGTTGGTTCACAGTCCATATTTCCTTGGACATAAATTAATTTCCATTGCCTATTGCCTTATTTATTACCACAAAATCTTTCATTACAATATTGGACCAATGGTATTTATATTTGGGAAATCCTCTGGTAAATAAGTAACACAACATGAAAGAACTTTAAAAGACCCAACAATAAATGAAAAAATTATTGAGATTTAATAGATGTTTTTTCACTATGTCAACAATTGTTTTTTCCCCTTAAATTGACCTTTTGCTTTTCTTTGTCATTGGTTTATTTTTCTTTTTAATACAATTTTTTTTTTAGTTTTCATTCTTTTTTTCCCTTTCAGAAAAAATGCAAATAGTATTACCACAGAAGAAAGGATAGTGGCATAAAAGGAAAAAGAAGGAATTCACACAGCAGTGCAAAGCATATTTAGGATAAAATACATTTATAGTTAATGCATTACATGATTAATATTTAGAATGCGTTTTGTGAGAAAAAGGACTTGGGAACAGAATCTACTTTGTAGTGAATGCAATAGAAATAGGTCTGGTCTGTAAATACACAGATTTATTTCTAGTCCATTCCTATCTGCAAAATAGAAACTACTAGACCTCGTTCAAACAGAAGCATCTATTCCAGTGAGGCATCACTTGCTCTAGTCTAGTGGGTATTCCAGTCACAGCTTAGAGTACGGCAGGAATACTAAATTTCCATGAAACAATTTTTCAACCCAAGATTTTTAGAGCTGTAGAATAACCAAAGTAATTGAGTATCAGTGCAATCACAGTTAATACTTTTGTGAGGACATTCCAATAATGACAGCTTTAAGACTTCTGAAATTCTGATGAAGATAATACAACCGGGTGGAAATGGGGATGGAAAGAGGTTGTCTTTCTCCTTTCCCTATTTGGCTGTAGTTCTGGTAAAATGCTGGGGAACTCTGAATTGAGCAGATTTTGTGATATTTCTGCCACACAACCTGCTCAATACCTCTTTTCTTTTCTTCCCAATGTTAGATGTCCAGCCAACCTAAAATATATATTCCCAAAGACTTTCTTATTAATTGAGAAAAATAGCAAGACTGTTCAATACTTTAGCATTTAATGGTGATGCCTTTTAATAATTCATCACTTAACAAGTAAAAGTGTTAGAATCGCCTTCTAATCAGAAAGCTTTAAATAATTCTTAAAATGTGCCCTTGAAATTCCCTATTCTGTATTCAGTCATGTTTGTGGTATTGAATTAGGATTTCTATCTTTTTTTAAAAAAAAACTGTTTATTCTTTCATGGCAAACAGGCACAATTTTATTCTAAGTATGTTTAAATGGACTGCACCAAACTTTTTTAATAAGGACTAACCAATATTAGTAAATCTTATAATAAACTAAATTCAGAAAGAAGAAAATGTGATAACTGGAGACAACTAGGAGGAGAACTGCATTACTCCATGGTAGCCAAAATTTAGCCAGCACCTTTGCCAACTAACAAATTATATTAAAGGCCATAAACGTTTATGAGTTGTAGCTCACTTTATCATATGCATAGAGTAGCCAAACTATGAAACATTGAAAGTAGAGGAGACCTTAAGACAGAGGAAGACAGATTGGTTGGGCAGACAGAGGTTACTTATAAAACAGATTACAAGTACCATAGTAATTAACAATTATGATGTGTTAGAAATTCATTGTGTATATCGAGACCTTCTGAGATTTCCTGAACCATTTGATGTATGTGAATTCAACAGTGCTGCTAAAATCTCATTTTCCAAAATGGTCTCTTTAAAGACTTCAATAGGGTGTTCTGAGGGTTGAAATGCTCTAAAGTTATTTTGTCCTTGTTTTGTCCTGATGACTTGTGACTGTTAATTCTTTTGCACAAGATTTATCCCATCTGTCCTACATGGAATTCAAAACGTGACAGAGCACTTTCAAAATTCATACACTAGTCTGAAAAAGATAAATATAAAGATCTGTAATACTGTACTGCTACAGTTTTGCAACACACCGAGCGAGCATATTTTGGGTTTCCATACATTTTATGTGAGTGCATCTTTTCCTTAGGATATATGATTAACAGAGGAGGAGGAGGAGGAGGAGGCATAAAAATCCAGCTCTATTGTGGACATATATTGTAAATGACACACATTTCCATAGGACCTATTTCTCAATAAAAATATTTGATTAAACTGCTTGTCTCATGTTGATTGGATGTGCTTCTGTGGCACAGATGCTTTTTTTATTATTTCAGTAGAAATTCAGTCGATCAATTTCTCTCCAAGAAACTGCTATTTAGAGATGGCGAAACACTGATTGTAATGGGACTAATTATCACCCTGATCTCCCTCACCAAAAGTCATGAGGAATAATATATCACCAAGTTCTGATTCTTCTTTGCCATACAGAAACCAAGAATGAAAGGTTAAAAATCAAATTTGCATTGGACAAGATTCAAAGAACCACAAGCTACTTGCCCCTGAACAAAGTTAATTAAAAGCAAGCTTGCTAGTGAAATAAATGCCATAAGAAGGGCCAAACCCCCAGCCACACCTAAAATAATTACTGGATTCCTGACTATTTTTATACACTGCTGAGTATGTTACACTAAAGTAATGCACATTGCTTTCTTGACATGGCAGTATAATAATTCAGACCATGTGTTCTAATAAGTTATTTTAATATTGTGGTTATCACATATCATAAGGAGAGAAGTCATTAACCCTTGGAAACAGCTGTACTGTTGGAAAGGTTAATTCTGGCACTTGATGTTTGCACTAAAATAAAAGGGTGGTTCCTCTCAGCAGAATACCCAGGAGAATTTCAAAACCATCACAGAAAATATAGAATGAAATGAATTCAAGATTGTGAGTTGCAGCCAAAGGGCTGAGAAGAGAATGATCCATCTAGCTATGCAGAAGAACCTCTGAAATTCATGCTTTCACGTTCCAGTTCCAAAGAAAAGAAAAATTTGAAGCAAGTATTTAAGAATTTTGGATGCAAAGGAAGGAGGGGAAATCCCTACTTTATGCAATGATACATTACATTACTTCATTCTAGCTTTTCCTGTTGTAACAACTACATCTATTTGACATATCGATTTAAAAACAAACAGAAAAATCCAAAGCCCCCCCCCCCAAGGGAAGGAAGTGTGATAAAAAACATGCATGTATAATTACATTCTTATTGCTTGCTCTTTTTGCCTTCTTTGTACTATTCACTAAAATAAGGGTTGGAGTTCGAAGGTCTAAAGGCTTAGTTTACTCATCAGGCTGTTTTTATATTTACATTTATATTTACTTCCAGCCTTGACAAGAAATAAGATAAATTAATGAATGATAGTCAGCACAAACGGAAGATTTAAAAGAAGACAGATTACAGATGTCCAAGTACAAAGATAGGAGCCAATTCATTAACAACTGGGAAATACAGAGAGTAAATTTTAAGGACAATATAGCAAATAAATAAGATTACAAGTAAGCACAGCTGGGGGGGGAGGCCATATTAAGAAGAAAGCAGTCATATTTTATGTAGCTTTCTATTTCTAAGGCTTAGCTAACAGGAAAATGGTGGAAAAATAGAATTTTCTTTGAAATAGATTTTGTGAAGATCTTTGAATGGACAAACTGTTGGAGAGGCATCTCAGAGTATCCTATACAGTCGCATAGTATAAAATAGAAGCTAGGCAGTGCCAAAACTCTGGGCTTTTTGGTTGCATTTGGCCTACTTAAGGCACCTATTCAATCCTTTTGCATTCCTGAAACCCACTTCTAAATTAGGCTATTGCCATGTCAGCATTTAAACTACAGAGCCCAGCTTGCCTTCAAAACCTAACACAACCCAGAAGTTGATTTCAGAACCTTTGAATAGAGGTCAGTTTACAATTTGCAGTTGATAACTAATTAAAAGAGACATACGTCTTTGTATATTCTGCTAACATGTTTTGTACACTTGCTTGTCCTGTTTTTTCAGTGCCCCTGTGAATAGGGTGCTTGAGCCACCTGCTCCCTCTTGGAAGATACTGTCTAGCAAGGATATATTCAGTGAGCTGTTCTGTCAATTCTTAATGTCAACCAATGGAAATTGCCGCCTACCTTGAAAGAGCTGGTGTTTATTTCCTCCTCAAAAATTAATAATTAGACCAGTAGCAGTGACTTTACTAGATCTTAAAGGCACACCTCTTCAATAAAGTTAGTTTTATTAGCAATAGTAGAAAAACCATAGTTAGAACAAAAAACCAACAAGTATTCAACTATAGTTTCAAGCTATATAAAACATTTCCAACTTTAGTTTCTTTGTCTAATCTTCATGTCTTGATCAATTGATACCAGGTCACTTCTCTAGGCATGGCTAGTTGCAATCTGTGCATTGTTATTGCAACAGATTGTTTGAGCCAGGCTCTTTGCATTTGACTTTGGATCTTGTAGTCTTTGGTAAGCATGTGCATTTCTCTATATATGCATGATTGTGTTTATGTTGTGCACATGTATTTCTGGCTGGAAGGGCAACTACCTAGTTAAACCCTGCAGAATCCATTGTTAGATCCCTTAAAACTTTTTCTCCTTTTGGGTTTCACTTACAATACAGTAGTTTCTTAAGCTTTATTTGTATGAAGGCTCAGTACTGTTTTTCTTTAAACTTAATCAGCACTTTTATTTTAGGACTTTAACATATAGGATACTCTATTTGGCAAATCTAAGAGAAGGTAGAAGATGCGCTACTTTACTATGAGTAAAAAGTATTGAAAGGTGGTTCTTTCCTTGAAGTAAAGTGGGTGGTGGCAGATAGGCTTCAACCAGGACCCTGGGAGCATGCACTAACGGTGTAGGAAGAGCTTAGAGACCTTAGCTCAGCGGAGCTAGAAGAGTGAATCCTCTTTCAGATATGCATGAGAAAACGTGTCATTACATATTGCATTCCTTCTGAAACAGAAGATATTGAATCATGGTTAACACTTGGATTCATTTCTATCATTCAAATCTTGGGATATCATTAAACCAGAATGTATTTAGTCACTTGTGCCTGATTCAACATCTGTGGATCTTCCTGAAAGAAGATCCTGTCCATAGGTCCATTTGGATTACTTCAAAGTGCTCTACATGGCTTTATTCTTAAAGGCGATTCAGAAATTGCAACTACTGCAAAGAGTGGTAGCAAGGATGTTATCCAACACACCCTTCAGAGATTTGTCCTAAAAGAACTAGCTATCTATATGTTGAATGTAAAGGTTCTAATAGTGATATTTAAGGCTCATAACAGTTTAGGGCTGTGACAATAGAGGGAGAACCTTTCTTTAATATTCATTTGCCTGAATATTAAGATCAATAGTGGGAGAATATCCTCACTCTCTTTCATAGTTGGAAAAACACATTATATGGAATGCATGAGAAATCCTTCTTTGTTGGGTCCCCCTGGTTATGAAATTCTTTTCCTGAGAGGTCAAGATGGTTCTGACATTGTATTTGTAATAGTCTGTGAGAATATCTTTGAGAGACAGGAGGAGGAAGAACTCCAGACTAGTGCAATGGTCGGATATCCCACAAAAGCAATGGGAGTATGACATTCATCTCAGAATGTACCCTCCCTAGTTTCTTAGTCTGTAAAAGCAAGGAGGGGGGGGGGAGATGTACTTTCGGACTTACAGGATTCTGATACTATAACCTTATAACGTAGTATTAGTATTCATAGTTGGTGCTTCTAATGAGAACTGTTTCAAAGAGCTGCCTCAATTTGAAGACCTGGCTTCTCACTGTCACTTTCAGGACTTAGGACACAATTGAACCATACCGTCAATCAATTAAGTGCCTATAGTAATGTCATTTGTTTACTGTGCTTTAAATGGCCTATTTGGGATAATTTAGATGATTTAAAACTGAATTCATCTTACGTGGGGAAACGTACCCTTATATTATCTTTTTCGTTCAATCTTTTTATGATTATTACTTGGGATACTGACCTTATGCATCTTCAACCACTTAAAAAAGCCATTAAAGCTCAGGAGGAATAACTTATAACATTTAATAGATATCCTTTTACAAGTTCTCAAATATTCCCAGAATGTCATGCTTTACCACTCAAAATCCAAATCCAACTGGTTCAGTTTCAGTAAGTTTCAGAAACCATCATTTTCTCTAACCAGTCCTTAGAACCGGAAAGTTCATGACCAAAGAACCCAGTAACCTGGCAGTGCTTTCATACTAATTTAAGAAATACTCTGGGCTGTTGCACCATCTGTTGCCAAGGTGTCAATCATGGAAGAGACAGATGGAAATATATGGCTGGAGGAAATGGTTTGGATACTCATTTCTCATTTCACTAAGGAAAACACACAAAACAAGATATACTATCCAACAAAATAAGAACTCAGAAATTAAAATGTGCCGACATAATATCAGATTTTTATTCTGCCTTTATTCTTAGTCTGTTCAAAGCAATATATATTCTTTTAATGTTCCCTACAGGTATTTTCTACAGGTAGAGGCAGCTATAAGAAAAATTCCCTAAATCTAAAATGTATCCGAAAATAACAAGAGGAAAACATCATAGATCAACAAAAAGTGTACTGTACTGAATAAGTGCAAATGCAAATGAAAAACACTCCTGATTGTAGAAGTAGATTCCAGATCGCCTTGGACAATAATATTTTTAACTTTTAAAGTATTATAAATAATACTATTATGATTCTATTATTCATTTGAAAGTCAAAAATTGTGATGTTTTCCTAGATATATTGAGATTTCATACACAATGCTCAGGTTTTTTTTTGATCATTTAAAAAGTAATCTTAATGGGTAGCAAAGCAAAATTTGGAGTAGAGTACAATCTATTTGTCTGTATACTGTATGTGCATTAGGATCTTTATGGAAACTTAGTGTAAGATCTTTCTGTAGCTTCTACAAAGAGTGATAAGAATTCTTAATACAATTTTTCTTCTCTTTGCTAAAAAAAGAAGTTGAAAAATTTTCAAAATAAATTGTGCTACCTTAAAAAATATGTAGAAGAGCTTTCTACTATTTTATCTTTTATCATTGTTTTAACATTAGTAAATTTAGTACCACAGCTTCTGGCCAGATTGTATGAACAAGATCAGAATAAGCCTTCTGTTATTCAGGAAAAAAGATTCAGTTTATTACTTGTAGCAGGTCATGGGCTGGACAGAAAGACTTGGCTAACTACAGGTTGTTGTTTTTTTCCTAATCAATCATGTTCTATTTTCAGAGACTGCCTAGACAAGTCCCTGCAATTTTCTTGGCCAGGTTTTTCAGAAATGGTTTGCCATTGCCTCCGTCCTATGGCTGAGAGAAAGTGACTAGCTCAAGGTCACCCAGCTGGCTTTGTATCTAAGATGGGACTAGACTCAGAGTCTCCTGGCTTCTTGCCTGATCCCTTAACCACGACACTAAAATGACTGTCTGCAATGTATTTTATATGTATTTATAAATATAGATCATTCTGCTTAAAACCAATGCAAAAGTAAATCTTTGATTTCTACAGGAGCACATATTTACTCAACTTCCCATTTTTAGTTTTGGTGTTAGGCTAATTTCAATAACATAAAACAAGGATAGCAATAGGATTAATTAATTCTGATTCATTTATGTATGCCTTTATTTCACACTGCTTTGATATTGTTTCAAGAATAATAATAATAATAATAATAATAATAATAATAATAATAATAATAATAATAATAATAATAATAATAATAATAATAATAATAATAATAATAATAATAATAATAATAATAAAGTTGGAAGGGACCTTGGAGGTCATCTAGTCCAACCCCCTGCTCAGGCAGGAAACCCTATACCATTTCAGACAAATGGCTGTCCAGTCTCTTCTTAAAAACTTCCAGTGTTGGAGCATTCACCACTTCTGGAGGCAGGTTGTTCCACTGGTTAATTGTTCTAACTGTCAGGAAGTTTCTCCTTAGTTCTAGGTTGCTTCTCTCCTTGATTAGTTTCCATCCATTGCTTCTTGTCCTGCTTTCAGGCGCCTTGGAAAATAGCTTGACTCCCTCTTCTTTGTGGCAGCCCCTGAGATATTGGAACACTGCTATCATGTCCCCCCTTGTCCTTCTCTTCATTAAACTAGACATACCTAAAGTGAAAGGTAAGACTTTTTTAAAAAAAATCCATTACATAAATATAAATAAATAGTGGCTCAAAAATACATCAGACATCTTAATAAAATAATGACTCAAATCCCTTTTGAAATATCTCTCACAGTTTTGAAGCACACCTGCAAGAATGGCAATGTGATTATTCAAAGCAAGACATTGTAAAATGTTGCATTTGCCATCTGATTTGTCTTTGTTTGTTTGGATAGTGTTTCTATATGTACAGTAGATGTTTATTATTCTAGCCTTCTATTATCTTATGTTGAGAATGTTCAAGCACTGCCTCTTTCAAAAAGAAATTTCAGAAAGAAATTAGCTGGATAGAAAGTGTGTTGATACTGTTGAACTTTGGTATTGGAAAAGACTCCTGAAAGTATTTGGATTTATGAATATCCAAGAAAATAATCAAATGGGTCATAGAACAAATCAATCCAGAGTTCTTTGGGCACAAATGCCCAGGTGAAAAGAAAGAATAGAAGATGACCAGCAGCAAATTAAATGGAATTGATTAGAACAGTGATTGGGACACTGTTGGGCCAGGTTGAGGACAGGTCAACTAGGAGAAGGTTGATCTATATAGTCACTAAAAGTTAATACCAGCTTAATGGCTACACACATACACACACAAGCATAGTGTGTGTGTGTGTGTATGAGACACAAATATATAAATATTAAATAAGAGGATAATATTAAAGAGGATTTGGGATACCCAATTATAATTACCCATTTGTGGAGTGTGAGTTCAGTGTGGACAGGGTGATGGCACATGACATAACCAGAATTTTCTGTTTTCTTCCATTTATGCAAATAAGTCTTTCCCCCCACTTTTTTTAACATGCTAGCATAAATTAAATTGGATCATGTATATGTGTGAAATCTCTTGCTTCACAGCAACTTTCAGGCCATACAAAATGTTCATAACATGTGTCAAGGAAGTGAAGACCCTCCCAATGATATATACAAATCATAATCCAATCTCAGTATCATATATCCAGGAGAAAAATTGCCATTTAAACGATGGCTAAAAGACCTGCTTCACTCCAAGAAGACAAAATATAAAGAACTAAAATGTTTTTTTTCAAAATAGATACAAAACTCCAGTGATGTTAACATTTGTTTATGGTCTGAGCTTGTACAGAAGAAAAAGACCAATAATACAATAAATACACTGACAGAAATTTTCCGATCTCCTTGAAGTTTTCTTAAGAGCAATCGCCAAAAAGAAGGATAATGATGTCATGGTCTAATAGCAATTAAAGTTATTAACAATTGGAAATATTAAGTTCAATCAACACTGTGTGTAAGATAGACATTTTAATATCAAATATGAAACAGATGTTACCTCCATGCCTGAAGCAAAATTAACATGGCTTTCATATAGGAGATTTAATATCTACTAGTTATTGCCCTAATAGGTTATACTGCAATTAGGACCAGGGTAATTAGTCTATGCGGAGTGTATATAATATTGAAAAAGGATCTAGGGGCTGAATTAAAAGAATAACCTAAGAACACAGGCAAATGTTAAGGAAATCCATTACAATTCAGTAGATCAAAGAAGCAATAAAACCAAAATTGGAAAGGCACGGAGCCTTACTCCATAAAGCTAGAGGAACAACTTTGCTTTTTTATTACATTCTTTATCCTGCCTTTATTATTTTTTTATAAATAACTCAAGGCAGAAAACACACCTAATACTGCTTCCTCCTTCTGTTTTCTCAACAACGACAATTCTGTGAGATGAGTCAGGCTGAAAGAGAATGACTGGCCCGAAGTCACCCAGCCTGTTTTTCATGCCTAAGTGAATGAAAAGAAAACAAAGATCCTTAATTTTGGAAGAAGATGACTTTGTGAAAAAAAGAAGCTGTCTGTGAGATATCAAAAGATGTGTGAAATATGTAGGACTTTACTTGACAAGTTCTAACAAAGATATATTTCAAAACAAGTATAGCCAATTATGGGAACAAATAAAATCTTGAAAGATGGAAAAATTTAAAACTCCCTTGGCTAGGACTATTATAACAATAAAAATGGATGTACTACCCAAGATGAACTTTTTATTTCAAACAGCATTCAATCTCAGTCACAATCTTGTAGGATTGGCAAAGGACAACTAGAAAATTCATACAGAGTGGGGGGGAAATCAAGATTCAATATAAGTCTCAAAGGAACAGGTAGATTTTTAAATTATATTATTGAGCAAACTTTCATCACAGATAACAGAATGGAAAAAACTTCCTAATGGCAGAATCGTAGAAAGAGCTGCCTTAGATAATAGACCTGATAGGAATTTATGGTACAAGGAAAGAAAATATGAGTTGGAGAAGGAACAAATTAAAATTGTATGTTAAAATTAATATAAAATTTCAAAGAAGTAATTACAGTGGAACAATGTGAAGACTATGGAAAAAATTGGTGCAAGATGTTTTAAAGATGGATAAGTCATACAAGAACAAATGTTGAAAATGTCATAATAAAGAAGGAACCTTTTATCATATGTGGTAATCATGTAAGAAAAAAGTATTGGAAGTAAATACATCAAAATCTCCAAAATATTGTAAAAATAAATTTTGAATTGAAAGCACAAACATTTTTATCAGGAATAATTCCAGAGACTATAAGCAAGAAGTGCCATACTTTACTGAAATACATATTTATAGCAGAACTACTAGACACTGTAACAGCTTTGTTTCTTATGCCAGGGGTCCCCAACCCCCGGTCCATGGACCGGTACCAGGCCGCGGCATGCCAGCAACCGGTCTGCACAGACAAGCAAAGCCCCATCCGTGGGATGCAGGCAGCATACAAAATTACACCCCCTCCGGTTCGCAGTCTCTCCATGGAACCGGTCCCCGGTGCCCAAAAGGTTGGGGACCTCTGCTTATGCCATCTGTCTTGTAAATTCACAGGATTCTTTTTTTTCCCCATGTATATGTATACATTCGAACTAGACTGTGATGTTTCTTTGTGTCATATATGTGTGCGGGGGTAGGTATATGCATAATGGTATTTTTTTTGAGACCTCAATGTAACAAAATTTCATTTTAATGTACGCTGATTAGTGTACATTTAAAGTGATAATAAAGTATTCTGTTCTGTTCTATTCTATTCTATTCTATTTTATTCTATTCTAGAGATGATAGACTGAGCCTGAGGGAGGGGTCAAATGTGTCATAAGTCATGAGTCCCTGCACACTCACAAGAGATCTAAGTCCAGCCCACCTTGAATGCCTTCCTTATTTTCCTAGGTCAGATTCTTGTAGAGAGCTCAAGTTTGCAATAAATCTTTATACAGTCATTTGAAGTGCCCAAATCTTCTGATGTCCCTGGCACTTGACACTGACTGTAGCAAAGCTAATTTGTTACAACCCTGAAACCTTGCCCATAATGCAAGAAGGGGAGTCTGGAATCAGAGAATTTGCAGCAACTGACTCTATATGTGCACAACAGAAGTTCAACTAAATTCAAGCAGAACACCTTCCCTACATATGACATATAGCACACCAAGCAAAGTTCTGACATTTAAAATATGACTTCTAAGAAAAAAAACTAAGAAAAGATTTATTTTTAATTTCTTTTTTATTCTTTACTTTATACTGAAGAATGTAAAGGGAATACTCTTTATAATAATTTTTTTTTTTAAAAGAAAGTTAACTTCATAAAGTTCATTATCATAAAAAGATTTTAGGTCAGAAATACATACAAAGGTATTATATATAATGGTATTTTCTTATATAGCATGGAATAAAATGATTAAAACTTTACTGGTAAAGATTCTAATCCAAAGTGTTAGAACCTCGTGTGGATTTAATAGAAGCAATGATTTGGAGTGAACCACATTCATATTGTAAAATTATTCAAAAAGCTGCTTTGGCAAAGCAGAGTCTAAAATGGAGAACACCAAAGAAGTACTTATGAGACTGTATCTTAGCACCAACACTTTTTCACTGCAAACTATTACTAAGTCTGATATTAACTGAGTAGCAAGTCACTTCCCAGATTTTGCACTTCTTTGAATTTCATAATAGTTCTTACTTCATAAATGTATTTTAAAATGCATGGGTTCAGAAGTGGATACATTTAGAAACAGAGCCATTCAGAAATGGATACAGACGCATTTAGAAAAGTTTGTGTTCAATTTAAAAAGTGGAATATTCTGGTGGACAGACCAGAACTATAAGTCATATAGATTGCAGATAGGTTGATCCTTCCATTCCCTGAAAGTATTGCATGAAGTACAAATATTTGATTTGATATTTGTCCTGTGTATTTTCAGTGAGTATTCGCGCAAACCCTCATCATACTGTGTTTCCCCAAAAATAAGACCCGGTCATATATTTTTTTTTTCCAAATGAGGCACTAAGATTTATTTTCAGGGAATACCTTATTTCCCCTCCCCATACACACACCTGTCTCACCTCACCACCGCGGCCTACTATTTCTACGGCCGCTTTTGCCCGCTTGTGGCAGGATGCCATGTTGCGCATCACACACACCAATGCCGATGCCATGAGGTTTGGCAGATCTCCCCCCAATCTGCCCCATGTGCCATCTGCTTTCCAGCTCCATCACATTTCTCTGCCACCGCAGAGTTGGAGAGCTTGCCGCACCAGCATCCAGATGCTCTCGCTTCCCCCAAGCATTTCTTCGCTAACCTGATTTCCAGCTCCATCACATTTCTCCGTCATGTTTCTCCTTCGCTGTGTGCATGGAAACAAAAGAAGTTTGTGGGACTAAAAAAAACGTTCATTCAGACCTTCCAACTTCGCGAGATCTTTTTTTTTTTCACAAGAAGTTGGAAGGTCTGATTAAACTTTTTTTTATAAGAAACACGACAGGGAAACACAATGGAAAAATGTGATGGAAATGCAATGGAGAAACGCGATGGAGCTGGAAATCAGGCTAGCGAAGAAATGCTTGGGGAAAGTAAGGGCATCTGGGCGGTGGTGGGACAAGCTCTCCAGCTCTGCGTCAGTGGAGAAATGAGATGGAGTTGGAAAGGAGGTGGCAAGGCAAACCACCCAAGGGTGCCAGGTGCTGAAACGGGCCCGTCTCTCTCCAGCAGTTGCCCATACCCGTTGGAGGGAAGGCTGGCATCTACTGAAACACAGTGGCATTCTGGCCCTGGTGGGGAAGGGGCAGCTGGCATGGGCGCTGCAGGCAGGACACCCACTTGTTTCAGCACTCTCCCTGACTCTGGGGCTGCACCTGCTGCTTCAGTGGCTATGTGGGCAGAGCTGCGAAGGGGGCTATGTGGCCAAAAGCACCAACAGTCTGGCTCGGAAGGGGAATGAAACGGAAGAGGCGGGCGGGCGGGTGGGATCTTAACTAGGGCTTATTTTGGGGGTAGGACTTATATTAGGCCCACCCCCAAAAATCAAGGTACAGCTTATTTTCGGGGTAGGTCTTATTTTTGGGGAAACACAGTATATATAAAAGTAACATCAGTTTGGCATGTATATTATGTAGAAAACCTGGGTGCATTTTTGGTTTCCTTAGAACATAAATATTAAAAATAAAATATTATTAGATATACATTTGTGAATGCCAGAAAAATTATTAGTATTAGCTTATTTCTATAGTATATTTTCTCTTCTAGCAACAGAGCACTTAGAATCAGATGACAAGGGCGTGGATTCTCTCCTACATAATTAGATTATTAGATTTATTAGGTAAGAGCTTTAAGCAAGGCACAGTTGTGCATTTTCACAAACATCTGAGCCATCTTCATCAAATGAAAATAAATACTGGGAGATGGAAACTATCAAATTGATAGTGAAATGTGGAACCCTTGTGGAACATTGCAAATAAGTTTTAGAAAGAAAATTACTTTCAATATCTATTTTTGTGTGTCAGCCTCTACTTGCTCAATGTCAAAATTGGGACAGTGTAGAGAAAACCATAGTTATTGCATTTTTCCCCCAAAGTAAAGAAAGAAAGTGTGTGTGTGTGTATGTGTGTGTGTGATTGGCAATACTTGTTTGGAAAAATAATATAATTTCTTGCAAAAGAAGATTTATTTGATATGGGACATGATATGTGTGATTTTGTGTTTGTTTTATGGTGGTATATCTTAAAGGAATGGGGAAAGCACCTCAACTGTAAGTTGATATCCTCAATGTCAGATTACCTACTATAAATTTCATAGAGCATGTCAGCATATTAATTTTTTGTCCTGCATATACCAAATATGGATCCTTGCTTAACATTTTTTATATAAAAAGCCCAATTGGCCTCAAAAGCAGCAAAAGTGAACATTTTGTTCTGTCTAAATTACTGTGATGCATATCAGTGTCCTCTTAAACCTCTTTCAAGCCACCTGTTTAGTCCTCAAAGACCCAAATATAGGAAGGAGTGTCAAGGAGGGTTTATTTTTAGATGCCACTTTCCGTATTTTTTTAAGCTCTGCAATATCCTTTGGGATATCAGATCACTATAAATAGAGACAGCATTATAAATATAGATGTTTTGTAATTCTGTAAAATGGCATCACAATACTTTTAACAGCTTCAGTTAAAATCCCAATGCTACATTCAGACTCCGTATCCTTTGTTATTTGCCTCTGTGTGCTGCAAAGGGAACCCTCTCTAGGAAATACCTCGCAAATGTGTGAAAAAATGTTCCATGTAATCTGTTTCACGTTTAAACCAGTCATTCAGACTTGTGTAACATTAGTGTGTCAGACGCTGTGCTAGGATGCTAAGTTACATGCCTGACTGCAGAACCATCTGTTTTAGGACTGATCCTTTGGAAGACAGTTGGGTAAGCAGTGTGTGCAGAGACATGTACTGTATAGTATTAAACATATTTAAACTGAAAGAAAAAAAATAAGCTATAGGAAAAAAACTGTACTGACACAATGTTTATGAACCCTTGAAATAATAACTGTTCAGACAATCTAAAAGGATATATGGAAACATGTAAAAGTGGCCATTTATTACCCCATAACATCTATTTCTTTTCTTAGTATGATAAATGTCTGGGTTTTTCCATTCTTGCAATGCAGACTTCTAGGTAGAGTGATAATTCAATCCAACATTAAGCATTGTGAACTTGCACAACCCCAGGACAAGTTTTGATAATGTTCCCACATCACCTGCACAAGCATGATCAGGTTTTTGTTTTGTTTTCTTGTTGTTGTTGTATTTTGAGTGATAACCTTTCTAAAGTTAGCCTGCTTGAGCTCTAAATCCACAGTTTCAGAACCCTTGTCCTAAAATACTGAATAAACACTCAGTGATGCCCAGTAGGTTCATCGTAGTAGTAATATAATACTGAATGTTCACTTTTGAATTATTAGCACTGAGTTTAAATAAATGTTAAATACTTTCTACAGCTTTTCTATACAGTACTTACTTTTTTTTAAGTGTTTAAATATTGAAGAAGTTGAATACATGATTTTTCTGACAATGGCGAAAAATATAACAGAGATCGATTACATTTAGGGATAGCCTAACTTTAAATACAATTTGTCTATGTTATATCTTTCCCTATATTCAGGAAATCCATATATCCAATTTCCACCATTTCTTTGAAAGGCACACTTTCCTCAAGCATTTTAATTATTTTCATGGTGTACGTTTGGGGAGTTTTTTACGTTAACAGAGAACTATTTCAAAAAGTGTCCTGATACTATAAAAATGGTACAGGAGAAAAGAATTTATAGTTTATACAAGGGAAAGGGGGAAAGGAAACAGCTCAGCAAATTAGTCTTTTGGCAGCATTCTTCTGTCAAAGCTTCTGCTGGGAATTTCTGTGGCTTCTTCTAACCTTGATGTGTGTAGGAAATTACTCAGAAGAGAACCCATATAATTGTCCCAACCTTTTAAAATGTATTTATAGATTCTGTCAAGTGAATTTTGCAGCATTCTGAGAAGCAAATAAAACCCGCTCTGTGGAGAAGAGACCACAAAAGCCAGTTATTTATATGAATTGGCCTCTTGCAAATACGGTAGAATGTTTTTCTCTCTCATTTTGATACTATGATCTGGCAAAAGTGTTGTCCCCATTGGATAATTATTGCAATGTGTTTCATACATCAAGAGAACTTATTTGCATTAGGAAATTCATGTTGCTATCATCATATTTTTGAAAGTATGAGGTAGTTATGATGGTGAAAGTCATATCAGTCTTGACCAAAAGGAGTCAAATAATACGTTTTAAAAAATTATTGTTCCCATACTGAACTAGGTAACAAATTGCAGAGGATGTTTTTTAAATAACACTTATATTGTTATTGTTATTCTTATAAATATGGTTTTTTTCCCCAAAACAAAAGCCTACAGCTATTTTTTTTTCTGGAGAATTACACAAAGAAAACAATCTTGCCCAATTTATTCTTTTTGTTGTTGTTGTTGTTGGTTGTACCATTTCACTTTTTTTAATGCAATAAATGTACAGTAAATTAGTGTTTTTTTTTCTGGTATGGAATCTGCAATTTTTCCTGTATATTTTATTTCTGTTGTGAAAAGATTGAACATTTTATTGTTCAATTCATTTTATTATACGGCAGTCTGTATAGAACTTTTACATCACTGATAATTCAGGCAAAATAAGGATTTTCTACGGATTTTTTCCTCTGTACCTGAAAATAAAAATCTCTCTTTCTGAATATGTATATAATCAAAGGATGTAAGTAAACTCTTAAGAGTTTAGCATTTATTGTAGTAAGAGCCAGTTTGATCTAATGACTAAAGAGATTGAACTGGACATGAGGAAATCTGAGTTCTAATCTTTGTTTGGTGTGGAAGGGAAGCCCATAGATCCTGAATCAGCAGGTTAGTCTTTTAATCCACATTGTTAACAGCGTTCTGTTATATTCATTCATTCTCATAGGAATAATCTTGTTTTTAACATAGAGATGTCCCCAGAGCAGAAGGAATACAATGCGCAATCTGTGATTACTAATACACAAATAAAAGATTGAATTTATTCATTTTTTCTTCTTTCTCTCTCTGAAAAAAAGTTCATTCTTGCCTCAACAGTTTCTCAACATGTCCTATTTGGGAAAGCAACTTGAGGCAATAAAAGAGTGATACCAGGGGGGGAAATGTTAATTTAATCTAGTTTATTTCCTTCAGAGGCCACCAAAAGCTTCAGGGAAACTTGCAAGTAGGTGTTGTAGAGAATCTTCCAGGCAATGAGATTACTGATTTTGCACCTGGATTTCCACATATATTACATTTGATTTGATTCAAGTTGAAGATTTAAGATTCAAAGAGGGCATATTTGATTCAAGTTTGTAATTTAAAATTCAAAGGCAACCAGATTCAATTGGGGAGGTGGAGAATAGCTAGGTGGCAAACTGGAATCTCCTATAAGGGGTCCTTTGTCACTGGCTAATCTGTCTCAGGTTGGTGGCTTGCTGACAATGCAGATAGTCCTCGGCTTACAACCCTTCATTTAGCGACCATTTGAAGTTACAGTGGCACTGAGAAAAATTACTAATGACCAGTTTTCACACTTACAACTGTTGCAGCATTCCCATGGTCATGAGATCAACATTCAACTGCCAACTGCCGTGTACTTATGACAGTTGCACTGTCTTGGGGTCATGTGATCACCATTTGTAACCTTCCCAGCTGGCTTCCAACAAACAAAGTCAGTGGCGGAAGCCAGATTCTCTTAACAACCGCACAATTCACATAACAACTGCAGTGATTCAGTTAACACCTCCGGCAAAAAAAAGTTTGGTAATAATTAATGTCACAGAAATAGGCAAGTGACAAAGAAAAAAAAACCTGGCACAGAATAAGCAATAGCCTTAAAACCCCTCTCCTGCTGTAAAAATCAGTAAATGTTTAGGTCAAGGTCTGTAAATGCTGGCCTGCTACCCATTCTCTCATTGGGAAGAGATTACAATCTATCTCAATTGTATAGAATGGATAAGTAAAGGCCAGAGTTAGAATGCTGAGAGCTGAAATAAATTCAAGTTTTATTGGCTGGACAAGCTCTTTCAGTTAGCACATGAGCGAGCAAAGTTAAAGCTTGTGGTTGGCCACAACAAAGAACTCAAGAGCTGAAAAAGTGAATGGAGTAAAAGTGATGTTAGCTCTGCTACTCAAAGAGCTCCAAGAGGCTGAATGAAATTAATTGGCTGGCTATTCAATGTCAGAGAAACACCACTACCACCACCACCATCACCCAATATTGAACCCTGTACAATTCCAAAGCAATAGGGGAAAAAACATGAAAATTGCAAAGCACTTTAAAGGTTAAGAAGTGCTCTGAAGCCATCTGATTTAATTCTGTGCATCCATTTGCAAATTGGTTTCCATAAAGTGAAGCTGCACCAAAGTGAAGCACTCCTTTAAAACTCAATCAGAATAGAGCTGGAAGGGGTCTTGGAGGTCTTCTAGTTCAACCCCCTGCTCAAGCAGGAGACCCTATACCAGGGGTCTGCAACCTTGACAACTTTAAGACTTGTGGACTTCAGCTCCCAGAATTCCTCAGCCAGCATAGCTGAGAGCTGAAGTCCACAAGTCTCAAAGTTGTCAAGGTTGCAGACCCCTGCCCTATACCATTTCAGACAGGTGGCTGTCCAGTTTTTTTAAAAAAACCTCCAGTGATGAAGCACCTATAACTTACACACACTGCACATCCCTAATACCCACTTACCCACCCTCAACCTATGCCTCTTCATGCATCATCACTGCCACATTTTGTGACCACAAATTCCATCTCTACCGAAGCTCTCTAATGACATACAGTGTGTGGGGGGGGAGACATCCTTCTCTCAAGGCCATGGCATGTATTAAATTTGGCCAAGTTGGCATGCCATGAAACAAATGACTCAGATATGCTGGTAAAAGGAAGTTATTAATACAATGAAAAGTTGCTGTGGCCCATGGCACCAAGCCCTGGAAGATGTGCCTGCTTTATCCCTACAGATGGGCTGTTGGTTTTCTGCTTTTTTTTCAGGCAGCACCAATTTGTGTAGAGATGGAGCAGACTGCCTTCACTAGGGTCAATTAACTCTGCTATGCCTCTGCTACAGCTGTGATGAATTGCTTGGTCCTGAGGCAGGCAGACAGCCACAGAATTACTCATCCTCAAAGGGGGCTGCTGCCCATTATGTCTCTTGGTGACTTACTGCTCCAGCTGGCCCCTGTCTAATCAGAGAGAAGGATAAGTCTATGATTAGGCTATTTGAGAAGGTTCAGGGGAATCCCAAGTTTAAATTCCCACTCAGCTGTGAATCTCTGTAGCTGACCTGTGTGAGCAGAGGGCTCTCACTTTTTCACGCTCAGAAAATCCTTTTTCCCCCAGATTTATTTTGGAGGGTGAGGGAAATTTGATACATAAGCAATTGGCACTTCAGGAAGAACCTGTTTTGGATTACCTACCTTGAAAATGTGAAGGCAAATCAAAGAAATATTAAAAAATATTGTATAGGGTTTTTTTCAGACTAAGGCTTATCAGCTTTCATGAGCATGTGAGTGAACTATCAGAACTATCGCCAAAACTGAACACTTTAGCAACAGAATAATCAGAGAAGCCATCGAGATAGAAAAATGCCCACACAGCATGAATAAACGAGATGATACCTCCCGCCTACCAGCCATTTGGAAACCCACCCTTATTGACAAACGAGTCCCCAACACAAAGAATGACACTAGACCCACACTCACGAAAACCACACAGGATGTCACCACCACACATCCACGTAAAAAGCAAACCCAAACCCACACCGATGATGAGGCATGACCACAAACCAGAAACCAGACCACAGCTGCATCATTAGCCATTTCAAACCCCTCCAATCCATACATGAAGCAAACTGACACCCACCTTGATGATATGGCACGACCACGAACGCGAAGCCAAACAACAGCAATGCAGCTCTCCATCTCAAATCCCGCTGCAACTCAGACTATTCCGAGCACAACAAAGCCCCCACCCAAACAGAACACACCCCCAGCCAATCAGAGCACAGCCAAGCCCCTAACCAATCAGAGCACACCTCCACCCAATCAGAACACAGCCAAGCTCCCACCCAATCAGTTCATACCCCCACTGGCAGTTAAAAGGAAGAAACAGCTGCGATCACACATTGCTCCTAGAAGCACGAGGCCGAAGAGACACCAGCCTGAAGATGACGAATGAGACTTCGTCGAAACGTCGCCAAGACACTTCCAATTTTACGCGGGAGAAAACCCGAATTACCAAAGACCTACATATATATATATATGTATATAACATATATATTTCAATTTTTCCACTACTGAGAAATTTCCAATAATGAATTCAGCTCATGAAACCAATTCAGAAGGTCTACCTAATTGGGACATTATTTACAATTTCTGACTACTGCAAGTCAAAAAGATCAAATTACAGTGGAGTTTAAACTGATCTCCTGGATGCAATAGAGCTCTCCAGTCAGACAGAACCTATTGCGGAAGGCAGTTGTGGTGATGTCTCATGAGAGGAAAGTAGGAAAAGCATCATAACATTTGCTGCAAAGAAAGTTTCCTGGCCAAAATAGTAACTCAGAAACATTTATTCACCCGCCCACCCACACATTCCTTCCATTTTTAAGGCTGCTCGCTCACAAAATAACATCTTCTGTCTCCTTTCTTACATAGAAGTATACAGCTGTTATTTTACTAAAGTTTCATGCATGATGTTTCTGTATTCTCCAGCAAGGACCTGTCATATTTTGTTTAGTGTACATGAAAGCACTGTTTTTATGTGGCTGATCTTTCATTATAGCATTATTTCAGGTTACTTCCATGAAGTATCTTGAACTTCCTTTATTTGTAAAAGGCAGATTACACATACAACTAATAATTAGACCAAAGGCAGTATAAGTGCATTAGAAACAAGTGCCTTCTTTCTCTGTCAATTCTGAATCAGGTACATTATTGTGAACACTATTATGTTGCAGTCTTCCCCAAACTGTTGCTATCCAAATGTATTGAGCTACATTTTTAATACGTTTGACTGGGATATTAGAATATATAGATATATTCTGAACTTTGTGGAGAGGTGAGTGAAATCATAGGATTGCAACTGAATTTGATTAAGCCAAATGACAAATTTCAGTTGTTCATTTTTTAAGCCAGTTTATTTATCTCATCAAGTAGAGAATCCTGCACTATACAAAGGGTTAGAATAAATGTGGCCTAGAGGCTCATTTCAGCCTTGGTTCTGTGACTGCTTTTATATTTTATAAGAAGCAACTATACCTGTGTTATTCCATACAGAAAAACGATTAAAACCCAAATAATGTGACAACTCTCTAAGACCAACCAAAATAATATCAAAAGGTCTGCCAGCTTCTGACTCATCCAGAACTTTTTCTGGAAAACTTATATACATCAAAAGAGGGAGTGGGGAAGAAGCAACTGCCTCCCTAATATTAGACCAGAAATGTAAGCCATGACTTTTGGAGTTCAAAGTCGATCTGTGATTAAGGTTGTAGACTAAATGCAGAATCAATATTGGATGATGCTGGTAATCAGATTATGTCTCTTTTCTGCAGGATAGATGAAGTGGTTTTTCTTCCCCTTCAGAAAACACAAAGATTGTTCATTCCCTGCCTTCCATTAGCAACATGCATAGGTACCTTGACCAAGAAAAAAACAAGTTTTTCTATCAAGTAAAGCTAAAGAATATTTTTGGTGATCTATTGATAAATAATTTCTGAATTTTGATTAGGATTTTAGCCTTGACCTATCCCATCATATTGAGTGAGTATATTTTCATGGTAAGCTCTGCATTTATTCATATTGTATTAACTATATTTATTGTTTGTAGCCATGGCAAGTGCTGCTGAATCAAGCTTATTCAAACTGAGATTCATTGTAGTTGCCTGAATTGCCTCCCTATAAATCTTCTGGTGACTGAATGCTATAGAGGGGATCAGACATTAAGATGAATAGTTAATAATATTAGCTACAGTAAACTCTATGCATACATTAAATTGTTTTTATAAAATCTGGTTCAGCTGGGGAGAAACTGCTTGTCCTTGAAAAAATAAAGGGGAGAGACTTCAAGTATTTCAATGACTTTCAAGGCACATTAAGTCTACTCATGTGCACCTCTTGAGAACAGTTTCCATAAAAAAAAGAAAGAAAACCAACATCACTTTCAGAATTATATCAATCTTTCCATTGACAACAGATACCTCCAGACAGCAGTAAACGGTATGCTGATGGACTTGGTATAACTGAAGGACATTCAATAAAATTAGAGCTTTGAAATAAAAACACCAAAACAAAATACTTAACGTTTGAATTGCAAGCTAAAGCATATATATGCTTTAGTTCAAATATCTTGAGATAATAGTGATATACAGTCAAGGTGAAGGACTCTCTAGAAGCTGATGTACCTGCAGTTCAATTTCCTCATCAGGGTTCCTGAACACAGGCATTGGGACTCTCAATGTGTCAAGGGTTCCATATTATATGCCAGGAGTCTTCAAACTTGGCCCTTTTATGACTTGTGGACTTCAACTCCCAGAATTCCTCAGCTAGCCATGCTGGCTCAGGAATTCTGGGAGTTGAAGTCCACAAGTCATAAAAGGGCCAAGTTTGAAGGCCCCTGTTATATGCCATATGTGTTGCTGGCATAATGGGGATCTCTCTGAATCTAGTATTTTTATTTATATGTCGTTAAAGTAAAATTATACTTAATGTGATTATTACTAATTTGCAGCCTGAAAATACTTGACTGACCTAATAATTTCTCTGACTGCAAAAGTTAGAGATTGGAAAATCACTGACTGCAGCCAATTAAGGGGAAGTTGCTGTATAACATTTGGCAATATGCAACTACACCATCTAACAAAATTGCTATGACATAAACTTAGAATGTAATTTGGTATGATATATCTAATGTTTGGTGATGGGGCAGAGAAAAATAAAACTAGTATATCTCTTTATTTCAGATACTTTGCGACAACTGGCCTTTCTGTCTCCAAATCCTTCTGCATTTAGTTTCAAGTACACCAGGATTTGCCCCAAGTTTTGTATGTTTTCAGTTGATTACAGACATTTTAGAATGCAATGGGGGGGCTGCTTATAGTTTGTTTGCTAATCATCATCCAATCAATACATAGCCTTTCTGGCCAAGAGGTGAATACAAAAGACCCTTCAACCACAGCTTGCTTACCTGCCAGCCATAACTCAATACCTCAGTACCTCCTCTTGTCCCACAGGTCCAGGCCTCAAGACCTCAAGACCTAAGTCTTCTCCCTTTTTACAAAGACAAAGAGTGGGGAGGGGGGATAAAATTATAGCATGTCATCATGCTACTGTAACCATCCTTATGGCAACCATCCATTGGTATTAATGTAAGGATACCAGCAATTGTCTCTTTGTTTTCTTTTATTCAATCATACACACATTATTACAATGGATCTGAAGAACTAGGAGGAGCCAAGAATCCCCTCCAACTGCTCTCTACACCATTCTTTAAAACGCAAGGCACTGATACATGATCATTTTTGAAGCAGTATTCATGATCCTGAAGAGGCATTCATATTATATACAATGCCAATGGTATAGTAATATATTCAAAATGTCTTGCAATAACAAGATCTCACTTATAGTGTCATAGAGATTATAGAGACTCATCTTGCACAATTATCTTTATCTGGAAAACATTTCAGTGTTGGTCCTAGATCTTGAAAGTTGTAATCAAACAGTCTTTATTGTTTCTGTACTGAGATGGTTGAAAATTGAGAGATTTTAGATTAAGTTAAAATGTAATTGGTTAGTTTATGGTTATGTGTATAACACAGCCTGTTAAAACTATGAGTTTTACATTCTAAAACCAGTCACAAAATTGAAGTTTGTGATTCTAAAATAGGAATGTGAGTTAAATGTTGGCCATGCCGACTCAGACTGCTAGGAGTTCTGGGAGAGCTTTTGATATCTCAGATATCCTTTAAAAAGATCTTATATTGCAGTTTTCCCAACTTGAGGACTTCTAGATGTGTTGACACATGAGAATTCTGGAGTTGTAGTCCCAAGAGACCTATTGATACCAGACTGAGATAAATGATTCTAGTAACTTAAGAGAATAAATATTTGTATAAGCAAACTCGTTGTTGAGAAGGAAGGAGTACAAGGAGGGGAATATATTCCCTTGATAATAATTATCCATCAACAGTAACTTGTTTATTTTTAATAAGCATAGTAGCACAACTTTTTCAAAAACCCAGAATAAACAAGCAAGCTGAACAGTTGGATATTTGTATAATGTGGTATGGGAAAATATTAAAAATATAATAATTTAAGGGGGGTGTCATGGTTCTGATAGATGAGACCAGTAAAAGCAGAACTCCAAGGCAAGAGGTTTCCTTAAAGAAGATGTTTATTGGCTACAAAGTATCGGCACAGTCAAAAGTGAAACCAAATCTGGAGTTCCCTCCCAAGTATTACAATGTTACAAAGTTGAAGTTCCCACCCGAGCACTATGTAATTATCCACGTTCCCCAATAGAATACTTTGGCGGGCTTTCTAACGGAAGGCTCAGCCTGCCAAAAGTCAGGCAGCAATGACCTTGGTTTCCACAGGATAAATCATTGTTTAGTCTAACCTTAAAACCACTCATTCCCCCCCCCAGTATTATGGCAACTGAAAATGAAGAAAAAATGGCTTCAGCCAAGATCTTTGCAGTGTTGGCAGGGGGTTTCTCAAATTAAATAATGACATATCCATATTACAACAACATGCATATGTGATTGCAGCATGTAGATTAGAATAGTTGAAGCTGTTTTTCTTTCATATCTAATATGTTTGCTTCTTCATTTGTTGTCCTGCAGCTAATACCTAGACACATTTTTGTTAATATTACGTCTAACACAAAATTGGTCTCAGCCCATCCTTCCCAATAACCCTTAGCATTGCCTTCTAGCACAAATAAAAGAACTTTAGCTTTAAAAATGGCTTCTTGCAACAGAAACCTGAGCCTTAGTATTTGCCCAGATCAGATTTAAATGCCAGCAGGTCTACATAGCACTGCAACCCTATGAATCATATGCATTGCAAGAAAGGAGCCCTGAAAATTATAAAACACAAATATTAAATATCAAACAACAATTTTAAGCTCTTGTGATATATTTCTTTTTATTATTATTTTACTGATTTTACTAAATTTACTATAGCCACCCATTCCAGCAGCTCTGGGTACTTAACAAAATCTAATACAAGATAAAACAATCAAAAACACAGACAAAACAATATGTCTATATTAGTTTATATTGGTCAGCCTTATCCTACACCTATCTAGTCAAAAGTAAATCCCTTTGTGTAAAACTGAGTTAATGTTGCATTAACAGTTGCTCTTATATTTTGTTAATTTCTACTTTAATGCTGTTTACTGTTTATTAATGTATGTTTATCCTTTCTTTAAAACAAATTTGAATAAAACTGTCAACTAAAAAGTTCAGTAGCTTTAGTTTGGTCATTATCCTGCATTGTAAACTACTTACAGGATTGGAAATGATATAAGAGAGAAAGAATCTCAGGGGTTACCTTAAGAATGTTAGATTTTAAATGTAATAATAATTTAAAAATAAATGCGAAAAGTCTTAACAGCTCTGCTCAGCAATCTATCTTTTTCAGCCCACATTTGAACTTTATTTTCCTAGGATTTAGTTCATCCATTACAACTGGGATGTCAAACTTGCAACATCACGTGACACGTCGCAACGTATCACGACTTTTTTTCCATTGCCGGCAATGGGGTGTGTGTGGTTTCGGCATGACGCATACAGCCAGTGGGCCACAGTTTGACACCCCTGCATTACAGTATACTGTTTTGTGTGTTATGGGCTGTTCTTAGACCAGGGTCATCTGCAGTGGGAGTAAAGATAGTGGCTTCAAACACTTTCACCCTTTTTTACATGTGTTATGAGTGAAAAAAGGGAGAAGACATTAATTGTATGTACATTTTAACTATTTTGACCCCCAATCACTGATGCCCCTGTCTTAAACATTACAAGATCATGATAATGTTATGTAAAGTTTTGATTTTCTGCATCTCTCAGGATTGGAATTCAATGTTTTTTACCAACTTCTGTGGCTGATATGACTCCCAGAATTTATATAAATCAATATATATATATTTTAACAGTTCTCATTCAGTTTGATGAAAAAGCACTGGCTTTTAAAATGTCTTTTAAAAGTAAAGAGAATTTTGGGAAATTAAATGGATGGGCTATGGTGCACTTGAATTTATGAAGTAGCAAATTAGGTTGTATGACTGTTCCATCTTGCATTATAAATTGTCCTCTCCTGTATCTTCAGCTTCTTTGGCTTGCCATGCTTCAGTTCAAACCTCAGAAAAGACATGCAGGATTTCCTCCCCTTGAGCTTAGAGAGATCTGGGCAGCCAGAGTGTCCTTAGAACTATATCCTTAGAATTATAGAAAAGCAACAGTGGTGCTTTCCATCATCTCCAACGATAAAGCAATGTCAAAAACAACTTAAGAAAAAAGTGAAAGAAATTTTCGAACACCATGATAATAAGGTAGAAAATCAGAAGTCTCTTTCAGTATGGAAGCCTTGAGGAAAGGCAGATTTTGCACTATCCTTAGACACCATCAGATTTTCACATAATATGGTAAAAAAAAGAAAACAGGAATGAGGAGTGCAATGTAAACAAGGAATTTAAAGTTTTGAAATTGCAAGACTTATAAAGGCCAGCTTCAGTAGAAATGTTCTGGTACTGAATGGAAAGTTCTGCAACATGAAAAGCAAAATAGAGATAACCTTGATGGGGTGATTCTGCTCCTAATCTTCTGCAATAGGTGCATCTTTTGGAGTTTCCTGGCTCAGATCTCTTCCTTACTGTTCTTACCTCGCCTTCTGCCCTAAAAGAAACAGCAAAAATGAAACATAGAACAGTATTATTGAGCACATAATGCTCTCCTCCTGAACAGTAATGTGGATTGGAACCAATGACAGAATGCAAGGGAAGACAGTAGAAGCAAAGTGTGGAGACGTGAGTGTCCATTGCTTTGGCCCCTTTCATCACAATGTCGAAAGCAATGTTGCACCATTGCATCACAGGATCCTCCCCTTTTTGGAGGAGCAGGCTGTTTTCAACAGACTGACCAGTTTGACCATTATGCTCCCCCCTCCAGATGCCACTGAGTGGAGTCTCCTTCTGAAATGGCGCCGACTGACATTTGTGCAAGTGTCTTTGAAAACCGCATCTCTGCATCTGTATCTCTGCATTCTGGTTCTTACATGTAGAGACTTCAAAGGAAGCAGAGTAGGTTCCCTTCTGGCTAGACTTATCACAACTGGCGAGATCTGTTTCTTTCCCAACTGCCTAAGAATGCTGCTTGTTAACATAAGCAGACTATTCTAAATGTTACACTTTTTCAAGGGATTTGATTAGTACAATAATTAGACACTGGAGAATGTAACAAGAAAATTGATGTCAGCTGTTGCCCTATCTGGAGATTATAGTTCTTATTACAAGAATATTAAAGAGTTTGTTCTCACAAAGGCTGACCTCAGCATTGGCAGGCAAATTTAATAGGGATGAGGCAGCAAATTGGCTGAGAGAGTGAAGATAAGAAACAAATAAACTGGATTAATTTGATTGAACAAAGCTTGCAAGCACACGTCCAAAGCAAGCATACTTGTGTTGGATTTACAGATATAACCTCATGGCTAGGAGAGGGACAACATTGATTTTTAAAATCCAGGTTGCAAACAGACCCCTCTTGAGGCAGCAATGGAAAGTCACCACTAAGTGGAGGTTCAGGAATGTGAGAGAAATGTTAGCCATGCTTGTAAATGTAAAATGTTTATAAATGATTACTTTTTCCCCAGCAGAAGAATCAGAATTCAGAGAATTAGATGTTCATTTGCCACTTCATAACACAATACTCGATTGTCAATAAAAATATTTTTTTATTCATGGCATAAGACAATCTACACATATCTATATGATTATAACTTTGACCACACATATATTAGATCCACGTCCCTCCTGGTTGGCTAAGGCCTCCCAAGAAGTGACATGTGTTTGGATTTCAGTGTGGGGAACTCTTCTTTGAGAGAAGTGGTTATCCCCCTGCCCCCAAAGAGGTGGTGGTTCTCCCCCCCCCCACTCAAGAAGCTATTACTAGCCTCAGCTAAAGCTAAACTGGATAATTTTCATTCAGTCTCCCACCTTTCTAATTTAGAGAAGGTTGTTGTGAAAATGGTCAAGAAACAGATTCAGAGAATCCTGAAGAAATGGGTTATCATCAAATTGTTTCTTTAATGGAGCAAAACTGAGCAGGAATCATTTGGATTCTACCTTCCATCTCTATTCTGCTGCTGTGCACATAAAAAGTTAAAGTTGGAATAATCAAAGGCCACTCCTTTTAGGAGTATCCATCCTAATTACCCACTGTACTACTTCCAGTGAGCATTACCTTTATCTATCTCGCTAGGGAGGGAGGGAGGGAGGGAGGGAGGGAGGGAGGGAAGGAAGGAGGAAAAAAGGGAGGGAGATAGAGATACCATTTTCCTTCCTCCAATGCCAAATAAGTATTTACTATGGTTCTTTTCATTTGAATCCTTAATGTTTATTAAGGTCTTTTCTCAAAATCAGAACAACTGTGGGGACAGGGAGCAACTTCTGCACCTTTTTGCAAACCCTGGCTAAATTAAATCTTCTTTAATACAAAGGTTTCCATGCCAGCTAGAAGAAGTGTTTTTAATATTGATAGCTTTTAATAAGTAAAAGTATTTTCCTTTACACCAAGTAGAATGGGGCTTAGAGTGAAGAAAAAAAATATGACTTTCATAGTCTGCATACCAAGTTGTCCATGCAGCTGCTTGAGCAGAATCCTGTGTATGTCCTTGAAAAATCAGCCATCACCACATTTCACAATCAGCAAGTTGAATTTGGCAAGGGATTGTTTATTATTTTTTTAGGACATACTATATAACATCAAGGAAGCATTAACCGACTTGAAATAAAAATGACAGCACCTTTTACAAGGCCTCAAGAGGGAACAAATTGTTTAATATAGTAAAGATATAAAATGTATCCTCAAGTTGCATTAAATGTATTCTTGTAATCAAAGCTCTCAGAATTGAAAATTACTGCTATTGTTGGCCATATCGTCAAAAATGTATTTATATAAACAAAGTTACATAGTGCTAAACAATCTCCATATTTAGAGTACAAAGGGAGGGGGACAGGGTTACCTGAATATGATTTAACTAAATAAGAATTGTAAAGTGAAATATGGAAAGTATGCAAAAATCTCAATGTTCAAAATCTGGTTAATGAACTTTGCTGAAGAATTATTGACACTTTTATCACAATAACTTTGTAATACAAAGTGAAAGGAGGAGGAAGCATCCTCAGTCAACCAAGTTTTTCTAGCCTAAATCTGAGGTTAAGAAATAAAAGATGACAACAGACTGCACACCCAATGATATAATTATAGACTCCCCTCCCCAAAACACAAAGAAAATGCATTTCCTACAAATGCTATTTGTGATCATAAATAAAATACTTCTATATGTAATTCTTTTTTTTACAACTCAAGCCATAATACTGTGTGAAAGAAATAAAATTTAATCAAAATTATGTTTGTGTACTTTGAGAATTTTCCTTTTATTATACAAGTTCAAGAATTACATCAATTTTTACGTACGTTCAGAAAATTACTAACCAAACCCAGCAATCAAGCAATGTTCAGACACTTTGGAAATCAATATTGATGCACTACAAAGACTTGGTAATAGTCTGGCAGTTCCACCATCCTCTAGTCCAGGAATGTCAAACTGCCGGCCCACGGGCCGGATGCATCATACTGAAACCGCGCTCACCCCATTGCCGGCAATGGGGAAAAAGTCACGATACGTCGTGCAACATCATGTGACGTCGCAAGTTTGACATGCCTGCTCTAGTCAGTGGTAAATCATTCCTGGAAATGAGCATCTTAGACATGCTGTAGTCAAAACTTAATACATAGGACCCATACTTTCCATGAACCAGGATTATATTAAGCAGGAACTGCAGGCCTCACCTGAAACATACCTAAATCATTCGTAGTACAGATTGCTCAGCTTGAGCTTCCCTGCTTAGAAGCTTTTTTTTCCCTTTAGGAAACTGCCATGTTGGATGATCCAGATATTTCTTCAATAGGCTAGTGGAAAATCAAGGCGAAGTCTAGCTTTGCAGTCCAAAGGAATCACCCTTAATTACGCATCAAAGATCAAGCTGCCTTCTAAATATAAATTGTTCCAAAATGTTTGGTATATATTGGGAAAAATCATGTTTTCTTTTTGTCTTATTTTAAGTTGCATCTGACCCCTCACTGTGAACTCTTTAATAAAGATGCTGAATTGGGAAAAGGAGCTGATTTAATCATTTTGCCTAGCCTGAGTATTAGCTACATGTTAGCTAAAACATGTTGTGCGTATTTATCTGGTTCTTAAGGAAAAAATAGAAGTCTTGAAAAGAGATGTCTTCAGACCTACAGTAGCTTCTCATGAATTCAAACAAAGGTTTACGAATTGTTACAAACCGAAAGAGTGATGGAAGCATGTTTATCTTTAAAATATATAACCTGCCAGCCTGTCCTATCTTGTAGTGATAGAAGTACTGACCTGTCCATCCCCTTCCCCAATTATTACATACAGTACATACTTTCTGATCTTTTTCAGAAATGACTTTGAAATCATGTGTAAATATATGTAAAAATAAATATCATTCTACTAAGGAGAAACAAACAAATTTCAGAATAATTGAGAAGAAATGGGAGGATACTATTTTTGTAAGCTCACACTGATTTCTACTGATCCCTTTTCCAAATGTAGCTCCCCACTTTCTCTCCCTGGTGCCCAAAACTGTCCCCTAACCTGTAGGAGCAGATACTGGGAAAGCAAAACAGACTGCAGTTGGAAAGAGAAGTCAAGACAGCTCCAAAGAACTAGGAAAAAGTTATCCTCAGTTGCTGGAATCTCCCCAAAGATGCTCTCCTGAAATCAGCAACAAGGCAGACTTTTGCCAAGAAAAAAAATAATCATTTCCTATTTAGATGACGAGATAGAGCTTTGATGTTACCAAAAGGTTTGTGGGCATTTTGCTCAATGTGAGATTGAAAATACAAATGGAAGGTTAAATGGGGTAACTCCTCATAATTATAATGGCAAGTAATAGGGAGAACTGTCAAACAGGTTTTAAGAAGCAGACAGTATTTCTTCCCATGTCAACAGTTATTATAGACTCTGATTTTGGATGGTATATGCTGTCCTTGCCAAGGCTGGAGTGATTCTCTGAAAATCAAGAGGGATTGTTAAATGTGTACTCATGTCGATGGCATTTTGGGGACAATTATATTACTGCTCTCTCTTCATGTATTATTAAATGGTAAAGATAAATGATCTTTTTCCTAGCAAACATAGAGAACATATTACTTGATTGGTTGAATATAAATGGGATACTCAACTGAAAACATTCTGATCATGCTTAAAAGTTACAAAACATAAGCATATTGTAAAATCTCCTTTTTGTTCCATTCCCAAAATAAACAAAGTCTCCTTGAGCTTTGTTAGCATAAAAATGCATCCACTTACATGTTTACAATAACATTCATTACAATATATGTACTGCATAATGTGCAATCAAATTACTTAAGGAGATTTCTGTTATATACATATTGATACAATTGAGTTTCTCATTGCAATTGTTAATTAAGAGTCAACAGACAGGGACAAAGTTCTGAGCATAGAAATACATTTACAAACTAATTGCCTGTGCAGAAGAAGGCAGACAATATAAGGAACTTATAAGAAAGAAGATACGAAAAATGCCTGGACTTGGGTTCATTTAGCCTAAAGAGAAGGCTATAAAAAAACATAGTTTTTTTTCATGCAGCTGGATTCATTTCATATTTATTACTCTTTTTAATTTTGTAAGGTCACCATGGTCATTTAACTGAGGTGGCTTACAAATTCAAAAAGCCAACACATAAATTGAAATGGTTGTCTTATAGAAAGCCAGATAAACTTGTTCAGTACTGTCCTAGAAGTTAAGGCAAGAAATAGACTAAATTATAAGGAAATCGTTGGTTGGATTTCAGGAAGATACTATCTGCTGTTCAAAAATGGAACAGACTACCTTGGGTGGTGATGGATTCTCATCCACTGAAGCTGTTTAAACAGAGCCTGAATGACCGTGTTGCAAGTAGTAGATTTCTAAATTGGAAAGGAAGTAAAATAGATTATCCCCAAGGTTCCCCCCAAACCTTACATTCTATGTTCCTATGAAAAAAGTACTTCACAGCATAAGCATTGCACCTATTAATACGTCCTTGAACTGAATGTGTCTGGGATTCTATCAAATGGCATGGTTGCTTTAAGGAATTGCAGACAAATGCCATATTCTCCCCCTGGCACTCCAAAGTACTTTTTTGCCTTTGAAACTGAAGCATCGCTATAGTGTATGTAAAGATGAGGAATATCAATCCAAGCCTGCACAGGTAACAAAACCCATTCTCATCACATTTTATGCATTCTTGCTTATTAGTTTAATTTCTGCTACTTTTCCTCACATAGTGATGCAGAAGCACTCTTTCACATGACCTTATCTTTGCTGCAGTACTTTACCTGACTGGAAATATATAACTGCAGAATTTTGTTTGTACTGCCACTCAGTGGTCAGTGACATAGGAAGCATTATGAAAAGAAAGCTAAAGAATGCATGTTTATGTAGAAGTGATCTAGCACTGATAATGTTACCTAGTTTGGGTAATGAAATGTCTGCAAGAAAACAAACAAGTTTTCAGAAAGCACCAAGGACCCTTTGGGATCAAGTATGAAAACAGTACCTTTCTGTGACTGTCCAGTGCCAGATCAGCAAACTGTGTATTTAGAAGTGGTGTTTCTGCTTATGCCTAAACATTTTTACCAGGTGTTTCAGCCTAGAACCAGGTTTTGGGAGGGTAGAAAGTCACCATAGAAAGCCTTGAAGGAACAGGTCCAGTAATATGCCCACTTGTATGATTTGCATAGGCATAATGCTTTTAATATAGCCATAACAAATTAAATCTTGGTGCCTTTCCAAGCTTTCATTTAACTTGAGTGAGGAAGACAAGATATTAGAATATTAAAAATGTTTTTATAACATAGTCATTTGTGGTTTTACGCAAAGTGTTGAACAGATGACAGAGCAGAATTAATGAAAGCGCTAGAAGCTTTTGAGAGTTCGTTGTATAAGGAGTGCTTGGGAAAAAATGCTCTACAGCTATTATTACAAAGACATTTTTGGCAGTAAGATCTCTTCTACTTTTACCAGGCTTGAGTTAATAATTTGATCTCTGAAGATGAGAATGAAGGAACATAAATTTGATAGTTTTTTAATGGCAACTTAGAGAAACTGATGGCCAAACATTTTCACATTCCCAAAGAATCCATTTTTTAACTTAAAAGCACTCTGCTAAAAAAAAGAAAAAAAGCCACAGTATGATCTTAGGCTATGGAATTGGTGATCATTAACAAACTGTCATGTTTTTTAATTAAAGAATCACTGTAAGCCCTAATCTGTCAAGGTCAAATTACATGTAGATTTCAGTGTGCCCTATGGTTTACAGCAGGGGTGTCAAACTCGCAATGTCACGTGACGTGACGTATTGCGACTCTTTTTGCATTGCCGGCAATGGGGTGGGCCCGGCTTCGGTATAATGAAACCGGCCCGCGGGCCAGCAGTTTGATATCCCTGGTTTACAGGGAAGCATTTTAATCCCATCCTCTTTCCCATCCCCCTGGGCCCTTCCCCTAACATTTTCTCTTCTTACAGATTGGTGGAGGGAATTCTCCAGAAGCAGAAGAAGGATTAAACTACCTGCAGTCAGTTTTACAATAATGCTCTTCTTCCCATTTCTCAGCATTTCCCCCCTATGGTAACAGCATCTGTTTTTTTTCTAAAGTAGTGCTTGAGAATTTCTTTCAGAAAATCTCTTGATGGTTTTTGCAGGATATTACAAATTTATCATTGGCGATGTCAGAGGAAGCTTCTCTACTCTAGCCGTCTGCACTTCCCAACCAAAGAAGGTCTATGGGAAGAGGCTTCTTCTGAGTTCTCTTCTTGAGATTTAATAGCAGTGTGGGAAAATGCCACTGACTGGAGAGCCATTTATCTAATGAAAGGTAAAACATTCACATCCACCCCTTGTTCATCTGTTCTCTTGGAAAGACATTTCAAAACAAAACAAAAATCTTTCATCAAACTGAATGAGAATTGGTGCTGACCTTTTTTTTGTCTGCATGGCACTACTTTGGAAATATGACAAATCTTGGTTTGCATGCCAATTCTTTTACATAAGTTGTCAGTTGGACTTACATATGGTGCAACAGTATTCTTGGATTTTAGAGTTCCTTGATTTTTGAGATTGCTTCAGCTGAACAATGTTCCCGTTTGGGCTTCCAAGAAGTGTTTGTACTGACCCTATTCCCTTCATGCAGCTAATGAAGTTTTTTTTTTCTTATAATGAATATCACCTCGCAATGAACATGTTGCCCTTTCTTTCCTAGACTTCGTTGAGCAAAACCACAATGGTCAAACTTTTAGACACCTGTACCTTCAAGTCCTTTAGTGATTCTCTTAATGGAATTGGCCTTTCACAATTCTTTCAGAATTATACTGGAGAAGCTCTTCCCCTGCAACATGTAATTAAAAACAGCAGCAACAAAGAAGCAAGTACAACTTAGTTGAAACTTAAAAGGCTACTACCGTAGCAGGAACCAATGATTACATTCCTGGGTAAACTGTTAATCATTGTCCTTTGGCTGATAGACATTTATATGCTGCCCTGAGTCGCTTCAATATGTGAGATGGGCAAATATGCTGCCTATCAACTGTGGATTGTCTTTCCCCTGCTTTCTATCATTTTGCAGGCCAGTGCTTACTTAGTGTTTAGTTATTTGCAAATGGAAATAATGTGGACATTTTGTCAAGGAGGTAAATATAGCACTTCCTGTATTTTTTTAGTAAAATTGGAAAGGAAGTAGCTATTGTGCTAACTTTCAGAATTTTTTTATTTCCAACGATACCATTATATTTTATAGTGACTTCATAGGCACTTTAATTTAAGTTTACTTTCATAGTAAACTTTCCCCAGTTTACTCTTTCATTACTTTTCTTCAGTATGTTTTCTGAATGCCCTGAAATATTTAGATCCTATTTTTATTGATTATTTACAGCATCACCAGAATATACCAGCAATACCAATTTAGCCCCAAATACTAGCCTTGTTACACTACAAAAACAATATTTAGGTAGTTGTTTCTTACACTTTCAAAAACCAAATCTTTGCTTCATAAACCATCAGAACCCTATGACCAAGGCACACAGCATAACACAGCTAAAATTTCCACCTCTCTATTTTAGGTGTCTTTATGTGGTCAGATTAGCCTTGATTGTGGTACTGTAAATTCCCACGCTCAGATAACATAAGGCATCTCTAACTTAAGAGGGAGGATATGTCATTGGCTGTAATCAGTTAATCAGTGCTGTCAAAATATTCACCCACCTATTTATGCAAACATATTTGGTTAACTAAGCACAAAGCTTGGGATAGATACAGTATGAGAGCTAGGACAGCATATCATTATTATGGCAGAATGTTTTATTACTATATATACCACAGCAGACTAGCTGCTCTTATGGTTCAGTACCCTGTCAAAGCTCTCAAATATTAATATCATAACAATAAACATTGATCAGTAAATTAATCCATATTAAATTTGGTTTAGCCTTGACTGTGATCAGTTAAAAATAATTCATCGAACAAGTCCTGAGTGAAATTGAATATATATCTTGCCTGGACTACCTGATTTACAGGAGATGTCAGGTGAGAAGAAAGCAAAATTCTAGTTCTGAATTCTGTGGCCATTTCATACATTATTCTGAGGCACGTCTGGATCTGCCACATGCAGGAGGAAATGTTAAGAGCGCTGGAGCAAAACCTCCTATAGATATTTTAGGTAAATGATTGGTGCTCAGAACACTGGACTAGAACTTCCTGCTTTGTGTGTGTGCTGCTGCAATTCAATAGTAATTGCTCAATTACATTCAGTAAATAAACAGAACATTAGACATTGTCATAAATCAGAAGTGTTCAACTGAAACCACTCTGACAGCCATTTTAGCATTTTTATGGCTTCAGGGATGCTATAGTGCTACATTAACTTGTAACAAATTTGCACAGCATCTGAAGGGTAAAAGTGATTCACATCCACCGGGAGTTGGATGCTGGCTGGGCAAGTCCATCAGAATTGACAGAGACCTCGTTTTGCAAGCTTGTTTGGGGTACATTTGAGTCTGGATTCTGAAGAAGTAGGCATGTTTCTCTGGAATGTGAGCTTTGCTATATGTGGATTAGGTCACGGTTCCACCTGATTTCTTGAATGCTACCAAGGAGGTTACAGGAGGCTAGATGTGGACAGTAGACAACGCATCTATAGATGAGGAAATTAAAATAATGGCTTGAATGAAGAACTAGTAAGACCACTCTTCAAGAAGCCATGCTCAACTCAAATATCTTGGGTAATTATTTAGCTGTCCACAACCTTCCCTTTCTATGGAAGGTTGTGGAGAAGTGGTAGAGCTATAGTTGGAGGGAGCCCTGGAAAGAGCACATTATGTAAACACTTATCAATTGTGATGAAGGCCCTGTATGAGATGAATATTGCATTGATCATTCTTGGCAATGGGATCTGTAGTGAAATTGGGATAAACTGTTTTGGTCCTTTGGGTTTTTCAAATTGCTTTCAAGACTATTGTGTATAGTAGCCTTCTGGGCTGGCTCCAAAATTTCAGAGTGGGGGAGATTGAAGTTTGGATTATTTTTCTCTATGTAGCTATTGCTCTATTGCTTTTATTCATTTTGTCTTTCATGTCACAGTATTTAGCCGCCTTTGCCTTCTTCCTAGGGCTGAGAGAGGGTGACTGGCCCAAGGTCATCCAACAGGCTTCATGCCTAAATTAGGACTACAACTTACAGTCTCTTAGTTTCTAGTCTGATGTTTTAATTACCACCTGAATCTGGCTCTGTTATGCAATTTACTTGCAGTGATATTTCATTACTGTTAAGAATATTTAATAATGTGTATATGATGTGTTTGTCTATGGAACGGGTGTTAAACTCGATCACGTCATGTGACATATCGTGACGTATCATGATTTTTTTTGTCTTTGTGGAGCTGGGGTGGACATGGCCTGCACATGATGCATCTGGCCCGCGGGCTGCCAGTTTGACACCCCTGGTCTATGGTATACAGGTTGTACCAAACTTCAGGCCCCTAGACCACATTAAATTACATTAATTGTTCAAATTAGTTTCCATTTTCTTCTAAACCCTCCCTAATTCCTTAGATGTACGACTTTTCTAAGTATAGTAATATTCTATCTGGAAAAAAAAGGTTAATTCATAAAATTAAGAAACCATATTATGATTGGCCTCTAGGGCCTGACCTTTGGTATACCCTGCATGTATGTGTTGTTATGGACTCTGTGAACAATCTAAGCTACTAAAGCAAGCTATTTTTGTTCCATGAAACAGATCTCAGCAGTCAATTTGGCTAAACAACTTGCCTGATAAATAGGCCAGGTGTACATTTTATTTGGCAGCACATGCATCCCCATATGATTAATCATCCTATATAATTTCAATTAATAACTCTCCAGCTGGATGAGCCACTACAATAACAAAACCTCAAAGGGACTTATAAAATAAAGTATATGAGATAATTAAGGAGAAATAAATTTAATAAACATATGTCATGTTTGATGCCCAGTTCATCCTCCCAATATCTCTTGGGTAAAAAAGGCATGAGAGTATAATACAGCCATTTTGTGCCCCATATTCAGACTAAGAACTCAGAGGAATACAACTCCTTTGCTAATATGATTGGGCAGCTTTCTCTGGCAATTCTTGAATTTGGGCAGCTCATGAAAGCAAGTCATTACCAGGGTAGAAATCAGATATAATGCCCAAGCAGCTCTGGCATTTCTTGCAAATTCTTCAATTATGAATATAGCGCATCATTGACTGGATGTGCCTGGGACTTGCTCCACAGGATCTTCTGATAAATGACAGTTTAAAAAGAATGCTTTGGGGCTAATCACAGCTCAGAAAGGCTTTCATGGGCAGATTGTCAAAACAAATGATTTTGCCATCACAGCATCTTTTAAAGCAGAATGTCAGCTGTTGTATTTCAGAGGCTCAAGGTGTAGTTTGTACAAAGTTAACGGGGTGAAGGAGAGATGTATCATTTGAAAAGATGATTAGGGAAGTGGCAGGTTTTAGGCTAGAGAGGCACAAACATAAGACTCCTGACTATGTCCCCTTCCCAAGTCTTGTGTGTGGTAGATTGCCACTGAACTGTACATTTTAATATGGCAGAAGGGGGGGGGGGAATCTACAACAATTTCTTTTGCTTTTAATTTGTCCTTTTTGACATTCTCATTACCCAGCAATAAATGAGGCAGAGCTGCAGTTAATTAATATTGCTGCTATTGGTGTGATTGTGATTAGTTAATCCAATTGTGGATATTTTAATTTTGTTTTACTGTATATACACTATGCAATCTAGAATCATTTTATTGAGCATGGGAATGAATGAATGAATGAATGAATGAATGAATGAATGAATGAATGAATGAATGAATGAATGATGCTTTCTATAACCTTATCCCCCACCCCATGAAATATGAGTTAGAAGTTTATTGGAATACTGATTGTTCCAGCTGTTACTGTAGAGATGAATATTCCTAAAGATTAATAAAAATGTTCTTGAGCTGAGTTTGAAATGTGCCATGTGACATGGATACATTCGTATCATTTTCCTGGCAATAATGTGGAAGACGTTTGTCCTGCCTTCTTCCAGGATATTCTTAAAACTTTTCAGACTACACTTCTGGGAATTCCTGATGGTTCCCTATCCAAGTATGCATGAGGCCCAACTTGCTAGGATTTTTTAGATTAGCCCTGAGTTGGGCATTCTGGATATATTGGAAAGTGTACTGAACTGAACATTTTCAAAGTTATTTTTGCAACCCTTCTGCCATTTGCTTGAGAAATTTTCAGACTTTAAGTGAAATCTGCCATGAGCACTCAATTCAATGTTTTTCCAATGGAGTATTTCAAAGGAAATCACCAACTGGAAAGTGCTTTCATCTTCATTTCTCATTTTTAGGTACCTTTTACTGGCTTTTAAATGTTTATTTTGCTTTGGCAATGAGTTCATTTCTGCTCTGCTCTCCCCCTCCCCACATTTCTACAGAAAGCTATCAAGCTTGCAGGCTTATGGTAATGTTTGGTCTTTGGAGCATGACAAATCGTATATTTTTCCTGCATTGAAATGGTAAAGCAAGTTTGATTCTATTTTTAATTACCTTATAAAATGACAATGTATATGCAATTAAAATGAAAATCTTGCACTGCATGATAGTCATAGATTACTATTTATTTCATTTCGTAGCCACAAAGAGAAAGCTAAACTATGAAGATACTGGGGAACTGTATTAAAGACAAAGTTCTAATTATAGAGATATTGTCAGGAGTACCCAAGGAGGCATGCTTCTCCAAAGAATAACTTTTTTCTTAAATTATTTAAATTTTCTTGCTTACATCAGCAGTCCTTCTTGATTGCAGTTTGCCCATCCCAAATATAAGATATGGCTAAATTGAATTACCATAAAAGAGAAAGACATTTATATCTGTATAGAAATTTATATCTGTGCTGCATTTTTAAATCAACTGAGTTGGACAGATACAGCCTGGTCTTCGTTTCACATCTTTCTTTTAGATGGATAATATCAATTGAATTCCAGTTTAATTCTATAGTAAAGGTATTTCCACTCAGATAAAGGTACAGTCAGATTTTATAAGCATAATCTTGATCTATTAACAGAATGAATAGTGCCTCCAATCCAACTTTGAATTTTATAGGCCATAAAAATCAAGACAAAATGTCATTGAGATTATTGCTCTTTTTATGAGAACTCACTATGTTCAGTTTCTGTCTTCTAAAATTTATCCCATGCCTTGCACAAGCTTTTCTCTACCACTTATTTAATTTTAAGAAAGATGGAAATTCAATATACAATAAGCAAGGGGGAAAGTACCTATTGCAGAGAATGAGCAGATGCTGGCAGCCTTTATTTAGCTTTTAAATACTGGGTGCTATTGCAATGGAACTATTCGGAAGAGAAAACAAAAGCAAGCAATCTAGAAAATGTATTGTCTTACAGAGCAGTTTGGAAGTGGCAGACACTGGTTTTACCACAGCTTGTCAGAGTTGTCAGTAAGAATCAGATCTGATGATTGGTAGAAGCCACAAAAAGGATAATTTGTCCCAGGTTAAAAGGGAATCTCTTTGCAACATTATATTGCTAAACTGAACCTCTCTCAATTCAGGATCTTCCAAATGTCTTGGAATACAACTCTCAGGCTAGCTGGAAATACTGGTAACTGTGATCTCAACACATCTAGAAGGGGCCAGGTTGCAGTCTCTTTTTTGCTTCCCCATCTCTTTCATTTTCTGTTTGTGAGAGTTTTAAAAAAAAATGCTCCTGTCTTTTGTTGGTAGCCAGTGCAACTTTGTGTCTTAAATTAATTTAACTTCTTTAATAGTAAATCTCATCAAGATTTTTAAATTAACACCTTCATTCTTTTCAAACATGCGAGGAAGTCCATTTGCCTCATTCATTCTTTCTACCCTGGCTATTCCCATATTTCTTTAAAGATTGTAAAGGAAAAATTCTGATAGGGCTAGAGATGAGTTCTAGCCTATTGATTGAAGTGCAGCATATATTTGCCTGGAGCAACTACTGATTAATGAATGGCATTTACTTTATTCATAAAGAAAATCTCAAGTAGACTATATGAAA
Organism: Azemiops feae; assembly: GCA_023970755.1. Classification (NCBI taxonomy): domain Eukaryota; kingdom Metazoa; phylum Chordata; class Lepidosauria; order Squamata; family Viperidae; genus Azemiops; species Azemiops feae. The sequence goes on along the minus strand of JALGBA010000269.1, from coordinate 872,427 downwards.
GCTGAGGAACTAATGTTAAATGAAAACAAAATCTTCTGCAGCACAGTTATTCTCCAAGGAAAAGTTATTTCAAATCCTTCTGTATATAATTCTTGAAAATAGCAATTGGCATCCCTCTAGATGTGTGGACTTCCACTCTCAGAATAATACAGATGTTGATAACCAACACATATGATCTCTCGAACCAGGAAAAACAGCAGCTAATATTGCTACATCACCTGGCATTAAGTGAAAACCTAGTAATGGTATGTAGAAAAATCAAGACGTATGTCAATTTGAGCGTTCAGTTTTTACTTTGTCTACCCTGAATCCTTTGTGATATAAGAATATTTTAAAAATTGTTTATTCTGATTTGCCATTCCACCTGCACTGCAGCTGAAAATCTGAACCAGGACAAACCAGATTTGTCAGGATGACTGGCTGCAAAATCAGACATTTTGTTTCAGCTAAATTAGCGATTTTCACATAAGCTTTCCCCAAAACTGCTGCTCTCCAGATATATTGGGACTCTAACCTGCATAATTTTCCTGAATTGGAAAATTTGATGACTTGCCAAGGTTTCAATCAATATTTCCTAGCCTAGCCTAGAGAACCAAAGTCTGAACATGAACCTTCCATAAGAGAAATATGTCCTCCTCTCCTGAGCGTTCAGTCTGTCCACACTATCCAGTGTGCAATATTGAGTCCAGATTGCCCCGTGATCACTATCCCTTCCTTAAAGGCATTCACCCACCTTTCCTTGCATTTTTGAACTTACATTTTGAATAGATCCAATAATTAATGATTAAATCCTAAAGATACTTCGAGTTACCATAATCCTGCAAGTCAGCTTGCAGATGTCAATAGAGTAAAACACAGTTGTGCATGTAAAGCAAATGTGGAAGGGGGGGGGGAAACACCAAATGTTCTTCCAATTCACTAAAAGAAAGAGACAAAGCTCATTACATGTGTGAAAGCCATGTTGAGATCTAGACTGAGACACTCCAGGAGTTCTTTGATTATATTTAATTATTCTTTTCCAAACCAACTGCCAGCTTTTTCATTCGCTTCCTCTTCAGCTGCAAAATATCTTGTCTTCATTCTGGCAGCAAGGAGAAATCATTGAGGCATCTTGCAGAAAATACAATCCATCAGCGAAATAATCCAAGATTACAAGAAAAAGCTGACAAGGAAATCCTGATTTAATTAAACTACATGTCAATTAAAATCTTGATTTGAAACCAGTCGCATTCAGCAGCTCTGCTACAAGGAAAATCCTTAAGTCGGGAAGGATGCCAAATGTTCTTCCTTTTATTCTTGGGCATATTGGTAAGAAATCTAGGCTTTTGAATGAATAATGTTGAATTTACATGAAAGGAAAACCTACTTTTACCCAGCTGTTACTACTTGTTTTTCTTTGCAATAGGAGGTTCGTTAAGAATATTGCAATAGAGGGGAACAATGGCTGGCGGTTTTGTTAGCTAAATGTTCAATTTTTTATAAGAGAAATATTTGTATTTACAGTCATCATTTGGGGCAAATACACCATTTATCATTTTCCTTTTCTGAGTACCATGGAGCCCTTTGCTTCAGCGAGTGGGGGGAGTGCATTAATGTGCTGCTTCGGCAATTCCAGCAAAGAAATGAAAAATCTGCAGCTTTTCTCCCCAGCCCTTTCCCCCTCCTCTCTCACTCCTTCATTAGAATGCAAAGCTGGTAGGAGATTCCCTCCTTCCCTCCCTCGCGGAAGGGCTGTTCCTTTAGTGAAGGGTTATTCCTTAGCGTTTCTATTTATAGATCCACTTTCAGCTGCTGCAGGGAACTCACCATTTGCCGTTCAGCAGTTTTTATGCTCAGCTGGTCTCTCGAGGTGTTAAAACATTTTCATATATCTTGTGAATGACAGGGCCGGGGTGAGGGGCAGCAGCAGCAGCCTTTTTTTTTTTTTTAAGCCTATCAAATCTCTTTCTTGTTCTGCTCTTTCTGGTTTATTTTTTGAAGCTCAGTGGGAGTTTCCATCAGTAACTTGGCAGTCTGTTGGAGTGAGGGGGGGCTTCCCAGCTTGTTTTGGAAGGTATTTAAAATGCCAACTGTTTCAGGAAGATTCGATGCCCCTCGTCATCAAAGAAACAGGAGAGAGAGAGAGAGAGAGAGAGAGAGACTAGCCCGAAGGGCAAGAAATTTGATTCAAAATTTCTTTTTCAGAGATGACTGATCATTTGATCATCGTTGTATTGCAGGCAGGCATCCATATCCTGGAATAATGCGATTTTTGCCTTTTTAACAAACCAGCTTATTTCAGTGATCAAATCACATCAGGCATGCTGCATCGCCAAAGTGATGTAGAGGTGGGGAACAGCCCTATTGATTTTGGCACTACACTTACGCATTGCTCAAGAAAATCTCAAGGACAGAAAATGTATCAATGTCACTTCAGAAAAGAATTACTGAAATAAGAGGTCGTTTAAATTATTTTAAAAAGAGGACATGGTGACTTAACGAATTTCCACTTGCCATGGTATTGGATTTTAAACAAAGCCCATTACTGACTGCTGCACTGTACCAGCTCTAGAGGGATGGTGGATAGAATCATTTTGTTCCTACAGAAATCAATTGCCAGAGTCTCAGGGTCAAGACAGGCTGAAATCTTTTGAAGGGGATGAGGAAACACTTGGGGGCTCTGTAGTGTCAGAGGTATCATGGAAAGACAAGCAAGTGGCTCATGAACCATTAAAAAAAAGACCCCAAACAAAAAATCAGGCTGTGGAACTCACAGTCTTTTGTTTTTATACCATTTTTCTCAATGGCCCAAGACCAAACAGGCGATACATTAAACTCCAATTCCCTTGAAGGAAAAAGCAGGAGACAGTAATCTTCCTGCCCAGACAATGAGAAAAACAGGAAGGACTTTGATCACACAGTTATGGGTGCCATTTTGTCTTTTTTTTTTTTTTAGAAAAAGAAATTCCTTAACCTCTTGAGTCCTTTTTCAAATAGAAATACATAAAAACTCTGCAATTGCTGATTTAAAAAAAAAAAACACCTTCATTATGCCTAGCCATGAAGAAGCAGGGTTTCTAAAGGAATTAGCTTCTACTTACTACTATTCTGCCATAATTTAAAAAATAAAAACTGGAAGTGGGGTAACCCTTCCAAATATGATCTTCCAAGACAATCAACCAAGTCAAGGCAGAGGAAGGGTCTGAATTCTAAATAAGAAATCTCGTATTGTTCTGCAAAATACAACAAAGTACCCATTTCAAAAAATAATAATTGGTTGCAGCCAGAGAACACACAGAGGCACAAACATTTCTTTGTCTTGGCCCCATTCAGCCATTGGGGTTTGGCCTTATGTAACCCAAAGAATATTGTGGACCTTTGTCCTATAGTGTCACGGTGCTTAACACAGGATAGGTGAATTTACTGGATTTCTACTTGTCATCTAAAAGAGATCATGATAATTATTTCTTCTATTGCCATGAAGTATTTGCATATCGGCATCAAAGGTCAGGATTTGTAATTTGCTTCTTCACTCAGTAAAGCTATGCTGTTCCCTAGCTTCTCTTCATAAAGAAGTCTTGCCCTGAAAATCAATGGGAGGGCAACCTTAATATAAAACTGCCAATTAAGTGCAGTGCTAGAAATGTCTCCAAGGTAGACAGCTGCAATTATTTTTCTAACTGATACCTTGGGGAGAGGAAGAGTGGGAATGTAATATCCATAAATCTATGATTCACAATGAAATTGGCTGTCTTCTCCCTCATGTCACATTTACATGAATGCAGGACAATCTGATTTTGAAATCCAGCTGTTCTACTGTGTGCTTCTCATTTATTACATTTCCTCTATTTGTTATAGCTCTTTCCCCAAGATCTGTACTCCTGTTTGGAGTTATAGGATCATGGTGTGCATGCATGTGTGTGCATGCACATCCATACAGAGACACAGAATTATAATAATAATAATGACACACTCACATGTTGCACTTAATTTGGTTCCCATGCATTACTGTTGGAAGTCAATGAAAGAAAGAATGTGCATTTCTAAGTAATCTAGGTACAGGTAATTCATGAGCTATTGATGATTCTACATTTTATCATGGCAACATTCAATAATTCCTTCATCTATTAAACTGAAAAAGGGAAATGCAGATAGAGGATTGGGTGATTCAGGTGTCCCCAAATTCTTCAGCTCATTAGCCCCTTCACAAAGTTTCAGACTGTTCATCAATAATCCAAAGCATTTGTTCTATGAAAATAATTTAATAAATACTACTTTAAAAGTAATAACAATAACGACAACATTTGGAGAACCCTGATTAATTCATATTTCATTTTTCATTTAAAACATGCAAACATATTCTAAGGAAGTGCTTGCCATGATCTAAGTAAACTTTAGATTACCTTTCCCCAATAAAAGAGAATATTTGTAGTTTAGGGTTGAATTGTGGGGTGCTTGGTGCTCTCTGAGCTTGGTGGTTTCTTGTAGATCTTTCACTACCAAACTTGATAATATCGCCAGGGCTAGAAGAGAATAAGGTTTGCTCTTATTTTTATATACAAGTGGCTTGCCCTGCTAGTGTTGGTGGGAGTGTTCTTGGTGGTTCCTTGATTAAGCTGTTGTTTACTGTTTTTATCTGCATTGGTAGTTCCTTGATTGGGGTATTAACTACTTTTAATTGTTGGTCTAGTGTTAATCTTGATGTTAATCTCTGCTCATACAGATGTTGACTGTTGATGGGAAGGTATTTTTGGTCTTTTTCTTTCCTTTTGAGCTTTTTGATTGTCTGATTGATTGTTGAGTGGTATGTAGATATTGTTTCTCTCTATGTGCCTGTTGATGGCCGATTTGCCTGAGTGCCAGACCTCCAGGAATTGGCTTGATCTAGGATGCTCACAATTTCCCAGTTGAAACTACGGTTGAATCTGTCTATGTTTTCAGGAGTTTTAATCATGCCTTCTGACTGCTACCGGTAGTTGGTGTTCATGGATGCACTTTGCTAATCTTCTGTCTATTTATCTTACATAGTAGCTGTTACAGTCCTTAAACTGTATGTTGTAGATGACTCCTATTTTTTTCTTCTGAGACTTCTGAGTCTTTTGGTTTACTTATGATGTTTTAGAGGACTTTAGTTGGTTAAACCTAACTCTAATCAACTTCCAACCAACTTCAAGCCAGAGCCACAAGGCTAGGGAACCCTCAAACTGACTATTAGTTCCATCTGGGGAGTGCTCCGACAGTTAGAAAATCTTCAGATTCATGTAGCTCTAAAACTCACAGGCCCTCAATCTTGCTTGGATTGAGTCAAAGCAAGTTCTTCCCCATCCAAACCCCAGACATTCCAGACACTGGGAAAGAATCTTGATGTAATCACTTAGACAGGCCAGGATAGAAATGTAAAGCTGCATATCATCAGCATATTGATGATATTTAATCTAGTGCCAATGGAAGACCCATGAGGTTTGTTAAATGTTAAATCAGAGTGGATAGAGAGGAACCTTGAAGAATCCTTCAAGGTAGGGATATAGGTCTGGACCTCTTATCACTACCCCTACCACAGCAACACTAACTAGAACCAGACTAGAGAACCAGAGAACCACCACAACCCTGTTCCCCAGTCCCAATTCCCAGTTCCAAAGCAGTCCTTGAAAGATACAATGTTTGATTGTGTCAAAAGTTGCTAAGAGATCAAGGAGAACCATCCCATTATAATTCATCTACAAGTGCAATAAATGCTATCTCAAAATTATATCTCATTCTGAAACCTAACTGGAAAGAGTCCAGATAATGCATTTCCCCCAGGCTTCTCTGGAGTTGCAAACTGACCACCTTCTGACCAACTTTCCATAAAAAGGAACGATTGGTGACTGAATGAAAATTGTCCAGAATTGATGTAAGGAAAATTGTCCAACGTCAATGGATCCAGGGATGGTTTCTTAAGATCAGTTCCTTAAGGGTAGACCACAACCTCTTTATGAACTAATAGAATCATTCCTTTCCTGAAGGATGTATTCACCATTGCCTGGATTCAACTATTCAACATTTTCCAGAGACCTTAATTTGGCAGGATCTAATACACATCTGATTGCAGTTACATTGTCCAATGATGTTGTAGACATTTCTTCCACCACTTCAACTCCTGAAGTACCTCTGGAAACCAGAGAGCTTTCTGGGATTCACAGGCAGAGAGAGACCATACAAACATATAAAAACAGGGATCCCTCATTAAGCAGCAGCTGTTTAAGCCTTTCATTCTATTCCCATGCTACCTTTTGGCCCATAAATATTATTTTGGAAATAGCATCCCAAGGCTTTCTTTTCCAAGTTCATTAGATCATGGTGGCTATGCCATGTATACTTTGATGTCCCCATACAAGAAAGCTTTAAATGTTGAATATGCAATCCCCTTGAAGCTGAATTGCTGAGAAATGTTCTGATTGAAGTGTGCTTCACTACTGGTACAAAGTTTTCATTATAATTTTCATCATATTTGAGGGAGTAGTCCTTGGCAACAAGTCTCATTTTGTAACACTGGATGTCCCATTCTGCATCTCATTTAATAGTGAAAGCCTATATGGATCCATTGTATCATTGTGAGATTTCATGTTTTATTCTTGTGAAGGGATTCAGTATCTTGTCTAACAGGATTTAGCCACTTGTCTTTTCAGTGTCTGGCATCCTTTCTATGTATTTCCTTGGAAAAGAGCTTATTGTCTCATCCTCTCTGGCTTATTGAGAATTATTGTCTCATCTTCTCTGACTCTGGCACGTTTTTTAGGTGGCAATCTCATGTTAGGTCTGTTTGAGACCTTGCCTCTTGTAAAGCCTTCTACTGACCTCTGCTTCTGGTTGTTAGGGCTGCATTTCTAAGCTTTCTTAACAGTAACAGTATAGCAGAGTTGGAAGGGACCCTGGAGGTCTTCTAGTCTAACCCTCTGCTCGAGCAGGAGACCTTCCTGAGTATCAAAGATCATTCCCATTTCTTCCTGTTTCAGATGTTGCTGCCTTGATTCTTCTGTTCAGATCTTTAACTGAAATCTTCCTATTTCATTAATATTTGGTTTTTGCTTTTCCTCAAAAATATGCCATCCTGCTGTGTATCTTTGCAGTCTTTGGGATAGGCTCAAGAACTTTGTGTCCTTTGTGTCCTACTTCATATCCTATAAATTATAAGCCTATGCTTTGAATCAAAACACATTTTTGTGTTTTACATTTGGTTTGGTTCCCATTCCACAGTTCAAATGGTGTTGCATCTTTGTCTTATAAGTACTCCATTCTACTAGTAAGTTGCAGGCTTCATAAAATTGCTCTATCAACCCAACATTGAAAGACTTGCTTCTGATAATTTGCAATAACATTTTATTTTTCTCTGCTGTGAACCCATTTTATTCTCGAGTATAGGGATTCCTTTTCATTGTGTTTTGTTTCCTGCTGTGTCAGGTATTGTTCAGTTTCTTTTTCAGGGTACTCACCCCTATTATTGGTACACAAAGTTTAAGTTTCCTTCAGAATATATTGCTTGCTCGTGTAATGTATTCTTTTAGCTTTTCCAAAATGTCACCTTTTAAAAATACTGTAGGTGAAAGAGAATATATTTTGAAAAATTATCAGTCAATGTCAGGAGCTAAGAATAATGCTCCTCATCAATCTGAGTGATTTTATCTAATGATATTTTTATACTTTTTCCTTAAATGACCAGTATGTGATACATTTACTTTAATCCTTTGCATGTTCCTCTGGAATCATACATACTTACAGTATCTTCATTTCCTTTTTTATATTTACTTATTCTTTTTGAAACACATTCTATACTGCTGTGCCCAAATTTCCTGGTTTTAGAAAATCTTGATGTCAATGCTCTTCTGCAATATTTAATTTCATAGTTATATGCTATATTTGATAAAGGCAGTCCATCGCAAAATTCCTTTATATGAACAATTCATTCTTTATAAATCAGGCCATAATTTTATTTGAAAATAATTACACAGTCACACGTGTAGCTATTTTTATATTTAATGACATTTCCAAAAATGCCATGTAATAGGTATCATTACTTGCATTTATTTCTCATTCATTTTACAGATTGTCAGAAGGATTAAAACACCTTCTCTTGGTTTATTCCAAGCCAGAAATGAAGCACACCAGGCAATCAGTGGAGAGTCAAAAATATATTTATTCACCCATTGCTATGAGTGAGTGGCCATAAACATTTCTTTGTTTCCATTTTTATAGAGTTCTGAAGTTCATAAATGTAGCCAATAATTATCAGTGAAATGGAATACATTGGTTTATTACAAATAATCTTAGACATAGAGACGATGCCTCCTTATTTATAGCTATAGAAGCATTTCTATCTAGAGCAAAAAAACCCAGCTGTTTTTCTATACATAAGATATGCATGATTTTGGCTACATGATGTCTCTGTTGTTTCTAGTGGAGAAGCCAGGTAGCTAGCACTGATCATATTACCTAGTTAGGGTAACAAAATGTCTGCAAGAAAACAAAAAAGCTCAGAGAGCACCAAGCACCCCTCATTTCAACCCGGAACTACAAATATTCTCCTTCATTGAAGCCAGGTTTTATACAATGACATTACTATTGCCTTTTTACTGCTACCTATACAATGTTTAAATCTTTAAGACAAATATTCAAACAATATCAAAAATTATGTATTGTTTTTCATGCTCTACTTCCACAGTATGCTCATCTGCAAAATATATGAACACTTTATAAACCACATTTCATTGAGTGCCGGAGGTCAAAAAGTGGGTGGGGGAGATGGGGGAACTGATGCACCTCTGCCATCATAAGTGCAAGCAGGGAGCCAAACCTGAATTTGATCACATGACCATGGGCTGATGATACAACTGCATAACTTTGGAAACCGAGCTTAAGTACTATTTGTTTAATGCTGTCATAACTTCAAACATTTGCTGAACAAGGCCTTGTTAGGTATTGTACTTAATTGGCTAACATTACAATAAATATTGAAACTGCATTAATATTAAGAAGTACAGTGGGTATTAACTCAAACCTGAGTTCAGTGGAGTATATTATTATCAAACTTTATCGACTTGAAACCTTTTTCCTCACTGAAGAATAGACTAAATTAACTTTTTGTTAATTGCTTCTGATTGCCCAATTAGAGTGGAAAAGATTGAGTTCCCTTCAGACTTTCCCTCTTCAACGTCATCCATATTCCAGTTTGTTTCCCCTTCTGTGGAGTAGTACCCTCTCCTTCCCCCTCCGCCCCAAAATCTGGCTTGCTTCACTACGATTGGGATTCAGAAATGCAATTAAAATTTGGTTCTTTTGATAGGGCGATGTGTGGGAAATAAATTGAGAAATATTCTCCTGTGTCTGAATATTGATTATATTAATGTCTATGGCTCCTCACCGTAGGAACACATTGCTATCTTTTTGTTCAGGTTACTGTTGAGTATTTATTGGGTCAAAAAATTGGGGGGGGTTTGCTTTATTCACGATATATGGTAGGTTTATAAGTCATCTGTTAGTGATTGGAGCAGGAAAATGATAAAATAAACAAACTTTGACATTCCTGGTGATTGGGTGGGCTAGAAATTTAATAAATAAATAAATAAATAAATAACATACCAAGTACTTATTAAAATACATGAACAAACTGCATTTTTTTATGATCAGGAACACACTTCATTTAATTTACTGAATTATTTAAATATTCTTTACGCTCAAATGGAACCAGAAATAAAAAGCAAGCAAATAAGTTAAAGTTGCAAACTATATCAGCAAAACTATTCATGCACCCTCAAAAAGCAGAATCAATTCTATACCGAAATATTTTACAATCAATCAGCTATCATAAGTGTCAGTGCAAACCCCAGTAAACATCAGAACTGAAAATCAAGCAAAGATGGGGCCTCTCTTATGTTCTAGGATAGTGACAACCCTTATGTAATACACTGGTTGAGAAACCACTTTTTTAAGTGCTTAAATATTTAAGTGTTGTGGGCTCCTAGGTTTTCTTAAATTGACTCCTGGCATTTTATTTAGGTTTTATTACTCTGTGGATTTTGGTGCTGGAACCTACAAGAGAGCTTCCAAATAAGGATGCTAACTCTAAAAGAAGGCAGTTGTTTGGATATCTGGCTTCAAACTAAAAATCATGGCTTTATAGGCAAAAACTAGCAGAGTGAATTGTGCCTAGAAAGAAACTCGAAGCCTATGCGCTTAAAAATGAACTACTTAATATAGTATACTTGCAAAAAACAACAACCAAACAATTTAATTGTAGCATTATGTATAAGTTGCTGGTTTAAGCCTTAAGGGTAAATTGTATAAAACACATTATATTAAGCTAAGTAGGGAGAAACGAAACATGGATCATTGTGGAATTCTGGAGAAGTTGTGGAGAACTGAAGACAACTCTGAAAAAGCAGAGTCCACAACTATGGCAAAGACCAAGGAACAGGTGAGTAGACTGGTTCCGTGGAACCTCTACAGATATGGAGAAGGCAGATGTGCTCCTGAGGGCTGCTCCTTCTGAGGGGACTCTAGGACTGCAGTTTTCTGTGGGTCTGAGCATTAGGAGATGAAGGGATTCTTGTTTGTAATTGCAGAGGTGCTTGTTAAAGGTTCGCACATCTCACACTCTAATCATTTTTTGGAAATTGCTTATTAAATATTTTAAAGCTATTAGAGACCTTTGAAACTACAAGTTTGAAAACTCTTCAGTGAGTTTATCATCAACTCTGAACAAAAGAAAAAATAATTATAAGCTTAAGAACTTAAAAAATCTGAAATAAACAACAAAATCTAAGTAAGATGTTGATCTTAGAAAGTTATAAACATAGTATGGGTCCAGGTAAATGTGGAATATTGCACCTTTTATAATAGGATTTTGGAATTAATTATAAAGAACCAACAGCTTCTCTTGAGAAATAGATCTGTTTTGATTTATGGAAGACTTGACAAGATAAGCAATTTCATGGTTTAAAATCTGGACCCCAGAAGGGGATTAAAAATTTTAGATGGAGGGAAAAATACAAAGCCTATACAATACACCGTATTATAACAATGGAAATACTGCAGGAGATTTTTGAAGAATAGAGTCAGAAATTAGGGATGGAATACAGAATGCAGAGATAATTGTAACCTTAGAGGGGGTGAAGAGTAACTAAATTTGTTCATACTTGTTATGAAGGTTTAAAACTTTTTATACGTCTTTTCTATTTCTTTATTATATTATAATTCTTTATTATATTCTTACCATTTTTTCTTTCTTCTCTTTTTCCTTATTTTTTCTTTCTATTCCCTTCTCTTTGTTTATAGATTTATACACACTCACACACAAACAAACAAACATACATGATTAAATGACAGGATCACTGTGACTAGATCTGCTTTCTCCATGAAATGGCTACCCAAAATACTCCTGGCTGTTAGCAACTATTTTGGCATCCAAAAGTAGTGCTGGATCCAGCAGTTCCAAAACTGCAATCTCAACTGAATCTTAGATCCCATAATTGGGTATGGAGAGGAGCCGTGTCATTCTATGGTAGGCAAAAATCAAACGTTTGGAAGCAATTTTGCAACAACAACAAAAAATAATAGCTTTTGTGACCTACCACAGACTTTATCACATGCATAAAGTAGCCAGACTTACGTAGGATTTAAATTAGGATGGGATGGAAAGATAAAAGGGAAGGGAGGACAGGCTGGTTATGCAAATGCAGATTACATGTGAGTCAGATTGCAAGTACCTTCTGAATTTGCAATTGTAATATATTTATTGAGACCTTCTGTGATGCCCTGAAACCTTTTGATGTACACGAATTGAGCAGCTCAGTTATACTGCTGAAGTTCTTTATTCCAAAACAGCTACTTGGAGATCTGTAATGGAGTGTCCTGAGAGATTAAAATCCTGTAATATTATTTTGTCCTTGTTTTGGGTCATGGCACTGCAGAAAGAAGCATCTGGCCAGCTTAGCTACTCTTAAAAAAAAAGTAAGCAGAATCAGACCCAGTTAGCAGTTAGATGACTACTTCCATGAAATTTCAGCTCTAGGATAGGCTGGGAAGTCCAAAATGATACAGTGGAAAACATCAATGTCAAACCACTTCTCTATTGTTGTCAAAATCTTCACAGACATGTCTATGTAGTCACCAGAAGTTAACCTTGAACCAAGGAAATGCCTATGACCTCGCTCAACCAAGAAAATTTCAGTGAAATCCAACATTAGTTCAATATGAACATATAGCTGCTCAAATATAGAGAAGTCATACAGCACATCTCAGTGGGAATCATTTCAGCTAACCAACCTGTGCCTTTTCCAACTACTGTGATTACAACGATTCTGTTTGAATTTTGTCTTTCTATGTAACTGCCTTTATCTCTTCTCGCAAATTTGAAAAGAAGAGCCAGATTACCAGATAAAGTTAAACATTCCATTTCCAGTGCATATGAAACACTTTTGAATGCTATGCATTTATCTGAATTATTTGAAAAAGTAAAAAACAAACAAACCAGATCTGCTCTGAATTCCAGTCAGCTACACTGAATTTCCCTTTCTTAAGAAGGCTGATGATGTTTTACACAACTGGTTGTTCCATCATCTTATAGATTTCTGCAGTCACCAGAAAACGTGGCCCATATTCAACCTATTCCAAAACACTCAAATGATGGCATGACACTCCAATGTATATCCCTGGTCTCAGCAACCAATAGGACACCACTTTCTTTCATTTATGCCTCATCCTAGTGGACAAATATTAACACACAATTGTTTAACAGTCTCTCAAAATCCTATTTTACATCTTCAAGTACAAATCAAAATATCAAGCAAAGAATGTGTTTTATGGTCTGAATTTGTTATATACACAAGAAAAGATGGAAATGTACATAAACAATTTTCACCTTTTTTACACGTTTATTGAGCATTCAGATGCTTAGTGAATGATTATTCTACAAGAAAGATCAGAACTTGTGATATAAAATATCAAGTCAGTTAAATGCAAATTGATAAATAATAGATAACTTCTAATTAATAAGAATACATAAGGGCTTAAATATGGCAACTCATATTGCAGAATGAAATTGAATGCAGAATCATTCAAAAGCATTCCAGGAGATACACATATGTGTGAGTCAGAAGCTTTAATGCAGTAGCTATAGCAGCTAGAGTTGCACTAGTTTTTCTGATAAGAAGAGACATTTAGCACTGCTAAAAGAAGATCTACTAAATCAACTGGGCTTTTTCTTACCTTTTTCTTACCTTTGATTCATTTGTTGAATGATTAACAGATCAGATCAAAACTATACAAACAGCCCAGATCTCCTTGTCTTTTCCAGACTCAGCCATATTCCAAGGATTAAATAGATGGTTCCCCATTGTACTCTTTGTCTTTGAAATAAGCATTTTCAAAAGTATGGTTCATGGTCTAAATCCCAGTCCAAGCAGCTTTTCTGGGCTTGTAGAGGCATTTGGAATTCTGAGAACATGTCATAAAAAATGTGTCTTATTTTGATAGAAATAAAATTGCATGAAAAATCACTTTCTGTTACTTGGGACTTTGCTGACCATTTTCAATGGAGCATTCTCAAAGCATTAAGTCAGGGATGGGCATTCAAGCCCTTTTTTTCTCTTAGTCTTGAGAGTCCTCTTTGGCTATGAATAGAATAGAATAGAATAGAATAGAATAGAATAGAATAGAATAGAATAGAATAGAATAGAATAGAATAGAATAGAATAGAATAGAATAGAATAGAATAGAATAGAAGAGAAGAGAAGAGAAGAGAAGAGTAGAGTAGAGTAGAGTAGAGTAGAGTAGAGTAGAGTAGAGTAGAGTAGGAATAATTAATACTGATGGCAGTTTCTGGCCATTTTAAAGTGGGAAACTCATGAAAACTATAGTATAAGCTGCAGAATATCTCGGTTAAAGCTTCTTAGTCCTACCCACATGTGTGAAGTGCCTCATCCATTTTATGGCTGTCAGACCTATAAAAATAATAACCACAGCCCTTGAAAATCATTTTTAAACTTGTTCTGAGACTAAGCAAAAAAATATACTTTCTTGGGCATTTAACATTTTTAGAAAATGGAGAATAGAGTTTTAGTTGTGTAGTTTAATTTTATTCATAGAGGAAAGTCTCACTGTGTTCTTTTGCCATTCTTTCTGAGTATCTTCATATAAGAATGTACTCAGTCTTTCAGGCTAGAAAGTTCAGGGGGGAAAGTATGAAAAACAACGAAGTACAGTTTGGGGCAGGTTAGAAAAACATAAAATGAAAGACATGAAGAAAATAATGTGAATAATGTGCTTCTAATGACACTATACAAACAGTGGATACTGGAGCCAGCTTGTACTAGTTCATGACAGCCAATTGTTACATTTTCTGTAATTTTGCGAGCTGGCTGATAGCAGAGCAGAGCCACAATGCCTACTGCCAACCAGCTGTTCTGTGGTTAGCAGTGCAGTGCAGCAGCAATAGATTTGATAGAGCTGGTTTAAAATATTTACCAGCATACCCCTGTACATAAGTCATAACATGTGTGTGATGACATCATCATACATATTTCATTATTTGCCCACCCTTGAACCCTCCCAGTAAAAGATAACCATGATCTCTTCTGTTTCGGCCAGTTATAGATGTACCTTAATATGAGGATGGATAGATAGATAGATAGACAGACAGACAGACAGACAGACAGGCAGGCAGGCAGGCAGGCAGGCAGGCAGGCAGGCAGACATGAAAGCAAAAAGCAGCCATATTCACTACTAGGTCTGGTTTTGTCCTGTTCGCCTTTACCATATTCCATTCTGAAACATTATTACAGTAAAATAATATTCATATACAATGAAAAGATATTTTGAACCCATTTGTTTTCCTAATAGCTTTTCAGAAATGACTGAGTTGTTTTTCAAACAGTTGTCCTCTGTTCATATTTTATTTTATGACTGCGTGCATTCAAAGAAATTGAAATATAAATCAACTTACTTGTTCTTCAGTCATTCTCACATTTGCCCTTGCTCTTTAGGGGAAGGGAAGGCAGGAGAACATTTTGTTCAGGGTCTCTGCTGGAATATTTCCAAACTCCTTTTTGTCTAATAGGGCTAGGTTAAGTTCTGGCAATGATAAAGTGGTAATTACCTGGGTGAGTGCAGACTGAACAAACCCTGGGTCATTAGTTCTACAGAATTCACAGATGCCTTGAAATATTGGAACAGAAATTGAATTTGCAGTGAAGTGCAGCTTTTCTCCAGAGGCAACAAAACTGCTATTTTTAATTTTCATTAAATCAGATGTATTGAAATATCATAAATGTTTGGTAAGATCCAATACTCTTCATCTATCTTTGTATGCTGATGGAGCTGCTATTCCTTGGCTAAAATGCAGTGGAAGCAGAAACTGATGAGTATAAAGGCTTCTAGAGATCAAGATTTGATGCTAAGCTTTTTTCTAACAGCTGATCAAGCTGAATCAACCTCTCATCAGCAGTGACAGCAAATACTACAGATAACTGTGTTCTGAAAATCTGGATAATGTATTAATTCTCACTTATGTTGCAAATTTGCATCTGATTTGTATACTTCATGATATTAGTGGGAATGCTTTTCAATCCTCCCCCCAATCCATGACCTTTCCAGGAAAGTCTAGACTCCTATGCTTTCTGTTTGAACATCTGATGGTTTAAGGCAGGGGTCCTCAAACTACAGCCCGTGGGCCGCATGCGGCCCACCTTGTCTTTTTATCCAGCCCACCTCAACCTCCCAGGCAAGCCATCCAATTGTGAGGAGAGGGTGGGTGGATGGCGGTGAGAGCCCCAGCCAATGGCGGGACGGGAAGTTGATGGAAGGAGATTTTTTTCCCGTTTCTCCCTTGCGCATCCAAGTGCATGCTCGCGCTTTGGCCACACCCCCTTCCTCTCCTCTCACCTCTTCGCATTTTACCTCAGAGCCAGACTGAGAGGTTTAGGCCTCGCTTTGCAGCCTTGGCCTTGCTTAGGGCAGCCAAGCTGGGCGATGATGATGCCACTGCTGCTGCTTCTTCTGAGGCGGGTCCCTCACTAGACACTACAGAATGCGAGCCCCAGCCTCCGCCGCTACTGCCGCTGCTGCCATGTCTGCCAAGAGGAAACTGGTGCCGCCGGCCCTCAACATCACCCCCACCATCGCCGAGGGACCCAGCCCCACTGGCAGCGGCGAGGGCAATGGCTCCAAGTGAGTGGGCTTGACCCCCATGAGGGTCATAGTGGGGCTGCTGGAGTGGGGCACCGGTTATGGGTCTGAGGGGAGCGAGTGAAAGGTGAGGAATTTGTGAAGGGCGGCTGGGGTGAGCAAGAAAAAAGGAGGAGAATTTGCTCCTGGGAGGTTATTTCGGGGTTGCAAGGGGTTGTGTGGAGCTGAGGTGATGAAAGGTCTGGAATGCCAATCAAGGAGAATATTTCTGGCTCAGGGTTAAAATGAAGGGTCCTTGGGGGGAGGTGTCTGAGGATGGTGGTTTTCTTGCAGACATTTTAGGACCCAAAGTGGGATAATAAGTGAACTGATGATGTTACCTAGTTTGGGTCCTGAGATGTCTGCAAGAAAGCCACCAAGCTCAGAGAGCACCAAGGACTCCACAGCCGCCCTCCTTCTCCTCTTTTCCTCCTCCATTCCACAAACTCCCTCTTTTCTGGCATTGCTGATTTTACCTAGTTTGGGTCATGAGACGTCTGCAAGAAATGCTGAATGGAAACAGCACCTTGCCTTTCTGACAGATGTAACAGAGCTATTCAACAGTTTCAATGTGCAACTTCAAAGAAAGGGGAAGCTCCTCTGTGATATGCATTCACATGTGAAAGCATTTGAAGTAAAATTGGACATACTTATTAAACAAGTGAGGGAGGAAAACTTCTGCCATCTTCCCACAACTCAAAAACTATTTGCGGAAAAACCAGCAGTTGCATTCCCAAAGAAAATGTGTGGATTCACTGGAAATATTGTGTATTTTCTTCACTTAAAAACTCATTCAAATAATTAACCAATTCATTTTTCTTGTTTCATTTTTTCATTTTATACTTCATTTTACATTGTTCTATAATCATTAATTGTTTTCAAACTATAGTCCAGCCCCCCAACAGTCTGAGGGACAATGAATTGCCCCCCGTTTAAAAAGTGTGAGGACCCCTGGTTTAAGGCTTTATCTCTATGGAGGAGTATTCATGGATGAAAGCCCCCATCTACAATCTGAAATGATTCAAGTGCTACAGACACAAATTTATTGCTTCAGTGACAACCTAAGCTATACAGTTGTGAAGAGTAATATAGCAAACAAAAGTCAAAAGTGAAATTCCACTGAATGTAATTCCATAGACTGGGTTCTAATATTGGCAGCTAAATCCATTCTCTGATCAATCATTAGATTCTGCATTCTCTTTGAGATGTCTGTCATTTTTATTTTGGTTTCAAGAAGATGTCTTAAGGCTGGTCTATTCTGAAGACATCATTCAGCTCTTAGTCTCATAATATTTTAGGCTATTATATAAAAATTATATTATAATATTTCCTTAACTTGCATTTATTTGAAAATATTAGGTGCTAGTTAAAATGATAGCTCACTTTTAAACAACGAAGCTAGGGGGAAAGTCTTTAAAGACCATTTTTGAATGGAAGATTTACTTACAAATAAATAAGGTTTATAGAACAAACCTTCCAGTTATCTAGCACAGGGCTTTTCAACCTGTGGTACGCGTACCACTTGTGGTACATTAATGAGTGGCAGGTGGTACGCAGCCCTGCCTAGCCAAGTGTAGTGGGGAAGGGAAAGAGCCAGCACAGGCAAAGACTTACAGTGAGAGAGTCCTCTGGAGCTGCAGATTTTACTTATGAATGGAGCCATTTGGGGAGGCTGCCTTAGCCAGCAGCCAGTACTTACATTTTTTCTTCTTCTTTAAGTGCCAGCTGGGCTCCTTACTTTCCTTTCTAGCCAGTAGCTAATTCTTAAAGGGGAAGTGCCTTTTTAAGCTAGTTCACTCAGCAGCTTGTCTTTTCTGTCTCTGGAGGCCTTTCCTTGTTTGATCAATATATGGAAGAGGGAAAATATGGGGGGGTTCAAATTCTTCCTTCAGAAGGAGATGGGAATGAGAAAAAGGGAGGCAGGGAAGGGAGGGAGGGGAGGAAGTCCCGCCTTAGCAGTTGGCCACCAGCAGCTCTGCCATTGACTTTGCTTGTCAAAAGGTTGCAGAAGGGGATCACATGACCCTGGGACACTGTGACACTGTGACCATCATAAATATGAATCAGTTGCCAAGCATCCAAATATAAATCAATGACCCTGTTGCTGCAATGGTCATAAGTGTGAAAAATGGTCATAAGTCATTTCAGTGCAATTGCAACTTTCAACAGGTTTTTTTTTGTCACCAAGTTTTTGACACCTTGCTAGGTGGTACTCGAATATTGCCATATCCTAAAAGTGGTACAATCGGTGAAAAGGTTGAAAAGCCCTGCTCTAGCAGACAACTTGACTCTAAGCCATGCAATCACTGAGGTTCATTTTTATCTGTTACCATAACTGTAAATCTCTCTGGAATTATCCAAGTATGTAGGTCTCATTTTACTAAATGAATATAAAAACCTACATTTCTAGAGTGATTGTAAATCTTGGATATATTTAAGAAAGTTCAAATTGCTTTCACAATTTTCATAAAAAGAATGGGAAGTTAACCATGACTGGTAACAGGCACCTATAAGATAGAACATGACCATTTGCAAGTTTCAAATTTTTTAAATGAAGTTTTGAAAAGGTTTTGCAAATTTCATTATTATTAAAAATAATTATACCTAGCACTTACAAACTGAAGTGCAAGAAAATATATCATCTTATTCTATGTGTATAAAAAGACCGGTTAGCAATTTTCAGTGGTTTTAGCCAATCAATGAATGGCTTTTTAACCTACTTTGAACACTTGAATTTGTATTTCCAGTTAATAATCAGTCTTGTAACACAAACACTTGCAAGATGAGACACAACTCTTATAATTCCTATTTCAATTTACCATTGCTAAATTACAAAAATTTTACCCATATTAATGGAGCATATTTTGAATGAATCGAGAATTTTGGATTTTTCTCTATTTCTGATTTTCAAGTTTAAATGTAACATTTGAAGTAGACACCATCAAAATTATTTTTAATATAATATCCAAAATAGTTAACTGCAGTGATTAGCCATGTGTACAGTGATTACTTATTTTGAAAAATATGCTTTTGTATTTCTTTTTAGAGACGGTTTAACATTGCTTTGTAGCACAGAAATTTGCCAATGCTTTGTATCTGAAATAGAGAAAAGACAAAGTTGAGAACAATATAAAGGATAGTCTGATGAACAGATTAAAATGAATTATTACTCTAATATTAGCCTTTTTAAAGATCCATTTCTGAGCAAAATGTTTAATTTGTAATTTAAATGTAGAGCTATAGAATGCCATTTTCTCTCACACTCTGCATTCCCAGTTTGTCCTTAGCTTGCCAAGTTTTTAAGTATCAATCATAATTCATTCTCTTGTAAACTCCCAAATTGCTTGCAAGAACAACCTTCTTATTTTCAAGAACACATTTTTGTTTTTGTACATTTGGTAAAAGATCACTATTTGATTTGGATGAGGTGCCATTGATTTGAAGCAATTTATCTTTATCCCCCAAGGTCTGAAAGGCCGGCAAGCTATTCATCCTAATTTTAAGATGACAAACAGTGTCATAAATAGAACCAATTCCTGAGAACAAGGAACATGACATTATTGGCATCCTTTAGCCTCAATTCATAGATGTGCATGCCATTAAATGCTGGCATCTTTATAAGCACCTACAGTAAACAGAATGTTAGTGATGTCACATTTGATAGCACCATCATCTATTGGCCATTTGGTCAATTAGTTCATATGGAACAACTTCAAGATGGACCACCATGAGCAACATGCTGACCTTTTTTTTATGAAACTTACAGAATTATGTGAGAATGCAATATAAAAATGTAATAATTGTTAAAAGTATATATGACTATTAGTTTAAAAGACTTAATGCCATTTTGGATTAGTTCAAACAAAGAAATATTGAATTAATGAGATATATATTATCAGACAGAGAAATCAGTCTCTTTTTGGGTGTATGCTTTTGGATCAGAACAAATTGAAAGGTCTTTTCAATATTTTTTTAAAAAAATCAGAATGGTAACAAAATGATTCTTTTCTTCTCTTCCTCTTCCGTAACTCAATAAATGTTGTTTCCTTAGATATTAATCTATTTTCTCTAGAAAGATATCATTTCCTTTATACAAATTGGAATGTTTTTGTATGGCCACATTGTCCATTATTATATCAAATCAAAGTTAAGTTTTGCTAATTTGCCTTGAATTATTTTTATATTTTTCTTAAAAGTTCTATCCATTTGTGAGAAGATGAAGATGACAATGTGGCCATATGAAAACATTCCAGTTTGTATGAAGGAAATGATATCTTTCTAGAGAAAATAGATTAATATCTAAAGAAACAACATTTATTGAGTTACGGAAGAGGAAGAGAAGAAAAGAATCATTTTGTTACCATTTTGATTTTTTTATACACCAACGCACAGAGTATGAGCAATAAACAGGGTGAACTAGAAATTCAGGTAAATGAGGACAGATATGATATTGTTGCCATTACGGAAACATGGTGGGATGAAACCCACAAATGGAACAGCTAGAGGGATTTAAATTATTTAAAAGAAACAGACCAAATAAAAGAGGAGGTGGAGTTGCTCTCTATATAAGAAATAACTACATCTCTACAGAAATAGAGCACAACAATGATGAAAACTGTCTTGAATGCATTTGGGTCAATATAAAAGGGGGGGAAATGACATTGCCATAGGTGTATACTATAGGCCACCAACCAAACAGAGAAAATAGATGAACTTTTTGCTAGTCAGCTAACTAAGGTATGTAGGAAGCACATCAGAATAATAATGGGGGACTTCAATTACCCTGACATCAACTGGGAGACAAACTCTGCACCAAGTGGAAGATCAAACAGATTCCTGACAAACCTAGCAGACAACTTTGTCTGCCAAAAAGTAGAGAAGGGAACTAGGGGATCAGCCATATTGGACCTAATTCTCACTAACAGAGATGAAATGATAGAAGGTGTTGAAGCCACAGGAACCTTGGGAGGGAGTGATCATGCAATATTGGAATTCAACATTATGCAAGCACAAACAATAAAACACAGTCAAACTACAGTCTTGGACTTTAAGAGAGCTAATTTCAATAAACTTAGAGCTTGGGAAGGATTCCATGGATGAGAATGCTCAAGGGGAAAACAACTCAAGAAGCTTGGGAAATTTTGAAAAGTGAGATAATAAAAGCCCAATCTAGCACAATACCAACGAAGAAGAAAAATAACAGCTCTTAAAAGAAACCAGCATGGATGCATAAAGAACTCTCTGATAAATTGAAAGACAAAAAAGACAAGTATAAAAAGTGGAAAGAGCGGCACATAACTAAGGCAGAATATTAGCAAACAGCCCGAACCTGCAAAGATGAAGTGAGGAAAGTTAAGGCTCAAAATGAACTAAGGCTTGCGAAAAAAGTCAAAAATAACAAAAAAAAGCTTCTTTCAACATGTAAAAAACAAGGAAAAGGTTAAGGAAATGATTGGTCCATTAGTGGGAGAAAGTGGCAAGGAGGTGACAAGCAACAGGGAGAAAGCAGTACTCCCTGTTTTTTGCATCCATCTTTACACAAAGGGAAAAAACAGTCCAACCTATCAAAAACAGTACCATTAAAAACAGATTAGAAACACAAGTTAAGATAGGCAAGAAAATGGTAAGTGAGCACCTGTCCACCCTAGACAAGTTCAAATCACCAGGAGCAGATGGATTACACCACAAGGTTGTGAAGGAACTGGCAGATGTGATCTCAGAACCACTGAACTATATATTTCAAAGATCCTGGATCACTGGGGAACTACCAGAGGACTGGAAAAGAGCTGATGTAGTTCCCATCTTCAAAAAATGGGGAAAAATGGATCCAGGAAACTACAGACCTATCAGCCTAACCTGAATACCTGGGACGATTCTGGGAAAAGATAATCAAGCAACGAATCAACGAATACCTAGAGGCAAAAAAAGTCATTACGAAAAGCCAACATGGGTTTGTCAAAAACAGATCATGCCAGACAAATCTTATTGCATTCTTTGACCAAGTTACAAAATTAGTGGATCAGAGGAATGCTGCGGATATAATTTACTTGGACTTCAGTAAGGCATTTGATAAAGTAGACCACAACTTACTACTTGATAAGATAGAAAAATGTGGGTTAGACAGTATCACCACCAGATGAATTCGTAGCTGGCTGACTAGCCGTACTCAGCGTGTGGTCCTCAATGGAACTGCATCTACATGGAGGCAAGTGTGTAGTGGAGTGCCCCAGGGCTCTGTTCTGGGCCCAGTACTCTTCAACATCTTCATCAATGATTTGGACGAGGGGATAGATGGGGAACTCATCAAATTTGCAGACGACACCAAGCTGGCAGGAATAGCCAACACTCCAGACTTGAATATTGGGGGCTATCTAACAAAATGAAGTTCAGTGGTGAAAAAAGTAAGGTTCTACATTTAGGCAAGAAAAACCAAATGCACAGGTATAGCATAGGTGGTACCTTGCTCAATAGTAGCAACTGTGAGAGGGATCTCGGAGTCCTAGTGGACAATTACTTAAATATGAGCCAGTAGTGTGCTGCAGCTACCAAAAAAGCCAACACATTGTTAGGCTGCATTAACAGAGGGATAGAATCAAGATCACGTGAAGTGTTAATACCACTTTACAATGCCTTGGTAAGGCCACACTTGGAATATTGCATCCAGTTTTGGTCACCACGATGTAAAAAAGATGTTGAGACTCTAGAAAGAGTACAGAGAAGAACAACAAAGATGATTAGGGGACTGGAGGCTAAAACATATAAGGAACGGTTGCTGGAATTGGGTATGTCTAGTTTAATGAAGAGAAGGACGAGGGGGGACATGATAGCAGTGTTCCAATATCTCAGGGGCTGCCACAAAGATGAGGGAGTCAAGCTATTCTCCAAAGCACCTGAAGGCAGGACAAGAAGCAACGGATGACAACTAACCAAAGAGAGAAGCAACCTAGAACTAAGGAGAAATTTCCTGACAGTTAGAACAATTAATCAGTGGAACAACTTGCCTCCCGAAGTTGTGAATACTTGAACACTGGAAGTTTTTAAGAAGAGACTGGACAGCCATTTGTCTGAAATGGTATAGGGTTTCCTGCCTGAGCAGGGGGTTGGACTAGATGACCTCCAAGGTCCCTTCCAACTTTATTATCATTATTACTCCATTCCAATCCCCCAATAAATATCAATTTTCATAAGAGAATATTTTGTCCTCATTTAGAGCATAAATTACCAGCATCAAAGTCTTAATCCCAGGCATATTAACTGCCAACCCAACAAATCTGTCAAGATCATCAGTCAATGGCTATTCTAGCTTTAGCTAGGGATTTATATACAAAACAATTCCATTACCATTTTTTTTCTTTTTGTTTCTGCTGAAATAAATTTTCACCAGTTTTTTAAATAAATATTTATGCCCCTTTTTACGTTGTGTGTCTCTTATAGGCAAATTATATCTTGTTTTAATTTTTTCAAATAATAATTTTTTTCTCTCTTTTGAGGAGCATTTGCTCAATTTATATTAAGCATTTGCAATCCACAATCAAGCAAAAATTGCACAAAACTCTAATAGGAACTCTTTAAGAACAATTATATTTGTATGATCAATCTTCAGTCTTGTATTAAAATGCTGCTACAAAACTTGATCCCTTGTTTTCTTCATGACAAAGTGGACACAAATATTCCTTGGAACATTTCTTACTCTCATCTTGGTTTATTCTATACACTTCATCAATTTCTGCTGATATATATAGAGAGCACATTACAATAATGTAAGTAGGAGATAACAAGGGCATGCGTGACTAAGCACAGGGTCTCACAATCCAGAAAAGGGCACAACTAGGGCACCATATGAAGTTGTTCAAAGGCTTTCCTAGCCATGAACTGCCATCTGCTTTGAGCAGGAGTTGTGAATCAAGGAGAACTTCCAAGTTCTGTACCAGGTCTGTCTGGGTTGGTGTCACCCCATCCAGAAATAAAGCTGATAGGCCTCTGGATCCCAAGGCTTTGCATACCCATAGCCACTCTGTCTTACCAGGCTTCAGTTGAAGCCTGTTGTCCCCCATCCAGGCCCCCCACAGCCTCCAGACACCAAGAAAGGGAGCCACAGATCATCAAAGTGGAGATGTAAAACTGAGTATTATTAGCGGTTTCATGTAGATGTTGAAAAGGAGGAGAGAGAGTACCAAACTCTGTGGCACCCACAAAGAAGCAACTGTAGGCTTGACCTCTCAGCCCCTATTAGCACCAATTGGAACTGGCCATAGAGAAAGGAGCTGAACCAGTTCAACACTACACCACCCACTCCCAAATCCTGCAGCCAGTCCAAAAGGATACTAGGTGAATGGTATTGAATGCTGCTGAGAGCAGAGATCAAGAATGTATGCACTACCTCCATCCTGCTCTCACTAGAGATCATCGATAAATGTGAATAATGCTGTTTCTGTCCCATGACTGGGCCTGAAACCTGGCTGAAATAAGTCTATATAATATGTATAATACAGGACCCTCTGGAGCTGCAGTGCAATCTCTTTTTCCACCGCCTTCCCTAGAAAGGGAAGGTGTCCTTATCAGCCTAGAAGAGGAATTTCAATAATCTTTTCTCTATCTTCACCAGAATCCTCTGGGATTGCTCTAAATCTCAAACAAAATTCCTTATCTCTCAATTTTAACACAGCCATTTAATCTCTATCCAACTCTGTCTATAAATCTGTTTTACTCTCCAACATTTCCACTTTGTCATTATTTGTTTTACATCTCCAGATTTAGAGCTTCCCATCTTCTTAGCTGCTTCATCTCCTCTTTCATCTTTCCAAGTCTTTTATCCATTCTTTTTTTCAAAAGCTGTCAATTTAGTATTAAGTGATTCAGCTAACTTACTGCCTGAAGCAAAACTGAAGTAATTCCTCTCTCTGCGGGTTATTCTAGCATTCCCTCCTTCTCTCCATTCTTGCCACTTTTCCTGTGGTTGTCATTATGATATTATAATCCCAAAATGAAAAAAATGCTTACTTTTTTTCTTGCTCTTTTGTCTTCCAATGCCCTTAATACTTTTGTTCAAGTGGTACTGCATAGTTCTAGTTAGCACCACAATCAAGATCTCCATAATTACAGTCAGCATTACAGTCAGGCTCATATTACCTTTATCTTTTATTTTGTAAAATCCACCAATTTTCTGCACTTGTAATTAGTAAACAAAAACATTATCTACTCCCTTCTAGGGTTTCCTCATGCCACAAAAATCCAGCTAGAAAGCCTGATAAAGGGAGCACTCCAGTGTTAGATAAAATTTTGAGAGAATACTGAAGGTTTCTTGAAGCACACATCCTGGTCCACAGAACGCCACCATAGAAGTCTTATAAAGTAAAATAGAATTAAACCTTTTTGCATATATGTTGCATTATTGCAAGATGAACATGTTCTGTTCACCAAAAGAGTATGATGTATTTTCTGTTTACCAAAGATGCAAAGAGTGATGAATAACAATTTTTGTAAGTTGGCATCTGTCTACTGGGAAAAAAATTATGAGGTATATAAAGCAGATCAATGTTAAAGTTAATATTACAAAAATATCAGCAAAGAAGTTTTTGCCCATCCCTGGAGGGCTTACAGCAAAGTTACAATATATGAGAATATATTATTATTCTAAATTACCTCTTGATAGCCAGATTTGTCTGATATATGTTAAGAATACATGCATCACTATTTATAATTCAGCATATATTAGTGTACTTATGTGAGCATTATTATTGCAGGAGATTTAAATAATTAATCAGTGGAATGGCTTGCCTTCAGAAGTTGTGAGATTTTTAAGAAAAGATTAGATGACCATTTGTCTGAAATGGTACAGGGTCTCCTGCTTGAGCAGGGGTTGGACTAGAAGACCTCCAAGATCTCTTCCAACTCTGTTATTCTGAGGTATTGGAAAATAACTTTAAAATAACTTTTAAGCAACAAAATCTGAATGTATAAAGAATGACTCTTAATAAAACTAATTACATTTCTCAGGGGTGATGCATTGTATTATTATATTTTTCTAATGAGGTAAAAAAATCTAAAAGATTTATCTGCACTGTTTAAACATGAATTCTATTGTTTTGTAGAACTTTTTTTCTATACTAACTAGAGATCATTATGAATACCGCATTTCTCTCCAGGAAGAGAAATGTAGATAACATTGGTTTAGCAGTTCTTATGGCTGAAAGAAAATGATTGGGTAGTTGGAAAATCATGAAACTTGAAGGATGGCTGGATGACTATGTGAAAATATTTTGTACTGATGTTACAAACTTTCATATTTATTGTTTTGAAACAAAAATAACAAATATTTTGAAACTTTTTGGCGTGACGCATCCGGCCCGCAGGCCAGCAGTTTGACATCCCTGACATACAGTATTCATTCATTGTCCTTCTGATACAGTTTCTTAGCATTCTCAGCATTATACTGAAGTAATAAATCTAGGCAATGTTGTGTAATTATTTAGGTAAAATTTAAAGGTATTTAATTCTCATCAATTTCCATAAGAAATTTAAACACTGCCTTAAAATTCTGTCATTGAAATAAGTAATTAATTGGATCTGCTTCATCCTTTTTGTCTTTCCCTTTATTTGTTTCTCGTTTTAATTTTGATCTGCTCATTCAGTATTCATCCATCTGTATAAATTAAAACATTCTGGTTTTCCATGGGATTTTTTAATTTTGTATCTTTCCTGCCCAGAAATGCATAGAGCCAAGTGATAAAAAAAATTAATGGGCTTTGCTGATGCCACCCAGTGAGAGGTGAATTTATGTCAATAGGCAGTCTAAAGGGTGAGATTAAGGGGGGGGGGGAAACAACTGAAGCATATTGCAGCCACCAACTTGTTTGGTTTTTTTAACCATGCCCTGCAGACATTCCTATACAGAAATTAAAATTTTCAATAAATTTTCTCAGGCAGGTTTGCATATTAGTTGGATGCAACCAAGCAATGAAGCCCTACTGAGCTCTTCCTTCTCTTTTCCCATGATCAAAGTATTTTTGATCTGAAACTAAAACTGAACATTAGAAGAGGAGCTACACATATCCCCAAGATGAAATTTGAATGCAAGACATAACTTTCAGTGCATTACATCACAACAACCACAAATGCTACATGAACTTCATTTCTCTTAATGGTTGTATAATGTTTTTTAAAAAGCATTTGGGTTTGTTTCAATACAGTAATCAGTCAAACTCAATTCTGTGTGAGAATTGAACTAAATTTAAAATACGGTTTTAGCTCATCATTCTATGAATCCTTTGAAATAGGTCACAGCTTCCATGGCCAAATTCATTAATACCATATGAAAATGAAGGATAATTTCTGTTCCGATGAGGCATTTTCAATTTGATGTGAATAGATTTAATTAAAATAATAATAATAATAATAATAATAATAATAATAATAATAATAATAATAATAATAATAATAATAATAATAATAATAATAATAATAATAATAATAATAATAATAATAATAATAATAATAATAATAATAATAATAATAATAATAAAGTTGGAAGGGACCTTGGAGGTCATCGAGTCCACCCCCTGCTCAGGCAGGAAACCCTATACCATTTCAGACAAATGGCTGTCCAGTCTCTTCTTAAAAACTTCCAGTGTTGGAGCATTCACCGCTTCTGGAGGCAGGTTGTTCCATGGTTAATTGTTCTAACTGTCAGGAAGTTTCTCCTCAGTTCCAGGTTGCTTCTTTCCTTGACTAGTTTCCATCCATTACTTCTTGTCCTGCCCTCAGGCGCCTTGGAGAATAGCTTGACTCCCTCTTCTTTGTGGCAACCCCTGAGATATTGGAATAGTGCTATCATGTCACCCCTAGTCCTTCTTTTCATTAAACTAGACATACCCAATTCCAGCAAACGTTCTTGATATGCTTTAGCCTCCAGTCCCCTAATCATCTTTGTTGCCCTTCTCTGCACTCTTTCTAGAGTCTCAACATCTTTTTTACATCGTGGTGACCAAAACTGGATGCAGTATTCCAAGTGTGGCCTTACCAAGGCATTGTAAAGTGGTATTAATACTTCACGTGATCTTGATTCTATCCCTCTGTTAATGCAGCCCAGCACTGTGTTGGCTTTTTTGGCAGCTGCAGCACACTGCTGGCTCATATTTAAGTGATTGTCCACTAGGACTCCGAGATCCCTCTCACAGTTACTACTATTGAGCAAGGTACCCCTATACTATACCTGTACATTTGGTTTTTCTTGCCTAAATGTAGAACCTTACTTTTTTCACCATTGAATTTCATTTTGTAGATAGCGCCCAATGTTCAAGTCTGTCCAGGTCCTCCTGTATCTTAAGCCTGTCTTCTGGAGTGTTGGCTATTCCTGCCAGCTTGGTGTCATCCGCAAATTTGATGAGTTCCCCATCTATCCCCTCGTCCAAATCATTGATGAAGATGTTGAAGAGCACTGGCCCCAGAACAGAGCCCTGGGGCACCCCACTGCACACTTCCCTCCATGTAGATGCGGTTCCATTGAGGACCACACGCTGAGTACGGCCGGTCAGCCAGCTACGAATCCATCTGGTGGTGATGCTGTCTAACCCACATTTTTCTATCTTATCAAGTAGTAGGTTGTGATCTACTTTATAACTTCTGTGCCACAGAATCTTCCCAAAGACAAATCAAAGGTAAAAGGGATTTTGCATGATACATATCTCTGGCTTATAGACTTTTCAATGGCCTAATCCTTGCTTGCTTAACTGATTCTAAGCGGGTCAGATCTTATTAACTATAGAGAGAGACACAAACACACAAAAAAATCCTCATTCCTCTTGTGCTTTCTTAGGTTCCAAAATAATTTCCATCCAGAAAAAAGATAAGTGGATCTTCATTCCTTCCCCTCTTTAAAAGTATACAGGACTTATCCAGTCACAGCAAAATACAATTTATCATTTTTTTTCCTCCTAGAGTCATTCATATCTTAAACTATGCAAACAAAAATTAGTGTCCATAAAACAGATAACAATTCATCCTAATAAAGGATTTTATAACATTCAAGACAT
The DNA here is from genome assembly GCA_023970755.1 of Azemiops feae. Taxonomy (NCBI): domain Eukaryota; kingdom Metazoa; phylum Chordata; class Lepidosauria; order Squamata; family Viperidae; genus Azemiops; species Azemiops feae. The sequence goes on along the minus strand of JALGBA010000269.1, from coordinate 843,220 downwards.
CTACTTCCCTGGGATTTCATAAGAAGATGAGCTTCAGAGTTTTCCATACCACTGATATAAAAAAGGATATAACAATTGGACCTTTGCTTCATCAGTTTAGTCTTTACTCCGAATTGATCAGATAATCACAGAATAGTTTCTGTGATTGGAATGCCAATTGTTTTAAGTCCATATTTAATGAACCCGACTCTCAAATGTATTCTTCAAGCCCACATATTTCTTAAAGGAGGTCAATGTTCTGAGTTATTTTGAGCTAATTAACTTTCAGAGTATTGTGACAAAAGAGAAAACAATGTCTCCATGAAGTACCCAGGCCCAGATCTTTTTCTGTGCTTAAATGCTGCCTTTTGAAGCAGCATTTAATCTTCCCTCACTGCAGTCTTCCTTCCACACAATCTTTTAAAGTGTTTCTTTCCTGTGATCTCACTGGACACATTCACTTCATTCCCTATTGCGAGTAGAATTAAAATCTTGATTGATTACATCTTTTGTTCCCTCTGATGCGAATCCTCTGATGCATAGACCAATTCTTTTCCGCATAGCCCGATACATAACTGATAGTTGCTAAAGTTAAAGCTGTTAAAGCTGTTAAAGCTGTCAGAAATGTTCGGAATTTAGAGATATTGTACACTATTGCCTGTCTTTTGAAACTTTAAAAAAAGGCGTTACACTTCAGGGCCTTTTAGTATTGTTTTATACAGGCAGGTATCATTCATTAAAACGTCTACTGTCAAATGTTAATAACTCCTGGCATGCATCTTCTTTGTCAATGCATTAATAAGTGAATTCTATACAGAGCTATGACAAAGTGAGTCACGGAAGCTGCCTTTCCCTTTTCCATCTACCTAATGAATGATATTTTCTCCATTGCAGAGAAGGCTTCACAATCACCAAAGAGCTTTAGAGCAAAGATATCATGATTGCAAGAAACTCACGAGTGGCTACAAGTAATCCTTGATTTAACAACCACTCATTTAGCCAACCAACAGCGCTGGAAAAAAGCGAGTTACGACCGATCCTTACACTTGAAACTACAGGCAGTCTTTGACCTACAACAGTTCATTTCGTGATCATTTGAAGTTACGACACTGAGAAAAATGACTTATGATCGTTTTTTCACACTTACGATCATTGTGGGATGCCCATGGTCATGTGATCAAAATTCAGATGCTTGGCAACTGTCTCGTATTTATAGTGGCTGCAGCGTCCAGGGGTCACGTGATCACCTTCTGCGACCTTCTGACAAGCCAAGTCAATGGGGAAACCAGATTCAACAACCGTGTTACTAGTTTGACAACTGCAGTGATTGACTTAACAAAAAGAAAGGTCGTAAAACAGGGCAAAACTCACTTAACATATGTGTCACTTAGCAACAGAAATTTGGGACTTAATTATGGCTGTAAGTTGAGGACTGTCTGTATTGCAGCATCCCCACAGTCACCTGATCAAAATTGGGGCATTTGGCAACTGGCATGTATTTATGACAGTTGCAGCATCTCAGGTTCGTGTGATTGCCATTTGTGACCTTCCCAGCTGGCTTCCAACAAACAAAGTCAATGGGGGAAAACTGATTTGCTTAAGAACTGCCTGATTCGCTTAACATTTACATTGATTCACATAACGACTGTTGCAAAAGAGATTGTAAAATCAGACATGACTCACTTAGCAACTACCTTGCTTAGCAACAGAAATTCTGGTCCCAATTGTAGTCGCAAGTTGAGAACTGTCTATATTCAATCACATTTCGCTGTCATTTAAATTGGAAAGAAAACAACGTATATTTTTGCTCTTCTACACTCTAAATGAATCCCAGATTAAAACCCTAAATTTCAATTGAGTTAGAGCACTACATTAGAGCACCAAATTTTGGATCAGCAATCCTTGGAAGAGTCATGAGGTGCAATAAATAATTGTATAACTAACTGTATTTAACGAATTTTGTTTCTTTTATATTTTATATTTATATATATTATATACAAATACAAATCATATTCATTCAATTTTTTGTCAAACTATCCCGTTCTGCAGTTTTTGTAAGCTTTTTATAAGTCTAAAAAAGCAGAAAGAAGCCCCATCTAAGATAGCTTGAGCAGCACCAAGAGAATGATGAGATCCTTCTGTAGCTGTCATCATAATCATCATTTTTTAAAAAACTGAGTAACATTATTGTATTTTTGAAAACAGTTTTAAAAAACTGTTTTTTTATATATGTACTGAAGGCATAAATAACTTGAGCATTTTGGCAAGGGAAACCCTCACCCAGGGGCTCTCATGCTCAAAGCAAAGCTTTTACATTACCTACTATTACTTGAAAATTGTGCCTAGAATTTAGTCTTCTCAGGGTTGCTGTAGAAATAGAGACTTCATTTTCTTTGCTGATTTTGGCTCATGATGGAATGTCGGGGGTTGCCCTTCTAGATCTCTGAATCACAGTTACAATTCTTTCTAGGAACGTGTTCAGATTTTGCTTATTTCAGCTTTTCTACATAGATTGGTTTCTGAACATTTTGTCTCTGGAGGACGTGCATCCTATTCTGTTTTCTTTCAGTAATGTGCACCAATTCTCCTCAATTCATAATGTTCTAGATGTCATGGTTCCGATAGATGGAACCCATTAAAGAACTTCAAGGCAAGAATTCTTCTTTAAAGAACATTTTATTCAGGAAACAAAAAGTATCAGCACTATATAGTTGAACCCAAAACTAAATTCCCTTCCCCCAGATACAAAGTAACAAGTTGCAATTCCCACCTCCATGAAGCAGTCATAAATCACATTCTCCAATTAGTCTGAAATGCGGGCTCCCTCTCCAGCTCCTCAGCCCGCCAAAACGTTATTGGTTTGCGTCCTTGAGTTCCCACGAAGCTGCATTATTGTTATGGCTAGTTGAGCTCAAGCATTCACCCCATCCCCCCTTCTATATCTGATTTCTAAACAGAAGAAAAAGCAAGCTGTAAGCAGAGAAAAAATAACTGCAATTTCCCTCAGTTGTCAGAGTGGGAACATCCATTGTCACAGCATTGACACTAGATATTACTCTGGTTCTGGATCAAGAATGATGATACAGATTTCAGAGTCAAATCAATGAATTACTTACTGTTTCATTTTTGGTTTTGGTTTTAAAAAAACTTCTGCAGAATTTTTTTCTCCATCCAGTCTGGAATCTCCACTTCAGATAGCAGGATGTCCACTCCTAATAACTAGATAAGAAATTTCAGTATGCAAATTAATAGGCAGACTTAACCTGCCTTGGCTCTCTTACCCCCAGCACATTTGCAACCCTCAGAACAGCCCCAGAATTAATGGCAGCTAACTTTTTTTACTTGAAAATTAAAGGCCAAAAAAGGAGCTTTGAATGTGTGCCCTTGAGAATTATTTAAGGTTTCCTATTTGAGGAAATGCGTTCAAGAAGTAAAATGAATGCTATTTTGCCCCTTAATCCCACCCACTTCCCAAAACTCAAGAAAGGTACAAAAATATTAATTCATTCCAATGACAGCATGCTGTCACCATTGAAATACTTTGGGGACCCTGGAGAAGACCAAAAGTAAAGTGCATCTCCAATGCAAAAGACTTTGTGCTTCCCATTTTATGAATTACAAAAAGTGTTTTAATCTTTGACATATCACTTTCGCCATTGCCAAGATGAAGTGGTAACCAATCATTCTCAGGTTGGCAGAAAAACTATATCAACTGAAAGTTTTCTATCCCAGTCACAAATCTCTAATCTGCCTTGGTTGCTACTGTTTCAAATCACTGCAGCAATCTGACTTTCCTTCAAAACAATGCGTAACATATCTTAATAATGTTTACATTCCCTAATTCTTGGATGATATTGGAATAAAGTGGAAAAGAATATTTCAATGCTAAATACAGCTAAGAAAAAGTGAATCAGATTTCATTCACAGTTAGGAGATGAGACAGTCATGAGAACATGGTAGAATAAAAGAAGCCAAAAGGGCATTATTTGTATTGTGGCTAGGTACAAGTCCAGAAAGGCCCCGATTCCTAAAATGTAATGGCTCTACACTCTGTCCGAAAGGTGCTTTTTCAAGAGGCAACTGGACTTTCTTGTTTTTCTTTGAAGATGTTTTGCTCTGGAGCTGAAGAAGCTTCTTGGATGAGAAGTAAAACGTCTTCAAAGAAAAACAAGTAAGTCCAGTTGCCTCTTGAAAAAGCACCTTTGGGACAACCGTGACCTAGATGACTGAGAATCTCCATAGACATTTGGCTCTACAGTCTGTTTTAAAGATTTAAATATTTGAAATATTTGTATGGATTGCATAAAGAAGCTGAATAATCCTGTTGTTACTAGTCCTCAGAGAGAAGGTCATTTGGAACATAGGTCTGCAAGGCCTAGAATAAAATATAAAGGAGATGAGGTTGCTTTAATGCCACCATACTTGATCAAGCTGAATCTTAACTCTGAACCGAACAACAGAGTTGGTCAAAACTCAAAAATAACTTGGTATTGAAATCAAGAACTGCTATTGTACTGACAACTTCTCTAATAGCACTGATACCTCAGAGAAAAAATTGCTGCTGTTGCTATCTCGACTGTTATGGCACTATTCCCTCATCATTGGGCTCTCTTGAGGTATCTGCTGAAGTCAATCCTATGAAGGTTTATTGAAAGTCTTATTACTTTAGTTGGACTCTACTTCTTCATAAAAAGCATAGCTGCACTGTAATTAGAGGAGGTTATCATCAATGAGAAAGAACCATAGGTGCAGGAATAGCCACATTCTGCCAGAAGGAGCATTGAAGCAAGGAGCCATGAATGTTCTGAACAGCAGTTCCCCAAGAAGAGTAAACCTTAGATACATAGGCCATTTTCCTATCTTCTTAGCATCATCAATCCATCACTCACATGGTATAAACATTATCCTCATTATTGTTATTTTGGGAAATTAAAGTTAGATGATTGTAGAAGACAATACAAGTTACCAGTGACAAAATTACAATACACCTTCTGCTAAGGAACTTTTTTCAAGGTAGAACTTTAGAACTGGGGAGAAGCATTTCTTGTGTTCAACAATTGCTTTTCTGTAACTGAATAATAAATTTTTTGTTTCATCTCAGGCTTATACTAAATGACATATGCAAAAGCATCTGCAACTTTTGAGGGGGGAGGCTTTGTCTTGTAGGGAAGAGATGATAAAAAAAAAGACTTGGTCTAGAAAACATTCGAAAGAATGAAGGTGGGGGAATCATCATTTCTCTATCTTGTTGCCTGTCCAGGGAAAAGATGTGCAAACAAAAAAATATGACCTACAAAATTAAGAGATATAGATGAGAGAAGGTAGTGAGAACTGTCAAGCTCTGTAGGTCATGCTCCCCTGACTTAAAAACTATTTGCTTGCTATATTCCCTGATGAGAAGAAAATGTTTTCGGAAAAGTTTGTTCTTCCTTCAGATAACTACTTTACTACAACCAAAAGTAATTTGATGACAAACAGTGGTTGCAGATTCAGCTATTCTTTTGTTTTGTGCTGCATTTCCTCAAAAAACAAATAAATAATGGAAGTCTGTCTGGTATTAGTTGAATGGTATGTCAGAGTATGAATGATCTTCAAGAAGAAAGAAAATGCACTTAGCAAAAAGGATGTCCTTTTATATGTTTGCTATAACTACAGTAGACTCTTTTTGTGTAAGTGGATATATCTCCATAGATTCATGCTGTAAATACACTGTTCCACAACATACTGGAAAGAGAAGATCTTATCTACTTATTTACCATGGATCATAGAAATGTTAAATAGCTCCCCAAAATGGGCTTCAGAATGGCAAATTCAGCATTAGTGTGAATGTTTATTCTGTTTTATGAACACTATATTTTATTTGCATAATTTAGGATTTGACTCTAGGAGAAGACAAATGATAAATGGATACTTGTATTTTGCTATGATTGGATAACTCCGATATACTTTTAAAGGGTGGAGGAAGGAAGGTTTGGTTATCTTTCTTCTGGATGGAAATTGTATTGGAACCTAAGGCTGTTCTGTATTTTAATTTCTATATTATTGGAATTTTTATTTTTATTTTATTCATCATTAGATTCACTTGTTGAGATGGATGACCACACAAATCAAATAAATAATCTTCATTGTGTGTTATCTAAAATGCACCCTAATACAAGGGTCCCCAACCCCCGGTCCGTGGACCGGCACCGGGCTGTGGCATGCCAGAAACCGGGCCGCACAAACAAGCAAAGCCCCATCCACAGGATGCAGGCAGTATATGAAACCATGCCCCCTCCGGTCCGCGGAAAAACCTCTCTCCACGGAACTGGTCCCTGGTGCCCAAAATGTTGGGTACTTCAGCCCTAATATATGTCTCTTGACTATCATATATGGTTATATTTCATTTTTCTTGAACCAAGTACGCTACATCGCTTGGGGGTGATAGGAACCCCACTGTCCTTTTATGAAACAGATATCAACAAACAGCATGACCCATCTATAAAATGACTGCCATGAAAGGTTCTCCTGTTGCTAATAAAAATAGTGCTGGAGAAATTGGACTATGAACAATAGATCCAAGTTCAAATCCACCATCTACCATAGCAGCTCTTTGGTTACTCTCAGCCCAACATATCTCAGAGAGTAGTTTGTTTGATGAAAAATAGTTAAGTACACCATCTTAAATTACTAAATGAAGGTCCATTGACAATAAAAAAATACCTGCTTGAATACGTGTGTGTGTGTGTGTGTGTGTGAGCGAGAAAGGGTACTGTATAAATTCTTGTTAAATTTTTGCCTGCATACTATAACTTTTACAAATGCAGAATGTATAACTTCAGCACTATTCACTATGTGAATCTGCATCTCCAGAATACCTGCCTGGACACATTCCTTCCCAGCCCAAGGCTGACATAAATAGTGAATGCAGAGATGGATTTATGAACTCTTGATAGGCTATAAACTTGAATAGGGCCTTTACAGCTTACGTAACATGTTAAATAAGATTTTGCTTTTCCATTTTCTGATTATTTGAAGCACAACTGGAAATGGTGATGGTGTTATCCTTTTACTTTAGCTGTTTGTTTGTTTTTAATAGTGGCATATAGATTGGCAGAGACAGGCTGAATTCCAAAATCTATATATCTGACTCAGCATACTGTATGTGAGGCTCTCACTTAGGCTGGCTTTTCCTAAGGTTACCATTTCCTCAAATAATCAGGACAACTGCCTCATGTGAGCCTTAAAACATTCTGAAATATAGACTGAAAAAATATTTATATAGTAAAAAATACATATTGTGCCTTCATTCCAGAAATGGAATTCAGATAAATTATTAAAAACTAAGAAAATAATGTATCACCGCCACATACTGAAAAATGGAGATACCAATGCAGGTTCCTAAGTTAATAAATAGGGATCAGAATTGATGGGGGGGGGGTTGGGAGGGAGGCTAAAATACACTTGAAATTAAGAGAGACCAGGATAAAAAAAATGGGTAGAACCCAGAGAGAAACTAACGTTGATTTAATTTCATTTAAAGTAATTTAATTAAAGAAAGAAAGCAGTTTGATGTAGTGGTTAAGAAAGTGGTCACTGGGCTAGAAATCAGAAAACCACAGGTTCTAGTCTTGCCTTAGGCATGAAACCATCTGGATGACCTTGAGACAGTCAGACCCTCTCAACCCTAGGAAAGAAGCAGTGGCAAACCATTTCTGAAAACTTGCCAAGGGACTAGTCCACAGTTTAATACTTCTCCCTTTTTATCACAATATTTTTACTTTTTAGAAAGTTTTCAAAGATCACAAAATGTGGCTTATAAATCTAACATAAAAACAATTAAACAATGGGCTGTAATTTTACTTACTCCCGTGGCAAGGTAGTTTTTTGATTGACAATTTGATAGTGATTCCCACCCAAAAGGCTGTTAGGAAAGTTTGTTACCCCAGGTGGCTTTGGTAATGTAAAATTAAGATGTCAAACTGGAGATGACAATGTTTCAAGGTTAGAGAATAGTTCTTGACTGCCCATTTCTAGGCTTCCTTATGGGTTACTTGATTAAAGATTATAGATAATTATCAAGGCAATCTTAACAATTCCTTCCCCAGAAAGGGAAAATGTATTTATACAATTACAGAACTAGACATGTGAATTTCAAAATACATGACATCTTAATATCTTAAATGTCACAATTAAGACATTTTAGCTTCTGGCTATCTCAAAGATTGGTTCTTGATTCATTAAATACAATGTGCATTTATGTAAGTTTCTCATGCAAAAAATCTCAGGAAAAATAAACAAGGAAAGTTAGCTTGAATTAGAAATGTGGTTATCATTATCCTTCATCTTATTCTAAAACATTGTCCAATAGCAAAGGACAGAGCAAACAACAGCATGAGATTTTTGAACTAAATAAACAAACAGGGTTTTAGAAAAGACTCAGAGAAGTTTTGCTAAAGATATATAACGTCATCTGGCAACCCACTTCATGGGGTGATTATTGGGGGGGGAGGGTAGGAGAAAGGTGTATTATATACTGCACCTTGAATTACACAGAACGAAGGCACAATATATATCTGATGAATAAATGTATCAGGTAAAATGCACACATAAAGTGACTAAATGGGAAGCTACTCAAAATTCCTGATGAAAAGGCACAAAAGAATTTACCACAATTCCTTTGGCAATGGATTAGCCAATTTCAGGTAAAGCACATTAATGAAATCCGCTAGAATGTCTATTTTTCAGGTAAACATTTGCCCAAACCCCATTCATTTTGCAAAAGATCCACCTGAAAAGATCTGATGGTATTTTCAAGCAAACTAAGAATTCAGATTGTGTTTATACTAACAATCTGTTTTAACAAGCGAAGATTTCTAGATTCTGAAAGTGATAAAAAATAATACTCATTTAAAATGTCCTACATTTTAATTTGAAAAATAACTTTTCTTCAAAAAAGCCCAAGCATCATAGACACTGTCTGCCATTGTTAGAAAGAAGAGGTCTTCTAAAACAGGGGTCCCCAACCCCTGGTCCATGGACCAGCACCAGTCTGTGGCATGCCAGAAACCGGGCCGCTCAAAAAAGCGAAGCTCCATCTGCAGGATGAAGGCAGCACATGAAACCATACACCCTCCGGTCCACTGAAAAACCTCTCTCCATGAAACCAGTCCCTGGTTCCCAAAAGTTTGGGGGGGCGTTGTTCTAAAAGATATTTATTCCCTTTTTAACACATTCCCAGAAAATTATTTTCTGTGGTTTTTATGTAATTTCTTGATGATCATACTTACACTGAATTTCAGATATACAGAGAAGAGAAAGGATAAAAAGTACAAAGAAAAAGAAAAAAGAGAACAAAAAAGGAACAATATAATAAGATATATGAAGAACTGACTTCCAACATTAACAATATGTTCCAATAGTAACAAATATAGTGACTTTGCACACATACCCATAAGATTAGAGTACAAACAATGATCTCTTCATCACATATCCCATCTCATATCTATAGTTAAATCCATAAAGCATGATCTTTTTAGTCCTGATGTCAGCAGAAAGTCCATCAAGGATTACCAGAAGTAACAATGTATCTTGTTTTTTAACTTTAATCATATAAGGTTATACTCCTTTCTTTTACTAATAGTCAGAATGTTTAGTTCATTCAAATGTTATTGTAGGACTTTATTTCTCTTCATTTCTATTTTGTCCCATTGCACAGAGTTCTTTGATGCTTAAATAAGCCTCTTTTGTGAATCCATTAGGAAAAATTGTCCAGGTCACTTTCTTGGTTTATCATTTGTATTATCCTTTAGAATTTTAAAACATCAGCCAATTTCTTTTGTAGATTCAGTGAAACATCCTTGTCCAAGTCATTCTCTTGGCCTGTCAGCTGTAAATTTAATTAAGATATCTTCTCTGTATTTCCAAATAAAACTTGTTCTACATGTATCATTTTTGATAACATATTTTGGACATGTCTATCCATAGAAGCAGATATTATTATTGACCTTGCTGATATAGTGGCTACTTTCTGACTCCATTCTTCATAAGTGCATTTTTTCCTCTATCTAAAATCTTTACTACCCTCTAGTATCCAGTTTTAAATCATGCAATTTGTTATCTGTTTTGTCTTCCAAAAGCCAAAACAGATCTATTTCCCATGAGAAGCTGTTTGTTCTTTATTAATTAATTCCTAAGTCTCATTATAAAAGTTTCAACAGTCCAAATGTATCTGGACCCTTAGTCTGTTTATAACTTTCTATGATCAAAATATTATTTAGCTTTTTGCTGTTTATTTATATTATTTAAATTATATAAAATTCTTTAAGTGCTTAAGCTTATAATTGATTTTTTTAGTTTAGCATTAAAGGCAGATTCACACCGCATTTACAAGTTTGAAAAACTTGTAGTTCCAAAGATCTCTTACAGGTTAAAATGATTAATAGGTGGTTTCTGAAAGTGTGGCTGCCTTCTCCTCATGAGCAGAAGCCATCTGGAGCGCACATGGACAATCTGCCATCCTGTCCTTATATGGAGAGGACTGAAGGATCTAGTCTACTCACTGGTTCCTTGGTCTTTGCCGCTTGGTTTTGCTTCTGCAGTTCACTATATCTCCCCCAGAAATGTAAAGTGGAAGATCCAAATATGTTATTAGTGACACTGAAAGTTTCAGCTATCACTACAGTTGACTTTTTATACTTTTTATACTTAGAGCAAGCTTAGCGTGGTGTACCAGTGACTCCCAGATTAAATTTACTGGGTGATCTTGAGCTAGTTGCTCACCTTAAACCTAACATACCTCTCATAAAGGTTGTTGTGAGGAAAAACATTAGGAGAGAAATTTGCCCTTCCCCTCCAAAGGCAGAAAGAATAAACAAATTAATAATAACTCCCACACCCAGGGCTTTTTTTGTCATAGAATGCACGGAACGGCGTTCCGGCACTTTTTTTCAACGGAATTTGTGGAACTAAAAAAAGTTCAGTCAGACCTTCCAACTTCTTGCGGGAAAAAAAAAAGATCTCACAAGGAGTTGGAAGGTCTGACTGAACTTTTTTTAGTCCCACAAACTCTGTTTCCCTGCAGCAGAAGAGAAACGCTGGAAAGCAGGTTAGCAAAGAAATGCTTTCGGAAAGAGGGAGGAGCTGTGCCGGGAGGAAAAGCGGCAGGAAACGGGTCTGCCATTTCCAGAAGGGAGAAGGGAGATGTGGGGCAATGCAGGGCAGCAAGCAAGTGCTGTTCTCTGCTCTGCACCCCTGCGCAGAGCTGCTGTGTTCTCCATTCTCCGTGAGACAGGCGACAAAGAACTGGCAGAGGGAGGCGGCGGGGGAGGTCACGGCGCAAGCCACGGGAGAGTTGGTGGAGGACAAGGAGGCGGTGGCTGCACCCGGGCAGGTGATCTGTGGGGCGAAGCTTAAAGAAAGCCCCTCCAGTGGCACACAGCGGCAGCAGGGCCATTCACCATCACTCCCCCCTGGCTCCAAAATGGTGGAGGGGGACTGGGCCTACCCCACCCATCCCATCCACCTTAGCATGGCAGTCCGGCTCAGGAGGGGAGTGAAAGGTTGCCGATCAAGGAATGATCATTTTTACCCATCATTTTACTGTGATAAAGAGCATCTTGTCTATTTTTTTACAGGTCTGTATGTATGCTGACAGCCATATATGGGCTCTTTTATCCTATTTGTTACATTTTTCTTGAATAGCTTTCCACAAATCAAATCTGGAAAGAAACCATAAAGGTTAAATTGATCTAATCAGACATTATTGAACTAGAACTTGGTTTTACCAGCGGAAGGTTAATCCCATATTAGCTATTTATTAAAAATGTGTTCAGCTTTTAGATAGCAATGGGATTTACCGAAAGTCAAATCTTTTGATTTTTGCAATTTGGGGTTTGAAATGGACTTTATACACAAAACAAAGACAACAATTCTTTAGTTCTACAATCAATAACATTTGTTGACCTTCTGAAATGGTCTTTTGGGAAAGTGCCAGTCATTCCAGTCATTTATAATTCCTTCCAGTAAGGCATAGAATGAAGAAAAGCTTCCTGGATAGCTAGTCCCATCCTAAGGATCTATGAAGAACACCCCATTTGATAAGACATTATACAACAATGCTGTGCAAACAATCCAAATAATGAATGAACAAAGATAAAAATGTACAAAGCTACATTTTTAGCTCCAATTTTAGTTACACATTGAGGTTGTGATTTGTATACAGCTACCCGTAATGGTCATGTAAGTGTAGGCAATATTCAGGGCTACATATTCTGAGGAAGGAAGGAAGGAAGGAAGGAAGGAAGGAAGGAAGGAAGGAAGGAAGGAAGGAAGGAAGGAAGGAAGGAAGGAAGGAAGGAAGGAAGGAAGGAAGAGAAAAGAAGCATATGAGCACTTGACATGTGAGTCAACTGCAGGCATTTTCACCCTGCCATCCTTTTCACTTCCCAAACCTTCAGAAACGGTTTGAAGGGAATCCAGGAATGGCTTTACTCCTGCTCAGTTGAAATACTAATACAAGAAGCAAAAATGGCTATTCTAGCCTGAGTTATTACAGATCTCAAAGTAAGAAAAATGCCCCCACAACTACTCACCATCCAAGAGGGTGAGAAGGAAAGGAAAACATAGGTGATGAGCTGGACATTGCACACCAACTCCCTGTTGAATAGAAACAGGCAATTGACAAGTTACAGGATTATTACACTTTTCCTTTACTCTGGGCTACTGAAGCTGAACTGCAAAGCCAACAAGCTTACATATCTCTTACAGAACCTGAAAGTTAAAAGCCAGCAGCTGTAGCAAACGTTTTCCAGAAGGGAAAAAGAGCCTCAGTTATTTCAAAGCAACAACAACCCCAAATAATACTTTTCAAAATCCAGTTTCTCAATGGTTTCACCTGTACTACAGCTAAGCCAACTTTCCAGCACTGATGTGGAACCCCAGAAGACTGGAACAACTTTCAATTTACCTCATAAATGGAACTGCCTTATTTCATGTGAAATTAGTTACCAATCTCACAATGAAATTTAGATATATTTTTTTCACTTGCAGATATCTCTTTGATTACACTCTTGTATCATTTCTTCCAAGTCCAATAAACACAACTAGAGAGAATTGTCTGCAACATTCTTTTATTTTATATTTAGGGTCAAATATTACTATAAAATGGAAGATTAAAGGCAGAAGGCCCAGTTAACAGATATCTCTATTTATGTGACTTCGTGTTTCTACTCCAGTTATACCATTAGGCCTGAACATCTTTCTTAGCTTATTGTTCTTGCTTCTCCCTTACAAAGTGTTCACATGTGCATATATAGTGCCTTCATACAGTGAAATTTAAAGAGGTCAGTATATTAATTTAGTATTTAGAATAAATATCTAGATTTTTAATTCTTTTACAGTTGGAAGATTTTCTGGTATCCCAGAGTGTTGTACACAATTTCAAAGGCTAATCAATGCAAATTTATGAAGGAGGAACAAAAAAAAACCCTGAAAAGATAAAAAGGAAGTACAAGCCAGAGATTCACCAGAGATAAAATCCCAAACAAGACAAGGGTGCAATGACTTTCTCTATAGAGAATGTATAAAATGAAGTCACTGGGGAGAAACTAATTTTGCAGAGATCTAGAATCTTGCTTCAAGTTGCTGATACTTGACAGATAGCACAATAGATGGGCAATATTACACTCCCTTTAACAATTTCTTTGTTGTAAAATATATTATAATGAACGTACAGAAATATCCCAGCTTTCTAGCAGGCATGGATCTAAAAGGATAATGCTGACTTTTAAGAAGTCTATTTTTTGATAAATGCTTTTCAAATTTAACTTTTTAAGGAGGCTTTACATTCTATCAATATTTTTATAAGAGTTGTATCCATCCTTGATTTAATTCTAGGAGGAGAGCCAAGCCAGTGAGGGAGAATGGCACAAACTCTAGAGCTCCTAATCACAACCATCCTCTATCTGTAAAAGGGGATGTGTCTTTCCTTGTATTTATCCTGTTCTGACCTTGATGTTAAAGGAGTTAACATCAAAGTCAGATCTGGATAAACAGAGGGAAAGAAATGCCCTAGATTTAATTAAAAGAAAGATACAGGTTCCAAATGACTTTTTGGAAGATGAGGAAGATTTAACTCAACTGTTTGCCACTCTCCCCATGCCCCCCCCAGGAATGACAATTTATCTTGAAACAATTAAATTTATGCTGCAGTCAGCTACAGCTGTAACTGAGTTTCTTAACACCTTACTTCCTTCTAGTTCAGTGATGGCAAACCTTTTAGACACCAAGTGCCCAAAAACTCCCCCGCCCCGACCTCCACCCCGGCCGCCTGCAGGGCCACCTACTGCCTCCACGGCCTGCCACAGCAGATCGCCCAGGTGGCCCTGCAGCGCCATGGCAGCCACACTGTCTGCCCACACCCCGCAGCATCATCTGCACGCGATGGGGCGTGAGGGCAGAGTCTTGTCCCTGCTGCCCAGCTGCCATGTCCTTGGCTGCACTGTTCCGCATGGGCCGCACCGGGGACGACTCTCCTCTGGGGGCTGCTGGTGAGGGGGCTGCGGGGAGAGGCGGGGCTGGGGTGATGGCACATGTGCCCACAGAGAGGGCTCTGCGTGCCATCTCTGTCTGGCACACGTGCCATAGGTTCGCCACCACTGTTCTAGTTGCTCCTCTGTGGAAATGCTGCTAAACCCAGCCTCTGAGAATGCAAAATCTGCAATAAATAAAAAAGGCATTCCAGTACTACAGCATTCTGATTTAGAAAAAGTACCCTCCTATGAGTGCAGGATGTTACCACAAAATCCAGCAAAAATGCCTGCAAGTTTGGACAATTTTTGATGACACCCCTATGTTTTCTGCAAAATAGGTTGCTGCCACCCAACCATCTGTGTTCTATAAACTGCAGGACAAATTCTCATTTTTGTGTTGGCCAATCAGAGCAGTCAAATAATAGCAAATGACCCTAAGGAAAATTAACTAATAGTAACAGAGAGAAAACCTCCCAACCTCATCTTTAGCAGATTTTTTAATTCATTCCTTGTTCTAACAAGACTTTTGAAATACATATATATTATCCTGAATCAGAAAAATATGAAAACACACTGTTCACTCTCCAAGGATTTTATTTTTAGGAGTCGTGGTGGCACAGTGGTTAGAATGCAGTATTGCAGGCTAATTCAGCTCACTGCCAGGAGTTCGATCCTCACCGCTGAAGGTTGACTCAGCCTTCCATCTTTCCAAGGTCGGTAAAATGAGGACCCAGATTGTTGGGGGCAATAGGCTGACATTGTAAACTGCTTAGAGAGTGCTGTAAAGCACTGTGAAGTGGTATAAAAGTCTAAGTGCTATTGCTATTTTGTTATAAATATTTCTTCACATTTTGCAGGAAGAAAAAGTATACATTCTGTGTCCTAACCTGTAAATGTTAAAGTCCTTTATTGTATCCAATTCTTTTGTGGTTTCAGCATCAAAAGTGGTATTGTCTGCTTCCTTCGCCACTCTCTTGGCCTGAGGCAAATCCTTTGCAGATTTTCCAGGTGATATTACAACTATTACTACACAATTAAACCAAACTGAAAAAAACCAATTTCCCCCTATCAGTTTGACAAGAAAGAACATGAAAACATGTTCAACGTATTAATAATGTGATTTATATTAATATCCATCAAGGTATGGCAAGAATAAGTGTAAGATTGGCCAAGTGCAACAGTAAAACTGTTTCATTCATGTTCTGTCCTTTAATGTGTAATATGTAGTTATAAAATGGTAGCATCTTTTATTTAAGTGGTTGGTTAAAGTCTATTCCTGTGTTGTTCTCCTAATAACCTTACTGTATGGCATATAACTTCCATTAAAGGACTAAGCAATGAAGTCATACAAACAAAAACAGGAGAATTTAACTAATGGACAGATTTACACAGAAGTAGGCAGATCTTCTAATACCCTGGTTCAAAACTTTTCTGTGCCCAGAACTAAAGTGGGAATCCAGTGGAACCGATATCCTGCCCATGACACACACTCAGCATAGTTTTTAAAGACAGTCCAACATTGATGACATGACTGAGTTTGGATGTTATTGAACACAATAGTTCCTAGAAAGGGATGCAGTAAGCATAATAAATGACATATATGAAAGGCATTATTTGTATTAAACTCTGATTGCACAAGGATCCATAAAACTGGATATATAGTACCACAAGCAATGTAACTTAAAAGCAAAACAGGGAATTGAATTCATCCAGAACTTGACATGTGCTTTCTTGGTTTAATAACTATCTGTCAAGGTCATCTTGTTTAGACTGTGTCACATATCTTACAGATTAACTAAGCCTGAAGTCTTCATATCTTCAAGCACCAGAGTGAAAACTAAAAAGCAAGATTGAGCTGGCACTGCCACAGAAAAGCATATCATAACAATTTACTTGAACTTCCTTTTTACTTTTCTGTTTCTGTTGGTTTTTTTCAATTTGGGACTAAAGAAGAATGATTCCAGGTATGTCCTCCCCTGCAATATTGTTTTCTTTCTGGTTTCCTTTCCCCTGCAGACCTCCTCACAGTTTCCCAAAAGAACAAAGCCTTTTGTGGGCAAAACTCTGCTTTTTCTTTACATGTACAATTTTAAATACATTCAGGCAATTTTACAAAGGCACATACCTACATTTCTTCGTTCTTGATGCATCGCACCTGTAATTTGTATAGTGGCATAAGAATTACTTCAAATACATTAAAAAGAGGGAGAGAGAAGCATTTAAAAATTAAATACAAATATTGCTATTCTTTGCATCCATGCAGAGATGACCCTTAAAGTATGATTTTTACAACTAGGATTTTTAAATAACTCTTCCCTCATTGCTGGAATAAATATTTATTTATTTATTTATTTATTTGTTTGTTTGTTTGTTTATTTATTTATTCATTTATTCATTCATTCATTCATTCATTCATTCATTCATTCATATGCTGCCACCCTGCTATCAGGTAACTCTGCGTGGCTTACAACAGACATGTCAAACTCACGACGTCATGTGACATCGCACAATGTATCGGACAGTTTTGCCATTGTCGGCAATGGGGTGGGCGCGGCTTCCGCGTGACGCGTCCGGCAGTTTGACACCCCTGGCTTACAACATAATAAAAGTGACAACATAAAACATTAAAATGTTAAATATTAAAATTAACAAAAAGATAGAAACTACTTTACAATGGGGTGAAGATGGGGTCTTCTTTTTGATCCACTGACACCTCCAGTATGGAACACCCCCATCGGGGGCCCAGGCCAATTGACAGAACCGAGTTTTGGGCCTTTGCGAAAGGCCAAGAGAATGGCAGCAGATCACATCTTAAGGGGCACGATATTCCAGAGTGTGGGAGCCAGCTGAAATTCTTTGACCACCTGGGTTGACAGCATGCCCCTTTTGCCTGAGCAGGTGGGGTGGGCCAGTCCCACTGAGGTGAGACAGTTTCTCAGGTATTCTGGACCCATGCCATATTGGTTTTTAAAGGTAATAACCAACACCTTGAATTGGATCCGGAAGCAAATCAACAACTAGTGCAGCTCATACACCAGAGATAGTCCTGGGCAAACCTGTTGCCCCCTAGAGCTGTCCACACAGTTGCATTCTGTGCCACCTGTATCTTCTAAATACACCTAATCTAAATTCAATCCCATGTACAGTACATTTCAATATTCCAAATGCAAGATGGCCAAGACCTGAATGACTGAGTGAAGGGACTTACAATCTAGGAAAGGACACAATTGGTGTACAACACAAAGTTGCACTAAGGCTCTCCTAGCCATTATTGCTACCTGCTTTTGAACAGTAGTTATGAGTTTAGGAGATCCCCCACATTGTGTATGGGTCTGTCTCGGGCAGTGCAACCCACTCAGAACTAAAGACATTAAACTCCCAGATCCCCAAGCCCTCACATCAGTAGTCACTTGGTCTTACCAATGTTCAGCCAAAGCCTGTTGTGCCCCTTCTAGACCCCCACAACCTCCATGCACTGTGAGACAGCAGAGACAACAACACTTGGATCACCAGGATGGAGATATAAAGTTGAGTATCATCTGCATACCTTATTCCATAGTGGCAGATTATCTCAATCAGCAGCTTGATGTAGATGTTGAAAAGAAGTGGAGAAAGTACGGAGCCCTGCAGCATGACACAAAAGAGCAGCCTCAGGCTGGATCTCTCACTCCCTATAAATATAGATTGGGAGAAAGGAGCCAAACCAGTGCAAGATTGTGCCACCAGCTGCAAACTCCACAGCCAGCCCAAAAGGATACCATGTCAGTGGTATCAAAGGCCACTGAGAGGTCAAGGACAGCAAGGATGGAAGCATCAGTTCCATCCTGTTCTCATCAACAAGTGCAGCCAATGCTGTTTCTGTCCTGTAACCAGACTTGAAAGCGGACTGGAAGGGGTTCAGATAATCCATTTCATTCAAGACCCTCTAATGCTGCCATGGAATGCTGCCACATGTGATGACATTAGACTGTGAATGGCTTTCAAAAGAATTACCAAAGGCAGCTCATAAGGGGATTTCAAATAGAACTATTTCCAAAGACATTGTCAATGACGCTAGATCTTTCTTTCTCTTTCTTTCTGTCTTTCTTTCTTTCTTTCTTTCTTTCTTTCTTTCTCTTTCTTTCTTTGAAAAGAAAAAAAGTGGAAGAATATGAGAAGGGATATCCTAGCAATAATACAAGTGCAAAGTTTCTTAGAATAATACTTGACCACAAACTGAAGATGAGTTACAAGTGTAATGTGGCTGCAAACCCACCCCCACACCCCCCCCAAAAAAAAAAACACAAAAAAAGATTTAGGGTGCAAAAACAGAAATATTGGTTCCCTTCTGCACTGGTGAGACCACATAGTATTGCATTTAGTACTGGAAGAAGTACAGAGTAGGGCAAAGATCCAATGAAGAAACTAGCCGCACCTCTGAAGAGAAATTGAAAAAATTGAGTATGAATAGCCTGAAGAATACAAAACTATGATAATACTCAAGTATCAGAAGGCATTATATAACAGTGGATTTAGGTTACAGAAACTCCTTTCAACTCCTGTTGAAAGTAAGAAAAAAAAATCTCTTCAGTGATGGTTTGAAAAATCAGACAGGTGGAGATTACAGAGATGCTTTGATTTGTATTCCTGCCATAAGCAGACACCCCCACAAGCACCACCATCTGCCTGACCTTGATTAGCTTTGGAGACTAAGTAGGGCAAGAGCTGAGCAGTAGTTGGTGGGGAAATTCCCAGAGAATATCAGTGCTGGGAAAGAAAAAAGAAAATGTCCTCGAGGAATGAAGTGGCAAACCTTGTCCACATTTTTGCCAAGAAAACTGCATGCATTTGACCGTGCAATCACTAGGAGTCAATCTGGGACTGAAAAAGTATTGGGTTCAATGCCCAAAATGGTTTCTCCAAGTCGATGGTTCTACTGTTTCTGTTTCTTTTAGAAGTTGATCGTACAGCTACTGTCCTCAGACTCAGCTCGAGAGAAAATCTTTTCTTTCTCAATATATATTAATAATAGAAGCTACCAGGTGGATAGGTTAACTGATGAATAAATCAGAGCTGTACAAAAAGCCTATGAAAAATTAGATTCCTCTGGGATGTGCTGCTGTCTCGAGGGAATGCAATAGTTTGAAGCAGTGATTAATTGCTGCTGCTGAAATCACCATGCAGCGAAACCAGACTCTCCGGGCAGCAGGTACCAAGTGCATTAAAGCATTCACATGGGGAGACTGAAGCAGGATCTGGTGAACCTTTTACCTAGAGTGCTGTCTCCCTGCAACCAGGTGAAGAAAGTAGTCTTTCTATATATTCATCTCAGCATGTCTATAATTAGTCTCTGCAGCTCTGATTTAAGCTTTCCATTTTACACTTACATGCTGTGCGGCATCTGTAAAAATAGATCTGCTATGGGGAAATCCCCAAACCACCGCTGAAAGAAGACAAAATGGCACCTTTCCAGTACTGCAGCAGACAGGGATAAAGCTACTTTAGTGAAACAGTCCTGGAGAGAATGCCTGATTAGGAAAAGACAGAAATGCTTCTGTGGGGTTTTGTTTTTTTTTACTTCCTACCAGTTTTCATTCAGTTAAGAGGAAGAAAAACTTGCTTTCACATTTTCTGCTAAAAGAGAATTTCAATTAAATTATGCATGTTTCGACTGTGGTATTCTTACCTTTATTTAGTTCTGAATTACCTATTTTATAAAATTATTCACTAGATTTTAGCAAGCTTCCAACATGAAATTCCAAGGGAAGTGACCATGAGACAGTAGGCAGTAGGTAAATACGACAATTATGTAGGCCACAATGTCTGGCCAGTGAACAAGGCTGACTAAGAAACACTCACTGGCAAAAGGATACATAATTGCTCTCAAATAATAAAACTATTTAAGACTGGAAATAATATTTCAGAAAATTAACACAACTCTTACTAAGAAATCAGATTTTTTTTCTTCTTGTCAGAAAATTAAAAGCATCTTAAAACTAACACAAAGTTAAAAATGATGATGAGCCTAAAAGCATTGGAATAGAAAGGAACTAAACGTGCTTGGTTATTTCCTACATTGTATATATACGCAGCTAAATATCTCTTTAAGTGGGATTAAATCCAGCTGTGAATTTGAGGTATCAAATGCTGGAGCTAAATGATGAGCTCTATCAGGCGGATGAGTCCAGATAAGATGTTGGGGAGCACCAATATACTGTGAAAAGGAGGGGACATTTTTACCAGTAGAGGACTGTCTTCCAATACAATAGTGAATTGACCTTTCTTGATTTGGACTCATGACGTTCTTATGCGGCTCTGAACACTTTTATCATATCACAATATTTGTTCTGGGTAATTTGAGTATCACAAGATAATGCTGCAAAAGCTTCACTTGTGCTAAAGTTCTTGGGGGGAAAGTGGTTGTGAGATTTAATGCTACTGAGTAAAACTAATTTAGGGTTCAAACACACTCAAAACAGCATTTACAGTGGTTCACCAGGCATTCTGTTATTGACTGAGAGGAACAATACAGCTTTAAATGCACAAGCATTCAAACTTATTCAAGGACAAAATAAAAACCAAAGCCAAACCTGCTTAAGATAAATATAGTTGCCTCTTGATAAATATTGTACTATATAGCTTCTTGGCCTTTTGGCTAAGATCATGTGTATATGTGTACTATATAATATGTAAATTGATCTACAGTATTGCCCCTGGATCCTTTAAAATATAGCATAATAAATCCCTGCAAGCTATTTATTCTTCAGGATATTATTTTCCCTTGATCCTAAATAACACCTAGCTATAATTTTTACTTTTACCTTGTGCAACTAAATAGCCTCTCCAAGGAGATGAATAATGTACTCCATAGAAGAAATGCTTGAAAAAGCAAAGGAGCAAGACAATTAGAAAAGGTGCGAATGACCTTCTATTTCATTTCAACTTGCAACTGTACAATTTACTCTTGCCTCTGATTAAAATTTTAATTTCTTCTCAAATTCTTTTCTTAATCAAAAAATACATTTCAAACATCTTCTAATGAGGCAATCCTTTCTTTTCTTATTTTTTTGGGGGGAAAGGTATAAGAGACTATATGTGGAGCGCAAGCATCTCATTAAAATAATTGAACAAGGAGCTGTGCCCTCTGTAGGACAAATACTGCCTTGCTCCTTTGATTATATTATCTCACAGAAGCATGAGATACTCAACATCAAGCAGAAAGGGTATCTCATTGAATTATTTCAAGCATGAGTAAACCTATATATCATTAGAACATCTGCACAATATATAGCAGAGTGGGTCATCTTCTTCCTTGAATAATTTCGTTAGTCAAACACATAAGTACTGACCATGTCACCAGTTCCAATAAATCCTAAATCCAATAAATTCAACTCACTATAAATTCTAAGAGGGATGTTCTAAGCTACTCTTCAACACTGATTATTCTGATGATGGATTCCACTGTAGAGACTTTCCACTGAGCCTTGGGGGGAGGGGGTTGTTTCTGTTTGTTTTGTCTAACCACTCTTACATAAGAAAAATAGACACTGATACTATTCACTAACTTTTTTTCTAACTCCTAGTCTGGTTGAAAAATTCTTTTGCTTCCCTTATATACAACCAAGAGTAGACTATTGATTTTCAATACTAGGAACTGCAAAGCCGGGGTAGTGATTTCATATTTTGCAATATGACAAACTATAGGGGGTACAGGAATATAGGATCAGTCTTTCATTCCCTTCCACAGAGGTTCTCTTGAATCAAGTCTCACCCATGATAATCTTTGTTGTAGATCTTGGTTTCAGTAAGGAATGGCATTTTATTTCAGAATATTAGCTTTGGAGAAAGACTTATCAAGACATCTTTCTTGTGTCAATGGACTCTCATCTTTAACACTACAGTGTTCTGATTGGTTGCTTTTTAAATTGAGACATAAACTAGTGATTATATAGGGAGCAGTAGCAACTATTTCAGAGTCTTCATCCCTGTTGTCCCCCATTCAATCATCCTTCTGTTCATAGGATGAATGAGAAAACAAGAACAATGTAAAAAGAGAAATGGAGAGGTGGGGCGAAGGTTTCAGGAAATCCTAACCAAGTCAGGGGCTCAAATTTCCCTGTTACTTACATTGAATTAAATGGATTAAATTTGGAGATTTTTGTAAAATTCTAAAGTAGTCCTAACGCAGCTGTGGAATTTCTCATTGAGAGGTGGGAATAGAAGGATTGAAACAAAATTCTTCATTAATACCTTTATCTGTAATCCCCTCTGGGGAAAAAAAACCAAGGCACCTGTTGGGAAAGTTTTAATCTTCTGTTTGCCTGATGGATTAATATTTGTAGTAGGAACAAATAGTAGGAACCTCTTGGTATAGGTGCTGCTAGTGGCCTTCAGCCCAACTTCATGCAATCCTTCTCCTAATTCCAAAATTCTTCTGCAAGTGAACAGAAGAATTTCTGTTCTCTTCCTATATGTCTGCTTATTCTCACCATCTCTTCCCCCATCACCTAATCCATCTTCTCCGGACTGTATGCATATACAGTATAATTGTGAGCATATTTATAAGCTTTCTCTGTCTTGGGAATTGGCTTATTGATCATCTGATAAAATGACCTGCTCCTGAAATGTTTATGTGCTAATAAAATTGGTTCGGTTTTTTTTTCTTATATTTTTTCATAATATATGGATATTATGTTAAATGTATTGTCTTGGTTCTTAAACTGAAAATGCAATCCAAAATAAATTATTATTTCACAACCTCTATGTTGATAGTAATGAATTATGAATAACTTATATCACCATGAAAGAAACAAATTCTTACCTGCATAGATTCACCAAATGATCCGTTTTAGCTGAATTCTAGTGAAAACATCGGAGTAAATGTCGATTTTGAATATAGAAAAAAGTGAAAAGCATGTGCTTTCAGTTGATGTAGATGATGACATATCCCCTTCAAAAATGGTATAATGTTCTTTAAAAAATAATGTCTGTAACACTGTAAGCATTACTGAGGACACCTGAATAAACTGGTGGGGAGCAAATCTTAATAAGTTAAACAATTAACCTTCGAGAACACCTGCCTCTCAGACCAGCTAAATTAATCATTCCTGTCACATTTAACAGCACCATACACAGAGAAGTTCTGATAAAGACAAAAGGTTCAATTCTAGGTCAGACTCTACATCTGGCTATATTTTCCTGTTCAACTCCAACTATAAAAACATAATTATTGATCAAAGACAAGTTGAAAACTACGGATACTAATTTTTATCTAGATCAGGATGGCAATCTGTGATGCTAGAACTACATTCAGCCTCTTTTTACTTTAGTCCTGAAGTTCCATTAATTACAATACCAAATTTCAGTGATATGCACACTGTTCTGTTCTTGCAAAGCAGACATCGAGACGAGGCAGGTTCACAACAAAGGATCTTTTATTAGGTACATTCACAGAACAGAAGCGAAAATACAATGGCAACTTGCCCTTTTATACTCCCCGTGCAAAGGGATGCACAGCCAATCATTGCAGGCCATTCTGCCGCCTTGCGCATGCGCGCAAGGCCGGAGACAGCCTGTCTGGGTCCCGGGCAGACACGTGGTCTGTCTGGGTCCCGGGCAGACACGTGGTCTGTCTGGGTCCCGGGCAGACACGTGGTCTGTCCGGGTCTCTGCAACCTTCTGCAGCCATCCTGAGCCTTGCTGAATGACTCAGCAAGGCCCAGGACATAACACACACCATAAACACTTACCCGATTGCCTGACATCTCAACATGGGAACATATGAAAACCCTAGCATAGGACCTAAAACAGATTAACCTAGTTAATAGAAAGACAATCTTTCAAGCCCTCCAGAAGAGAATCCCAGCCTATGAATAGCTGAAGTATGGCTTCCCCCATATTACATCATTTCTGCTCACTGAAGCCTTTTGTTCCCTCAATAAAGCTGTCTGACTTCCAGCCCCCCAAACACATAAAAGATAAAATCACCTCTGAACTGAGCTGAGCCTCCACATCTGGTGACTTTGTGGATACCTTCATGTAGTTTTCTTGGCAATGATGCAGAAGTAGTTTGCCGTTGTCTTTTCCCAGGATCATTTTCAACTTATAAAGCTATCATACAATGTTGAGATTTCCCATCTGAATATTAACCAGACCCAACACTGCTTGCCTTTTTGAGAGCAGCTAAAATCAAATAGATGCTGCTATGAACTATGTAAGAACTAATCCAACTAATTTGCATCACCATTAGAAAAATGTCATCAGGCAATTATTTAAAAGTTCACTAGAGAAAAAAATATAAACATATCTTTCTGTCTGAATATTTTCTCATGCCATGGTCTGGATTACAAAATAGTATGGTCCATTATTAAATATTACCACATTATTTCTCTAGTTTAAAAAAATTATAATCCTAATAGTTTCCAGTGTCTGGTTTAATCATTCTTACAAGCAACCAGATGTGTTATCATGTGTTCCAATGAGATAGGTCTTGTACTCTAGGTATCACATTCTTATTGATGGAAGAAATTTAGGGTGCCTGTTACACGCAGGAATTGTCCTTCAGATATTCTTAATATTTGCAGATAAACTAAAATGTTATAGCTTGCCTTCTGGACTCTGCAAATTAGACTTGAAGAGTCAGCAGCAGCACCAAGCATTCCCAGTAAGCAAACATGAAATCCATAGGTAATACAGTATACTACAGGGGTTTTCAAACTTGGCGCTTTTATGACTTGTGGACTTCAACTCCCAGAATCCCTCAGCCAGGCACGCTGGCTGAGAAATTCTGGGAGTTGAAGTCCGCAAGTCATAAAAGGGCCAAGTCTGAAGATCCCTGGTATACTAGAACAAGTGATGAGGGGATTATCTTCGTTTAATACACAGCTAAGTAATATAATATCTATGAATATTTTCTTATGGACTCACACATTATCTCCAAAAATAAAGCTCACCTTGGCAGAGTTTGAATTGTACTGAAATTGATCTTCAGATAAATATGAATTCCAATATTTACCAAGGTTTCATGGGGATATTTAGTAGCTTTTATATTCAGCCTTGAAAAGGACTCTGGGATCACTTATTCCAAACAAAGCTAAAATGAAAGTCCATCTGAACATATGAAAAATTAAATATCCTCTGCCCAAAAAGTAATTGTAATTTACTTTTTGATTAATTTTTCAGGATGCTCCCATCAGAACAAAACTTTTAATATCCCACAAATTTTCTTAATGTAGTGTTATATAGGAAAATAACTTAAAAGACAATATCATCTGACTTAGTAAAAGACCTAAGCACTGCTGACACAATTTAATAAGTTTGGTGAGGCTTTACTTTGATTTGTTTTGTGGCTTAGCATGTTCTGTAAACTCATTGTTGTTAAGTATAATAATATACAATGAAAATTGTGGCAGAGACAGTGATCAAAACACTATTTTTTCCTCTAAAGCAAGGGTCCCCAACCCCTGGTTCGTGGACCTGCACCAATCCGCAGCATGCCAAAAAGCGGGCTGCACAAACAAGCAAAGCTCTATCCTCAGGATGCAGGCAGTATTCAAAACCACACACCCTCTGGTGCGCGGAAAAAAAATTTCTCCATGGCACCGGTCCCTGGTGCCCAAAAGGTTGGGGACCTCTGCTCTAAAGAAAACTTCTCCCCTAAAAGGTAGCCTGCTGTTGCTGAAAATCATTTATGCATGGAGAGGAAGGGACTGCCCTCCTCCAATCTTTTTTCAGATTCAGTGTTTCATTAGCTTGGCACACTATTTTTCTATCAAATCTGGCACCAGCTGCCACCAAACACCAGCCAACACTGAAGACAGATACTTCTTTTCTGACAACTGCTGAGAAAAACATTTAGATGCCACAATGACTTATCACAACAACAGGTAAAAATCAGTCTGCCCAGATGGGCCATAATTTAAAAATCTACTTGTGATCAAAACTAACTAAGGATGAAGCAACAAAATTAGAAATTACATGGGCAAAGGTTGTTTTATGCAGTCTGTGGCATAAATTGCACAGTTCGTTAATGAATCCATAATTTGGCAAGGAGGGGGTTGTTACTATCAGGATCCTGATCACATCTGTGCAGCAATGTCTAACATACATCCCCAACATACAGATTTGGGGAACAAGAAATAAAATTGGCTTTGCTACTCCAGATATGGGTATACTAGCCTCTATAAGCTAGGCATAGAATAATTATAAGCATATCCAATATATTTTTTGCCTTTTCGTTATTGTTTTAAACTAATGTTTTATTTTGAAGTGCACTTATTTGCCTAGAATATAGACAACAGTGAACAAGAGCAAAGGGAGTATATTGTGTGGAGAGAAGGGATTAGAGATAGGAGTGGGTATTAAGATAAACCAGTGTGTTATTACTGGTTATATATCCCACATAGTAGCCATTTTGTGTAATAGCATGCTCCTCAATCAACATTTTGATAGAAAGCCTCGACATATGAAAATTCCAGATGTGCCTACCATCCAAAAATGTTAGAAACCCTCAAAATCTACTTGATGCATTTGTTGGTACATCCTGTGTGAGTTTCATTTACTTATAATAAAAAATAGTCTGCTTTTATGTGTAAGGGAGCTCAAGAAGTATCTTGGTTCTACTAGTCCTAATTTTATATTTATAGTATCTCTGTGCAGTAGATTGATATGAGAGAGACTACAAATCATCCATGAAACTTTGTTTGAATCTGGGGTTCTCCTCTCTTAGTCCAACATAAACCATTATCACACTGGTTATACTGTCCTGATGTAGTACGACACAATAACATTGTGTATGAAAGACTCACAGTTTGCATAAAGTTAGGGTCACCTTGATAGCTTTCAGGTAACACACATAGACTTAATTAGATCAGTAATAAACATTGCACAACATGGTAGGCTTGACAAGTCTTTTTAAGGACTTAGTGTACTACTTGAATGAGGCCTGGCTACTTTCAATATATTGTATGAATAAAACGTCTGTCATGGTTCTGTCGAATCCCAGTTCAGAGGAGGAGGAGGATGGCACAATCCCCTCGGAACAAACAGAGAGTCCAGTTCAGGAATGAGGCAGTGCCAAGGCTGTCCACTGGGGGAGGGGGATAGCCAACTGGATGGAGAACCGCCTGCAGAAGCAGATCAGCTGCAGAGGACCAGGGGAGATGACAGGCTCCAGACCACCTCTGACAAGGAACAGCTGCATCTCCCACCCAATTCACAGGCGCAGAGAGCAGAGCAGAGGAGGCACAGAGAAGGTTGGTGAGGTTGCTCTCAAGGAACTTTGATTTGGTGCACACCTTCCTGCTTTTGTGGACTCTGTTTCTTGAAACTTGGACTGTGTTTTTGGACTCTGAACCTGTGAACTTAGGAGTTGACTTCCTGCCTTCAGAATTTTGAACTGTGCTTTTGGAACCTTGGACTCTGTTTTGTAGATTAGGATTTTGTGAGCAGTGTGTCTTGTCCTTGTGCTCCGTGAGTCAACTTGACCCTAGTTTGTGGAACCAATGGTTCTGGCAGAAGGGAAATATGGACAGAGAAAGTGGGGTGGAGCTTTACCAGTGTCATTGGTGAGTTGTGGAACACTGTTTAAGTGAGTAATAAACTGACTTTAATTAATGCATGCCTCGCCAGCGTGACTTGGGTCAGAACAGCTAGGAGAAATAAGTAAGTGTTAGGAGAGAATGAGCAGCATATTCAAATGTGATGTATTAAATATTATAATCATCATTAATTTCAATGGATGGATAGATATGCAAAAAAAAATCTAAGACATGGTTTATTCAACCTTCAAATGATAAAAAGAAACTTCTTTATAAAAACAATTTTGACAGTGACAGTAGTGACAGGAAGAAAATGTTCATCACAGTTGTTCTGGCTCTCAAAAAAAAAAAGTCCATCAACTGTAGCTCTGTGGAGAATTGCTGCATTGGCAAAAGCTTGTCATAAAACTGAATTTCGTGACAGCAATTTACTATCATAAAACACAGTTTACTGTGTTACCACAAACCATGATGGAATTATAGATCAGTAATAAAAGAATTTGCCCTCATCCCTCAGAGGAAACCTTATAGGACAAGATTTGCAGCTAAAGAAGGAGACAGGATAAATCAATAAGAGATGTATCTGTAATCTGATTGACATGTGCATAAATCTTAGAATTCAATAACTGCAGTAGGAGTAGCCTGTGTCATAAAGCACAGGCTCCCAAACAGGTGCCCAGACAAATAAAACACTTCCATATTGAACTGTCGTTGCCCTGCACTGCTATTTTGATCAGCAATTCCTTGTTATCAAGCCATCCACGCTGAGCAGCTTTGTGAGGGAGAGCAGCAAAAGGACCCACTGTAGAGCTCCAACTGCCTTGCCCAGTTCAGAATCAGCTGCAAAACTACTTGATTGAAAGGTACTAACTGACTGGGAAACTGAGTCAATTTATTTTTGGCTGGATGCCAGATTATTTGAAGCTGGAGTACAGCTATTTTCCCCTTTGGATTATTGCAGCTCTGCATCAGTTGTTGGCCATCTGCTTCCCCATTGATGGGGATTTTTACCTCATTCTGCTTCTTTGCTCCTAGAATTAGTCCCCATTACTCTGTTCTTTACCTGGCAAGGTATTTAAGCCTCTTTCTTGCTCATGCATCTTCTCCTTACAGGTGAATATTGTTTAAACCAGTGTTTTTCAAACATGGAACATTAAGATGTGCTTAAGATTTTAAAATGCTGGCTGAAGAATACTGTGAACTGAAGTCCACACATCTTCAAGTTGTCATATTTGAAAAACAATGGTTTAAAATATTATCTCCTCCATTCCAATCAATACCAAAGTATGCAGAGATGATTGTAAGTGATGGAAAAGAAAAATACTACTTGGAAAATGACTGACATGCTATTATTTCACCTTAATAGTTTTCAAGGTACTTTAAAATGCAGGAATAATGATGACTTTGCCGCCCAAAACTACTCTTGATATCACTCATTCCGATATTTTGGAGAATGATTAATACACATAACATGTCCTGAAAATGTGGGTTGGAATAGTAGCAATTTATTTTGTTTTCCTCTGGTGCAGAGAAGAAGTGAGGGGTTCTTTGGGTCCAGGGTAAGTAATTGCTTGGAGAAGAAGGAGGGTCACACAAAAAGTCATCACATTGGTGTACTATATGGCTCGTGGTGTTCCCTCAGAGGACTCTGCACTTTTAGGTTGGCAAAAATGAAAGCAATGCAGCATGTTTTCATCACAGATTTCCCTTATTGGAACAATGAAATATAAGAACTGGTATCTGAATTGTTTTCCTCTTTCTTTTTTCTGCCTTTTCCTCACAAATTCTGCTCAAAACCCTTCTGTTGACTGCAGCTAAATTAAAATTGGGTGGCTCTGCTATTATACCCACTGTCGTGTAAATGAGTCAGTATTTTTTTTTTGTTGTTCTAGTGTTTTCCTGTAAGTGCAGGATCTGCTTTTGACAGATAAACCAAGTATTGACCCATTGGTTGCAACAGGAATCAAGCGATCAGCTTCCTGCCCAAGCATGAAATTGTGGCCTAAGATAGAGTGACTGTCTCCTAGTCACCTAGCTGGCTTTCATGCATAAGGTGGGCAGGACTAGAACTCACAGTCTCCTGGTTTCTAGTCTGGTGTCTTTACTACTAGATGAAACTGGATCTCATTAAAGTATAAGACAGACAGGTCTTTTAAAGACAATAATAAATCTGAAAAGTATTTGCTTCTTTTAACATCTGTTACTTAAAGTCCAGCCAAATACTGTCAAACAATTCTTTTGATCTTGCAGTAAATGGCAACCAGGAAAAACATGCTGTTTTCATTTGGAATATTTTACTGCATGGCCTCTCAAAGGATGTGACAGAAAAGACTGACAGTGCAATCTTATGCAATTCCAATGAATTCTTGGTTGGGCCATATATATATATATTGCCTGCATGTTTATCGCAAGTTCAGAACATAACTGATTCACTAGCAAGTTAATAGCTAGTTTGTTTGAGCTATATTAATCAGTACTGTACAGAAATCTACCACAGACCTCAGAATGAAGGCAGGGATGCTGGAACCACGTAAAAAATAGCATCCCGGTTAATCCAGCACAGTTTAATCAATCAGCTTGGATTATTATCAGCCACTAATTTAAAACATTCAATCACTGCAGAGTGAAACATGAATAAATTCTCTTTTTTCCCTGTTGCTTTCTTTTTTCATATTTGCTTTCCCCCCTTTTACTGTTTTCTTTACACACATATAAACACGCACACATATTCAGGATTCTGAAAAGAAAATAAAACACCATCTTGCCTGATATGGCATTAGATTTGTTTTATTCCTTCCTCAGCCATGGAGGTTGTGTGTGTTTTTTCAAGACAAAATGGAATTTCCCCTTCAGTGCAGCAGAAAGCCCATCGGTTATCCTGTCAGCATGTGGAGCCAGGGAAATCCTTCATGAAAGAAGCTCACATGTGAGCAATCCCTGCAAGCATTCCTCAGATAATTCATCCGCCTACGCAGAGCTCTGCAGAGCTTGCCTTTCTCTTGCTTGCTTGCTTGGCAGAGCACAGAGCCAGTGATTAAAATCCAGCAGCAGGCTTCTTTTAACCAGGCACATTATTATTGTTACTATTATTATTTCTATATGCACTCACTGCAGCAATTCAAGGTCATAGTGTAAAACTGCAATTGTTATTAAAAGGGCAGAGTTTAGAACTTTCAATTAAATTGGCAATACTGAATGTCTGTTGTGCTTCTCCAAAAGTCACAGAGATGTTAAATGGTTAAAATATAATTCAAGCTTTCCTTTCCCTCCCATCTCTCTGTAGAATAGTATTTTTGTGGCAGCTTCCCTTTCAAACTCCAGCCAGGCACCTGCAGGCTGACAAACGCTGCCAGCACATTTGTGTGACTGCATAAGGAAGAAGTAGGGGGGGGGGATCCATGAATTCTCATTCCGAGAAAGTTAAAATTAAACAAGACTGCTTGATTGTAAGCAGCACTGAGAGCCCTGGGATCACAATTTCTAGAAGATGTTTGAGCTCCAAGGCTATCTGAAATCTGCCTGTCTAAGACGCTTTTCTAAGGTACCCTTCATTCAAGCTCACTCTTTTCTTCCTATTAATGCTGTGTCCTGCATTTCCCTGCCCTCAAAAATTGATGTCCTTGGTTTCCATGGAACTGATCCAAAGTCATAGCTTTTAAATATTATGCTAGGCAATGGTTTGTTTTAACTATAGTTTGTTAAACATACCGTATCTGAGCTATAGCAATCAGAATTAAATGGTTTTATTTCTCTGTTCTGCCTTCTACTGGTGGCTGGATTTTTGCATCCCAGACACAGTTATCTAAACTGCAATGGTCCTGGTATATATCACCCTAAGCCATATACCATGATTTACATGGCAGTATTCGTACAACACAAAAAGTCAGATGTAAGCAAATCCCATAATGGTTTAAATCAGGAATTCTCACACTGTGGGACAGGTTTTCTAGGACAAGAGTATAATCAGGTTTTTTTTTAAAAGCCCGATCTCCTCATTTTATCTCCACAATATATATATATTATACACACAAAAAGGTGCCGGAACTCATACACATCATACAACCCACTTTGCCTACCCTACAAGGTTTACCTTTGTAGTTGAAAAAAAAAAACCCTTCAATTTTGAGTGTATCTAAAAGACTAGGATTTTGTTCAAGGTAAGTTAATACTATTAATGTTACCGTGCACTGTGTGGCTTTAAATTACAAGAAGGCATTTTATTAATCTTTTGGGACATGAAATTGGCCCAATAAAACAAAATTTGGTTGCTTGTAAAAAATTGTATTATTTTTAAGAAGTTGTCAAACAAGGTGGAAAAATTTACATTTGGAGTTTAATATGGATATTGACTTGAAACAAATTAAAGTTGAAACTTTGTCAGTGAACAGATTACTTTTAATTTACCTTTAAGTGAAACCCAATTTAATAAATAGATCTGATTAAACCTCATACTGTAGGTCCACCTTTACATCTGACTAATACATAATTAATATATATTATTATTAATAATAATACCTCCAAATCACAAGACATTGGCTTTATTCTTATTCTTCCCCTCTGCAGTTTGAATATAAAGTATAAAAGACTAAAAGAGATTTTCGTAGACATCCCAGCCTTTGAACTACCCAAGGAACTGAAACAGCAAAGTTTCGCTGTTGGGCAAGCTTCCACGCCAGTCACCTTTCTTTCCTCTCGCTTTGCCTCTTTTTAACCTCACACCCACCTTCTGTAAGGGAAGGCAAAAGGCTTGCTCACCCTCTCGTGAAAGATGGCCTCCATGTTTATGTGTCTCCTACCACCACCATTGGCTTCCACACCACATGGTCCACCCCAGCCAATCAAGCCACGCTCTGGCTGTGGTGCTCCAGCGCCTCATGGCTCCTCCTAGAGGAGGCAGACAGCACCGGAGAGGACCCCGCTCGGGCGGGCTCACACTGTGCCACCAGCGGGGCATTTTCAAAACCAAATGAGGATAGGAAGGGAAACAATAGGAAAAGAACGCAACTCTGGAAAATCCATCAAAAAAAGGTGCTGGAACTCTGTTCTGGTGCATTCTATGACCAAAAAAAGCCACATATATAATTAAAATCAATTCCCTTTCTCCATGAAAAAGCCAAATAGATTATCATTTTCACAGGCCTTGGTATTGCAAAATTTGAAAGCTTATTGTCTGTATATAAAATAGTAAATATTCTAATACTGTAAATCCAAGGCTAATATTGGATGTGCCTGAGTAGTTTATAAAAAGAAATGTTTCAGATTTTTCAAATGTAGTGTTTAGAGATTTGGCCTGACACTTTAAAATACAAGATTCAAATATTTATCTCAAGAGCCAGAATAGTCCATATCAGAAACAAAGAAACTGTCCCTAATTTCTCTTTTATAGAGTGCTGCTTTCACATATTCATGTTCTGAAGAACAGCAGCCATGTAATTGTCACCATGATTGCAGAAGAGCAATTGCTGTAGTGAGATACAACTACAAGTAATCCTCGACTTACAGCCACAATTGAGACCAGGAATTCTGTTGTTAAGCAAGGAGATGAATAGGGCTACCAAACTGGGCTGAAAAAATATAGGTAACCAGCAGATGACAACAGAGGCGTCTTTTGCTGGCATCTAATAGTCATCAAGATTTTTGCATCCCAGATCTGATAATCCTAAAATAGTGGAGTTCTTAGGGCTCATTTGCAAATGGTTTATTGTCCAACGAGGTAACATTACTCACTGATGTTGCTACCTAGTTGAGTGATGAAACATCTGCAAGCAAACAACCAAGCTCAGAGAGCACCCAGAGCGCCACAGTTCAACCCTGAGCTACAGATATTCTCTTCTATTGGAGTCCTACAGTTATGGATATAGTTTTAGCAAAATGCCGTTTCTTCATTCTCAGCAGTTTTGGGCAAGTATGAGAAGAATGGAAGGAATTTTTTTTCTTGACCTAGAGCAGCTGTCAAGAAAGAGCTGTGTATATCTGCACAAATTTTGTGGCATGGGTCCCTACTTTTTCCCCAGAACTATAAAGGCTGCCTTATTGCATAGCTTTAGCTGTACATTTATCTTCAAAAGCAATAAAAAAAATTAAACTTTTTAACCTGTTAGGCTTGGGAGATAAATCATTATATGGAAAACATGGAAAAGCAGTCTGCTTATCTGTCATTTTCATGGCCAATTTCTCAAATCAGAGCAAGGAGTGATGAGCAAAGTGGGGTTTCATATTGATCAGCTAAACTTTTTTTTCAGAAATTGTCCAAGTGCTTTATCCTAGTTTCTTGTAAATTACCAAAGCTTCTCCTTAAAAAAAGTAAAGGAAATGAAATTCTAGCTTATTGCAAGCACCTTAAATCTGAGGGTTTCTTTGGCTAGTAGGAAAAACATTTGGAAATTATCTGACCAAGCCTTTAAACTTGCATAGTTCTTTTTCTTCCAGCCTCCTCTTTTTCTGAAGAGGCAATCCTGCATTGCCGTATGGCTTGGCTGCTATGGCTGACTATGAGTGCTGGCTGGCTGTGATTGAAGTATAATCAACATGGTTTTCCAAATGTTTTCTGGACAGTTCTCCTAGGTCTACTCTACATTGTTTACTTGGCACTTCAAAATGGAAAAGACTAAGCATTTTTTGTTCCTTTCTTATCTGGTTTGGTCCACTCAAGAGATATAGCCTCTCACTCTTGGTTTCCCACTGTTCTGCATCCTCCAAGGAACTTACCTCACTTGGATTTCAACTCTTTAACTTTGGGTGAATCCAAGTTATCTCTTCTGAAGTAGTTGTGGTTCCCTTAAAGGGGTTGTCTCCTTTTTCTCCTAAGTGGAACCCTTTTTAAGTGGGTTGGTAGAAAAGTGGAAGGAAAAATGAGCATCTGTTTCCATTCTCTCTCAGTTCTGTAAATGGAAGGTAAATTATTCAACTTGAAGATGATATTTCTAGCCATCTTCCAGCTTCCAGAGAAAAATCATTCTTCTGAATCCATGTGATTTTGGTTAAGAAAAGAAGAAATAAACAATTACTGAGAGTTGGGTAGTGACAGCTCACCAAGTTAGTTCTGCTTCTGCTTCTCTTTTTGCCATGCAAAGATTTGGTTGCTTAGTAAACACAATGGGACCTTTTGGTTTGATTATATTTATTTACTATTTGGTATTGAACAGGACTGCTATATGGAGTCTTTTACACAGGAGTCTTAAGCTGCAGGTCTCACAAGCTGGGAATGAGGTTGGTTTTAAAAAATTACAGCTTGAATTTCAGTCCACTTTTAGATTTCACAATGATATCCTGTCTAGACTGTGGTTGCTGTCACCCTCAGTGGACTCCTGTATCTTTACCACTCTCACTTGTGTCTAAAAGCAGGCACTCATCACTTTTTCATGGAGGTCTGTGAGGACAAGTTATTTCCAATGGACCTTTTGTAGGAAATCCTTTATGTTCACTTCATTTCATACTTGTCATCTTCTATTTGGTTTATTCACTAGTAGAAAAATAGAAGGAAGGAAGGAAGGAAGGAAGGAAGGAAAGAAAGAAAGAAAGAAAGAAAGAAAGAAAGAAAGAAAGAAAGAAAGAAAGAAAGAAAGAAAGAAAGAAAGAAAGAAAGAAAGAAAGAAAGAAAGAAAGACAAGAATCTAATTTTCATCTTTCATTCTGTCACTTGAGCTAGAAATAAAACTGGAAATCTTGTCAATTTCTCTAGTTAAAATTAGAAAGGCCAATTTTCATCAAAGTACACATTGTAAAGAAGAAGAAGAAACCCAGTGGAGAGCTTCATTGATGAACTTTAAACTTCTACCCCCCTCCAAAAAAAGAGCAATCTTCAATCAATCCATTCTAGGTTTCTTTCAGCCATTCACCGGCCTAAGACAAAATGGCTCTGAAGGGCAGCTCATTGAGGAGGGCAGTGGATATTTCTGCCATAGTGCCCAGAAGCCAAACGGAGCAGAGACCTTTCCATTCTGCAGTCTCATTCACAAGAGATGGTTAGTGATCCATCCTTATGCCAGGGCAAGTAAGGCCCAATGCCAGGCAGTGAGCATTTCTTTTTTAAAAAATAGTTTTTGGCTAAGCTGAGCTCACTGGGGGAAAGAAAAAAAAATGAATACAAAATCAAAGAGGGGGAAACATTAGTATTTAAAATTCTACAAACATCAATGTTATTTTTAGAGTATGAGCTTTCATAGATTATAAATCACTTTCCCAGGGCTAAATTAGAAACCGCTTTTATATATACCACATATCTACTTACTGTATCTTTTTCTTAATTAGTTAAGAGCGGTGGAAATTTTTACTAGTATTACAGAGCAAAAAGGATATATCTTTTTTTCTTCTTAGGAAAGCACTCTGATGTGAATAGGAATAAAAAAATTGCCCTCCAAGCCCAGAGTAGCTCTGCAGAATTTTGAACACATATTGTGGGCACTCTCACAAAATGACTTCTCAGAGGCTTGCAAATATATACGCTGTTCCTCATATTGGTCACAATTAGTTACAATGCTTCCATTTACCAGAATGTGAAGTGACAAGGTTGCTATCCACTGCCCCCTCTAAATGTTCCAGAATGCTTTTTTCCCCTACTTATCTTTGAAGGAGTGGCTGGGGGAGGGTAAGTGAGCATCTGTAGGGAACAAAGAATTCTTGTAAATAAAAGATGAGATTCTGCCAACCCTTGATCTAAGCAATTTAACAACATAGGGAGCTTCACTCATCTTCCATGCTCCTGCATTTTCTCTCTTAACATTACCTGAAATTAATTAATGGAAAACAGGATCAAAAAAATCTCTAGTTGAAACAGATCGAACAACAAGCATTCATTGGTTTGCATTTTAAAAGAAAATGAGACAGTGCCATATATGAGAGTGTTTTCGAACAGGTTTGTAATGACACTCATTGCACTTAATTATGCTTGGAAAGATTTATCCCAATTTCTCCCAGGGATTGTTGCTCTTAATAATCCAAACTGCAAATTGTAAACTGGAGACCCTTTACGCTTGCTCATTTATGCAGTAATTCATCTTCCTTCCATCTTCTTTGCCATTTATTATTTATACAATTAGTAGTAAATTATCAAGTGCACTGGCTAACATATGTAACTATAAATAACAAAAGGAAGATAACACAGGAAAGAAGATACTAAATTTATGCCATGTTCTACAGAAAAAAAAATTAAATCAACCTCCATTGATCAAAGCAATCCTTTTTGATATGTGAACAGTATTAAAGGTAGACAAATTACTGTAGCTATGCTGGATTTTAGTTGCAAAATTGGTACAAAAATGAGGCATTAAAAATAAAGCTTATTTCTTTACATCACAGTCATTTTTTTCTGCTATTTTTATGGTTGGGTATCTTCAAAAATCAAAAGGGATGGTTAAGTATATGGCAGCTTTAAGGCAACACACTAAAGATGTGCTTATTTTAATGGCTGAACTCCTTAAAGAAGACTTATCCTTTTTTTAAGTCTCATGCAGAGGACTAAAAAGGAGGCATGTGCTTTACAAAAAGATGCTATATTCACTGTGTCGTGCATTCTGAAGTACCTTTTACTTTTTCAAATCATGCACAAACCTAATAATTATAATACATTTCGTGATGAGAAAGACTGTTTTTTCATTATTATTTTTATACCTTTTCACTGTGTTCCTTCCTTAATCACTCTTGGTTTTTAAAAAAAAATCTACTTGAACCTTCTATTTAATATAATGTTCTATTCTGATTTTGCTTATTTTTTAACTATTTCAGGAGAGACTATTTATGTGTTTACCATGAATATGCAAACACAGAGACACCCTCAGAAATAACTCATTTCATTCACAAGATGTCTAAGCATTGCAGT
Organism: Azemiops feae; assembly: GCA_023970755.1. NCBI lineage: Eukaryota > Metazoa > Chordata > Lepidosauria > Squamata > Viperidae > Azemiops > Azemiops feae. Next base: position 805,397 of record JALGBA010000269.1, on the reverse strand, counting down.
CTTTGCTCCCAGTGACTTATTGCTGTGGCAATGATGGCAAACCTATGTGTCAAAGATGACACACCACAACATTTTGGGTGACACCCCAGCCTTCACCGACACACAACGACAACTATTCTTGAAAGCCCGCCCCATTCTTGCACTATTTTTGGAGATCATAGATGATGCATGAGAATGGGGTGTGTTATTGCATGGTCTCAGAAGTTACCAGAGAGGGCCATACGTTTACATAGCCTCCAGAGCCTCTGAAAATGACGTAAGAATGGGAGATGCTTTCATGTGGTTTTCATACACTGAGAGACCGCAAAAGAGCATTCTCCAAAGCCACTTCAAGAACGAAAGCCTTGCGGAATCGAAAGTCGCCTTGGGAAAGCTGCAAGGGCCAGCAGAAAGACAACATCATCTGAATGTAAGCAGCATGAGGCAGACCCTGGGGAGCACTAGGCAGCAGGGACAAATCGTGCTGTTTCCTGAAGCTCATGCACAAGGCAGCCTTTTTGAGTGGCAGCAATGGCGCTGGGACTGAAATCAAGGCCCAAGCCTCTACTTCAGGCCCAACCTTGGCACTGCCACCGAGTGCCGCTGTTCAGGGTGGCCTAGATGGGGAAAGAAAGAGAATTGTTTCTTTTTTGTTTAGAAGAAAAGACATGCCAGCATAGTCAACTTGGGAATTTTCCAAATTTTTGACATACTGACCCCCAAAAGATTTGCTGCTGGGCTAAGAAGTTACAGCAGAAAAAGCAGAAAGGCAATAGTTTTAGGGCAATTAATCTTATCTGAAGTCTTTCTCCGCCAAAAGATACTGGGATTAGCTAACATTTGTCCTACAGTGAACCAATACAATCATACTGCTATAAAAATAAAAGTGGCTTAGCTATTAAAATCCAATATATTATAACTTCTGGTTCCTTAAGTCACTTTTCTCTCCTACTTTACAGTGTTCTGTTATGACCCTGGAAAGATAATTTTACCCTACAGAAGGATTCAAGAAAAAGAGTTCTAACTTAAAATGGCAAAAATTATCTCTGTGTGACTCTCATCAAGTAATCCCATAATCTTTATTAGGGCAATGTCATAATTAAACAACTCAAAATCGTAAAATAATGGGCAAACGTTTGAAATTATTACTGTGAAATGATAAGCTTAGCTTTAAAAGGTGGTTGATGGTTGCACTGATAATTGTCTGTGTAACTCTAATTGTATTAGCAGCATTTGAAAATATCACTAATTATCATAAGGTGTGACTTTACTCATATTATCCTTTTCTGAAACTCAGAACTGAGAATTTGCAGTAGTTTAAATGTTCTCAAAAAATTTCAGAAGTACAACCTAGTCCAAGAAGAGAGAAGCAGCTTCGGGAGGTTTAAGAAGGGGCATACATCAATATGATATAACTGATGAGGACAACGAGGGCAAGTTCATTTTCAGCGGAACCTACCTACCTAACTTCATATTCTATTTAAATGGTCATATGACATAACATTGAAAATACAAACCATCAATAAATATGCCTGAAATAAATCAAGTACTGTTCATGTTATGTTGTAAGCATGGGTAACATAGTTATTTAAATATATAGTTATTATGTTCCTGGATCTTGGCCCTAAAGATATCCAATGCAACAATTTTAGCTGTTCATTCACACAATGATATCTTACTTCTAAAAAGTACACTCACACCTTTGAATTGTGGTATGCCTACAATATTCAGTGAGATGTGATTCCATCAACATTTTGAATATTTTCCAGAAAAGTTATTCTGCTCCCTCCCGATCTCTGAGATATGCTGTATTGTAATAAAATGTCAGTTGTATTATCTTCCCTCCTTCCCCCCCCCCTCGTATTCATCTCCAAATCACAGAATAACACCATGCATGTAATGTGCAGTTATTAGAGGAAGGTCCAAAGTGAATGAATGAGGATGACAAGATGTCCAGCTACAGAGAATAGAACAGAACTTTCTAGTTGCCCAAACTATATTTTCTTTTTATGATTTGCTCACTAATAAAACCATGGAACTTATGCTGGTTTAATTGCTTGAAAAGAACTATTTACACCCCGTATCCCAGAGCCCAAATGTAAATGCTTTTAGCATTTCAAAGGTGACTGGTTATGACACCATCAAATTTTATGTTAGCAACTGCATCCTTAAATAAGTGACACAAATATATTGGCTCTTTCTAAAGAACAGTTTTATAGGAATACACAATGATGTGAGGGGTTCAAGTGAATGCTAATTAGAATTGATTGTTCAGAAAGTATATTTTGAAAAAGACAACTGAGCCAAGATTATTTAGCACTTCAGTCAAGAAAGTCATGCCAGGGTAGGGGAAACTGTTCTATACCAACCAGGATGGCTGTAGGGTGGGAGACAGTGAATTCATAGTTTTAGAAAAGATGCTGCCCTTCCTTCCTAAGGATTTCAGAAAACTGTATAACTTGATGAAAATGAAGGGAGGAAAGAGGAAGAGAGGGGAGGGGTAAAGAAGAGAGAGTTGCAGGCTACAACACTGAAACCTTGTCATTCATTGATTCAAAAATGTCTAGTGAGTCAAGAAAACAAAGAAAAATGCAGTATAAATTATAAATTTATTAAAAACTGTATATGAAGTAGCCATATCACTTCGGTCACTTAGCAGTGTTTTTGTATTTAGTTTTACTACTGAGTTGATAATATAATATTTTTTCAAGATCATATTTAGAGTGACATCTAGGAAACCTATTCTCTTATATACTGTCTCTTCTTGCCTAGCAGAGTCCTTCCTTCCTTCCTTCCTTCCTTCCTTCCTTCCTTCCTTCCTTCCTTCCTCCTTCCTTCCTTCCTTCCTTCCTTCCTTCCTTCCCCAAGCAGAGAGATCTTGCTTGCTTGTATATTTGTCTTTCCTCCTTGCTCAGCAAAGAGATACTTGTGATCTTCAGGCATTTCAATCTCTTGGTCTTGTCTCCTGACCAGACCTCATTGACCAACTGGCAGCATCTACCAGAGTGGTTCAGCATGAGAGGTCTTGGGCTGCCAACTCTACAGCATGATTCACAGGCCTTACCTTTGACTGTTGAGCTATATAGGTAACCTAGAAGTGCTAGGCTATCAATATCACTGTTCCTCGTCTTAGAGTGATTTCAGTGGTCAGCCTGCATGCCTATATAGTATCCTGCCTTTTCTGGGCAGCATATTTGGTTGCTACAAGATATTGTTGCAGGCTGCAGACAATGACAGAAAGTGATGGATAAAGTACTTCTATCTGACATCTCCAAAGCTTAAAGCATGCAATTACATGTGTTTCATATACTTAGTCTATTAATGAATTCATCTAGCTATTTCAAGACTATTTGGAATAGCAAAATAAGACTAAAAGTTTCTTCTACAGTTTGATATTTCCCTGAAACATAGAATTTAAAACAAATTCAGAACCACTGAATGAATTATTTTCTTAAATTTTGGATTTAAGCTTCTGCATCAGTCTGCCTACGTCTCTGATATTGTGACTTAAGTTCCAAGAAAAAAAATAATTCAATCTATAAACTGGTTTGTCTATAAACACTTTATTGTTATTATACTAATATATTTATACTATTTATATAAAATTTTGAATTGAACTAAGGCCAGGTTCCTATCTGTATTTGGCAATGATGAACATAGGCATGTGCTATTTTTAATGGACTGTAGAGTTATGTTCCATCTTCAGAATATTTCAAATTCACTTAGTAGTTTATGTTTATTTTTAAAAGCAGAGAAGTTTTAATAATGGCCAATAGTGATATGTTTTCTCAGTCATTTTCTTTCAAAAATGTATGGATAGCAAAACCAAAATTTGAATATTCCAAAGGCTATATCTAAACTAGCATAGATGTTACCACCTTCCTCCCAGGGCAGAAAACCTACAAATGAAAAGATGACTGTGTGATGAAAGTGGAACTGTCCTCTGCTGAGCTGTCACCAAGACAACTTATCTTTGAAAAGAAGAATTTGAGTTATCTTCATGACTGTCTGATAATGCAAGATCTCCCAGGTGAATTGAAAAAGATTGGAAGCCTGCAGATGTTCCACTTTTTCATTGCACTAAACTAGATATAAATGACAAGGTTACAGCATCTATTTAAGTATGCTTCTCCTCACTCCTCCTTAAGGATGAGAACTGTGAAGTGAAGCAAAGTCAACCTTGTCAACCCAAGGGCAGTGAATGAAATGTTCTTAAATTTCAAAGGGCAAAACAATACAACTATCCATGGAATAGCATCTTCTACTGAGGTCTAACAAAAAGTGATTGAATATTAACCACAACAAAAATCATATTTTGCTATGATCAGGACATTAGTTTAGTTGGAATAATTAGGTCTCAGATTCTTCTCATTCCATTGGCTTGAATATTATCAATCAGTTTCATGCAATCTTGAATTCTTTGATTTAATATGCAGATATCTAGTGAAACCAATTAATCTAATCTAATGCACTCAAAAGAGCTGCCCCCCTAAAACTGAAGTAAAGGATCTTTGCTCTCTATAGATTACTATTTCCTGGGATCCTGCTTCCTGGAATCCTGAAGCATGGAATTCAGTTAAGGATATCCGGAGTTCTATAGAGAGCCTGCATTGAGAGTCATGGATCTTTTCAATCCTTTCTGCATACTTACACACTTTCTAAAGATTCATTTATAAGCAGAGACTATCTGGTAGAGCTTTGAACACATACCTGCTATGTATTCAATTAAAACATTCCTTTGGCATATGGGAGGTCCTTATATGTATTAGAAGTTATACAATTCTGTTTGGTTTTATTTCCTTAAAAGTCATATTTACAGCTATGAAGATGTATGAATTAATGCCTTTTGATCTAATCCCCTTTTTTCTGAGGTGCTTCTAGGTACCAGTTACTGATTTCTGTTTTAGAGGTATGATTTATATTATTGTAAATAATACATATAACATATACACAGCAAAGTTTATTAACAAATTTCTTAGGGAGTCAAGTGAGATAAATAAAGCTTTATCAAGTGGCTGTAAGTTCTCATACAATTGTGAGTTCTAATGTTGTTTGGCTGGTATTATTTAAGCGTGTCCTGTGAACCCAGAACTATGTGATCTATGATTATCACTTAACATGATGCATAACTCCAACCTCTCTACTTATCTTGGCTTGTCCTTACTAATAAAATTTTCCAGGCTCACTGATGGCTTCTCAATTTACATTGCTGGAGACCTGAAGATATGTTTGCAGTGAGTTATGAACATTCCCAGCAAACCATGAATAAATGAGCTTAACTGTTAGAAATTCACTAAATGAAGCAGCCTTCAAAGAAATGAAGACCATCCCTCAAATATATGATAGAAGGCTTGAATTTAATTCTACTTTTTAAGTTCCACAGTTTATTTGGAAAATAATAGTGAGCAGAATGTGTATCATGTTTTATGTTAAAGAGTTAAAAAGTGATTTCTCACAAGATATATTGAAGGCTAGTAGTTTATAGACGTTTATAGTAAGCAAAATTTCCCTTGGTACTATTGTATCATTACTCAGTAACTCCACTAAATTAAAATGTCTACAAAAATATTAAAAAAGTCAAGGCCAATATTCAGATAACTTAACTGGTAGCAATAAAATCAATTCATTTACTCAACTATATTGAATATGATTCTATTACATTGATGATCAAGAATAATAGGTGGAATTAAGTACCCGTCACATAGCTATTGTTGAATTAATAAAATAACAAATTCAGCAGGCACAGACATAACAAAAATGGCACAGGAGTCACTAGAAAGATAAGCTACATTAGCACCATATTCTGACTTCAAGAAACCAAACCTGTAGAACAGAATTATAATATTTACATTTGTTTTTGAAGTTGTAAAGCTACCACTTTCTTAATTTCTAGCCAACATGTGTCGATTGGGAATTATGGACAGTGAAATTGTATTAATCTAGAAGGCATTGGGTTGGAGAAAAGTGAATGATCATGTTGTGTTAAGATGAACATAGTACAAGTCATAGATTTTACAAAGAAATAACCAATATTCCTCATTAAACATTTGCCAATTGATTGAAAAATTCAGCTTTATGCAGACCATATCTAAAAGTACATAATAGATCGTTGCAGGTTCAGTCCAGCTATACCACAAACAATACAATACAACTATATGTTCAGGCAATTAAAGAAGATCTTGAAATTATATTTTGGAGTGATTATTCTGAGCATCGCTAAGAGAGTCATCTTTGAGCTCTTGTTGTTCGTGAAATAATTTGTCCATCTGTTAACAGTGAGACTAGCATACAAATGAAATGTCCATCTGTTATCATAGAAATTGCTGCATATGAAAGCAAAATGGTTATTTGTGCTCCATGATTTGAGGTTCAGTTCGATATGATTCTATCCTGTCTCCTAAGGAGAAGGGGGCAGGTTGGGGGTGTTCCCTTGATATCCACACCCATGGTATTTGCACCATTCCAGGTCACTTTCACTTCTTTAATCTTACATCATGGTTGACTCAGCCTTCCTTCAGAGATTGGTAAAATGAGGACCAGATTGTTGGGGGCAATATGCTGATTCTGTAAACCGCTTAGAGAGGGCTATAAAGCACTGTGAAGCGGTATATAAGTCTAAATGTTATTACTATCATCATCTTTGCTGGAGGGTTAAGCAAATTTACTTCCAGTTCAATTGTGGTACAACAGGAATAACCACACCAGTGGTTTTGGATTAGGAAGGCTAGAACTGGACAGAGTGGGGGTAGAGTGGCAGGCAGGTTTCCCACTGGCAAAAATACTCACCTGACCTGACACCCAACTTGAAGCCCACCCCCTTTCCTTAAAGGGCAGCCTATCTTAATGCCACAATGCTTTTTCATTGATCTTCCCAAAACCAAATAAATAGTTGCCATTGTGGTTTTCTGACACTTTTTTTTTAACCCCCAGACAATAAACAGACATGTGTAACATGGACTACAGATGTGGAGAAGTAGCAAGGCTTAGCTATTCAGATTAATCTTCAGGGTCATCCAGTTACACTAAATATGTGTGATTTCATTCAAGTATTTATAAAAACATTGCATACTATCTCAACATTCAATAATAGCCACCATGCTGGACAGTAGAAAAGGCAATTTAGCAGTTCTAAATAATATAATAGCTACTAGTCTTAGTGGCTATCTACCAAATGAGGGGCAGAAGGCCCCTTAGGGCTTATTAATATGAAAAATGAGCAGGAAGGTGCTATTGTTCTTAGGTCATATTTAGAAGCTTCACAAAGACAAGGATTATGTTTGTACAACAACTTTCCTGTGGTTAACTTATCCAAAGTTAATGACATTAACCAGCGTTCTAGCTTTGTATGAGACACTAAAGTATAAACTAACCCTATGACGCCAGAATACACTAGGCTGCAATGCAGTTGGCTAGTTGGTGACTCAGTGTGCAATGCTAGCAAAGTGGTTAAGACAATTACAATGGGAGCAAAACACGGTTTTATCTGATCAAGCATGGTTCTTCTAACCTTTTTATGGCACTTGGTTTGGCATCACTGCAGAGTTTGATGGCTTGCACTAGGAAATGCATCTTAGCTATACAAGCTCAACAGAGTGGTTGCATTCACATGACAGTCTGAATTATAATTCAGCATTTTAGTAGTTGAATTAATCATGAATAAAAGTGTCACATGAGTAGAGCCAGTATTGGGCTGCTAATAGGTTGTACAGTACAGTTATACTAATAGATATAGTAATACTTATACTAACAGGTTGTACAGTTGGTTATACTGTACAATAAGTACAGAAACCTGTACAGGAACAAGTACAACCTTCCTGATTTAGGAAAGGAGATGTGGTTTAGTGGTAGAAAATATACTTTGTATACAGTATACAATGACAAACCTTATGTCTTTATCTATGGTTGTCTAAATGTGGTTGACTTATTGGTTTGCATGACACATTACATACCATGCACTGGGTGTGTACAAAATGCTAAACTAAAATCCATTTGATTAGTTCATGATTTATTTATTTATCAAACTTGTATATCACCCAACTCACCAAAGGTGATTCTAGACAGCTTATTTATTGTGTTAATGTTATAACACATTAAAACAATAAATAAAGACCTTAAATTTAAAATTCAATTAAAAGAAAACTAATCAGACTGAAGAGGGTGGGAGCAAAGTGCTCAAAGGGAAGAGACAGGTGTTATCTACTCCATTAGCCATGTCAGAAGTGTCACACTGCCATTGGGACCCAGGCTACTTGGCACAGCCATGTCTTCAAAGCCTTTTCAAAGGCCAAAAGTGTGGGAGCGGATCTGACCTCAGAGGTACAATAGGTTCCAGAGGGCAAAAACCACAGCAGAAAAGGCTTTTCTTCTGCAGACACAGATGAGGTGGGCTAATCTCATCCTGGTGACCTTATTTCTTAGATAGTCTGGACCCATGTCATGAAGGGCTTTAAAAGTGATAAGAAACACCTTGAATGGACCCTGAAGCAAACTGGCAGTCATTGCAGCTTGCGGAAAAGTGATGTAACATGGGCCACCCTAGAAGCCCCAAGAATTGTCCATGTAGCTGCATTCTGCACCAGTTAAATCTTCCAGATGCTCTTCAAAAGTAACCTCATGTAGAGTATATGGCAGTAATCCAAACATAAGATGACTAGGGCTTGAGTGACTGGGTGCAGAGACTCCTGATTGTGGGAGATGACCAGACTGAGCTCAAGGATGGGGTCAAATGCATCATCAGACTGGAGTCCCTACATCCCCAAAAGTGTCCTAAGTCCAGCCCCTCTTCAAGTCTTTTGACTCTTATCTAGCACCATTTTGCCTTGACTATTAGTAGATTAGATTCTTGTGTACAGGTTGCATGGAAGAAACTCACAGTGCTTTTGAATTCTATCCTGGCTCCTGGTTTCTTGCACCTGAAGTGATCTAGGAAAAGGTGTAACTGGCACACAACATGAAGTTGTGCAAAGGCAGTCCTAGACACAACTGCCACCTGCTCATTGAGCAAGGGTTGTGAGTCCAGGAGAACCCCCAGATTGCACACCAGGTCTGTCTGGGGTAGTGCAACCCCATCCAGACTTAAAGATGTTAAAAGTCCTAGAGACAGACACTCCATACATCCAAAGCCACCCAGTCTTACAAGGGTTCAGCCAAAGTCTGTGTCCCCCATTCAAACCCTTATGGTTTCTAGGCACTATGAAAGGGCAAGGACAGCATCACTTGAGTCACCCAGGATAGGGATGTAAACTTGAGTATCATCATTATACTAACGGTACCTCATCCTATTGTGGTGAATGGTCTCACCTAATGGTTTCATATATATGTTTAAAAGGAGTGGACAGACTACTGAGCCCTATGGCACACCACAAAAGAGGCCATGGGCTGGATCTCTCACTCCCTATTAACACTGATTGGGACTGGCATTGGAAAAAGAAGCAGAACCGGCGCAAGACAATGCTGCCCAGCCTCAAACCCAGCAGCCAGCTCTAAAGGATACATGATTGATGGTATTGAAGTTCTGAAGCTGCCAAGAAGTCACCTTCTCTACCATCTTCCCTTAACAGGGAAGGTGGGAGACTGAATGGAAGTGGTACAGAAGATGGGAATCAAGAGATTTTTTTTAAGGAGGGAGGGAACCAGGGCTTTCTTAAAAGATCACAGAAACATCTCCTGCAGTGAAGAATTGATTATTGCCTGGTTGTCACTGAACTGGAGGCTTTCACCAACTAGGAGAGCTAGGGATCTAATTGACAGGTGATTGCACTGACAGCATTGAAGACCCTGTCCACTTCATCAGGTCCAACAGGATTGAACTGTTCCAAGGTAACCAGTTAAGACCTTTACCCAGGCATCTCAAATGGGCCTGCACCATGTGGGTTCCAACTGGGAACAAATCCAAAGAATTGTACGTCAGGTGTTCCACAAATTTCTCTGCATGACTCTGAATATGATCACCCGAGCCCTCTTGTCCCAATACTATTTAAAAAGTTATGCAACCATATTAGAAAGTAATGTGTTTTTGTGTTAAACTTATGTTAATTCCAGGAAGGAAGCAAATGAAAGAAAATCTTATTTTTTAGCCTTTTAAGAATGCTGCTGCTTAGATGATTCACATCTAAAATATGTTTGGAGCCTCTGATCTGTCCTGAATTTATTTAGCATAATGTAGTTAAGTGACAAAATCCAGGGAATCTCACATCACTTGCTCACAAAAGAGAATTTATGGTCAAGACAGATTGAACAGCAGTTCAAAGGGTCAGTCAAGGAGCATAACTGAGACAAAACAGAGGTTTAAAATTCTGGGCAAACAAGTCAGAACAAAACTAGACTTAGCTGATGGACTGAGGTATCATAAACAGTGTTTCCAGCAGTATATTCTTGAATTGAGGTGAATACAGGAATCTGAGCCTAACCAAAATCAATCATTGCTCATAACCTGTAAGTGGAGTTTAGATTCTCTTTGCTCCTTGATCAACAGCAACCTTAATCTCATAGTTTAAGGACTCCCAAGATAGGATCCAAATGATGGTTTCAGATCCAAGGACTGAATTCAAACCTGTGTCTGAATTAGTAGGAGGGATTAGTGCCCTATAAAATGATGTTTCCTTCATTGTGTTTTACTATTCCAAAAAAAAATCCTCACTGAAGTGAATAAGGACATTTTTAATGACTCACTAAAGTGTTTGACTTGGCAAAGTTAAGGTCAAAAGACTGAAGCTGGCATCTTGCAAGGATGACATCACTTCATCCTTCAACTTCCAAATTTTGCTTACATGATAAATTAGTATACTCTTTGTACAAAGGTGATATCACCATGCAAATGCTGCAATTATGCATTTGCATCACAATATCTAAAATAGGTACAATTAGTCACAGCATTTGTGGGACAATGTCATGATACATTTTCTTCCCCCTTGCCTACCTCTGGGTATTCATGATGGATGCACCAAATTAGTGAGTACTGCAATAATGGGTTTTTTTAATCAACATATAGAAAAGCTGAAGTGTAATTCACCAAGCTAAAAAAGGCCCATAGTTTATTCTACAAAGTCCTTTGAATAGTTTTCAGTAACTCATGTAAAAAAGTACACACAATAAAAAGTTTTTGTTGTGTTAGTCCAGCTTTCTCCTCCCATAGTGATCTGGAAAAACTCAAAAAAGTATGAGTGAAATATCAATTGTTCCTACAGGGAATGAGGCTTTTCTTTCACTTATTTCTCTGCTATTGTCAACTTTAATTTTTTTTATGATTTCTGTAATCTTCCTGTGAATGTCTCTGCAGTAGCCTACAGATTTCATTTCAGTGTTAACATTACTTTTCTCATACATTTAAATAACATTGTTGAATACAAGCCTGGTTTTGATTGCATGATTTGATGACCAACAGATGTTTCCTACTGTCATGTGGCATGTTCATCCTACATGTTAGCAACAGAGCAGAGGGAAAATGTGCTAATCTGCAATGACTAACAGATGGATAATTAAAACTTCCTATTTAATAAAACAACTTGCAAATTTTAAAGTTTCATTCATCAAGATTAAGATAATGAGGGATAATGGTAACATTGCACTTACCAGCCTTGGAAAGATCAGCCCATTCCAATAAAAAAATTAGAGCATTACAAAAAAAAAAAAAAAAGTGGAGCTAGTAAAACCAGCTACTCCATTGTATCTCCATCTTAGTTGTATCTCCACCTTAGTATATGAAATTCAATACAATCATTTCAGTGAAGCTAAAAATGGGTTCTCTTAGTCAGATTCATGCTATCTTGTCCTAGCAGGAAAAAGAAAGGGTAATGCACATTTTAATATGGGGCCACTTATCTGCAATATTCAGACATCAAAATCCTGCCATATAACATATTAATCCTGAATACTTCTTTCTCGTATTTCTACAGTGTGAGAAAAGAGATAACCACATTACAAATGGCATTCCAAAACAGTTTATAATGCTTGCCAACAACTGCAAAGCAAAATGTCCCAGCAAGTCTAAGTAAAGAATTCAGTAAATATGGATAATTTGCTTCAATTTAGAACATTTTGGATTCTGCTAAATAGCAAACAAATAGCCGTTAGACAATCCTCTTTACTGTAGCCCAGAAATGTCTTATCTGCCAAGGTATACTTTCTATTCCTTTATTTTGGGGTTCTTCTCTCAGTTCCCAACCTTATTTCCTAATTCCCTTCTCATATTATATCTCATATCCCATCAGATGCAGCTTTCAAGCTGCCAAGTTTCTCCTAACTGGTCCAACATTTTTTTCAAGTTAATAGCCTCTGTAAATCATTTCTAGTGCTATCATTTGTACTGAATATAGCTGTATGGCTTGAAAGACCTAAAACTATAAGAAGTCCAACTGAAACACTTTTGGTTTGGTTGGTTAAAGTGATTTGATTAAATGCATAGGTGGTCTGTTTTAACATACTCAGGCTTCGATCTCTTGAATCCAAAGAAAAATATCCAAGTTTCACAATGAGTTACTGTTCAACACCTTCTTATGGCTACAAGGGCATTACTTTTCAAGAACAATGCAATGGTAACAATAATTAGGGAGATAGAAACTGTCCCCATCTTCTTACTTATTAACTATGTATACTTCCTTCTGCCTTGCACAGTATAAAAGAACCCCTAATTACTTTACTCCGTAGGAATCAATTTCCAAACAGATTATATTAACCTCTTTCTTCCCTGCAATCCCAAATAATCACAGAACTGAATCATGGAACAAAACCATTGCAAAATATAGCTTGGAGCTTATGCTTGCAGAAAGGTTTGCATAATGATGTTCTTGAGCTAATCACCATCTCTCAGTGACATCTATCACATAGGGTTGAGGAAGCAAAACCCCTATAATCCTAAATCAGCGTGCCTAGTGGGTGAGCCAACACATTTGGACAAGGGCAGATTGGAAATTGCAGAACTGTAAATGCAAGTAGCTCTATTCTTTTTTATATATAATAGAGGGTTTTTTTTTACAAAATACAATAGCAAAGGTATAGACTGGGATTTGATCCTGTATTATAACAGTATTACATCATCTTCAGTGGTTCTGAATTCTTGTAAACACTGTTCAAGATGCTAGTATTAAATTGAAAATCTTTTCCTTACTTGGTCCACATTAAAAAAAAAGCCTCTTTCCATATACTCCTATCACAACCTTAAGATTATCTTCAGACAGTTTCTTCATATGTTCTTTCATGTTGGGGTTTAGTTGGCAGTCCTCCAGGAATGGACCTTCTTATTAAGGCCTCTGATTACAAATCTCTCCCCAATAATACAAGAATGGCAGCTATGTTTTTATCTTTACAATGTCTTTATGCTAGCTTGGTTTTTTTTCTTTAACATGCTAATATATCACTAAATTGACCTTAAATTACTGATGAAATAAAATTAATTTTATTTAAAGTACATTAATGATATATTGCCATATTGTATATCATATGCTCTTTTTAGTTTAAATATAAAAATTTTAAGCCACCCCAAGAAAATATCAACCTATATAGGTAACAAAAGTTATAGGGGTTCATCTTTGTCATTCATAAAGATTGTTAACACCAAAATTAAGAACATGTTTAAATATAACACAGATAAGTGGAAAGCCATCAAAAGGACATTTATAATACCATTAGTTTATTATTCACTCATGAACACACACTAAAATCTTCATTCATGGATACACACAACATGCCTAACCAATTTAAAGTCTAGTGGCCAGGTTAGGTTTGAATTCCAAGAAAATTAAGGTGGGGTGGTTCTCTCTCTCTCTCTCTCTCTCTCTCTCTCTCTCTCTCTCATACACACACACACACACAAACACACACACACAAATTGCCCTGCATCTTTCTAGCATCAGTTCAGTATGATAAAAGAGAATTTGCTGCAGAATTCTTATGGGTAAAATAATTTGTATTTCTTTAGTTAAAAGTTGGTTCTTTCCTTTATCTCACAACCTCCAAATATTGGAACAATAATATAAAGTCAAATCAAAAGTTTAGCATCATTTCATGTATACTGTCTTAGACCACCTTTTTTCCCCACTTCCATTCAATCGTGTCCCAATTCTCAGAAACTGCTTGGAAAAGTCTCTGCCCTATTCTTGGCACAGTTTTTCAGAAGTGATCTGCCACTGCCTCCTTCCTAGGACTGAAAGAGACTGGGACTGGCCCAAGGTCACCCAGCAGGCTTTGTATATAAGATGGGACTAAAACTCATGGTCTCCTGGTTTCGAGTCTGATGCCTTAACCACCACACGAAACTAGCCCTCTAGACCAACTTTTAGATTAACATAAAAACAGTGGTTAGAGAAAAGTTAAATATTTGACTGATTATTAAAAAATAATCTTTGAAAATATGTATACCAATGGGTAATCCAAATCAATGAGGAATATAGCATCATTGATACATAGGATGTTAAATATGTTAACTAAAGATTTACGACATAATCGTGCGGAAAATCTTTTGAAATAATTTTTGCACAAGTTAAAGAAGCAGCATTTGAGTTCCTTTACAAATGGTACCAATTTTCAGTTAGATTTCATCAACCCAATAAAATATTGTCAAAAGATATCAGAAGAGATATAATAAATGAAGAATTGTTAATCACATATAACGGCTAAATTATATATGATGGCTTGTTTTATCCAAATTCCAACCTTTCCAGATAGTATCTGAAATAACAGCCTGGCATAAATATTGGTTCTTTTGCTGTAATTTTCTTGGAAAACATGAACACAGCAAAAGTTCGTATAGAGATAGTACACAAATAGAGATAGTAAGATATTGAAAATGATTTAGGGCCCTAACGCGTATAACTGACTCATGAAAACAAAATAACTTGGGCTTAGAAAAACATGATTTATTCATAACAATTATCAACGTATTTATATATGCGTATCAAAGTGTCTGCATAATTCCACAACCATGTCAGATAAAGTTTAGGAAATGTATGTCATAGTGGAAACCTGAATGTTCAAATTGCTGTAGAAGTGGACAAGGTTTCCTCAGTAGATCCTACAATATTCCAGGCAGAAATGTCTGCAAATAACATGGAATGACTATCCAGTCAGAATATAGCATTGTTGGAGCCAAGTTGATTGTACTGGCTGGTCTTGATCAATGTATAAGAAAGCAAGAGATGGCTGTCATTTATTGTTTATATTTATTAATCCTTATTTTATATCTCTGTAATGTTCATCCTATTTCTCAGTCAGAAGAATTACATTCAATTATTTCCATTCTTCCAAAATAGCTCTACATAGGAAAAATATTTGGCAAATTCATTTTCTTCCCAGCGTGAGCATCAAACTGAAGAAAAGGTTGTGTATAAGATGTCAGATATCTCCTCTCATGAATAGGGATATGTGGGAAAGTATAGATCTGGTTTTGCAAGGTACACTTATGCAATATTCTATCCCAGAGTTCCCCAATCTTTTTGGCTTTGCGGACTGGTGGGACGGGGAGAGGGGATGGTTCCGTGCAAGGCGGGCAAGCATGGGCATAACTCCATTTGCACGAGTGACGGGCACGTGCGTCCGCTGCTCACACTCACCTGCTGCTCGCACTATGCATATGTGCATGAGTGCGCTCGCCCCTCAACATTCACTAAAGAAATGGTTGTAAGCCAGAGATTACTTCTGTATCTTTCAACATAACTCAGGTGTTAATAATTCTTGTCATGCTTTTCCTCTGTATTTGAACTTTGGCTAAAAGCAAATAAAATTATAATAATTTCAGCAAAAATATTAGAAGATACTAAGTAAAAGAGAGATACAGTACTTTTAAAACCTCCATCCATTTTAAAAACACATTGGGACATTGCTGATGGAATGTCAATTGTTATAACATACATAATGAAAACATTCATTAAAGGAGGAGATCAGATGGCCTTGTAAGATTTTAATTTTGATCATGCAATAGGGCAGAATTAATATCCAATCCATTAGTGAAAGAATTAAGAACATTTGGAATTAAAGCATAAATGAAGAAAAATATTAAAAAGAATCAGGTGGTAACTTGACATTTTAATGTTTCTTCTGCGATACCATAAACTTGTTATTTATGTACAAATGTCACTGGGTTTTGCAGTATAGAGTATGCAAATATCTAGACCATTGCTGATTCCAGATGCAAATCTTCACCAAAGCTAGCACAACTTCACCAAAAACATCACTAGAGTTTAGGAGCCTGAATGTGAAAGGATGGATATTATTCCATTGTTCTTGATTATAGAATAAAGCTAGTTAATACTCAATCTCTCAGTAGCTTCTCAAACTGTCAACAACACTGTATCTTCCTGAACTATCTCTACAGATAGTCCTCCTGGATTATCCTGAAGTTTGAGGTCTCTGTATTTTAGAGAAAGTATTAGGTTTAATGGATCTTTTGCTGTTATATTTTTCCATGCCTCTCTGAATGAATTAGATTCTGTTGTCTCGGATTATTGTTTTTATCACTGTATTCCATATATTTGTAAACTGCTTCAAGTTGAATTTGCATAGGATGTCGTAAAAGCACCTGTGAAATGAGTAAAATAAGTGGTCTTGATAAATGAATGAAGGTGAACATATGTGTCGCAGGATAATATCTTTATAAAGGCTTAAAATCTCTGTCTATCTTAGAACTAAATTATTGCTGTTGAAGTCATTTACAGTAGTGGCCAAAATTGTGGAAACCTTTTGGGAAAAGTGTATTTTTGAGGTTTGATGGCTAATAACACCACTTTTGGGGGGGAGTAGTACCATAAAATTATATATCAATGGAAAGATAATTTAATCAAGAATGTAATGCAACATAGTTTGTTCAATTATCTGTACTGTATTCTATGAAAAGTTATAGCCAAATAACCAGAAAAAGGAAGCACAACTTGCTTAGGTTGATATCAGGTAGCTTTCCTTCATCTGATTGTAGCCAATGGGCATGAGTGTTTAGAGAGCCAATCAGGTGTCATCTTGTTTTGGCAATGAGCCAATCAGATCACAGTATTATTCAGTTATTGATGTCATGTATTGAAGCTGAGAGGAGGACATTTGTCAGTGTGTTATGTGATCGCTATCAAGTTGGTTGGAGGGGGGGTTCCCTTTCATTTAGTGAACTTGTAAAATGTAATAAAATTAAAGTAATGGTGCAAAGAATTGACTGATTGCCCAGAAAGCAATGTAAAATAGTATTATTAAGTGAACAAGGCTACAGTTATAAACAAAATTAGAAGAAAAATTGGTGGAAACATAACCAAAGGTGGCATTTCTACTGTACACTTTTCCCAAAAGGTTTCCACAATTTTGGCCACTACTGCATGTGATTTTTGTAATATATGGGAGTAAAGCAGTATATTAGCAATTTAGAGCTATTTTCTTTCTTTACTCCTTTACCAGAGTAATCTGTTCCAAATAAACTCTGGGTGTGCCCAGTTTTTTAAGGGGTTCGTAACTGCACACCAAACACTACTAGATGCTTTGACAAGGTACTTTAAAAGATCCAAAGAAGATACCATTTTATCCTTCTTCTCCATTGTTTCTTTCCTGTCCAGGCAGACTATTCAACTTGCTTATTGGGCTGAATGTTGGGGAGTGCCAGGAAGAGGGGGAGAAAAAAGCTTATCACTTTTCTAAAGAATGTTTGTGGTTTCTACAAATATGGCAATTTTTTAAAGTCTGCTGATATATATCGGTATAGGAAATAAAATCACTCAAAAGAACTGAGATCATGATTAGCACAATATGTCATACTGTAATACTAATGATGCAATCCACAGAATTACTGCCAGATAAATGGGTAAATATCATGCTTTGTATAGGATACAAACCAAATGCTTCTGATTTGGGAAGTTTTTTTATTGATAGAAGATTTGATCATTGATAGATTGATTGATCATTGATAGATTTCCTCAGCTTTTAGAGCATAGAGTATACTTACTCAAGTATACTTACTCAAGCTTTTCAGAGCAATGTAAGAGCAGTAAGTATGACAAATGGGAAGAGGAATGAGTAGGTTCTTATTTTTATGGTGTGATTTCCCACAGAGTTCCCTAACAACCTCTGCCAATATGGCTGACCATATGTGATTATTTCATTAATTCTAAGAACTTGAGGAATTAAAAGTGTGATTAGTTCCATCATGCCAATAAAATAAACCTTTCAGATTTATACAAGCCTTCATCTTTTATTGCATGCTCTGAATTCATGCTTCTTTTACCAGTGCTTCTTAGAAAAGCATCAGTTTTCACAAGCTGTCCTACCTCAGTTCCAAGCTTTCATCCCACTCATTTTCAATTACTTCAATTAAGTACTAGATTTTCTTCCTATAAAGTTTGTTTACCAATATCATTTCACCAGAGATAAACCTAGCTATTTTGTGATCTAATTTCAAATAAAGAATAAACCAAACTTTTCTTCAAACACTGAATCATTCCGAAGCCTAGGCAAAGAAGTCAGAAGAAATTAAATAGACTTAATTAGCAATAGACCAGCTGGGTCTGTTCTCTTCTGAGTATGGAAGAGGAGACAAAATAACCCTTTTCTTCATCGGTGGGGGTGGTGGGTGGGGATAAGCCAGCATGGAAAATACCATTCTGTTTGCTTTTTTGTTTCATTCTTTGTGTTCTGCCGTTTTAGACAGAGCAAGTGCTTTGAAACAGAAGTTCTTTCTCTGAAACCATGGGAAAACATCAATATTTGGAACAATTGCAAGTCCCTGGGCATGTGTCATTTTTCAGTTTACAAGTTATGTTACACCCAAAAGAGGCTATGCCTTTGTGTGAAGATGGATGATGTAAATTGTTTTCTTTAGAGAAGGATAAGCAAAATAGAATGTTGCCACCTCCAAATTCCACTTATTTGTTACATCAGATGAAAAATTTCCAGAAGGTGTGAATTCAGATTACTTCCGGTAGTCCTCAACTTATGATCAGTTGCTTAACTATTTGCATTTATGACAGCTATGGAACATTTATGAGCCATCATAAATAGTTGCACCCCTCTCCCCATGGTTATATGACTCATGTTGGGTACTTGGCAACCAGTCACTTTTATGATCAGTCACACCATTCCACAGTCACATGAAAACACTCATTTGAATGAATGGATTCACACTTTATGACAGCACTTATAAACATTGACTTAATAGCTGTGGATTTATTTAATAACTGCTGAAAAAAGGTCATAAAATGACTTCCGATCACATGGAAGTGAGTTAACCTCTGTAATCACTTACAGATGGATTTCTGATCCCAACGGTAGTTGTAAATCAAGGACTAGCAGTATGTAATGCATGTTAATATGTGAAAAAATATTTTTTGAGTATGTCCAATAATATAAACACTGTGCTACATTTCTGTGTGAGAGAAGCAGTTCTCATGAGTCAGAATAAAGCTATCTGAAGTCAAACTAGTCCTTTGTCAAAACAAGGGATAGGTGAAAATCACACAAGCAACCAACCGAAAGTTACTGGTTAACCAGTAGCCAGTACAACTCTGATAGTAGAGGTGGGGAAATCTAGGTCTCTTTTGGCCATAGCCTTCACTTACTATTCAGGCAGAACCCAGGAATCCAAAAGGACTCCCAGATTGCAGGTTGTACAATTCCATAAAAAGACAGATTTGTTTACTCCAAATCAGTAGGCTTCTGAATCCACCCTTACTCTGTCTTTGGGGGATTCAGCCTTAGCTTGTTTCATTCTATCCCTAACAACCATTAGGCATTGGGGCAGAACCTCAAGTGCATGTCCTGTTCAGCCCAGGGTAAGGTTATATAACTGGTTATCTTCAAACCCCAGGCTGAAGATTGGTGTATCTCATGTACATGTTAGGAAAGAAGAGTTACAAAGCACAATGGACTGTCCAGTCACTCAGAACAGAAGTGAACGACTGCATAGACGGCCCCCCCATCCCCAAATCTCATAGCTGGCCAAAAGTTTATTGTGGGTGGTGGTTTCAAAGATTTGCCAGGAACAGAAAAGTTGCACTCCCACATGGTGGTCTATTATAGACCATCAACAAGAGAGACCAATTCTGGCTTATATCCAAAGGATTCTTTAATCACCTGGGGCAGTTGTATAAGGAACATGCATGTAAAATTGTTTTAGATTAGAAATTGGCATCTAACCTTGTTTAGATTTAATCACTACAGTAAAAGTAAGGTTGTGATCTGCAGATTTTCCATGTATCTTTAGATTTGATACAAATTCTGTGAAAGAGACAATTGCAGCAACACCCACCAATTTTTCCTCCCGTCTTGTGTCTATCTAGCATTTTTGTTCACTATAATCTGCAGGATTTCAGGCATGTTACACAGCAGGAAGGAAAAGAAAATGGCCTGTAGCATGAATCAGATTGGGGTGGGTCTTGTGAACTGGAACAGAATTGGTTCTAATGCACTGAAACTCTGTTGGTATGAGTCATGCAAATAGAAACACTGAAGGAGAAAATAGTTAATGGCTTGATTCTTTGAAGACCAATCCCTTCTGATTATTTTTATGTACTGTAAGAACTCACTAGTTTTATGCTCAAGATCTAGTGTAGGTTGCTATGGGCATTTGTTGCAGTTAGCTCATTGTTGGCGGGTACTATTCATACTTCTTTTTTTTTCATTTCAGGCAAGGCAACAATGCCGAAAAAAGGAAATGAAGCTATTTTTAACAGAAATTGCATGATTTTTTGCTCGTATCCACTCAAGCTGAGAATCTTTGCTTGAAATACAAGCTTCTATTCCTCACCAAAGCAAAGAACAATGAAAAGGTGCCCACAGAAGCTCAAATGTAACATTTTTAAAATCCACTATTTTAATTCTATTGAATTGCTCAGAAACTCTGTTTTTACAGTTGTGTTAGTGGCAATAAAACCACTTGATTATTTCAACTGCTGTGTATTTAATAAATGGGTATTCCCAAATTCAGGGAGATAGGAGTGGGGAGGAACATTGGAAGGGTAAAAAAGATAATTAACCCTGCCCTGAACCAGTTCCTTTGTCTGTTATTATTATCCTTGGATCACAAAAGCAATGCTCAGCTCTGAAATGGAAGGAAGTGGTGAGAATAGGGGGGAAATGGGAACCATATATTTTCATAACTATCTACTAATAACTGATGCAAATATGCTCTTCTCCACATTCTCAAAATAATTTTATGAATGAAATAAAAATTTGGAAATCTATCTTTGTCTTGTAATGTCTTGTTTTACAATTAGGAAAAAAATAAAGTGGGTTTTTTTTAGGAGTTGGGTTTAATTATATTTTAATTGGTTCATCAAGTAAAACACAGTAACTAGGTTAACACAGCGTCCTGAGCTACAGTGTGGTTGATTTGGGTATTATGTGATTTGAAAACCTAGCCAATTGTGGTTTGTTTATAAACCATGGTTAGCCCACTCAGAGTTTAGCACAATGCATAAAAATTACTAAGAGCCATTTCAAGATAATCCAAGAATTTGTGAATATTTACTTTCGAATGATGTTTTTTATTTAAGAAAAGAAATTCTCAGACTACAGCAAAATATTTTTGTTTAAAAACTACTTTGCAAGAAGATAATTAAGGAAAAGGTGCAGAACTCACCTAATCTGTGAGTGCAGCAAAATCGCACAAACTGATTACAAATCTAGACATGATCGAGTTGCTAAATTAATCCACTGGGCATTGTGTAAAAAATACGACTTGCCTGTGTCCGAAAAGTCGTGGGAACACAGGGTGGAAAAAGTTGTTGAGAATGAGAGGGTGAAGATCTTGTGGGACTTTCAAATAGACAGATCGCCATTTGGAACACAATACGCCGGATATCGCAGTTGTAGAGAACCGAAGCGTACAGCTGATTGATATTGCTGTACCAGGAGATGCCAGAATCGAAGAAAAAGAACTGGAAAAAATTACAAAATATCGCGACCTGGCCATCGAAACTGCGCGATTATGGATGAAACGTGTAACAGTGGTACCCATTGTCATCGGGGCACTGGGAACTATGTCAAAAAACTTCGCAAAACACATCAAGAAACTGCAGCTTCCTGCAATAACTCCAGCAATGTTACAAAAAACTGCGCTACTCGGAACATCTTATATTTTAAGAAGGTACCTGGTTGACACCTAGGATGCTGGTAGCAACCCGTGTCAACCATCAGCACCAGCCAATTTGAATGTTCAGTTGACTGAGGTTCATGTTTAATGAATAATAATAATAATAATAATAATAATAATAATAATAATAATAATAATAATAATAATAATAATAATAATAATGATGATGATGATGATGATGATGATGATGATGATGATGTTGGAATGGATCTTGGAGATCATCTAGTCCAACCCCCTGCTCAGGCAGGAAACCCTATACCATTTCAGACAAATGGCTGTCCAGTCTCTTCTTAAAAACTTCCAGTGTTGGAGCATTCACCGCTTCTGGAGGCAGGTTGTTCCACTGGTTAATAGTTTTAACTGTCAGGAAGTTTTTCCTTAGTTCTAGGTTAATTCTCTCCTGGACTAGTTTCCATCCGTTGCTTCTTGTCTTGCCTTCAGGTGCTTTGGAAAATGGCTTGACTCCCTCTTCTTTGTGGCAGCCTCTGAGATATTGGAACATTGCTATCATGTCGCCCCTCGTCCTTCTCTTCATTAAACTAGACATACCCAATTCCAGCAACCGTTCCTTGTAAGTTTTAGCCTCCAGTCCCCTAATCATCTTTGTTGCTCTTCTCTGTACTCTTTCTAGAGTCTCAACATCTTTTTTACATCGTAGTGACCAAAACTGGATGCAATATTCCAAGTGTGGCCTTACCATGGCATTGTAAAGTGGTATTAACACTTCACGTGATCTTGATTCTATCCCTCTGTTAATGCAGTCTAGCACTGTGTTGGCTTTTTTGGCAGCTGCAGCACACTGCTGGCTCATATTTAAGTAATTGACTCTGAGATCCCTCTCATAATTGGTACTATTAAGCAAGGTACTATACCTGTACATTTGGTTTTTCTTGCCTAAATGTAGAACCTTTTTCTCAATCAAGCCTACTCCACTGGTTTGTTGCTGTAAGAATCAAAATAGAAGAGAGACTGTTAAGTGCACAGTCTTGATTTTCCAAAGGAAATGTGAGCTTTATCAGTTATTACTGTAAAATAAATAATCATAACACATCTTAGGAAAAATACAATCAAAATATGTGGCAAGAGGGTGGACTGGATATTTTATTAAGGCCTCCCCAAATCTTAGGAGAAAATATGCTTATTTTCTATATTAGTTAGGTAAAAGAAACAGTATTGTACTGGCATAAAATTGCATCTTTTTAAGAAATAATATATTAGGATTTTTTTTAAAAAAAAAGAACAGATGTAAATAAATATAAAATACCTGGTTTACCAAAAACTTGTTTCATCTTATATTTTAAAATGGATGGGAAATCAGTAGCATAACCCATTTCCTTTTAAGAATGGGGAAAGTAGAAAATTTCATATAAATCCATTTTTATTATCCATCCTGCTTGTATTGCTTGTTTAAAAAAAGTATTGAAGCATTATTACTATTAAACTAATACTTTGTGGCAAATAGAAGAAGACAATTGAGGGAGCCCCTAGTTCAGCAGCTTGCATCTTCCTAGTGAGAGGACATATCCTGCAAAGCAGAGAGGGAGTCTGAATTATTCAAAATGAAGGAATAATCTACTCCAATTGATCAAAGCAAAGCTCTCCATAGTGGGATTTTCCACTGGCAATCTGCTTACATTCTCCTATGTGAGCTGCATCCAAAGCAGAGTCATATTTCCATAATGCCATTTCAAGCAGAATTCGCAGGTTGAGAGTTTTCCTTGGTCTGTTTGTGCATGTGCGTGCATCTCCATATGTACGTGATTCTGCTGAAGGGTGCTGAAAATCAGAGAAGAAAATGATCCTGCAGTGTGTTGAAAACAATTGGATTTTTGTCGTTCTGAAAGGAAATAACATAAGCAAAAATAATCCAAGAAGAAGCATATTGATGGGTGGCTGAGTTTCCTAACAAATGCTTTCCTCTTCCATGGGACTACAGATTTCAGATGCTTCATCTATCACAGTGCTTGACAAAAAGCAAGAAAAGGGAAGTCAGGAATTCCTGTATCTCCTTTCACAAGAACACGATCTCATTAAATTTCAGTCTGACAAATCTGACTTGAAGTACATGAAGTAATTTTAAAAATGTTGACTTTGCTATGTTGGAAGAAAAGTCTTCATCCTGGTCCATCCAAGCTGGGAATAAACATGGCAACTGCTTTGGGAAGAAGGTTGTAGTTTATTGGAGAGGAGAGCCAGACAGGAAGATGGCTCTGCCAGAAAAGAGAGAGAAATCAAGGCTGAGCACATGTGGAGTAGGTTTTTATACCCTCTGAAAGCCTTTTGTTTGGAAGTTTCCTGTTCCTGTGGCATGAACTTTGAACTGAGTCTAGGTGTGCCTCTCTGGTATTCTTGATGGTTATGAGTTAATCCTATTATGTCCTGTCACAGGTGGGATATGCAGATTTTAGATCTTTGTCTTCTTGAGTTTCTGGCTCCAACTTTCCTGATGGTTTTACATCTGCATTTGTATAGGGCTGGCTCCTGCTTGGGGCAGAGAGACTTGGGGGCAGGGTTGGTTTCTGCTTTTAAAAATCCTTTTGAGGAAATATATTTTTCTGCCCTTTTAATATTTCCTTCTCTGAGGGGCTGATTTCCCAGAGCTATAAAGAGAACATAGCACAGAATTAAAAGAGTTCATCTGATAATTCCTTAAAAAACATTGTTAATAATAAATGAAGAAAAAAATATATCCAAAAGTTGTATCTAGAAGATTCTGGAAATCTATATCTTGATTTCCAATCATTGAGCTATGCTAGGAATGCAGGTGATAGTATACCCCCTCCACAGAAAGCCCAAGGCCAGGGTGGATCAACATTTGGCCAATAAAGACTTTAAACTCTAACAAAAAATAGTGCACTTCTTAATCCCAAAGCAGTTTCTACCTATGTGATCCGATTTATTTTTCAATGGCAATAATAAGGAAACAAATGAAATAACATTATAGCTTCACAGGATTTCACATGTTTTCTAAGACTGCTGATACAAAGGTAGTATCTGTTTACCCCTTTCACACTAGCACTCAGTGAATGAGATCACTGATACACACACACACACACACACACACACACACACATATATAATGTGAATATCAGAGATGTATTTCTCAGTCCAAAGTTGGAAAACAGTGTATTAAAATGCATCTCAAAAAAGAGTGCAGTTTTAAAAGTCCTCCAAAGTTCTCCAGCTCAAATTTCCATCTGAGCTGAAGAATACTTTAATTACATCTATTAATTTTCAAAGGAAGGAGTGCAGCACTCTCTTGCAGACATAAAATATGAGGAATGCTGGGGCCTTTTCTGCCCCAAAGACCAAGGGAGACAGTCATCCTCCTAGGGCATCTTGGATTTTGCCATTGTAGATTAGTTAGTTTCTTTCTAAACATTTTGAAGCAGCAACCTCTCTATGATAGCTTATTTGTGAATACCCTCTATGTTAATACACTACAACAGCAATCATCCACAACTGAGTATGCTGGCTGAGGATAACAGGAATCAGCAGAACTCAGAGAAGATGACAAACAATGAAATTAGGTACTGATAGAAGAAAATATTTGTAGCTCAGAATTGAATTGTGGAGTTCTTGGTGCTCTCTAAACTTGGTTTTTTTTCTTGCAGATGTTTCATTACCAAACTAGGTAATATCACTAGTGCTAGTAGGAAGTGATCTTACTGGTTTCTTGATTGGGCTCTTGTTTACTATTAGCTTCTTTGGCAGTTCCTTGAACATCAACTAGTAGTCAGAAGACATTATAAAAACTACTTAATTTCATAACACATGGACAGACTTAACCATGGTTTTTAACTGGGAAACTGTGAGCACCCTAGAGAATTTCTGAAAGCATGACACTCAAATTGGCCATCAGCAGGGACATAGACATAAACAACACATACATACCATTCAAAAGAGACGATCAAAAAGCCAAAAAGGAAACAAAAAGACCCAAACACCTCCTCGCCAGCAATCAACACACAGATGAGCAGAGATTAACACCAAGATTAACATTAGACCAACAATCAAGAAGGACTTATTTATGGCAAAGAGAATGAATACTTAATATTACATGTATTGACAGCTGCGAGAATTGCATTTGCCCAATTTTGGAAAAATGAAAATCTACCATCTGACCAGATTATAATTATGAAAATTTTAGAATGTGCAGAAATGGATAGATTAACTTTAGAGATTAAAGAGAAAGAGGATCCAGTGTACTTTGGAACATGAGAAAAATTTTATCAATGGCTAGCATTACGTTAGAGCAAAAAAGATTGTGAAGTGTAACAGGATGAATGATATTTACTTATTAAGCTTTAATTCTATGATTATTGTTAGCATTAGTGATTACAATTGTTTAGTATTATATTAACTATTGTTATTCAATATTTGTACCCAGACAATAGTCTGCTTGCTAAAGCGATGAATTTTCTGTGGGGAGTAACCCCACTATTGTACCTATCCCTATCCTTACCCCAATCCCATTCCCTAACCCCACCCATCACCCATACTAACCCTATCCTCCCCTTACCCGTATAAAACCTAATAAAATATATACATTTAAAAAAAAAAGGCAAAAAGGAAACAAAAATACCCAAACACCTCCTTGCCAGCAATCAACACACAGATGAGCAGAGATTAACACCAAGATTAACATTAGACCAACAATCAAGAAGCAAATAATACCCCAATCAAGGAACTGCCAACAGGCTAACAGTAAACAACATTACCTAGTTTGGTAATGAAAATATGCAAGAAAGCAACCAAGCTCAGAGAGCACCAAGAGTCCCTAAAATCAGGTTGCAGGTAGGACTGTCATGTTTTAGGTGACATTTTAACATTCTGTCTGAAAAAGAGAATATTGAAAGGTTACCTATTGTTTGTGATGTTGGGCTGAATCTATTACAGCTTTTAACAAAAATTAAGTTGTAGAAGAAAAGAATTCTTTGTTCAGCTTTAGAACATTCACTTTCATTATGGGATATACAGTGAAGAAGAAATTGCCAGTTGTTTTGTTTTTTAAAGCTATCATTTGTTAAAGCTTAAATTAGAAACATCTGAAATGTAACAGATGTGGTAGTATATAATTTTCTTCATGTGAGCAGATCCAATTCTTAGTGTCCCAGCAGGAGACTTATTAGTTATGCTTTTGCCCTTGGCTCCCGCTTCATGAAGTCAAATCAAAGCAGCAAGATTGTCT
Organism: Azemiops feae; assembly: GCA_023970755.1. NCBI lineage: Eukaryota > Metazoa > Chordata > Lepidosauria > Squamata > Viperidae > Azemiops > Azemiops feae. Next base: position 778,176 of record JALGBA010000269.1, on the reverse strand, counting down.
AGATTGGAAAATGCCAGGTCGAAAGGAGGGGGGGAGAGACAAAAACATTGAAAAGGTGTTAGCAGAAGATAATTTTTGACTATCTTCTACTCAAATAATCTTTGAGTATTAATCCAGAACTTGAATAAACAGTGATTATATGAGCCACCTTTGAGCCAATAACAAACTTGCTTCCAACATACAAATTCATTTCAAATCTATATTTATATAATTCTCTTTGATGAAAGCTGAAATGTCTCCAGTAAAAAGCTACCTGTAGATGTGCAATCTACGACATGGAGGGCTTTCTTGAAGTCAAATTATTTTTACTTGAAGGAGAAGGATATTTTCAAGCACAAACGGACTTGAAAGTACAACTTCCGGGATTGTAATGTGCTGATTGATTCAATTTGCATTCCTATACTCTGTGCCAGGGGTGTCAAACTGCCGACCCGCGGGCTGGATGCGTCACACCAAAACTGCGCCCACCCCATTGCCGGCAATGGGGGGAAAGTCACGATACGTCGTGACACCTGTGCTCTATGCCCTTCCAACTCTGATTCTATGAATACAATCCTCCAACTAAAACAGCTGTTCCCAAACTTGCTCTTCCATTGTGTTGGACTACAATACCTATCACTCCCATAGGTATGTTAGCTGGAATTGATGTTAGATTCAGACCAAAGCAGTTAGAGAACAGCAAATTTGATAAAACTTAACTGGAACACAGAGACTGGCTTCACGTATTCTGCCAAATCTGTAGATTGGTTTGGTATCACCTGAGCACGTAAACCTAGCCACAGTGGAATGCAGTATTGTAAATGCTATTTCTAGAAAGCTTTCAAAATTGCAAATCAATAGCAATCTAATACTCAATTAGATCATCTTGACTTAAACATCTTACCACTGTTCTTAGATACTCTGTGAAATGGTGGAATTGCTCCTATAGATGAGAAAATATTTCATCAATCACAGGTCTAGTTCCCATTTCAAGATTAAGCTGGAATTTAAGGAAGGCATTTAGAGATGGAGAGGATTACTAGTCTGATATATTTATTTTTATCTTAATAAGATGGTGTTTTTTATATTTTAAAAGAATAGAAGCCATTTGCAAAAATCCATTTTGAAAAGCAGAGTAAAAATAGATTAAATAATCAAAAATTGACAAAGGATTTCAGTGAACTAGCACCTGCCAAGAAAAGAGATGCAGGAAGGAGCAAACAAGTCAATATGGCAGTCACAACCATGTGACTGAAGCTCCATCCCTTCTTAATCATCTTAATTTTTTGAGCATTTTTTGTCAAAACGATGGAACTATTACTGTCAATAAACTATTATGAATTCATTTTTCTCAAGACTAGGGGAAAAGAAATATATTTTGGGCTAGGAAAACTGAATACAGGTAGTCCTCAACTTACAACAGTTCACTTAGTGACCATTCAAAGTTACAATGGCACTGAAGTGATTTATGACCATTTTTCACGTTTACAACTGATGCAGCCTCCCCATGGTCACGTGATCAAAATTCAGTTGTTTGGCAACTGACTCCTATTTTAATGGCTGCAGTGTCAATGGGGAAGCCACAGTCACTTAACAACCATATTATTCACTTAACAACTGCAGTGATTCACTTAACAACTGTGGTAAAGAAGGTCATAAAATGGGGCAAAGTTCACTTAACTACTGTCTTGCTTAGCAACAAAAATTCTGAGCTCAGTTGAGAACTACCTTTAATAACTTTCCTTACTGTCCGAGAACTTTTTCCACGATAAAGGAGGAAACTGCAGTCATGATTCTCACATTTCCTTCTCTAATGATTGTCTAGTTTTCTAGCCTTGGACATCTTTAGAAAACCTTGGTGGGGAGATGAATTGATACCCTATGCTTATCATCTGAATCATCACCCATTTTTATGTATTTTATGTATTTTATCTCTTTTTCTCCAGGAGCTGAAGGCAGCAGATTCAAGACTCCCTCCTCCTATTTTTCCTTATAACAGCCACCTTTCTGTGGTAAGTTCAGCAGAGAGAGCAGGAATGACCCCCAAAAATCTGGTGACTTTCCTATCTGGGAGTGAAGGTGAAGTGGCGCCTCTGGGATCTACCAGTAGTTCAGCTTTTGAACTAAAGCACCATATTCTCTCACACACAAAAAGCAGAAACAGCCATGTTGGCTTTGAGAAAAAAAAAATTAAGAACCTCAATCTAAAGAAATAGTTAATTAGACTATTTGGATGCTTGAAATCTACATAAGGCCAGTTGCTTAAAAAAATTTAAAAGCAGAGCAAAGCATGGCTGATGTTTAAGACCGCTCTGTGTCAGTTATAGCCTCAGGCAGCAATTGTGTATTCACTGACTCAGGAATAAGCCTCACTCAACTCAATTAAGATGTCATTCTCACTAGAAATGGGCAGGACTGAACCAGATGGCAAATATGTTCTTATCGGATAAGACAAAAAACCCTCAAGTTATGCTCAACTCTTGATGACTACAAAGACCTCCATGTAGTTCTATTCGCATCAGTTTGAAGGCAGAGTGCCATTGCCTTGTCCCAGGAATATTGTTTTAAAATTTCCTTTATAGCCATGTATTTTCTAGCAGTCTAACCAAGAGTAAGTTGCTTAGCTCTGTTTTAGGTCAGCTGGATACTGCCACCAGCTGTATCCTATAAAATACAAAACTGGTGTTATACTTGATTGATCAATCCATCAAGAAAATGAATAATCAGTTGCAAAAGCAATTCTGAGCATCTTATAATTAGATAAAGGCATAAAAAATAAAGGAACTAAAAGCAAACTACGACAAATACCCAGAAGTGAAAAACAGAAACACAGAATCAAAGAGCCTACCCTATTGTATAAACCAGGGGTAGGCAACCTTGGCTCTTTTATGACTCGTGGACTTCAACTCCCAGAATTCCTGAGCCAGCCATGCTGGCTCAGGAATTCTGGGAGTTGAAGTCCACGAGTCATAAAAGAGCCAAGGTTGCCTACCCCTGGTATAGACCATATGTGATGGTGGTCCCCATACATATATGAGCTGCATTCATGTGAAATGTCCTTGTAAGAATATTTTCAGCAAGTTGAATTGACCCTAAATGGTGACAGGAAGCAGAATCCATCAGGAATTATGGCCCCAAAATCAAATTGCTTCTATTCACTGACCATTTCTCAAAGATAGTATGGTTAGTATGCTGACTTAGTAGGAAAGGATAAATAATACTAATAATAATGTTTGCAGGAATGGGTTTATCTAAAAGTTTCAACATCACACTTATTTCCCACTGTGTCTGCTTTTTACTGTGTTTTGTCTTTGCAATGCAGTAGGTAATGCAGGCTCACCATCATTGCTGAGGAGAAGCAGCTTATTCCAGCCAAGCCCATTGCTAATATTGTCTGAGAAAAGATGAAATTACCACCCTGCCATTGTCTGAATAAAGCTGCCATATATTCATAAACTGTACCCAGAATTTGCCTAAAGCTCGCTTAGATGTAGAAATAAGGAAAGATTTCTTCCTCCCACAATCATAATTTATCTCAGAATTTTAATGCTGCAGTCAGGGTATCTCTAACTGAGTCTTAAGATCTATCCTTAAACTCATTTCCTCTACATTTTAATATCATATTAATATTTTTAAAATGTTGCTTTAATTCAAAATATTACTTTGGGGCTTTATATTAGTCATCTATGGGTAATATTTGAAAAGTAAAAAAAAAACATTTGATTGATAAGTCCAAAGTTTGCTTCTTAATTTAACCATTCCTTTTCATTTTGAATATCTGTCTCCTTGAAAATATACTCACAGATGGTGAGTACCAAACAATTAAAGAATTAGAATTAGTGAAATGACAATACCAGACATCCTTTCACAGACCAAAGAAGTAGAAGAAGACAGTTAGGGTACCTGAGTCTGCAGTTGGTACAGTATGTCACAGATAAATCAAGCTCAGAGAAACCTGAAAGCATTTTGGGAAAAGTGCTGAGAATACTAAGAAGTTTAGCAGACAAGTTATGCAAGACAGCCTTGAATGAACTGAGCATAGCAAGAGAGAGAAAATGAAGAGGGCATATTGACAACTTTCAGATAGAAGAGAAAAGCAATAAAGAGCAAGGAAATGAGTCTGCAGAAAAGCAGAGAAAGGTTAAACATAAGGCAGTTTCCAAAACTGTTACTTCATAAAATCAGCAGACTGAAAAAAAAAAGAAGAAAAAGGAATTGGAGGTATGTTCAGCATTGTATAGTCAGAAAAGTTTCAGTATTTTTACATCTTCATGTTTAATGTTAGAAGGGTTTTAATTTAAAGGAAAAAAGAAAAAAGGTACAAAGCAAAAAATGATCATGTTTTAAGTTAGATCAAGAAATCAGCAAAAGATTACAGTTGTGATAATTTCTTTATTTTTGTTTCCCCTTCTTTTCCTTTCTATTCTTCAATATTATATTACAAGAACTAAACTAAATTAGTTTTCTATGCACTGTTTTCATTAAGTTTCTCTCTCTCTCTCTTTCTCTCTCTCTCTCTCTCTCTCTCTCTCTCTCTGTGTGTGTAGGGCGGCACGGTGGCTCAATGATTAAGATGTTGGGCTTGTTGGCTGGAAAGCCAGCAGCCCAGGTTCGAGACCCAAGCTCCACACAGGGTGAGCTCCCATCCTCGCCTCAGCTCCTGCCAGCCTAGCAGTTCAAAAGCATACAAATGCAATTAGATAAATAGGTACCACTTCGGTGGGAAGGTAACAAATTTCATGATGTCATGCTGGCCACATGACTGGCCACATGACTCTATTATTATTATTGTTGTTGTTGTTATTGTTATCATTATTATTATCAGCAACGACTAGCAGAGTAAAATCCACAGAGAATTCTTTTTTTGCATACATACATACCTGGTTTTTTTTTTCTTGAAAGTGGTCTACAAAGAACGGATTGCCCTCCCTTCTCTCCAAGCAGTCTCATTGTGTTTAGATCTTCACCTGCCAAAGATCCCCAATCATAGGCAGCCATGAAGGGAAAAATAGGGGCAAGTGCTAAAACATACACCATGACATTGCAACAAAAATTCTGCCCTTATGCCAGTAATATTCCAATGTGAGTTCCAAAAAATAGAATTTCTAGCATGATCCCACTATATTTATAGACATCATATTGATAGCCTTCTTGCCAATAAATTTGCTTTTTTAAAAAAATTAATTGAAATTGGTATCCTCAATTTGCAGTTGTACATTCCAGTCTTTATATATATGCTGTAAGATTTACAAATGATATTTGTATATAGGAGTAACATTTTAATCTTCAGAGAATTATCTTAAGAGACTATTATCTCTATTGAGATACAAACTCAAGAGATCTTCACAGTTAAAATAGAGAAGCATACAGGTCTGGGAAAATAAAATATGAAAGGGAGGGAGGGAAAGAGAGGGAAAGAGAGAGAAAGAGATTGTTAATGTATGATGTGCCACTTTCCACATTTATTCTGTCTATCTACACTCAGCATGTTACCAATCCTTCACTGTGATCAGAGCTGTAAAAATCAAGGCGTGGATTTAACACATGGGAAGGGTACCAAGGGTATAGAAGTCAAGGACATCAAGATGATAGCTATAAATGCCTACAGAAAATCTAGCATTAATTCTATGAGATTTATTTCTGAACTCATATAGATATAAAATTCTATATGTTTGTACATATAAAAATATATTTGTTTGTTTAGCATACAGCTAAAAAGAAAAATGTATCAGTTTGGGACAAGGACATTTTGCAATGTTAACTCAGAGCTCTCTCCTATTTATCTACAAGGCCACACATAGTGCAGTCAGCGAAAAGACTATCTGAAAAATTAGAATAGCGGCAACATTGGCCTGGCATACTACTCACATCTGTTGTTGGTTTCACAGTTAGAAGGACTACCTGTCATTCTTTGAAAGGAGATAATCTGTAGTAACATTACCATCTGCCTAAGCTAAGACAAGCAGGGAATCTCAGCTTAAAACAATTATTTAAAAAGTGAGTTATCAGGCTTCCGGTTCCGGATCGCGACACCAGCAGTCGAACGGAGAGATCTCTCTCTCCCACCGGCTGCTTTCCCTCCGCCGGTAGACCCTTAATCGGGTCGAAAGTCGCCCCGTAGAGGCGACCACCGTTAGGGGAGGCTCCTGCTCGACTGGGGAAGAGCGGCGGCTCTCCCCAGTTCGAGCTTTCTCCTTAGGGCCGCCGGAGGAAAAGATCGCCCAATAAAATGGACGATCACTTCGCCGCACCAGCTGAAAGCCAGAAGAACATCTAAGCGAAAGAACCCCCGTGGAGAATCCGGGTGAGACCTTTCCTACCCCCTTTTTTTTTCCCTAACTACTTTCCTGTTAAAAGCTTTCTTTGAACTATTTCCCTGTCGTGAGGAAGCAGCGTTTGGGCAACGGGGAAAAACAGCGTTGGGAAAAAAAATATATAAATAAAAACCAGTTAATTTTGATGGACTATTTAAATTTTGGAATACTGAGGGGACCTGAAAACACTTTATTCTTGACTATTATTGTTACAACTACGCATTTATTATTTTGAACCCTTTCTTCATCTCTTTCAACACGAAAAATAAAAAATCTATTATTTGGAAAGGAAAAAAAAAAAAAAGATTTTTTGGTTTGCTGAGGACATCTTATGTCGAAAAGTGGTACTGCAATTACATTTCTTTATGGCTGGGAATGGCTATGACCCTGAAAGAGTGATATCTACAAGATAACGGATGCAGCTGGCCTATTGAAAATTGAAGGTGAATGCTTGCTTGATTCTTATGAAGTAGAGCCTTCTTTAAAGATTAAAGATTAAAAAGCCTTATTACTATCGATATGGAACTTAATACACAACTGGACTATGAACTTATATTGGAAACAATTTTAGAAGCTGCAGAGGATGTGAGCTCCTATTTTCAATCCCTTTTCCCTACACTGAGAGAAACCGTGGAAACCACAAAACAAACTAATTTTATTCAACTTCCAACACAACCTATCGAGAAGTCTGATGACTATACAACAACTTCAACAGAGATGTCTGAAGCATCAATACCAATACCAACAGAGACTGACACTCAGATACAACTTATTGAAAATCGAGAAAAGGTGGATAAACAATTGGCAAATATAACATGGAATAAAACAGCTTTTACCATCCAAAGGCTATTAGAAGAAAGGAAAGAGAACTTTGACCAATTTGAAGCGTTAAAGAATATGGACCTTTTAATAGTGTGGTTTGATTATGTAGGAACCTTACTATGGAAACCACTATGGCATAGAAAGAAGCCTAGAGTTAGATTTAAAAATGTATTTTAAAGTCTTATTTAATGGGATTAAAAAGGCTTTGATTTCTTGACTGACTTAACAACTAATGGAACACGTGAAATTTTTAAGAGGATACCCTTTGTAATATTACTCTGTTTTAGATATGATATGTATTGGAGAAGTAAACTTTATCTACTGGTTTAAAAAGATTTTTATAGATATAGAGGCATTGATAGAATATATATTTAAATTAGATAGAAATTTATTTGTTGGCCTGATATTTTTATTTTAAGAGAATTATTTGGAAATAAAAAGAGAATAAGAGGGATGGGTGATAAGAGAAAAAAATGGTATCAATGAAGAAGATATGGGAATGTTGTTGCGAGAACAATATACCAGATATAATTATGTAAAAAAAAAAAGGGCACCCGAAGTGTTAATAATATGTCTATTTAAGGCTAATTGAAATATAGTAATTGTAAGTTAGTAAAGCTTAAAAAACAGGATTTGGATTTTTAGAATTGAAATGTAATTGATATTTGATAGGATCATTTGAAACTTATATAGAATGTATTAATTTGAATAAGTAAAATTAAATGAGGGAATTAGAGAAGGAAGTTTAAAAGATTTGATTTGAGTTATATATTTGTGATTGTCTTTCTTTTTTTGGATGTTTAATATACCCACCTCCATGGTGGTTCCTAAGCACCTTAATGTAATCCCTGTACCCCTATAAAATCTAATAAAATATATTTAAAAAAAAAAAAAAAGTGAGTTATCAGTTGCACTCGGGAGAGCAGATATGTCCTGCTGTGCTTGTCTAGGCCATCTGTAGATAGGGGAGAACCATCTGTGTGTCAATTACTGATGATCCCCAAGGCTTTGTCCAATTGTATTTTTCCATGCCTGGCTAGGGAATGAAAAGAATGTATACAAGAAAGAGGGTTTAACAATGAATAGAAAATAATTTATCAGCTTCCTTAGTGATCTGGTCCAAAGATGTGTTAGTCACATCTTTAGTCAGTTAGTTTGGCTTGACAAGTTTTATAGCACTGGTGAGTTTCCTTCAGTTCTTAGTGAAAGATGATTTAAATATTATTTTAAGGACTTAAACACTATTACTTTAATAAAAGCAGCAAAAGGGTGATTAAAACTTTGCTTTAAGAAAGTTATAAATGGACTAAAGGTCCAGATAAATTTTAAATAAGATTTTGGGACTAATTATAAATAATCCTTCCTGAGAGAAAATGCTTATTATTTTAAATTCTATTTTTAAAAAAGTTAAGACCTTAAAAATTGAACACACAAAGGAACTAGAAGGAGCTAAAGATTACAATTAAAGGTGAAGTCACCTTATGGCGAGATGGGCAGCAAATAAATTAAATAAAATAAGAACACTCAAACTTGATTTTCTAATACAGAATGAAACAAAATATTTTAATATTAGACATATTGAAGGGTATTTTTGAACAACGAACCCAGGATTTATTTTTAAGACTATAGGTAGACTGAAAATGGATTTAAAAACAGGCTACAAGAATGACATGGAAAAAATGTTACACTTTACATACAAAATAAATGACTGATGTCTTAATAATTAAAAGAGATATTTTGATTATTAAAAGGTATATACATACCAACAAACCATTTCTTTATATATTTCTTTCCCTTTTCTTCACTATATTCTATTTTTTTTGTTTTTACTTTTCTGTATCTTCTATTTTTTTTTTTATTCTTTTTAGTTTGCATTAGTTTTTACTGTTGTAGTTGTAATTTTTAATGTAATTACTATTAAAAAAAGAACTAGTATGTTTCTCTTTTTTTCACCATAACTATCACACAGAGCTCTTGCAAGTAAGCTTTTCCTTAGTATAGGAATGTCTAATCCAAACTCTCTGTAGCTGGGAAGCAAGGCACAGATGTATATCATTATATTTACCATGCAAGCACTTGATCACATAATTATACGTGTTATGTTATAATCACAGTTTGAAACCATCCTGAAAAATAAAAACATTTTTTGCATATGGATCCCCAAATAAACTTGGACAGGGGGACATATCTTAAACTAGTCAATCAGATACCTGGGATTTTTGCCATTATATCAGTAACATCCTGATTCACCCACAAATGTGTTCTATGTTTGAGGTATCATTTTGACTTCTGTTTCAACTTGCCTGAGGCTAATGCCAAGAGCTAATTCCATGTCCTCTTGGCCAGTGATGGGATTCAGCCAGTTCTCACCACTTCGGCAGAACTGATAGCTAATTTTTTGTTGCCCAGGCCCAGAACGGACTTCCGGAAGCGGCATCCATACAGAGAATCAGTTGTTCACATATTTGAATCCCACCACTGCTCTTGGCCTATAAAACCAATACTTGTGCTAGGATAATGCCTAATCTGTTTCCTTATCTGATTGCTTCTTTGAATCTTGATCCATACCTCCTTTTGTCTAAGAATTTATCTCTAGGATCTGACTAATATTTGCTAATTTAGAACTCATCTATTCCTGTCCTGGATCACATTCTTTCAGCCGTTTTGGATAGGCCTGTTCAAGAAACACACTGCAGGGGTTCCAGGTATGATCTTTTATTGTTGTAGAATTACCATATTAACAGAATCTTGAAAGCCTGTATTTCACTTTTTAAGCAAAACAAGATCATGTCAAGGCTGTACTAAATCTCTGTCTCCACTTTCAATTTTCCCAGGGCTGAGTAACTATTTCATCTCTTCCACTTTCTCTTAAGGCCAGAGCTAAATTCCTTCCCAAATTCATACATTTGGGGAACATATTAAAGGCAAAGAATGGGAAAGTTTAAATGACTGAGGTGGCAGCTATGATCTTGAAAAAGAAAATAGCAGCTTTTAGCTTGAGATATCTTCTATCAAACACAGATATAAAGATCAGAAGCTGTGCATAAGAGGAGTAGAATACTAAGAGTTTTTCTACAGGTTTCATAGAATAAGGTACAGCAGTTGACGTCTAAAATATACCACTTCAGACTTCATTGGAGAAGGTCTTTTTGTATATTGCAGATGTAAAAGGAAAAAAAATGACTATGTAAATTGTTGCATGGCAGAGATTTACCGTAGCCTTCTCCCTAATGCATAGTGATTCACCCTATGTGAGGATCTTGTTAATTTCAGAATTACATCTCTCAAATTTACATTCTGAAATGCTATAGCCCAGAATTCAACACCTCATTCAACATCGGTCTGGTCTGATTTAAAGAAGATATTCAAGTGGACTGCATGTTCTTTAGACAATAACGGAAACAAACATATTTTAAAAGTTCCCTATAATAGCTTCTCCCAAGAAGGAAATTGTCATAGCAAAAAGCAAACTGGTTTAAAATTTGTTCCCATATTTTGATAATTCATATTGTTGGGAGTGTTGAGTTCTATTTTCTAAAACCAAATGAATGTTAAAAAGTGGAAGCCTCCCAGTATGATATATGGAGAGGATTCAAAAGTTTCAGTGACTAAGAGAATAATAGAGTCAGGAAGAGAAATGGGGGGGGGGGACTTCCCAAATGTCAGAGGGAAAAAAATGCAAGCAGCTTTCAGAATAAATAATCATAACATCCAAAAAAATGGGCAATAAGAAATATCTATGATGATTGGATGCAATTTTTCAATATAAAACAAGAAAACCTTAGCGAAGATATTCACATTCCTTCATTTTCTATTATATATTTTCTATTACCTTTTATATCCCACTTTCTAATAGGGACAGTTCCTTAATGTATTTATTTTCTGCAAATGTTTCCAATATACTATAATTTCATTTGTAAATGAATACATCATTATATGAATAAATATAATAGACATACAAATGTTTTTCTTCCACTAGCCACATTCCTCTCTATTTTATGATTGAGTTTTCTACCTTAGCTCCTATGATTTTTCTGATCTTCTTGAAACAAAAGAAAACAAAAGAAAATCAAGAGAAACCATAGGAGTTAAGGCCTTGCTGTCTGATTTTTAGACTTTCTTAGTTTGATTTTTAATTTTCTCTTAGTTTTTATTTAATTTCCTTCAGATTTTTTTCTTTTTAAGGATATATTTTACTAAACTCTATGGTACCATAGAATATTTAACTGTGATGTTTCATATCTATACATATATAAAAGAACTTATATAGATAGATATGTTTCATCTCTCTATGTATATAAAAGAAATTATGGTCATTGAATACCTCACACAAAAAGAGACAAATTCTAGGGCAGCAAATAAAAATCATAATAAAACTAAATAATTGCAAATTTGATGTGGTCAAAGTACTATATATTTTACACATGGTAAAGCAAGACTTTAAATCACGTTGGTCAGAGAATAATAGCTTTAAATAGACTGAATCCAATTGGCTTGGAAATCTGACTAGATGAGGTGCTAGAGCTAAGAACTAGGCATCTTTCCTCCAGAAACTCAAGGTACATATATTGTTTTCTTGCCTCAAATTTTTCCTTACCACAATGTTGTAAGGTAGATTGGGCTGAGAGACCAATGTCCCAATGAAGTTAAGGGAAGTAATAAAAAAAGACAATTGCTATGAAAGATTGATGGTATCAAAGAAATTATAGGACTGTCCTTGGAAGAGCTACAGGAGATAGATCAAGATTATTATTTATCTATATAGATATCAGGTTGAAATGCTATTACCTCAAGAGACTCAGGGGAAAAAATTGTGTACGTGTGTGGATGGGTGGATGGATGGATGGATAAATAAAAGGAAGGAGAAAGAGAAAGATGATATTCAGCTAGAATTAATAGATACCATAGCAGTAGACCAAGTCTTTTAGTTATTAATACAGTATGTAACCCCAGAGAAGCATGATTCTGTCTTTTCTTATGCTCCCATACTCAGCAGTTGAATCTGTGAATTGCCACTAAAATTTCCCAGTGTCTTGGAGTAATATATACTGAAGACATAATGGGAAGTCAAAATGGTGGCTCCTGCCTACCGCTGCTTAGAAGGCAGAAGCTATTGTTTTTCAGGTGGGTCTATAAAAGGTCACCAACAAAGGATGACTTCAGTAGAAGTATTTTGCTAAAGTTTTCTCAACCAGGATTCAGCCTTGACTGCTGGTTTGTTAACTCTGTAATTAAATGTCAGGCTGAGGAAGATTACCATAGTGAGTTAGCAGACCAGCAGCCAAGGCTGAATTTTATTTGATTTATTTAATTATTTGTTAAATTTATTATAGTTGCTGACCTCATTAGATTCTGGGTGGCTTACAAAATCCAGAAACCAATTAAACACATATAAATAGGTAGCCTAGACTAAAACAAAAAGAACAATAAAATATATAAATATGACAGGGCCCCCACAAAAATATCAGTGAATACATTAACTGCAGCTTGTGAACAGAGCCAGGTCTTAAAAGCTCTCTGGAACTCTAGGAAAGTGGGCAGCATCCAAATACTCAGGGGGATTTTGTTCTAGAGAATAAGGACAGAGAAGACATGCTTTCTTGGTTCCACAATGGCAAAATTTAATAGAAGGGCTCTGGAGCATATCCACTCTGTTCAAACATGATATATTTGGAGATAGGTAGTTCCTCAGATAGGCCCCAAGCCTTGAAGGGTTTTATAGGTGATGATCAGCGTCTTGAATTGCATCCAGAAGCCAACTGACAATAGTTTGCATAGTAATTGTGGCAGCTGAGTGTAATGTAAAGTGCCCATTACTGTTCATACCACTGCATTTTGTACCAGATGTAGCCTCTTTATGGTCTTCAAGGGCAGCCCCATGTTAATCACATTGCAATATTCCAATTGTGAGGTGACCAGGGCATAAGTAACCATTGGAAAGGCCTTCTAGTCAAGGAAAGGTGCAACTGATGCTGAAAGAAAGAGCTGCAAACTCAGGACAACCTTATCGTTACACCACTCTTGCATGGGGAAGTACAAGCCCATCTAAGACCAACAATGAAAATATCACTGACCCAACCTGTTTGTAGCCAAACAGGGATGGTTACTCAGTCTTATCAGATTAAAGCTGAAGTCTACTTCTCCCTATCCAGCCCTGAACAGCTTCAGGCATTGGTTCAATACATCCAGACTTGTTGTTACAAACTTCGTGAGTTCTAGGCTTGCTTTACTGCAATACTGTTATACTGAAGTCTCCAAACATACAGGCAAGAATCCCACAATTGTTGAGAAAATATTGAGGTCCCTCTGGTTAGATTCATTCATTGGGATCTCTATTAAACAGAATATATAGTTGATGGACTATGTATGGGGAGAAACTTAGGTTCCTTAGATTCCTAAAGGACAAAAAATCTTAATTCCTTTTCCTTTATTACGGACACATTAAGGAAAGCTCCAATCTCCAAGATTTATGCTCTTGGAATGGTAGAATAGTATAAGAAAAAGGGATCTATTCTTCTTACAGAAGACGAACTGAAAGAGAGAGCACAAGAATATTAGTCTCCCATATGGGGAAAATCACTGAAGAAACGAAGAAGCATTTATTGTTATTTCTACTCCTAACATCCACAGCAGTAAATAGAATAATGTAGGTTTGCAGAGCAGGGTAGGCCCTTCAACATCTTCTGTAGTACCAGTTATCTTTTTCAGTTTCTAAACATTTCATGACATCACTGTTATTATTCTACAAATGTACAGGAATCTTTTCCAATCATCATTCATTAAAAGAAGTCAAATTGCAAGACCTGATTGCATCTCTCCTCTGCAAAGGGAAGGTGATAGATGTCATTGGGAATCTTCATCACAAAATTTAAAAAAAAATCAAATTCCTTCCCAGCAAAATTCTGAAGGAAGAGTAAAATGTTGAAAGTCAAAACTGCCAACTTTGTTAAGATATAGTAGAATGAGGAAAATTGAAATCCTCAAAGGATGCTCACTTGTTTTCTAGAGCTTCTTTTTCTTATAGTTTACAATAAAATGAAAAGATGGAAAATGCTATTATTTTCCCCCCAGTGCAATCACATGAGATTAGCATTCTTTCTTTAGCATACCTTTTTTTCTCTGATTACACACATTTACAGAAACACATTGAAAAAACCTGAGGTCAGAATTGTGACAGCCATGAAAAATATGCACTGACAGGAGAATCAAAAGAGAATTTTAGTAAGAGCAAACTGTTATACATAACAAACCAAAGTGTTGCCGAGTGTAACTGAAAAGAATATCATATAGAACCAATCAAGAGGTTCATTTACATGCAATTAATAACAGTAATGATAACAGATTGTGCCTATTATGTGCACAGTTTTGCAAAGGATAGAAGACAAAGAGAATTATATAAATGAAAGCCTAAAATATTTTTTAAAGCAGATAAGTTCCAGTAGATCAGATACCTGACAATGGTAGTTAATCTTTTTGATCAGTGGTATGCTGTACATTTCTAAATAGAGCGTATTTTCATAGATCACATTTTAATCCTTGATATTGCTGACACTTCAGTAACACTAGTTTGCATGATGCTTTATTTTGAATCAGTTGATTCCCCTGCAGTTTCTGCTTTTGAATTCCCCACAAGCTCAGACACAAAGCTTTTTGACCCAATAATTGACAGAAGGTTGCCCTGTTAAAATACTCAATTTTGGCATTGTAGTTTTTCAGAGATAAATAGCACTGAGAAGCCGGGAGGGGGTGCTTTTGATTTTCAAACTATCTGCTGCCTCAGCTGTACTGAGATTGAACAGAATTTGTCACGTTGAGCTGCTCTAGTGATAAGGACCTGTTTTTTTAGAATTGAGCCTTAGCAAAAGTCCCTTTTGAATGTACTTTGACTCCCAATGGCTTTAACAATAGATCCATGTCGTTGCCTTGATAGGAGAAAGGAAATAGTAGGCCCTTGCCTTGTTCTGGAATCTGTATTTTAGCTTCCCAGTCTAGCTGATCAATCTTCTATTCCTGGAGGACTCCCATCCAAATATTAACAAGATTCCATCTTCCTTAGATTCTGAACCAGACAAGGTCAGGTAGGTGCTAAAATAAGTGACATTCCCCCCCCCCAAAAAAAGCCCAGTATGATGCAAAAGTTTGTGTTTGTCTGCATTTAAATGATTTCAATACTTAACAAAATCACCCATTTCCAACATTCTGGCCCATTATGTCTTATTTTGGCATAGATTATTAATATTTGATGAATGAAACATCTATTGCTATATTTGTCTGTATCAACACAATTATTTAGATTGGCTAAATAATACCAATAGCCATTTAACAGAGGATCAAGTATGCATGTGTAGGTGCATTTTCTAACATGGATATGAACAATGTTAGAATTCAAAAATAAAAGCATTTTAGCATTATTTGTTACAGCAGTACAATGCTAGTACTGCAGTGGACAACAGTATTTCTGAGAGATACAACTCACCCAGTCTCTTGATTTGTTCTATTTAGATTTCTTGAGTTTTCTTGTTGGTTCTAACTTCATGCAGGGTACTCCAGTGTTGTGACAACAGAACCCCTAAAATGATAAGTGAATGAATGTAAACACCTCCATGGAATGATTTATATATCAAATAAAGTAGTGATCCAAATAAAAATAAAATATTCTAATGGAATGAGTATGTTTGTAGCCTTCTCAGTTCATTCTTTGTATTCATTTTGACCCAACATTCGTTGAGATACATTGTTGAGAATACTGTTTTCAGTGAAGTGGCAGAAGAGATATCAATTAATTGCTGTTCCTCAGTAGTAGCAAACTATAAATTTAGTATCTATTAAATGAACACATAAGTTAATGCTGAGGAAAGGAAATAGGGTGGAGGATGAGTTTATGAGTTTAGTAATATTAAGTAGTCCAAGGTCAGCTTGAAGCAATTAAAAATGTCAGAACCACCGCCAAACAACTAAGCTGCTTATGTCCCTTCTATGGGGAGGCAGGGGGGAACCCATACTTTGAGAAATCCTGCTCAGTGACACTGTACTAGGAAGCATATCATCATACATAACTGTGAAAACATAATAAAGCAGCTGTTTTTCTTTTCTTTTTTTAAAGGCAAACATTTATACAAGAGCACCACCTAGCATAATGGTGCTATTCTCGAGCAACCTGCTAAGAACATAATTGTGCTGCTCTTTATGAGAGAAAGATTCCAATTGTATTTTATTTATTTATGTGTCTTGTAGGCTGCTCCTGTCTGCCAACTTTTAAATAGCATACAATTTTCAAATACATAATTGGCATTAAAATTATATAGTCAGTTCGAAAACAGTTAGAAGTATTTCTATGCAATTGAAAGTCAGGAATAAAAACATTAACAATAATCTCACAACCAAGAGACCATTGCAGGAGTCCTGCCTCCTTGAGGTGGTGGAACAACCCAGTTTTCATCAACTTCCGGGGAACCAGAAATGAAGGTACTGATTATGCATCAGAGAGAGAGGGAGATGCTGTTCTAGGGGGCCAGTGACTGAAAAGGCACACATAGTAAGCTCACCTATTGGAACATTCAGTCAGGCAGCTGAGATAGAGAGAAGGGAAATAAGACCAAACAATGGTGTAAATGGCAACCAACACCTTGAATTACACCAGAAGCCAACTGACACCTCTCAGAGTAAAGATGTTACATGGGTACATCTTGAGTTACCCCCCACTACTTGAGCTGCTCTCTTCTGAACCAGCTGCCGTTTTTGAATGCTCTTCAAGGGCAACTCCATGTACATCAGTCTAATCAAAATTGATTAAGATAGGAGTGACAATGAGTAATGCCTCTTATTCCAGAAAGGAATATGAAATTGTGCAAAGTCTCCCTTGAACACTGCTACGTGTTCTTCAAATAGGAGCTGTGAATTTGAGAGAACATTCAAACTGCAAACCAGGTTCAAACTTTTATCTTATCTGTGCTTTGTTATATCTGATCCTTGTTTTAACTAATGGCACTCTAGACATATCTTTGTTTCATTTCCAGAGCTTGTCAAAGAACCAAGAAGCCATCTTGTATCAGCAACCTGGGAAGGGCCATTCAAGTGCAATTTTATCCAAGATTATTGTCCCCTCATTCCAGTAAATAGTTAAAACCTACTGTTAGCTTTGGAAATTCCCCAAATATTATCAGGAAACCTAACAGTTCCATTAGATGTCTGGGGTAGACCAATAAAATAGGTCCCTCCTCTGGGAAGTGATGGCACTAGAGAACTTTATACCAATTGTGGAATGATCAGGCAGATATTAGTAACTCTGAATCTTAGATCATTTCACAACTGCCCAAGACAAAACTCAGATTTAACATTGCAATTTAAACAAATTCTTTGAGTTTATGTCTTACTTACAAATATATTTTCTGAGAAGCAAACTGATATGAAAACAATAGTTTTTGTAACAGATTGTTTCTAAGCTGTCCACAGTAATTTTTTCTGTATCAAAACTGGTGAGGCATCCTTTGACTGAACTGTTTCAATGTGCCATTTAGTGGTTATGATTACAAATTGCACTTCTATCTTTTATACAACATTGTTTGATCCCAGTGTTTGCAGGACTGACTGAATGAATCCAACCAGACAGAATGTTTTCATGTGAAGTTTCTAACACATCATAACAGATGCAGTATGGCTTTAGGTTATGGGAAGTAATCATGATTGCTAAGGTCAGTAGTCTCATTCCCATAATTTCTAACAGCTTGACCAATTTAAATAGCACTTTCCACACAAAGGAATTGGAAGACAATCTTAGCCAATCCTAAATTATGATCTTCAATTTAAAAATAATCTGTTTCCTGCTGTACAGAATAAAAATACTTAATATATCTAGGCCAAATAGATGAATTAATTCCGTGAGATCTTGCAGTGAATAGAAATGTAATTGGTCATTCTAATGAACTGATTTTAGTCCTTCATAGATATGAACCGTGTTCAATCAATGCAGATGATAAGCAGATTCAAATTCTGCATGTAATTTGTTTCCATTTATGCCTTCGTATTTCTTAATAATTGGAAATTTTATGAGCTTACTGAATTTTCTTCCTACTTTCCTCTACACCAGGGGTAGGCAACCTTGGCTCTTTTATGACTCGTGGACTTCAACTCCCAGAATTCCATAGCTGGCTCAGGAATTCTGGGAGTTGAAGTCCACAAGTCATAAAAGAGCCAAGGTTGCCTACCCCTGCTCTACACCATATATGTTCTGAGAGGCATGAAACTATACTTAACAAAAAATGACCAAGTATGATTCAATGCTATTCCTGCATTTACTTAAAAGTAGGACTATTTACCTCAATCATTTACCTTTAAAAGGGGAGGATCATTTTACATTTGTGGAGAATATAGGAGAATATGATGTTTCATTACTAGATCACTTTTGGTTTGTCAATCAACAAAAAAGAGATATAGGACACATCAACACATCCTCCTTGCATCAAAGCTGAGATGGCCTGCTTATCTTTTGTGGATTTTGCTGCCACCCTATTGGTGGGCAAGGTGAAACTGAACCAAAGCAATTTGGCAGAAAGGTAGCACTTTCCAGAGGAAAATGTGATATGATCTATGAAAATGTTATGATTCACATGCAGGAGGAAACTGAGGAAGGACAGAGACTTTAAAGAAATTTAGAGCTGACCTCGGGGAAGGTATGAGTGAACCAAGAGACTTGGACAAGAAGTCATAGAGTCCAGAGACTAAAGGAAGTGTGAGAAAAAAAATCTCAATCCCTTTGTTTTTGTTTAGTATAGAATGAGATATTGGCTTTCAGGATTCTATTGTTATACACTACAACAACAAAATAGCACTTATGAAACCCTAGTGATTTCTACTTCTTGACCTGAACTACCTTGAAAGGCTGACAGTTGCCCGTATCGACTCATTACTGTTGACTGCAATGCACTTAGTCAAGATCAGGGGTGTCAAACTGGTGGCCCGCAGGCCGGATGCATCACGTGCAGGCCACGCCCCCTCCGGCTCCACAAAGGCAAAAAATATCACAATACGTCACAATATGTCACGTGACGCGGTCGAGTTTGACACCCGTGGTCAAGATGATCACAGGTTGTGTGTGTGTGTGTATGTGTGTGTGTGAGAGAGAGAGATTTTGAATGTAGTTTAAAAATCAACAAGTAAAGAGAGATTTCTAGGTCAATAGTCTTCAATATACCCTTCGATAAAGTTTTTGACAATATTACAAATTACTCCAAACTACACAACTAAAACAAAACAATTTATTCTAAGACATCTTATTTTCAACTTAAAACTTCTTAAGATATTGATTCACAATTGATTTACAATTGTTATAATGATTTACAATTCATTAACAAGAGAATACTAAATGAATGTGTACAAATTACAAATAATCACAGTATAGATAAATACATATATAAAAGGAACATTTGAATGAAAAAGCAACAAATCCAGAATCTTGGCTAAAGCTCTACTGTACTAGTCTGCTGACGATGAAAGCCTTCCATTATAATTTCTTCTTCCACGTAGTGGTTTTGGATAAGAATTATCATTCTTTTTTCATTATTAGATTACAGCATGACAAATAATTAAATGGCTCTTTAACTATATTTAAACATTGCTTAGAAGTACTCAGATATCATCTCTTTTTAGTGTGACATTTTTCCTTTCCTCTTGTTCAACTGACACACTAGTTCTCAAAACAATAGATAAAGAAACTATAGGTTATAGTGGCCAATACCACTCTAAAAGTAAAATGCAGTAAATCAGATAAAGAATTAAGTAAGGAGTAAGGTATTAAGTAAATAAAAATTGTTAAGAACCACAGAAAGAAAAAGAAAAATTAGAAGTACACAAAAGAAAAGTTTTAAAAGGGAGGAAAGAGGGGAAAAAAGTACTTGAGGCTATTACATGGTTAACACCACATGGTTTTTTCAAGTGTCCTTTTCTTCGATACTGAAGAAATTATTTCTTGTCCAACTGCTACTAGAATATACAAAAATACCCAACACTTTTTTTGTGAGCTCATACTAGACAGAATGTAAACTGAACACCCCAAAACCAACTTAAAGGACCCTTTAAGATACATACAGTTCTAAACAGTTTGATTCAAGTTTAAATAGAGAAGAACTCTCACTTATATATTTACTCCAACAATACAATTATTTCAGACCTTTAACTTTCCATGCTGTTTATTTTCCCCTTGAGCATTTCTGAACAAGATCCTATTGAAAGCTTATGCACTGTAGAAATATATCTATTTCTCCAAAGATATATTAAATATAATTACAACTTTATTCATAGTTCACCAGGAGCTTCTGTCTGATTCGAAGTGCAAACAGTAGAACTTCCAAGGTGAAGAACAAATTTCTTAGTGGAAATTAACAGCAGCCCCTTTAGTTCAGTTTGTGCTTGAAAAATGCACCTGGTTTCCTTCAATCTTAATTCCTTACGGCATTTCTTTTCTGTATGAGCATTGATGATTTTAGTTTGCTTTCACATGAGATGCAACTGTGGAGGAGAAGGATGAAATTAAAATTTAACTATTACTTTTGTAATAACCAAAACATCTTCCTTCTGGTAAATGATCCTGACATTTTCTCAATTATTTTGCAAAGATATAATTAATGATAATGATCATCATCATCCTGCAATAACTCCAGCAATGTTACAAAAAACTGCACTACTCGGAACATCTTATATTTTAAGGAGGTACCTGGTTGACACCTAGGATGCTGGTAGCAACCCGTGTCAACCATCAGCGCCAGCCAATTTGAATGTTCAGTTGACTGAGGTTCATGTCTAATGAATAAAAGATGATACTAATAATAATAATAATAATAATAATAATAACAACAACAACAAAGTTGGAAGGGACCTTGGAGGTCATCTAGTCCAACCTCCTGCTCAGGCAGGAAACCCTATACCATTTCAGACAAATGGCTGTCCAATCTCTTCTTAAAGACTTCCAGTGTTGGAGCATTCACAGCCTCTGGAGGCAGGTTGTTCCACTGGTTAATTGTTCTGTCAGGAAATTTCTCCTTAGTTCTAGGTTGCTTCTCTCCTTGGTTAGTTTCCATCCATTGCTTCTTGTCTTGCCTTCAGGTGCTTTGGAGAATAGCTTGACTCCCTCTTCTTTGTGGCAACCCCTGAGATATTGGAACACTGCTATCATGTCCCCCCTCGTCCTTCTCTTCATTAAGCTAGACATACCCAATTCCAGCAACCGTTCCTTGTAAGTTTTAGCCTCCAGTCTCCTAATCATCTTTGTTGCTCTTCTCTGTACTCTTTCTAGAGTCTCGACATCTTTTTACATCGTGGTGACCAAAACTGGATGCAGTATTCCAAGTGTGGCCTTACTAAGGCATTGTAAAGTGGTATTAATACTTCACGTGATCTTGATTCTATCCCTCTATTAATGCAGCCTAGCACTGTGTTGGCTTTTTTGGCAGTTGCAGCACACTGCTGGCTCATATTTAAGTGATTGTCCACTAGGACTCTGAGATCCCTCTCACAGTTAACTACTGTTGAGCAAGGTACCTGTGCATTTGGTTTTTCTTGCCGAAACGTAGAACCTTACTTTTTTCACCATTGAATTTCATTTTGTTAGATAGCGCCCAATGTTCAAGTCTGTCAAGATCCTTCTGTATCTTAAGCCCATCTTCTGGAGTGTTGGCTATTCCTGCCAGCTTGGTGTCATCTGCAAATTTGATGAGTTCCCCATCTATCCCTTCATCCAAATCATTGATGAAGATGTTGAAGAGCACTGGGTCCAGAACAGAGCCCTGGGGCATCCCACTACTCACTTCCCCCCATGTAGATGCAGTTCCATTGAGGACTACACGCTGAGTACGGCCGGTCAGCCAGCTACGAATCCGCAGTACAAAATTAGTGTGTTCTGGAACAGAGTCTTGAGGTTTAAGTTAAGTGTTGCAATATCTCACAGATACATTCCCACGTTAGTCTTTTTTCCTTCTGCTGTTATTACTGTGATACAGAAAGCATATGCTCTGCTTCTCCCTCTTCTGGCTTTATGTATAGTGCCATGTATAGGCCATCTAACATTACATTAACTATCTGTTGATGGCAGCTACTTTCTCCCAAGTCACACTTTCATCTAAATGTCTGTGAATACACAGATCAATAAAAGAAGAAAATCTCAACACATTCATTTGTAATATCAACCTGGGACTAGCCTACCTCAAAATCTGCTCTTTTATTTTTAGTCTGCTGTGTTTCTCTCCCCTAGAGGAATACGGTCCCATAGTTGTAATAACTGTTCACCAATCTGAGGTTCCAGTTCCTAAATGGGAGGAGAGAGAAAAGGCTTTGAGATTGCTAAAATTTAAATTCTGGCTTATAAAAAGCAAACCACTTTATAAAGGTAAGCAGAATTGAGGCAATGAGATTCTGTATCATTTTAATAATAATGAAAACAATAGTTTTTTTCCAGAAATATTTCCAGAAGTGCAAAAGACTCCCATTTATCGCTTTAAAAAAACTACCTGTATCAAAACATTCTTGACTAAAAGAAGCAAGAAAATCTTTATTTTATCGTGTAAAAATTAGTATACCTGGCCATCTCGGCTTATCTGTACTTTCTTATTGTCATTCCATGGGTTAAGCAGATGATGAGCAAATTGAAAAGGAAGACTTTCCTTCCGGATCCATTCCACCTTGAACACTCCCCCTAAACCAGTCGAACCCCAGTCCTGACTTTTCTCACGGCCTATCTCAGAAGACATTCGAGCAAAGCCCTGTGGAAATTTTAGCAAGATTAAAAATCTAAGTAAAATTTAGGTATTAATTTTCAGCTCTG
Organism: Azemiops feae; assembly: GCA_023970755.1. Classification (NCBI taxonomy): domain Eukaryota; kingdom Metazoa; phylum Chordata; class Lepidosauria; order Squamata; family Viperidae; genus Azemiops; species Azemiops feae. Next base: position 755,250 of record JALGBA010000269.1, on the reverse strand, counting down.
TGTTAAAACAATCTCTTCTAAATTATAGATAATCCTTGACTTACAATCACAATTAGGACTGGAACTTCTGTCACTAAGTAATGCGGTTAAGAGAGTTGTGCCCAATTTTACAATCTTTTTTGCTGTGGTCATTAAATGAATCACCATATTTATTAAGCAAATCTGGCTTCCCTCGTTTACTTTGCTTGTTGGAAGCCCCAGGAGTGAAGGTTTAGTAGCCTAATCCAGGCAATATCCTAGGATTGCTTTCCCTTGACATTACACACCAGTTAACCAAATCATGGTTCTCTGCCTTCATCCTTATGTGCAAGCATTTGTTTGGAAAAGTAACCCCCTCCCCCCAAAATAGGCTTATTCCTATAAAATGAAGTTGTGATAAAATCACAACATTCATGTTTAACACAATGCTATACTAGTGATGAAAAATATTAATTTTATTAAGATTATTTAATTCAAACATTCATAAAAATGAAATAAGAATGTTCACAAGAGTGTGTGTGTGTGAAGGGAAACCTTATGTCTGAATCAGTTTTTATATGAAAATCTTACTGCACGTGATATAAAGCAGCAGTAGCAAGTAGACTTATATACCGCATCAAAGTGCTTTACAGCCTTCTCTAAGCAGTTTACCAAGTCAGCATATTGCTTCATTTTACCAACCTCAGAAGGATGGAAGGCTGAGTCAACCATGAGCCAGTAAGACTCAAACTCCTGGCTGTGGGCAGAGTTAGCCTGCAATGCTGCATTCTAACCACTGCACCACCACGGCTCTACAATGTTACTTTACATCTGCAGGGAGTACAGGAGTACAGGTGCTCCTTGTTTAATAACCATTTGTTCAAGGACCATTTGAACTTAAGAAGCCACTGAACAAGTGGTAGTTGCAACCACTCTTTTTGCTTATGGCCATCATAGCATCCCATGGTCACACAATTGCCATCTGCAATTTTCTTTGCTGGCTCTCTGAAAACAAAATCAATGTGGAAGCCAGCAGAAGTTAGCAAATAGCAACTACATGACATCCGTGCTTTTACTGATCCATGGTGATTCACTTAATGACAGCATCTGGGAGTGCGAGAATTTCCGTTGCTAAATGGCACAGTCCCATGACATTGCATTTTACAACTATGTTGCTTAGAAATGGAAATTCCCAATTGCTGTCTTTAAGTGAGAACTATCTGTATATCACAAAGGCACTTTTTTTCTGAAAGTATTGAAGTAACAGTAAAATTAAATTAACAAGTCAATTACTTGACAAAAGTTTACATGTCAGTAATAGGTAGTGAACTGTCAACAGTCAATTTGTCAGTTTGGAGAGTTCTTACCTGAAAATGTCCTGATCCCTGAACAGAAAATACCAAATAAACAACACTACTTTCCCAAAAAGCACGATTCAGTTTTCTCTCATTACTTGGAGTTGTAGACCAAATTCCCTTTTGTTGTGAAATCTCAAGATTCCTTAAATTGCTGCTTTTCATAATAAAGTACCGAATTGGCATATTTGGCCTCGGAGAAGGAGATTTGGAACCCTGCAAAAAAGTTTTATTTTATAGTGCTTGGGATATATAATTAAGTTTTGTAAAAATCCTTAAGAACTCAGCAATTTTTGCCGTATGTAATTCAAGAGCTGGCAATCAAAATGAGAATACTGTATGAATGCTATATGCTGCAAATTAAGTACAAAATCAAATGTAGCAATCACACTGTCATTTAACTCGTGACTTTGGAACTTCAGTATAATTGCAGCATAGAATCAATAAATGTTAGTCCTTCTGTTATGGCTTGTCATTAACCTTCCCAAAGTAGTATGTAGATCTGGAGATAGGTTTTATTTAATCTTATTATTTTTAAACATTTTACAGCCAAACTATATCCAAGCCGTCATAACTAAATGAGATGGAACTGTTCTTTTTTTTTTTTAATATATATTTTATTATTTTTATGGGGATAAAAAAGGGAAAGGTAGGTAAAGGTATAACATAGGGTGAAAAAACAAGGATTAGACCAGGGGTAGGGGTAGATACAATAATGGGGTTACCCCCAACAATAAATCAACGCTTTAGCAAGCAGACTATCGTCCGGGTATTAAATGTGCATAGTTAACATAATACTAAAAAGCTATAGTAAATAAATTTGTCACTATTAATAATAAAAACTTAACCAATACATATCATTCATTCTGTAAATAACAATAATCAGTATACTATTAATAATATATTATTAACTAAATATAGTTACATATAGATACCAATATAATGCTTATTAATTATAATTACTTATAGTTAAAAGTAAACATCTAACATAGAGGTTAAAATAATAATAAAAAAAAATACATCATTTATCTTATTTAATTTCATAACCTTTTTTTCATTCTGTCGTATTGCTAACCATTGATAAAAATTTTCCCATGTTTTAAAGTAAATTGTATCTTCTTTCTCTTTGATTTCTAAAGTTAATCTATCCATTTCTGCACATTCCAATATTTTCGTAATAATAATCTGATCAGGTGGTATCTTTTCATTTTTCCAAAATTGGGCAGATGCTATTCTCGCAGCTGTTAATATGTGTAAAAATTAAATATTCATTCTCTTGTCCATAGTTAGATCCTAATATTCCTAATAAAAACAGTTCCGGTTTGAATTCTATCTGTATCTTAGTCATCTTTTCTAACCATATATGGATCTTAAACCAATATTTCTTTGCATTAGGGCATATCCACCAGATATGATAATAAGTTCCTGGTTTTTGTTTACATTTCCAACAAATATTTGATACATTTTTAAACATTTTCTCTAGGGAAGACTGTTCTTGATTCCAGAGCAAATTACTATTTTGCCTCTTGGGAAAATGCAAAGATCACAATAGCCAGAAATATGGAATGGATTATACAAATAAGTCACTATTCCACTTCACTAAACATTTCATTTTAGCCTAATACTTGCTAACACATTGGTTTTCTTGAATGTTTTATACCTATATAACCATTTTAGTAGGAGGGTGTAGTTTTATTTAATGGTGCTAAAAAGAGGCTAGGTACATTGCATAAAATAATTTAAAATATCCAGTAAAATTAATTATCAGAAAATATTGTCAGCACTCACATTTCACATGCTTTATATAACAAGATGCTCATATTCCATCAGTGCAATGTGGAGGTGGTCTAGATAGGATACAAGGCAAATCTATAGAGTCCCTAGTTGACTGCATTTCCCAAATCTATTGCCGCCTTTCTGCTTGCACTTCACAGCTCTTCCAATCCTCGTTTTTCACTCCTCCATCCAATTTGCCTCCTTTATACACACTACTGTTCCTTCAGCTAACTCCATGTTTTCAAACTTGTCAATTTTAAGATGTGTGGACTTCAACTCCACCAAATTCCACAGCCAGCATGCTTAAAGTTGCCAAGTTTGAAAAACTCTTGAGCTAATGCCTCCCTGAAATTTGTTGCTTTCCCAGCAACTGAAGATGGTAGCTGCCAGCCACCCTGGCAAACAATTTTCTCCATGCTAGAGCAGGGTAGCATTTGAATAGACAGGGAAAAGAGGTGGTATGTATGGTTCTACTCGTGCTTTGATGTACCAGGATTATCTAGCTTCTCCAAAGCTGTAATGAAAGCAATACCCCATCCCTCGAAGTTGATGGAATAACTCTTCACTCCCACTGCTTTCTTCCAGTATCATTTTTTTTTTCTTTTGTCACTCAAGCAAAAAAAAATCAAGTTGTTTTTCTCGCAAAGTGGTTCAGTCCAATGTCTTGGAGTACTTCAAAACACAGATAAATTTCAGCTCAAACTGCTCAGAAGAAGGCTAACAGAGTTCTGTGAGTCTCCTATAAACAGAGTTGAAGCCTTTCTTCACTGCTACCTTGTAACCACTATTATTATAAAAAGATAATAGAATGCCTCATAAACTTGTAAATATTATGACTCAGGTTTCTTGATAAAGTACCTGCTGGAATGTTAACATAAAATGTTGAAAACCACAGCATATTCACAATAGCATACAGTAGTGCTTAAAGGTTTGTGAATCATTTTGGATTTTCAATATTTCTGCATAAAATGATCTAAAACTAGATAAAGAAAACCCAGTGAAACAAATGAATCAAAAACATCATGCTTGTTCATCCATTCATTGAGGAAAATTACATTCCTGAGTTGAAACAGTTCTGTAAGGAAGAATGGGCTGAAATTCCTCCGAGCTGATGTGCAGGACTGATCAATAGTTTTAGAAAACGTTTAATTGCCCAAGGGGATACACGTTACTGAAAACAAAAGTTCACATTTGCTACACAGAAATATGTACATTTGGATCATTTTCCAAAATAAATAAATGAACGTATACTGTATGCGTTGCACTTATGTTATTGGGATCTCTTTATATTGTTTTAGGACTTGTATAGACAATGTATCATATATTAAGTCATACCTATGCAGAAATATGGAAATTCAAAAGAGTTCACAAACTTTTAATCATCGCTGTAGACTTATTTTAGTTTGTTTTTTAATGTTAGCCAATGTTCTTCAGTTTGCATTATTTTTTACTAGGATTTCAAAGTACTATACCTTCCCAGAAGATGGAGGAGAAGGACTGGCACAGGGACTGGGATAACTGATACTATCTGTAGATTTCACAGGTGTTTGGTCTGCCCTGTCATCCGTGCTTCGTTTGGAATGCACAACACCTCTTTCTTTGTATTTTAGTGGTTGGTGAAATGCTGGAGATGTAGATTTCATTAAGACTCTGTAAATGAAAAGCAGAATGCGGCATTTAATAAAAATAAACTGTGGTTATAACCAGATACTGCAGCTTTAATGTAGCTTTAAAAGGATTCCTGCAGTAACATGCACTTGTACTTAAAGGGATTCAACTCGTTTTCAGGTCCATCAAACTACACATTTTATATGCACCTATACAAGACAATCTGCTGATTGTAGCATAGCATAAATTATGTGGCATAACCATACCTGGCGTTAGGTAAACAGCTCAGAAGTATAGAAATACTTTACTGTTTCCAAGGTATTTCGGGGATCTGTCATTATGAAGCTAGGCTTAAGATTTGGGAATGGGAAGAAATTGATATAGTACTTACTATTACCTAATATCATCAGAGCCCATAGTCTGAGATATCCTAAAGGTATCCTTGGACTTCCTGCAAAGTTACCTTAATTTCCTGGAAAAATAGCAATACTGATGCTACTGTAAATGAAAGATGTAAAAGAAGTATTATAAGAGAAACATTACCTTAATATTGTATTGTTCTGCTCTTTGTTTATATCATAGCTTAAAGTTGCTTTGGGAGTATTTCTGAAAGAGAAAAGATAAAGATCTAAGTAAATTTCTGGTATTATTATGATTGTCATCATTATGACTGCCCACTCCAAAAAGATTTTGGGTAGCTTACAATTTCCAAATACACAATTGAAGGTTAAAAGCATAAAACAAGATACGGAAGCAGGGACTAAAAACAACAGTAACAACAAAAGCATGGCAGGGACTCCCCAAATATGCTACTTCTAAGCCTGGTAACAGAGGTCTTAAGGGCCTTCTAGAATCCCAGGAGAGCGGGCACCAGATGTTTCTTTGGAGGTTGCTCTTTGGGGCAATGACAGAGAAGGCACATTTTCATCAGTCCCACAAAACCACAATACTTGAGAGGACCTGAAGCTCAATCACTGTCAAATGTACCCTAGGATTTTTAGCAGAAACAACTGGAGAATAGTTTTGAGAGATGTTATAATCAAGTTCAAATTATACTCACATCTTTCATAAAGCATTCCTTTATTTCCTATGTATTTGATTTTGAAGTGAAAGAGTTTATGTAGTATCTGACTTTTTGTTAAAGCTTATGTTTTGTATAATATATATTTATATTTATATTACCTTTCTGATCAAGACTATTAGGTAGAAACTATTTTCAAAATGGTTAAATTCTATAGCTTGAATACGATGTTCAAATGACACCAAACTACCTTTATATTTGTTGAGAAGATGCCTGTTTTAACACAAATGACACTTATTTGGCTTTTAGGAAAAATATATTGTGAAAGGTCTTTTATATATTCTTGTATGCAAATATATCTATTTACATATTGACTTTCCAAAAACAAAGAACTAGCAGAATCTTCCCATATAATATAGCATGTTTTTAAACTGTTAGGAAAATAATTTTGATATGGTCCTAAGAAAACTAAACTGCACTTTAGCAGGTTGTCAATATTTTAATTAATGAAAACAAAGCAACAAAAGAAACAGATATAGGTAGTAGTGAAATGTCCGTCCAACATCCATCCATCCATCCATCCATCCATCTATCTCATTCAACTGCAGGAGTATCCATTTTTTTCAGAAGAGTAAACAGCAACAGATGCTTTAATTCACTTCCACAAATGACATAGGTTATGTAGTACCAAGAAACAGGTATACATCTTCCTGAAATAACACATAATATGAGGTGACCCACCTAGCTGAACAGCAAATTGCTTCAGTAGTCCTGCCACTGCTAAAAGAAAAAACTAAAAACTATTTCCCCGTTTGTTATTGGACTCTTTAAAAAAAAATGGGTTTCCCCATGAGTAAAATTTGAGTTATTAACCTTTCTGAATTAAAAGCATCATCTGCAAACTCTGATTCTCCTGAGCTTTTTCGACTGGTGTTTGATCTCCAAGAAGATGCTAAGGGAAGTTCTTCAGATGACATAGGTCTTGGTCTTTGCCCAATTCCTGAAGGCTGCTGCAGACCTGCAGATTGTTCTTCAGTGCTCAAAACAGCAATGATTGCTCGTATTGTTGCTTCATCAACTTGAGACCATGGCTTTGAAGGAGCTCTCATACGTCGCAGAAATAAACTATGCCATTTTTGTCTTAACTGCAAGAGAAGGCTAGCACCCTGTTTAAAAAAACAAGTTTTATTTTAACACACATACCTTTGAGGCTTTTTTTGAAACATGACAATTCAGATACAAATAACTGTATAAACTGAACTTTCTACAGCTCCAATACTATTAACTGAACTGAATACAAAATACAAGATCTATAATATGAGATATAAACATACTATATTTTTTGCATTCCATACTTATGCCACAAAATAGATATTTATGCTGCAATTTTTTCTTCATGTACATATATGAACATGAACATTTGCAAACCTACAGCCAATCTTGAACATCCTCAAATATAGGGACAATGCAAAAGACCTGAAAGTAAACTGTACTTTCACAACCTTGAATGGATAGCTAGAAGATAACTGTGAGTGATCTGAATTTTAATTTTTGTACACAACCAAAATAAGAGAGAAAGAAAAGAAACCTTATATTAACACCATCAACATTGAACTTTTATTGTCTAATATGAATTGGTATTCAGCAGCATATTGACGAAGGGCAGGAATTCCACTTAGAGGTCAGAGCAAGCAACTCTTGATTGATAATCTCTTTGAAGATTTAACCAACTCTCTTTTAACATATTCTCTTTGTATGCCAATGGCCATTGCCACATTGTGTGGCAAGAAAATGTCATGTTCATTATGAATTATTATGAATTATTTGAACCTACTGATAACCAATTTTATGGAATTCATATTTGTGCTGGAAAAAGATATTTATATGTATGTTCTCTACATCATCCTTTTTTTTTAATAAATCCTCAAACCTTTCATATCTTCTCAAATTTTTCAATTTTTTATTTCCAAAATTGCACTACTTCATTTTTTTCCAGCAACTGAATTCCAGACACAGTGACACAGATAAATGCAAGATACTACAATACTTAGTTCCATGAATTTACTGAAATATAGCAGTACATGTATTTTTTTTGTTTCATGGATCTACATTTCGAATCCTCATCTTACTTTTGGGGGAAAAAACTGTATTAAATGTTTTTTTAGCAGTCAGTTACCTCTGGATCTAATTTGAAATTGAGCCACTCATCTAATTTTAAAGCAGCCAAGTTTGCAGTTGTTCGATCCTCCATTTCACTATCACTGCTATCGTTAGGGACACCATCAACTATATTAGAAAACAGAGATCCTATGTATTAGTCATTTGTAAATAATATTTAAATTAATAGTTTGAGATTTTAATGATTAATCTGTACTAAGAACTCCCTAAAGTAAATATTCGATTTCTTTAAAATACAAAGAATGAACCATTGTTTTTCATGGAAACAGAAAACATTTCTGGAATCTGTATATTATGCAATATGTATATATAATCAAATTCATTTACTTTGAAAATTAGTTTACTTAATTACAACAATTATGATATATTATATAGAGACTTAACATATTTTTAAAGAATATACTGTCAGAAAATACTAGAAACTTAGAGCTGTATAATTGTTATTAACAATAAGTTAGTTCAATAATATATAAATATTATACTTGCAATCATATTTTGTATGATTTGAAATGAAATCCAATTGTATATGCATGTACACACGAACAGACAAATAAAGAAATATAAAATTAAGTCTGTTCACACTATGATCTTTCATGTATGGAGACCAAATTTTTCAAACACAATAAACTCAACTTGCCATGAATTAGACCAAACATGTGCAAGACTATTCAATATATCTAGTAATCATATATCTTAATTTTATTCTGGCATTATTTCCTAATCAATAGTAATACAGTGTAGTTCATACTACAAGTAGTCCTCTATTTACATCCAGTTGCTTAGCAATCATTCAAAATTATGACAACTCCCAACAGCTACTTACAACTCAGTTTTGAAGCTGCTGCATTGCCCCCTCAGTCTCATGCACAAAATTCAGGCTGATTCATCCCTATGACCAACTACAGGGACGCTGTAGCGATTTCCAGCCTATCTCCCCCTCCCCGATCTTGTTCCATTGGGTCCCCTGCAGGCTTTGGGCCTGCTTCCCATCCCACCAGCTCCTGCACCATTCTCCCCACACCCGTCATCAATCGCTGACCATCCATTTTTCTTTCATCCAACCCTTTAAAAATCATGTTTAGATTTACATTATATAATATATGAAACAAAATAACCCCTTATATATGTTGACATTTTGATCCAATAGTTTAAACATCAACTTTCAATGATTTTTTAAAACATAAATTACAGGAATATGAATACCCTACCTCGGAAGGAAGAAGGCTCCTGTAAAGCATTACTTGGCAACCTAGCTGATCCACAGAAGAGGACCACTGTGACTGGAGTCACAACTGAGCAGCACCTGATATTGGCTATTCGGTGGGCTCTTGTCATTTCATCATATATAAGCCAGTCTGTGGGAAGTGCCTGAATAGCTGCTACTTGCCCATTTGCAGGAGGAATCTGTTAGCAGTTCAGCAAAATGGTTTGTTCAGCACAATAAATGAGGCAATTCAAAAATATTAACTTTAAGCTATGTTGCATAAATTAGCAAGAAAAGAATTGGGATCACTTAATGTTCTCAGATTATTAACGTAAGCAGTTGTAGAGTTTTGTTAAAACTTTAGGCAGGAGATTTCAATAGCTCCATAGAAGTCACTCTTAGTTTGCTGAAAGCCAAACAATCTATTTGTATTCTAGACCTGAATATCTTATAGCAAAAAATTCTGTTAAATATCAAATTTAAGAAATCTATGGTTCATAAAAAATGTTAAATATATCTCTGTGTATATTCATGTGTGTAGAGAAATACAATACTATTTCACATATATTTGCCAAGTATAAAAGATGATATACATAGAGTTTATTCATGTAATTTGTCACCTGATATGATATGTCTTTATTTAATCTTCCATCAGCTAAGCAGATTCAGAACTGCTTAATTCTTAGGTGGGAGACTTTCAAGAAAAACAAAAGCTCTAGGCTGGATGGGAAAGGTGAAAGAGGTCCCAGAAGACCTCTTGGCAAACAATTTATGTACTGCTGCTAAGAAAATTCAAGGATGTGCCTATGAAATCACACTCGATTTTAGAAAGACTTTACCTTTTCATTTGTCCTCTAAATAGAAATTAATCAAAAGTTGAACTATATAATCTCCCTCTAAGTTGTTCAGTTAGGAAACTAATTTTCACTTTTCATATTTAGTTAAATGTTTGAAAGCCTGGTAAGTTATGCAAGAAATCCTCATAGGAAAAGGTATCCCAAACATTTGGGGGAGTGAGTTACTTTTTCCTCCAAACCTGAATAGGAAGGTGTGCAAAGCACTTGAAAAAGATGCATGAGCCAAGTGTTAAACTAAGGACACATTTTAGAAGGCCCACAGTAAGTGCTTTGAAGGCTATCTCAATTCTTTCTTTCTTTCCATGGGCCAGGACTGCAACCTTAATACTTTTATCTCACCTTTTTATACTGGGGTTGGCTAAGAACAGATGTAGGATGAAAACGGACTTTTTTCTCTTTTGGCCCAGTCAAAATTACATTCTCTCTGTCAACATGAACAATATTTGGATACATTCCAGCTACTAAGGCTCCTTTAACTACAGCCCAGTTTTCTGAGTTTGTGTTCACATCCCTTATATCACCACCACCTCTGGCTCTAACAAAACCTGAGAAAGAAAGAAATCATTAGTTAATTATTTAAAAAACAACTCTATTTCTTGTACTTAACTGTCAGCCTGGATAGTTTCTTAATTCTCACTTTGTTTTTAAGATATATTAACTGTACATTTAGCATAGATGAATTCTACTGAAAAACAGATATTAGGGGATTTGCCCTCCACTTTATTTGGCTGATTTGTACTTGTCTTTTTGTATTTTAATATCATACAGATTGTAAAGGCCAGACAGATATATAAATTTATGTAATTCTGAACCTTCTGTAAGACACTTTTTCACCATTAGCAGTTATACAATGGCATTCCTAATCCAATCAGAGATATTTACGAATTAGCTATAAATTCAGAAAGTGCAGTGTGGAAATATTGTTCCTTAAAACAATGAACAAAAGCAACCTCTGAAAGTTTCTTTCTAACAGATGTTCAGAAAATTACACAAAAATGGAATTCATTCCAACACGCAAACATGTTTCCCTATTTTAATATATAACTGAAATTAGAAGAAGAATGAATCATAGGCAAAATAGCATCAATTAATAATTTATACTATTCTAGATACAATAATGATTCAACTTTATAAATTAACTTAAATTCTAACATATAGATTTCTTTTAAAGAACTACAGTTGTATTATTTTCCATGTGACTATTAATCTACATATAACTACTGATGTCCCTTTACTTTTTGTATTAGGAAAATAGTGTATGGCTTGAATAAATTACAGCAGCTTATTCTTTCAAACATAGCAAATGAAACGCAGTAAGGAAAGTTGTAGCTTTCTCCATATGGAACCAAGAGATGGCTTTATTATTTATGATTATTATGAATATATATATTTGTACCTGAGGCTCTCAGCTGCCCAAGCAACTGTGTTCTCATTCCTATGATAATTTCCATGGTTGCCTGAGAAAGGAAGTTCTTCTCACAAAAAGCTCTTTCCCAGCCATCACTGCGTGCTTTCTGCCATGCCTACCAAAGATGTTGGTTTAAACTGCTTAGAACAACAGATGATAGACAGACAGACAGACAGACAGACAGACAGACAGACAGAGACAGACACATACATCTTCAGTGGCCTTTCCAAACCTAATCCCTTTCCAGATTACCAAAAATTAATGTATGTCTTCCCATCTCTCAAACTTACAAAGACAACTAATATCTATCTATATTGGCTCTACAGGCTCTTTGGGCAGAAGATTAGATTAATGAATCCACAATTCAAAAAGCAAAAAACATTGCACTGTCTGAGGCAATTTCTTAGGAGTTGCAGAAGTCTTCCAAAACTGTGTCCCCTTAAGGGCAGGAAAGTCATAACAGTTGAGAGACAGAGAGATCACCAAAAGTCCCTAGTGTTCCTACAGCCACTGAGTATATTTGGAAAATAAAACTGACAGAAACAATTTCCCACACAGCAATGAAGACAGCACTTCACTCTTCATTGCTCTTGAATACTTTTCAAATCAAACAATCATCTTGAGCCCTCCATTAACCTTTTCTTACACGCACCAAAGAAACCAAAGGACAGCTCTATACAATGCTTTTTTATACACAAGAGATGTCCTTTTCCCACAGCATAATCTTTAGAACTGTTTTTCTGTTATTATTTCAACTAATATGTGATTTAAAAAAATAGAAAATAAGATGCATAATTTTTATCAAGTTTTAAGGACATTTTAAAAGTTTCAGCAATCAATTTAACCATACTACAGCATTACAGGAGCCAGAACTGCAAGCTGCTGAGGTTCTCACTTTTAACACAGGTTAAAAATGAAAGTCTTGAAAGTGATAAAGAAAAAGCAGAAAATGCACATAGAATCAACATAACACTATTGTCTTTTGCCAGCTGGCAACAATGAAAAAAGGAAACAAATAGCAGATGGAAAGCAGAGGCTAGCCGGCAGCAGCAAAAAGGAGACAGGAACTAACAACAATATAAATTAAATTTTCAAGAGCTCTGCCCTAATTATATTATTCCTAAGGTAACTTTTCAAAACAATTTGATCTAGCTAAAATAGCTCATCTGTTTCATATAATCAAACATGAATTGTTAAATGTCCTTTTAGTAAATAAACATATAATACCTGGAAAGCCCGAAGAAGAGCCATATGGTCACTAAATGTTCCCGCAGTAAATCGTTTTCTACACAGCATGGCTGCACGTTTTTGAGAAGCCTGTGTGGGTAGCACAAAAGGATCCCGATACGCAAGTGTGCAAGCAATTGTCAGAATAGGATCCAGGCACTTCAGAACCACAGCGCAAAGCACCATTTTCCCAAGATGGGGCTCTACAGGTAAGTCAGCCAGATGATAGCCAAGTTCTGTTAAATCTTCCCAGGTGTCCATAGCATCTATGGTCTATTAAAACAAAGTATAAGCAATGTTATAGACAGACGTGCATAATCTAATTTTTTTCTGGGCCATAATTAATGTTCAAATTCAAATTAGTTAAAAATTCAGTCGCATTCTATTTACTCACCTTAAGCATCTGCACAGCATTTCGCACAATTAAAGCAGGAGGTGGCTCTGGAGCTTTCATTAAGAAGTCAGCAATTGGACAATTGATGGGAGCTAGCAATTTTGTATGTAAACAAAGCTCCTATAATATAAAGAGATATGTTTTTCAGATCATGACTTCATTCATAGTACAATCTTATATATGTCCACTTAGATGTCAGTGATGGAATAGTGTGTTTATTTTTATCAATTTCTTCTACCCATGGTAGCAACTTACGTTCTTCTCTGAGGGAGATGGTTGGTTCAAAAATATGATAGGTAGGTAGGTAGGTAGGTAGGTAGGTAGGTAGGTAGATAGATAGATAGATAGATAGATAGATAGATAGATAGATAGATAGATAGATAGATAGATAGATAGATAGATAGATAGATAGAGATAGATAGATAGATAGATAGATAGATAGATAGATAGATAGATAGATAGATAGATAGATAGATAGATAGATAGATAGATAGATAGATAGATAGATAGATAGATAGATAGATAGATAGATAAGATAGATAGATAGATAGATAGATAGATAAAGAAAACTAGTCTGGTTGAAAAAATCTTCCAAAACATTAGACTACAATCTGCAGTTCACTTCAACATCTATAAATCTTTCATTTATCATACATATATTTTATTTTATTTTTTATTTATCAAATTTCTTTGCTGCTCATCTTGCAGTTCAAGTGACTCTTATGATGTTTCTTAAAAATTAATGCTGGTTACCAGATGATTAAATAAGCCATTGCACAAGCCACAACTGTCTTCTGTCATTCAGGAATAATTAGATAATATAAATTCAAATATTATTTTTTTGGAATGGTTACTGAATGCAACAACACCAAAATGCCTAGCAACTCAATTGGTTTTATAAATAAGCATGCCTAGGATTGTCATTCAACTGCACATATTCACTCAAGGTTTTTAAGAAGAGACTGGACAGCCTCTTGTATAGGGACTCCTGCTTGAGCAGGGGGCTTGACTAGAAGACCTCCATGGTCCCTTCCAGCTCTATTCTGATTATTTATTTAAAATATAATATAAAAAGGGAAATCTAAGAGAAATATTAGATTTTATGACATTCTGAAACAGAAACTGGCAATGTTAACTGCCTACAGTGCCTTACATTCTTTGATACTTTTTGAAATCCTGAAATCACATAAGGTGTCAGATATTGTCAGGCAAAATGTCAAGCTTTTCATTGCTGAAAATCTGTGAGATTTCAATAATTTAATTTTTTTATTCTAGTCAAAAAATATTTTCCAGTGCAAAAAAAAATGTATTACTTGAATCTTTAGGATTATTCAAAGCAATGTTGTATATGTAGGCATGAAAAGAAAACCCACAACAGTGACTATCATCAGATTTTACAGTGCATATTACGAAAACTCTTGTTCAAGACAGTGAGGCTGAGATGCAGGATATCTAATTTATTCAACATCTCATAAAAATCTAGTTCCCATTAAGCATTTAGCATAATTGAAAAGTACTGTTATTTTAATATTCAAAAGGTTTCAAGGATTTCGATGCAAAGCCTCCAAAACAGCTTTCAATATATTGTTGCATATTTGTTGCACATAGCATCAACCAGAGTTTGTTTAAAGTTTGTTGGACAAGCCCCACATATACATATAATACATACACATACAGATATTTTGATAGGCTATCTGAACCTTCATATTTTCTTTTCTCCTCAGGCTATTTCTTGGATCTGGAAACAAATTCTTGAACTTAATTGCTAAAAATATCAGAAAGTAACAGAAGCTAAACTCACAGGTGATTCAACAAATCATAGTTAAAATAAACCACAGCTTAACTCAAGCACAATATTACAAGGGCTCAACAAGAGAATAAAAATTACCCACTTGTAGAGGCATTCTTAGAAGTTCGGGAGTCTGAAATTCCAACATATTTTGAAATCTTAATCTACTGAAAAGTCGAAAACAAATTCCAGGTCGACAACGTCCTGCCCTTAGAAGTAAAAAAATATTTAAGCTGAATTAAAACATTAAAAAATATATGTATAAATTATCAAAGCAGACTAAAAATTCATTCATTAAATTTTCTATCCTAAGTGAAAATTTTCTTCCCACTTTTAATTTTATATATCTGTGAGGGTTTCTTGCTAGGTCTGGAAAAAGATTTATTCTTTTAATGATGTATCTTAAAATGCTGAACATCTCTAATGCAAGCCTCTAAAAATATTTTTTGATATTTTTATTACCTGCCCTTCCTCTGAACAGCACTTGCTTTAGAAATCCACACCATCTTAAGCATAGTTACACAATTCAGTGCATCAAAGGACTTCTAGAAAGTGAAGAAAAATCTATGTTATAAAATATCAATATTTATTTATTAATTACATTTATACTCCAACATTTGGCAGTTAACGATATAAAAATGAACACTAAATTAGTAATTAAGTCATATAACAATATGTGATATATATGATGTATATAATTATTTTTATTTTACTAAAGTAATGCTGACATAACTTTCTTTAATTAAATTTTCTATAAAATAATTTTAAAACAAAATATACATTATATTGTAAAATATCCACCAAAGATAGCATACCTCTTTCATTTTTCCCGAGTCAATCACAAAAACAACATCATTTACTGTGATACTGGTTTCTGCAATATTTGTAGAAAGTATCTGCAGAAACAAAAACAACAACCTTGTAATGACAGCTTAATGTTAAAGTGGGAACAATCATTAAATAACTAAAGTCATTTGATACTTGCTATTTTGCGGATGCCTAGAGGAGAAGTCTTAAGAACCTTTTTCTGGTCAGATGTCTGCATATTTGAGTGCAGCATAAATACCTGGAATCTGATAGCAAAAAATCAGAATGGAATACCAAAAATATTGCAGTTCTGAAAGTAAAACAAAAAGCCCTTCAAAATAAAAATATATAAACTTTTACCTATGAGCATTATCTGCAAATCTTTTGTCATCAAAGAGTATGCGATCTCTCAATCCAACTATCTCATCATATCCAGGAAGAAAAATTAAAACTGCACCTGTAAAACAAAGTTCAAATGCTATAGAAAGATGAACCTAAGCAATTCTAATTATTGTTGCACTAAATTTCTCACAATTAATAAAATAGCTTCAGAACTCTTGTGGAATTATGTATATTGTCCTTAGTTTGAGAATTCAAACACTTCTTAAAGGGTTTTTCTATTATCAGCTAGTTCAAATCATCCCTAAATGTGAATGTGCTACAACAGAAATAAAAGTAAGCCAAGCCTTATGCTCTCTTGCCTATGTAACTGAATGTGAAACAAATCTCAATTTCATTTGTATGCATTTAGGCCTTGCTCATAATTCATTATTAAATTGCAAGAAAAAAGTGACAATAGGTCTGTCAATCTCTGTCTCTGTATATATGCTGGCCTTGGGATACACGCTGGAGTATAATGTAAGTAATCCATCCTTCAGTGACTCAGGTCTTTCAGAGTTTTTAATGTTAGGACTGTATATTTTTTTTAGTTTCTAGTCATACTGAGTGATTAGGATTGAGCAAAAAAAATATTAATTAATCAACAAACAAATATAGCCTTGATATGAAATAATGAATGAAATAATGTATTAAAGTGGGATATATCTAAATGGACATTACCTGCATCACAGCTATGGCAGATGTTGTACAGAAGGTGCATTATCAGGTCAAGATCTACCTTTTCATCATCAAAACTGTAGTGATAAGCTTTCAGGAGTTCTCGATCTTCTATATTCATTTCACCAGCATTAGCATGGACCAAGGAACTTTCATCTAGATTACCAGACTCTAATGAGGCACTGAAATATATAGCAGAGATAAATAAGGTAAGATAACACTGATGAAATAGGTGTTAAACATAAAAATAAAAAAACAGAAGTCCCAAAATGATTTTTTTTCAATTTTAAAAAATATTTGGAAACCACAAAGAAATCTTTCTAAGAATACAAGGGCATTGATTCAACAAAGACATTAGTTAATCCAAGGATTTTTGTCTTTTTCCCTTTCACTCTCAAAGTCCTAAAGAGCCAGTGTTCATAGTAATTCTATCTTGGTTAATAATCCACTGAAGTTACCTGAACAGATTAGGTTCATAAAATTAACTTCAATTAATCCATAATCTTACTCACATGCTTTATTTGTTCAATTTACTCAATGAAAACATTGAAAAACTAATCTCCTAGAACAGAGGTCCCCAACCTTTTGGGCACCAGGGACCGGTTCCGTGGAGAGAGGTTTTTCTGCGGACTGGAGGGGGCGTGGTTTTGTGTGCTGCCTGCATCCCACGGATGGGGCTTTGCTTGTTTGTGCGGACTGGTTGCTGACATGCCGTGGCCCGGTACTGGTTCACAGACCAGGGGTTGGGGACCCCCGTCCTAGAAAGCAATACAGTTAACACTTTCAGTATGAATTATCAATGTATTTACTCTAGTGGCAAGGGGGTTAAGCTTTTATTTATTTATTAGACTTATATGCCCCCCCATCTTGCCTCTTCCAAGTTCCTAATGATTTCTATAGCTCAAAGATGAAAATACGGAATCGAACAGCTAACTCAGAATGTTCTCATAGAACAACTCATATGGTCTGTTCTGCACGTGAAATAAAATATGACCACCACTCTGGATATATTTAATAGAAGTCAACACTAAAAAATTATGTTTTATATTAAATTACCTCATTGTTTAAACCTCTTCCCATACTGTGTTACAACTGCTGTTCAATAATGTTCTAGTTCATCCCATTTCACATCTTTCAAATACAGGCTAAATTACAGAAACAAATCATTTGCTAATTTTGCAAGGACCATTAATGCCTTGTTTTAGAAGTAGCTTGGCTTTAAACCTGGAATTAACATATACATCAAGAAGAAAATAAACTGCGAAGTGCAATGTGTGCAATAAAAATAGCTTGGGGAATGGTCCTAAAAGTATTTAATACTTTTATTAAACATTAAGAGTTTTTCCAAGTATCATTAAGTAACTCTTTTTCCTATTTCAATTTTATCATGAAATTTCCTACTTGAAAAAGCTTAATCTGCTTCAAGAAATACAGGTAGTCCTTGACTTACAACCATTCGGTTAGTGACTGTTTGAAGTTACAATGGCATTGGAAAAAGTGACTTATGACCAGTTTTCACACTTACGACTATTGCAACATCTCCATGGTTATGTGATCAAAATTTGGGCGCTTAGCAACTGAGATGTATTTATGACAGTTGCACCGTCCCAGGGTCATGTGATCAACATTTGTAACTTTCCCAGACGGCTTCTGATAAGCAGAGTCAATGGGGGAAGCTAGAGTTGCTTAACGACCACATGACTCACTTAATAACTGCAGTGATTTGTTTAATAACCATGACAAAAAAGGTCATAAAAAGGGGCTCACTCACTTATCAACTGCTTGCTTAGCAATGGAAATTTTGGGCTTGACTGTGATTGTAACTTGAGGACTAACTGTATTCCAAAGGCCTGGATAGATTTATGTTAAGTAAAGGATCTCCCCAAATCAGATATCAAAAGCATCCTAATCATGAAAAAGATTTTGACAGATTTCTGTAGTGCATTTCAGTAACACAAAATACATTACCAATAGGATTCCAGCAGGTCAATTACTTCTGTCTGCCCAAAATGTTTAGCCCAATCCAAAGCTGTCCTGTAAAAAAGTATTTAATAAAATGTTTGGTTTATGCACAACAATGGAATGTTCCCAATATTCTCTAGTTATATTCATTATGGGATTTTCAATAGGTCTATGAAGTTTTTTTCAAACAAATGCTTCACAATGACATGTAAACCATGCAGACAGCAGCAAACAGCTTAAAAAACAGCTATATAAGCCTAGAAAACACAACGACTGCTTTAATAGTTGCAAGAAATGTGCTTTCTACATGCTCCTTTGTACTGCAAAACATTTATTTTGAAAAAATTGAACAAGTCTGATCTGTAATCTTGTTTTATTACTCTGATATTATTTAATGAGCCACTTAATGAGAGGAAAAGAGCTTCTTAATAATATTTGAGAGTCTAAGGTTGCATCTTTAACTCATGCAAAGTACTTAGGATCTCTCGCTACTACTACAAGTAATCTATAGTATATGAAATTACTTTTCTCTGTTGTCATATGTTTAATTATTTGCAGGACTGCTTATCTACAGCTATTTCTACCAGCCTCACAAGGTTGCACTGAATGGGGATGTTCCAGATCCCCCCACTGAGGTTTTGCTATCTAATGGGATGTAGAAGATGCATCTTCTTTATTATTGTACCTGCCCTTTGGAATGAGCTCCCCTCCCCCACACTCCATCCCCGCAAGGATTCTATCAACCATTCATAGAACCAAGAAGACCTGGCTTTTCTCCTGTGTATTGGTCAAGATAGTAATTGACCCTAAATTTCAGATAGGGTACAAATTCATATATAGAGGATTATATATAGAATTATAATTCAAGAATGGTTTCCAAAATATTCTGTGGCAGGTTTATTTCTGAGTTATTTTTTTCATTGTTGGATACCACATATTAAAGCATGATCAGTAACAGAAATATTCATCAAAAACTAGAATTAAGCTCTTTCCTCCCTCCCCCCATCTTAAATCACATATATTCCCTAGAGAAAAAACAATGAAAAAAATGATATTTTTACCAGCCATTGGATGATTTGATATGGACATTTGCTCCCATACCAATCAGCTGTTCTACTTGATTCAAGAAACCTCTTCCAGAAGCTACCATTAATGTTGTTGCACTTGTTTCACTATGCCTGTAATCAACTAGGGAAAGGGCGAGAAAAGATGGGAAATAAGTTTTAGAAATATTATTTATGAACTGCTCAAACTTTTAACTATTATTCCAATATTGTCAAAATAGTCTGCTATTGTTACAAAGCACTAAAACTTGAATTGCCTAAGTATTAATTATTTTGGCTGTTATGTACAATTCTATGAACGTTTACTAGTCAGCTTGTTCAAGACCAAGCTCATTGTTTGAGAAAATTCAGACACTGGAAAAAATGGTGATGATCCATGAGTCACATAACTGATTTATTCAGGAATCATTCATCATTTCAAAATTATTATTCAGACTTCTACAAAACCAAAGCTGGATTATTATTCTGTCAAATGGCATGGCCATGTATGATACGGTATCTCAGTCCAGTTGCCTCATGAAAAAGCATCTTTGGGAATCTCAGTACGTCATTCAGTAAAAAAAGTTAACTATTGTGAACTTACCACTGACATTTTCAGTTAGAATAAGATGGAACACTTGTGCAAAAGCATCAATGTCCTTATGTAGCCAAATATCAGAAAGACAAGCATCCATTTCTTTAATTAACCAAGGTTCAAGACAATTAACATCTTTTTCAGCCTGCAAATTAAAACACACTTTATCGTCACTTGGAAAACACACTTTATCATCACTTGGAAATGCTTGAAAAACTTTTTAAAAAATCATTTCATTATATGTCCTGAAACCGGCAAAAAGTTTAAAAATTTCAAAACTTTTAAATAGTGCTGCTATCTAAACCTTACAACTTTAATGCTATTTATTTATTATTAAACTTATATGCCGCCCAATTCTCCATATGCCGCAAATCTAGGTGGTTTACAATCATTCAATTAAAATGCAATATAAAACATTAAAACTATAAATAGGGATCTTACATTTAAAATTTAAATTTCACTTAAAATAAAATTGACTGGGATAGAAAGGGAAGGGGCAAAATGCACGGGGGGGGGGAGGTGGGATGTTATCTAATCCATTAATCACCTCCAAAATGCCACATCCCCATTGGGGCCAAGACCACTTTTGGAAGGCCAAAGGGTGAACATAGATTTCACCTGGGAGAACACAATGTTTCAGTAGATGGGAGCCATAACTGAAAAGGCTCTTCTTCTGGACCCCACCAGCTGAAATTAGTGTATTATGTTATTACGGTAAAACTGGGAGAAATTTATGCACTTGATTCTGCCAATATAAGCTGCGTTCTCATTTACATATATCAAATTCAATTTTACATGATACAAAGTAAATAATGCATGAACTCAAGTAAAAGAATGATAAAATCATGAAACTTTTATGCAAAAATTGAAAAGCACAAAATAATACAATGTGGAAGTTGTAGCAAGTTTGGACTTTCATTGTCTTCTAATTTTTTTGTAGAGTTGGAAACATGGACATGCATATGAAGATATTTATGAAAAAGATGTATCAACCAGAACTTGATGTTCACTGGCACAGCCTGAGCTTATAACCATAATCATTCCTATCCAATATAAAATCTAATATAAAATATCGAAGATCTTAGTGCATACCAATTGACTGAAGACAGTGTCACCCCCATCATCCAGCAGTTCATATTCTTCAGCTACGTTTGGTACTGCCCTCTGTCGTTGCAATTCAGGTTTGCTATTATCTTGCGCAGAATACCATTCAGTCAAAGTTGTCTGCTGTTTTTCTTCTAGGTAGCATATTTATGTTTTACATAAAGAAAAAAGTCAAGATTAGATCCATAGCTTTTGCTATGTTAGAATTTTTCCACTGTATTTTACAGCATCTTCCCTTCCCATTTTGCAATTTTTATATCAATTAAAACATTAATTTTCCAACCACTGAAAAACTAAATACCCACCTCGCTGTTTTTCCTTCTTGTATTTGATCATCTCTTTATTTGTATAGCCTGTACTTCTTAATATGTCTTCTAAAAACATTTCCTTTACTTCAAAGGGTCTTCCTGGAACTGAAAACGCAGATTATTATAAATTCCCAGAGTTCATTCCGAACCATCAATTAGGAATTGTAACAAACACACGTGTTTTTAGAGAACACATAAGTATCTTTTTTAAATATAGTTTTATTCAAGTTTTAAAAACAAGAATAAAAATTAATATAAAAGAAAAAAGAAGAAATAAAAGACAAAGTTAAAGTGCAAAAAGAAAAGTAGAAGAAAAATAGAAAAGACAAGATATAGATTTGGCTTCTGATCTTCTTTACAGCAGTTGTTAAGTACAACTGTAGATTTACCTCCTTCCTTTTTAGATAGATTATAGAAAGAAGACTCTCTTCTTTCTATAACCTATCCTATCTAATCATCAGAACCATAGATCAATAAGTCTATTTTTTTTGTTTTATGTAAAAAGTCCATTAGGGATTTCCAGTCAGCAATAAACATAGATATTGCATTTTCTCTAATCAAAGAGGTTAATTTGGCCATTTCAGCAAGTTTTATCATCTTCATCAACCATTCCTCCATTGTAGGTATTGCCAAATCTTTCTATCTTTATGCATATAATAATCTTGTTGTGGTTATCATATATAAAAACAAAGTTCCATTACTTTTTTCCAACTGTTAATCCAACAGTCTCAAGAGGAAGTCCCGGTTTTCATTTGTATATTAATCTTTAAAATCTTCTGATTGGTGTATGCATTTGAACCCAAAATCTTCTAGCTTTTTTGCATATTCACAAAGCACAATAAAATGATCAAGTGAAACAGACTTCAATGATAATATTAATATCTAAATCAAAGGATATATCATATTATACTGATTTGATTAGTTAGCTATTAGCACAGAGGTGAACTTTAGTAGGTAGTCCCTATTGCTGCAACACTTGTTAATATGCCTTTCTGTACTGTTTGCTTTGTCATTCTCAATGAACTAAGCATTAATATATAGGTAATGGTAACATGCTTTACTTAAGTATCTTTCTATTGATCTTCACTTAATAATTTTAATAGGCTTCAGTTTAATTACATACATCTGGTTAGCTGCAGTTTAGTTTAGTTGCATATATCTGTTCAGTTTAATTGCATAAACCTGCACCTGATTTCTGGGACTCTGGATCCAGTACCCACAAAATCGTTTTAAGACTCTCCTAATGATTCTTCCTGCCTTTGCGAAGTGCAATCCCCTTATGCCAGCACACAAATAATGCAAATCATAGTACAATCAATTAATCATCAATAAATCTTCTGTTGGCACATTTTCAATAGCCAGTCATTTCACTTGCAGTATTTTTTTCCTTCCAAATTTTCTTTCATGGACTGGAATACCACCTGCAGAACTACAAACTCTTCATATTTTTCCTTCCTAAAATTTCAAATTCTGAGGTGAGGTCATTCATACCAACTATTCTTGGTAATAACATATGTCATATTTATGAACAAGAAATCAGTAGGCTTGAGGAGTCTCGGCAGTTGTTTCAGCACACCAGCAGTGCATGTTCCTGGAAAATGAAAACTAATTCTTAATAAGCCAGTAAGTCTGGCCAGCAGACATTAGTTTCTGAACCTCACAGTAAGATATCAATTATTGCAGTTCTTTACCTTCTTGCAAATAGCAGTTATGCGTCTCCTGCTATTCAAGCAGAGAAGCAACCTCTTCTATCCGGTTAAATGTGTTATTCTCCTGTTGGGCTATTTATACTCTGATGACCTGAAAGTTGTTGCTAAATTCCCACACTGCAGAAAGTCTTGTTTCTTGTTCCTCTTTGTCAGTCTTGTTCACTGGAATTTGCCTTTTTTTTCTTTATGGCAAATTGCTTCCTCCATCAATTCTGCTGTAATTCTGCCTTCTTTGTCCGTCTTCATCTAAGTTCTTTCTCAAGAACTGAAGTATGGCCAATGTTTCCTCAAACTTTACTACAAGTGTGCATATGCTATAAATATATGCCACGTTTTATGATGGCAGAACCATGCTTACTCATTTTATTTCTTAAGGCATCACAAACGTGTGTGTGTGTATCTGTGTTCTCTTCTCAAAATCCTAGAATTGTCTCCTGTGGAACTCAAATGCCAAAGCTGTTTCATTACCACAATGCTCTTTTTAGATTTAGCAACTGAAAAAAAAATTAGGGTAAATGTTTGCCCAGTTAACTCAAGCCCCACTTAATATATACTAAGAATATTTAAGTTTATATCCAAATAGTGTTTACTTCTGCATATGTAATGATTACATACTCAGAATTTAACAAAAATTGTATGACAGCTGAGGGATTCTGAATACCCTCTTTTTCCCCAAAAATCATGCTATGTCAAAATACTAATCTATATACTACTAAAATTTTCATGTTTGTGGGTAAATTTTAACTGGATGAAATGGTGCATCATAGGACAACAGTTTTTGAACCAAGATATCTCAAATGGGCTAACTCACAACATGTGTCCAAAATATGGAATCCTTATGTTGGATTGTGTTATACAGTTCAACATGGATTACTTTCAAGGCAGATACAATTCTGATTATCTCCCTGAATTTTTAAGAACTGGTACATTAGAAGCTCTGCCACTGTTGAAGGAGTTGATGAAATCTGGTAAGGAAATGTCTCTGAAATGATGACCCAACAGGCCATGGATTGTCTAGTACATTATAAAAATACAAGTTCAGGAGAGGGAGAGGGAGAGGGAGAGGGAGAGGGAGAGGGAGGGAGGGAGGGAGGGAGAGAGAGAGAGAGAGAGAGAGAGATATTTTCTTGAGCTGTATTTAATACTGGGGTTCTTTTTAATATTTGAACTTACTGTATATCACTGGACAGCCTCCAAAATATCTGACAAAGAGGTTCACATCAAGAGCAGCACTAGAAAGTATGAGTTTCAATGACAAATGTTTTTGTAGCATATCTCTTAATTTTGTTAACAAAAAATCACTGAATCGATCTCTTTCATGGACTTCATCCTGCAACATAAACAAGCTATGTGTTTTATAAGAAAACCTGAGCATTTTGTTACATCACATACAATGATTTGTTCTTGTCGTCATCTGTTAACTGGAGTTGTTCACCTCTTGCAAACACCTCAATTATACATAACTCTTATTTATATATAAATTTAATAAGACTCCTTGGACAGAAAAGGTGACAAATAAGCATATATAAAACCTTACATATTGCTGAAAGGCAAAGATCACAAAATTCCACCTTACTTATTTCAGCCATATCATGCGATCAAACTCACTTAAAAAGCAGCTATGCCCAGAATGGTCAGCAGTAAAAGGGAAAAGATTGATATGATTGAATGGATAGTATAATCACCAGGAATATGATCCATATTTCTCCTATGGCAACCATAGCTCTCAAAATTCCAATGAAAACACTGACCAAAATTTTTTGAAACCCCTGACATGGAAAAGATAACAGAAATGACGGCCATGCTTTTTGTCTTTATTAGCATATATCATAATGACATGTCTACTATAATGAAGCTATGCTTTTGCTATGTTTTTACTGCATTGGTCTACAAATACTGGTGTTCATCTCTATGGGGCTGAAAACCTTCCCTCTAGAGAAGACTATTAGGTGGGACAATAACTAGGTAATTCTGAGAGTTTAAGCCCATACATTGCGAGCATGCACAAAGTAGGGAAGACTAATGGTCTACATTAAGTCTTCCCTACCTTGTGCATGCTCCCAATGTATGGGCTTAAACTCTCAGAATTACCTAGTTATTGTCCCATCTAATATTAATAGACTCAACAATCAACATATCAACAATCAACAATCCCTATGTTGGGATTTTAGGCAGTATTTTGCTTTAGGGCATTCAAGCTCATGTAAAAGGCAGTTTAAAAAAACAATCAGAATCCCAAATTCTACACGATTCATTTGAAAACTGCTCCTTAAATCTCACATTCTTGTTATATATAGAAATTGCTGAACACAGAAAATTATATTCTTTCATAAAAAACTGACAAACCTATAGGTACCACGTATGTTCATATTGGAAGACAAATGCTTTTATCAAACCACTTTAAAGTCAAAATAATCAGAAATTCAAAGTAATCTAAAATAATTATAATTAAATTGTCAAATTTATCAATACAGGTAGTCCTTGGCATACGACCACAATTGAGCCCAAAATTTATGTTGCTAAGTGAGAAATTTGTTAAGTGAGTTTAGCCCCATTTTACGGCTTTTCTTGCCACATTTGTTAAGTGAATCAATGCAGTTGTTAAGTTAGTAACACAGATGTTAAGTGAATCTGGCTTCCCCATTGACCTTGCTTGTCAGAACGTTGCAAAAGGGGATCACATGACCCTGGGACCCTGCAGCCATCATAAATATGAACCAGTTGTCAAGCATCCAAATGTAAATCACATGACCATGGAGATGCTCTAACTGTCATAAGTGTGAAAAATGGTCACAAGTCACTTTTTTCAATGCTGTTGTAACTTTGAATGGTCACTAAACAAACTGTTGTAAGTCGAGGACTACCTGTATATTATTTTACAATTCAAGCTTACAAACACTGGTAAAAATATCTAGTCCGTAAGTATAGTTGTTCAAGCTTTAAAACCTACTATAATTATAAAAATTATAATAACTAAATTCTATTCAATGTATCTATAGAACTTTAAAAAATAATTCAAAACCTCTTTCTCTATTGGAGTCCATATGTCCAGGAGCAAGTGCTCAAAGTAATATATGATCAATGAAGAAGTACCAGAGTTACAGGGGAAAAGGCATCCTTAGAAATTGATTAAATAAATAAGACCACTAATATGCTAATAAAAAAGTTTGTTTATATGTTAACATTTTCATTTTAAAATTGTATTTAAAACTTAATTTTATTTTTATTATAAATTTGTATTAAAAAGCTTGCACATTAACAAGGATACCATTTCTGAAAAGCATTGGCCAAACTTACCACAATAACATGAGTTACAGTAGACAATGCACTATCTCCTGCCATTAGCGTACGAAGTAATACACCATTGGTGCAAAATGTTAAGAGTGTTTTTGGAGAAACCCTGTTAATAAAAAGTTATTTTTTTAAAAAAAATTGTAAGCCTCCCCAAATCACTGATGTGTGAATTGGGTAGCTATATAAATTTGTTTAATAAATAAATAAAAACATTAAGCACAATTATATAGACATTGAAGTTGCTACAAATAAAGGCTTCTAATCACAATACTATCACTTCAACACTGTAAATTTTGAACAAACTATACTGCAAAGGTGCAATGTTATTCTGAAAGACCAAATGACTTGTTTTAAAATATAGATTTATCACAAGAAAAGGTTCTATAAAGGATTATAGAAAAACTCTAAGCAAGAAAAAAACACAAAGATATGTAGTTCCTCTATCAAAATGTATCTACATATTACCAGGCGGAAATGTTTTTTTCTAAACTTACTTGCACAAAATCTAAGGCTAGAAGGTGGTGGTTAAAATATGAAACAGTTCATGTTCAGTCAATGAGAGATGTAATCTGGTTCCTCAACAAACCAATATCAGCATTACACACAGTGGCAACAAGTAAGAAATATTTTTAAACATCTTAACTACTCTGTTTCACAATTTCCAGCAAGATTAAAATAATCAAGAATACTAGTGTGAGGAATCACAAAAAATATTTAGAGTACTGGACAGTGAGGAGAGAAAAAGAAATCACTACCATCATTAAAATAATCACTGAACTACATTTTGAAAACCTTGGAAATGTAAAAAGATAAAGCACTGGGAAAGTTTTGAAAAAAATCTATGAGGCAAGACTTTCTGTGAAAAGGATCCCATAAACACAATATCATTTTGTTATGTACTGCTGACTAATTCTGGAAGGCAGCATTATCAAAAAATAGACTTGGGAGATAATGAAATGGATGTTCATTTGGAAACAGTACATGCTATTAGTATTTATCACTATAATGCAACACAGCATTAATAATCAAACAAACCTATAACAGATACTCCTTGACTTATGACTGCTCACTTAGTGACTGTTCAAAGTTATAATGGATCCCCTAAAAATCTATTTATGACTATAGTAGTGATAGAATCTTGGGGCAGAGTCAAAAGAGGAATCAGCCTAGAATCTCTACATTGTCACAAATGAACCAACTCCTCTGGAATTCCACTGATTCTTATCTAACGCCAAAATAATGCTAATCATTAATTTAGTAGCTTCCTATACATAGGCATCACTAGTAACAAGTCAATTTAATTGGAACATCACAAACTGTCCTGATCTTTCACACCTGACAATAACCCAGATTCAAAATTCTGACAGGTGCCTCGCCATGGTCATGTGATCGCATTTTGGGTTCTTGGCAACCGGTCCACATTTACAATCGTTTGCAATGTCCCACAGCATTTACTTCTGGTTTCCAGCAAACCAGACAATGGACAATGGTTTCATTTAATGATTGTCATAAAAAAGATCATAAAATTTCATCTGTCACATGGATGCCTTGACTTAAGACTGTTGTGACATATGACAGAAATTCTGGACTCCTTTATGGTTGTAAGTCAAGGACTATTTGTATATCAGTTTTCCCCATTTCCAAAAGAAGAGGGATATAGAGGTATAGGACTAAAAAGAAAATAATAATGTGCCAAGGAAGGGATGAGATTATCTCTAAAGCTTGTTACTTGCACGATCTGTAATCTGCAGGACTCCTAAAATACTAAAATCCAAGTATACAAAAAACATTTGGTGAGACCTGCTTTCTAATCGGATCTGATAACCAATAGTCTGACCAATCTTCTCTCTTCTTTCAGCAGCAACTCTTTCAGCCACAGCAATCGCTGCTAACCGTCTTGGTTGAGTGCAAAATATGCGACACGGTATGCCATTTTTGTAACAGTCGTCAAGTAGAAATTGAGGTATCTGAACATAAAATATAAGTGTAATTAGAAAAAAAATCAGTTAACTAGACATACAAATCCCACATCACATGACATTACCGTCTGAAACTGGCTGATTTTAAAATATTAAAACTATTTATTTATCTATTAGGACAGCTTTTCCATAGTTCTAATTTTTCTTATATATAACATACCTGAGTAGTTTTTCCAGATCCAGTTTCCCCGACAATCAAAATTATTTTATTTTCTTTAATAATTCTAACAATTTCATCTTGCTTTTCATAAACTGGTAGAGACTGCCGAAATGAATCAAATTCTGATTCTCCTCGTTTCACTGGGATCTGAGGGATGCCACTGTTAAGACGCCCGCTTGTTTTACTCATTTCTCTATTCTCTAGGGAAAAAAAATAAGGATTATGCTAAGCTGAAAATCTATCCACTCTAACATGCCATAAATAAGCCATTTGGTTATAGAAATTGAATATCACACAACACAACAGTACCAAACTATTACTTAGCTTGTACTGTAATAGTATCTTTGATAAATAAAACACTGGTGGAACATAATTGTGAATAAACAGGAATTGTTCAGCCTGAGCACACATTCCATTTATTCACAATGGATAGAGAACAGCTATACTTTATTTACATTTTCATTCGGAAAACCTCAGGCAAATCAAAGATCAAAGTACTAAATAGATTAGTGATTACACAATAACAGCCAGAACTAATATAACCTGTCTTACAGCTCCCAGGTGAAAGCTTTAGAGCAGGGCTTTTCAACCTGTGGTATCACTTGTGGTACATTAACAAGTGGCAGGTGGTACGCAGCCCTGCCTAGCCAAGTGTAGTGGGGGAGGGAAAGAGCCAGCGCAGGCAAGGACTTACAGTGAGAGAGTCCTCTGGAGCTGCAGTGGCTGGGGAGAGACAAAGGGCCCAGGCTCAGTTCTGGCTCACCCTCCCCCATGAGAAAGGAGGAGGAGGGGGTGGAGATAGGAGAGGCTATAAAAGGAAGCAGTTTGGGCGGGAAAGGGAGAGAGAAAAGCAGCAGCCTTGGGAGGAGGCGGAGTCAGCTCTAGCTGCACCGAAGGGAAAGAAGTTGAAGGAGGGTGGGGGAGGGGTTGCCCTCCAAGAGGAATGAAAAAAGGCAGCAATGGCTGGAGGTGAGGAGGGAGGGAGATGGAGAGTGGAAGGATTCTTATGTGCTTTTGTGACTTTGAAGTTCTGGGATTTGTGCAATGTGGGCTTTGTGTTCTTAAGAAGTGTTTGGCAATTTCTATTTGGCTGATGGCTGATGTCTTGTGTTAGCTTCTATTGCTCTGCTATTGTTAGCTGTAAGTTTTGCTGCAAGGGATTTTGAAGTATTTTTCTCCTGAATGGATTTTGCCTGTAGATTCCTTTACTTATGAATGGAGCCATTCGGGGAGGCTGCCTTAGCCGGCAGCCAATACTTACTACATTTTTTTTCTTCCTTACTTTCCTTTCTAGCCAGTAGCTAATTCTTAAAGGGGAATGTGCCTTTTTAAGCTAGTTCACTCAGCAGTTTGTCTTTTCTGTTTCTGGAGGCTTTTCCTTGTTTGATGAATATATGCGAGAGAAAAAATATGGGGGGGGGGTTCAAATTTTTCCTTCAGGAGGAGGTGGGCATGAGAAAGAGGGAGGAAGGGAAGGAGGGAGGGAGGGAGGGAGGGAAGTCCTGCCTTAGCACTTGGCCACCAGCAGCCCTGCCATTGACTTTACTTGTCAAAAGGTTGCAAAAGGGGATCACATGGCCCTGGGACACTGTGACCATCAAAAATATGAATCAGTTGCCAAGTATCCAAATATAAATCACATGACCCTGGGCATGCTGCAATGGTCATAAGTGTGAAAATGGTCATAAGTCATTTTAGTGCAATTGCAACTTTGAACAGGGGGTTTTTTTTGGTCATCAAGTTTTTGACACCTTGCTAGGTGGTACTCGAATATTGCCATATCCTAAAAGTGGTACAATCGGTGAAAAGGTTGAAAAGCCCTGCTTTAGAGGACTAGTCCCATCGCTTCAGTGATAAATTGTTTCCTGTGTGGCCACCAAACTACCTGGTCTGTGACAAGTTTGGATATTTAAGACTTTAGAACAGAAGGGAGTTCAGTATGTTGCTCCAGAACATAGGAAAACTGTAGATTTAAACTTTTTTTTAGTATTGTAAAGATTATGAGATTAAAACAGCTAAGCTCAGGCCTACCATGAGGTAGAAGTAGAACATATAGCTATTTTTGGGGGGGGGGTACAAAAAGAGTTTAAAATGGTCTTTAAACTACAATAGTAGGAAAAAATCAAGAATGTTTCTGAGGAATCAAAGAGCAGTCTGGTCTGCTCCTCAGATTTCTTCAGAATCTCATCTGTATTTAAGAAATATGGAATCGGTACTGAAATCCTACTTGAACAATGTCAAATTCCACCTAATGTCCATTCTTAATGAAGTTATTTCTGTGACTCTTATTGTTACTTACTACTGAAAATATGGGTGTGAATCCTGAGTTTTTAGAGAATTCTTAAAAAAAAACAACAACCAGAAACTAGTATTGGGGAAATGGTGAATCAGCACCATCAACATAGGGTTGAACTCACACTCATTAGGATAGCAATCATTACCTTTATAAAAATCTCAGACTGTAATGGTAACATTTTCTAAGCATATCTTTTAGCAATATATTTTCCTCCCATAATATACTGCAGTTTTTCAGAGTATACTCAACCTACCAGCTTCAACAGCAAATACATTTCCCCTCTCTGTCTTTGGTAGAAGTTCTGTGCGTTCTTTATTGGTTACAGGAAATCTCTGAACTAAACTTCTAATAGCATGCTTTGTGTTTGGAATCAAACTACAAGTCATCACTGTATGTGCCAATTCGGATCCATCTTTTTTCTTCACAGTTAGGTATCTGTTCGCTCCTTTCCTGTAATATGGACGCATTGTTGTATTTATCACCAGGAATGATCTTTATACATTCACATTAATCAGAATATCTAGACATAAAATAATTATCTCAAAGAATATTAAAATATGCTAGGTTTCTGTTTAGTTTGCTCTCTATAACAGTTCATTATTTCTGAATTATCAATGCATAGATCACCTATGAAATACAATCAAACACAACACAGTTGAATACAGCAAATCCCTACTGTATTTTAAATGCTTAGTATACATTTCAATGAATAGGATTTAAAATATGTAGAACTGAGTTTGTTTCTATGACAAGGCTTTTTATACCGTAAGCTGAAATGTTTATCATTCTAAACACATACTTTTTAAAGCATTAATAACTTTTTAGGATCATCTAAGATTTTACTAATGAGAATCATAAGAGTAAAAGTAAAGTCTGCTTTCAATGAGCTTGAATCTTGGTATCTTCATTAATACATCCATGAGGTCTTCTTGATATAAGGTTTTTCATTGCTGACTTCTGGAATGTTTTTAACTTCCCAGTCTAGTTTACAGTGCTTAGTGATCTTCCATTTCAACATTAACCAGGGCGATCCTAGTTACCTTTCATACTCAGTCAGATGCTGCCATCTACTGAGATCATGAGTGGGTACAATTATTTATAACTAAAGAAACTTCATTGTGATTATTCAAAGAATTATATATAGTTTTAGCCTCTGATAAAGATTCCCAGAATAAAACACAGTAAGAATTTTTACATAGTCAATGACCAGAAAACCTACAGTTAAATCCTAACAATATTTAAAAGTCCAGCTCATTTCAATGCATTTTACTTCTAACACCTACAGAATTTATGTCTTAAATACACTATTCTAAATCTAAGAATAGTCATTTTGTTTTAAAAAATTAACATAATAAAATAGTATAAAATCTAAATGAATATATTTATTGCAGCAACACAGGATAAATTGATAGCCTGTGTTATCTGGCTATCAGTTCAATCTAAACATGGAATTATGAACAAGCACTTGAAAGCAATACAGTAACTATATGTAGCACTATTTAAAACAGAAGCACACCAAACTCATGAAGAACATCAAAATATTTCAGAAGCTTAAAACTACAATTGTATCAGAAATATTAATTCTGAATGATCCACATTGACTCGCAATACATGGAAGCTGCTTATTTTATATCAACTTACCCTTTGCTTTTAGAAATCAAACCAAGAGATTGACTTAGTCGATGAATAAAAGCTCTCTCAGTGCTGGTCAATGATGAAGGAAAATCCATTTCTGCAGGAGAAAATTACAACGGGAATATTCATTGGGATTATTTTCATTTATAAAAAGGAACAAATATTTCTCAAAGATGACAAAGGAGTCTCCTCTGGAAAAATTCCATTGAATCCCATGGAGCTTATTTCAGAATAGAACGCACAGAATTATATCACATGTCAATTAACAAATTTGATTAGTAATACACTGGGGAGAAAATAAACTATTGACTGCTAAATGTGTAAATTACTTTTATTTTACATGGCATTTAAATAAATGGACAAATGAATCTATGAAAAATATTATACCAGAGAAGTATATAAATTCTTTAACTTGAATAATTTCTTGAACCAAGAAATGCTTGGTACCCAGGGCCTGGTAAACTTCCTGTTTTCTTTATGACCACCATGCTTGCTTGTTACTTTTCCAAGGTATGTGGGACAGCACAATTGGAAACATGCCTTATTTATCTGCAGCTTGGTCTTGCTGTTTACACACGAACACACACAAACAATAGCAAATATCAAAGTCAAATGATTCAACTCAGATGATCTTCCCTTAGTATACCCCTGATATAAAAAACTTTTGTTTCTGAATGTCTGAAAATATTATCAGTATGGGCAACTCGTATTAAAGAATCTGATTAAAAGTATTTTAAAAGAGTTTGATGGAGTGGGAGAAAACTGCCTTGTGAGTTGCAAGAGAATAAAAGACCCTAGATAACTAATAGATAAAAGAAGACTGAATGTTGTCCTTGAGAAATGCTGTCTATTGATGCTGCTATATTATTTCTGCAGCAATAACTACAATCAGCAACCAAGACATCTGTACTTTCCTAGCCAGAGTAACTAATGCAGGGGAGGTAAGGTTGGCCTCCTTTACACAACAGAAATATATCACTTTTGACCTCAAGGGTAAAAAAAAACAATACAGGCAGTTGTTCACCAGCAATTATTCCCATTAAGCCTTCCTAAGGGATATCCTCCAGTTGTGTTGAACAACAACTCTCATTATGTTTGTCGGATACACTGAGAGAGCGCTTGTAGCTCGATCCACAGGAAGAACCAACGGGAAGGACCACTTAATTTGCAAACCTTTTAACACTGGATTAGCTTGTCTTGGGGGCTGCCCTGGTTCAAGGCAGGGACGACCCCATCAACTGTGGGTCTCCTCCGGGATAAGGAGGCTTTACCTCGTTGGTCCCCATACCGAAACCGCTCCAGAGCGATATTCACAGCGATTTTCACTTCTTCGTCAATACGAATATCCTTCAGCCCCTTGGCGCGACCACCGCCGGAGCAGGAGGACGAGGCGGCGGAGGCGGTAGAGGGGCCTCCGCTTGTGGACCCGCTCCCCGAGGGCCGAGGCGAGACGCTATTAGGCCGGGACATCTCCTAGCGCCGCCTAGGAGCTGAAGCTCGGCGCCGCCATTAGAAGCCGGGTCGAGCCGCGCCAGGCCCGAAATACCCCGAAACTCCGTCGGAAAACTGAAAAGAGCAGCGCAAGGGGCGGAGTTTTCGGCTGCGCAGAGTAACGTCACCGCCTCCCAGGCGGGAAAGGGAAGGCAGAAAGAGAAGAAGCCGGTTTTATGCGCTGGCGCTGATGAGGGGAGGTCGCTTCTGAAAATTAGGCACGACGCTATTGCGAGTCAAATACGATTCGACTTACTGAGGGTGGCTGTTTTATGGGTCGGTGCCACGTTTTGGCCTAATAAACAGATACTAATACTGCAAGCTTTATGTCCTATGAGCGGGCTAAATTAAAATACGAGTCAGAGTGTTGTGTGATTAGGGTGATTTTTAAAATATGGTTAGCGTGTTATGTGAATCCAGAAATCTTCCGAAGGAGATCACCTTCTGAGCATGTTAAATAGAACAAAAACGCATCCTTTTCCGGCACCATGCAGATGGATACATTTATTTTCATATAAGTCTTTGTGGCTTAGATTATGATGTCCGGCATACTTCCAGCGTTGTCCTAATAAGTTATTTAGTAATGAAACATACTTCTACTAAGTAATAAATCACAGTGGCTGCCCTCACAAAGCATGCTAAACCAAATCAAAGTTTGGCATCTTGGTAGGGTTTGCTGTCATCCTGAGGATAGAAGCCCTTGATTTAACCTTAAGAAAAAATCCTGTGTGAGCCCAGTCTCTGTTATATTTTAGTATATATTTGATTGTATGTACAGAATCTGGATGTCTGTGCTTCAATAAAAAAAAAAGACCCAACTATTCAGCTGAATATAGAAGCTTTTGGGAGAAACAGCATGTTGTTTTCTCTTGTACTGACTACTGCATTGCTGAGGCTATTTATGCAGGTCTAATGTTCTGGAAGAGTATTAAACCTATGTCCATCCTTGAATAGTTGACAGGTGAGGAGAAGGGATATGGATGAAGACAAAAGAAATTTTATTTCTATTCTTACCCACCCATAGTCTAGTTTTAAGTTTACAGCCCATCAGAAGAATACTACAATATTTGGAAATGTTATTCTATAAGCTCAATTATCAGATCTATATGCTACTAAAACTCTTGTTATCATCTTTAAATGGATGATATGGTAAACTATAGGGCAACCATTTTTGAACCAAGATACCTTAAATGGGTTAACTTACAGATACACAACCAATGATTTCCAAGAGAATGAAATTTGGGGAAATTGTGGCTGCTTCAGTGCTACTGGCTGCTGCTGGGCTGTAGGTCAGTCACACCATCTTCTTTTTAATGTTCTGTGACAGTTTCCCAGCCACTCTTGCAATCCCTCACTCCCTTCCTGAATCAGTGGCAGCCATTTATTTACCTGCTGGAAAGAGACAGAAAGGGAAAGAGGAAGAAAGAAACAGAAAAGAACCCCCATGCACTCTTCCCAGCCCAGGCACCTACATGCTCCCACAAACTGTGTACCCCCCCCAATGCCTTCTCAGATTCAGCCTACACCTTGTATGCCTCCCCTGACCCACACAGCACTTCCTGTTCACCCCTATGTACCTCATCTCCCAGATCTGCATTGCTCCATGCACACTTTCCCTGATCTATTTGGCATATTAGGGCACTCCCACACACCCTGACCTGTGCCACCCCCTATGCCTCATTCCCAATCTGCATAGCAATTCTTGTACCCTCCCAAGCATTTCCAGGCATCTTTTACAAACCCAGGCAATCCCCTCCTGCATGGCATCCATGACTTCATGCCATTCCCTGTATCCTTCCATTCTTATTAACCCGCATTGCCACATCGCACACCCTACTTGACCTGCAAAGCACCCCTTGTACATGCCCGTGACCCCATGCACCATTCTTAACCTGTGCCATACCATAACCTACCTGACCTGCATAGCATCTTCTGTGCACCCCAGACACTCTGCCCAACTTATGCTGCCCATCCACATGTCCTCTCCAACCCATATGGCATCTCTGGTGCACACCTACACACCCTTCCCTTCCCAATAGCACCTCTCTCATGTACCCAAGTACCATTCCTGACCTGCACCTCCATGCACCCCTCACTCCTTCACCTACCCAGTAGCAGCCATTTACATGCCTGCTGACCTTGGACTTGCTACTTCCTGCTGACTTCCCCACTGATTTTCTCCTTGCAAGCTTCCCACAAGCAAACTCAATGTAAAAGCTGTCAGGAATGTGAGTGAGTGAGTGAGTGAGTGAGTGAGTGAGTGAGTGAGTGAGGGAGGGAGGAAGGAAGGAAGGAAGGAAGGAAGGAAGGAAGGAAGGAAGGAAGGAAGGAAGGAAGGAAGGAAGGAAGGAAGGAAGGAAGGAAGGAAGGAAGGAAGATTTCTGATGCTACCTTCCAGCTTCCCACAAGGAAACTCAGTGGGAAGTTGGAAATCGCTCCTGCTCTCACTGTTTTATTGCCCATTTGTGGTCATTTTTTTCTCTGTTTAGTTAAGGAAATCTCTGAAACGATGATCCAGCAGGGCTTAGGTTGTCAAGTATGATATAAAATTTTATAATCCATTTGGCTTTTTTATTTAATATATTATATATTAAATATATATTTCTTATATTATTACTCTATTTATTTAAAATTTTAATTCCAGGAGCTTTTTAATTGGGAACATCTCTCTGGTACTTAACTGGCTTGTCCTAATCACTCATATGTACAATTTAAGCAGTTAGTGATTTGTTCTGTAAAATGCAATATAATTTGGAACTTGGATCTCTGAATTAATTTCTACCTCCAAATTAAGCTACTTATGTAATCTCTCCAGACACCTACTAGAGGATACTAGAGGATTACAGCAACTCAGGTAAAATTGATAATAATTGAGGGAAAGGCCTGGGAATTTCCTCTTACAGAAATCATAGCTATTACTTTCTCTCTCTGTTTAGCACTCTAACCCTTCATGACACAATATGCACAAATATAAAGCATACTGATGGAGGCATATTGGCCCTCCTGCTGCTCCTTCCTTTAGTTCCTATCTATTGCTAAACTGGTGGTAGACTGCCCCTATTTCAACTTCCTTACTTTGGAGTGAGGTTGGGTTTACCTGAGTTCATGGCTACTGTGCAACCATTGACTTCCCTGGATTATCAGCATTGCTGGATTAGCAGGCAGAAGTCATGATCAGAAGAGTCCTTGCCCAGCTTTGAAATGTTTATCAATTGTACCCATCCCTTATCCTGTAAAATCAAGTAAAGAAATGTAGTTTGTTAAAATATAGCTGATGAATGGGTAAAGAAATTATCCATGAGATCTGTGGATGCTTCAGCTGACAACCACTGCCACTTCAGTTCTAGACATTGGGGGGGGGGGGATTGTACCTGGTAGAAAGAGTATTATTATGGCAAAAAGTGGATTTATTTGAAAAAAATCCAGATATATGATAATCTTACTAAATCATATATTTTTCCCAATTCCACTAATGGGAGCACAAATATAAGGGCATTATTTTGTTTAAGTTAGGGTTGCTCCTTCCTGATTTGTGTACTGTTTGGTTAGCTATTGTGAAAAACAGAATGTTACATCAAATAGGTACTTAGTCTGGTCTAATTGGTTTTTGCAATGTTTTTAATGTTATGGCCCCTTTCTAATAATAGAAATAAAACACAGGCTCAAGATAAGATTTGTAATTAAATGCTCTGAAGGGATTTTATTGTAAAGAAGTTTCATGGAAGACATTTCTGAGATTAACCACCATGCTGGAGAAGAAATTGAATTGCAAGCATACAATAGTACACATTCCAAGAATTAAAACGTGATAAGAATGCAGTAACAAGGGTAGTGCAACTACATATGCTTCAAAGCTGAGGTAACCTCTTTGCTGGAAAACAGTCCAATTATTAGCTCCACAGAATATTTAAGCTTTTTTAGAAATAGCCAGTAGATAGATGAAGGCATATGAAATAGAAACATTATGTAATTAAAATTAGTAAGGAAAAATATATTGAGAAAATGTGTGACAAGAAAAATAATAGAATTGGGAAAAGCAAATATTCTAAAAAAAGAAAAGGTAGAGTTAAGATACGTAATTATGATTGGTAAAATTCATGAGTGGTTCCTTACAAGACCACAGGTTGGAGACCTTTTCAGTCTGGTGAATAGATTTAGAAGTTTTGTGCACACTTTCACAAAATGGTAGCTATGAAAGCCATAATCAGTTATAAAGAACTATCTGTCAAAATTCTACATCTATCATCTGCCCATGGAATACATTCTGTACTACTTGTTTCCTTTTATTCTTTTTCTGAAGCAATTATGGTAGGTGCATCTTCAAAATACTAAGTGCTTTTCTGCTAAGGAAGTTTGCAGACCAAATAATGGCTTGGGTATGACTATAGAAGAGGGATATTATTAATGTTACATTATGGGGGGGGGTTGCCTTTTCTATACTGTTATAGAAGCATCTTACACATATGCATACAGTTGGAAAACCCATGTAGGTCATCAGGAGATGAAATGACTTGGAGCAAAATGCAAGTTGCTCATAAATCAGAATTAAATTCTCCTAATGTGGTTTGTCAAATTTTGGTTTTGCCTGGTGCAACTGCCACTGGTTTTTTTACATCATGGTTTATGATAATAATTGTAAATAATCCCAAACATTGTGACATATAAAATTGTTTGATTAAAGATAGCATAGCATAACAATGTACAACCTTTTACTATCTGAGGTATACAGTACACTCAACATTTTCAATGATGCCGAGGGTCACCACCTAGGAAAATAATGGTGTTGACTTAATACTTTGTCTTATGCATATATAACTGGATCTGAGAAGTTCCAGTTTTTCTCATTTTTGTGAAGAAAAGAATAAGAGCACTGTACTCTGGAGCTTGTTTGTGGTTGTAAGACTTGAAATAGGCAACAAACAACAAATGCATCATGCTAAACTAATCAACTCAGACTTTTGAATTAAGGCACCAATGGCCAAGCTCAAATTATCATACTTTGAACAGTTTTATGCAAACATGAAAGTCTCTGGAGTAATTTATAATGTTCAGAAATGTGGGGGGGAAAGGTTGATCTGCAGCAACATGGATGAACTCAATTAAGGCAGTAATGGCTTCATTGTTGGAAAACCTGAAGGATCAGGTTTATCTATTCCTGGAGAAAATCTATGTAGTTGCTAAGAGTCAACATTGACCTGATAGTACATAATCTATCGCTGTTGAGGTAGCCAAAGCAAGAATCAATATTTCCCAAGGCGGAGGCCTCGTGTTATGTAAATTGCAACAATTTCTTGCTTTCAAATAAGAATATTAATTTGGAAGGGCAGAAGGAAACCACAAGTGTAAACCACTGAGTATAAGTCTTTCACTTCTTGGTAAATATATGATTTCACTGTTGTCTGAAATCAAGTTTTTAATGCATCCAAGATTAAGAATTTTCAGACTGATGAAAGCAATTAGTTAGGTTAAGCAATGAAATGTCAGGAGGTCTTTGATTTATTGCTGAAGCCAGGTGGTTACTTAAAAAGATGGGGCAGATATTAGTGCTATAACTTCTGTATGCAACTTGAAATCTCAGCAGTTATTTGAATGACAGGCACCTACTTCCATATTCCAAGTTAATATTAACCAAATCCACTCTACATAGTTTATTATCAGATACCAACCTGTGTAGGGACATGATTTGCAATTGGGATTAAGTATGTATATTAATATAAAATTATTTAAGTTAATTAAAATAAAAACGGTTATTAAAAAGATATAAAACAGTCTCTCCAAGCTGAGAGAGAAATTGTTCCATAACAATAAACTGGGCAATACATCATATGCCACTTGAGTACCATAAACCAGACAGATTTTTATGGTACTTCAACTCTGTTATTTACAAACTCAAGTACAGTGCAGCTGCTGAAAAACATTTAGAAAATAAAGCTATTAAAAACAAATGAAAAGCCACATTGACTAAAATTATTTAAAGTTAAAATATGAATTAACTGACATATCAAGATGGAGATTTGATCCCATGTTCATGAAACATGCATTTGCAACATTCATATTTTTCTCAGCAATAACATTGATCACTTCAAGAGAAATCAGAGACACAGTCATAGAAAAGTTTTACTTAAGGCAAAGAAAATTTACGATTACAGTATAGTTAATGAATAACGTAATACAAAGAGGTACATTTTGGGCAGATGCAACATTTCATTCATTTTTACTTTTACCAATGATACTTTTACTTTTACATCTCTTATATGACATACATAATGGTTGTTTGGCACGAAACGCAGAAACATTTTTGCTCAAGGCAAATCATCAACAAGCCCAAGCATAACTTTTGCGAGCATAATTCACATGCAGTGCACTGTTGACAGTGTACCAAACAGCACGGATCGCACAGTTGAACTGTGGATTCATCAGATAATCATTCACTCTGGAAAAGCATCAAGGGCATTTCTATTGGGAGTAAAAAAGATCCACGAAAACCGAATCTCCAAGCCAGCGGCTCTTTTTTTTTAAAAGGTAACTGCTACTACGGACTGAAGCGATGTTTTACGGGGGTCGTCCATATATATATGTAGTCTGCAGACGGAAACAAATACAGTATTCTTTCCATTTGCTCCAGAAAGATATTCCGTTCGTTCGCCTACGTCGCAGGGAAATGAGCCGAAATCACAAATAAGCATGCAAACTTCCACCTCTGCGTCCACCGTCTTCCACCCAACTCTCCCGTGTTCTTCCGTTGCAACCCGAAGAAATCCTGGCTTTTGCTTCCAAAGAAAAGGGCCAGAGCGGGTCTCGTGCGCCAGGCAATGCGCGCGCCGTCCCTAGGATGTGCCTGATTGGCGCACGAGGCGGCGCGCGCTGAATTCGTGCGCGAGAAGGAGCGGCGGAGCGTCTGGATTTCCCCGCCCTCCTTGTTTTCATTGTGCCGCCTCTCGTGCTTTGTATGCGCGACAGCTGAGCTGGGAGGGGGGGAGCGCGCGCGCGCGGGGGGGGGTCCCTGGCGAGCTGGAGGTTCCGGGAACCTTGGACGCCTGAGCGGGCTTGAGTCGCCGTCGCCGCTTCTTCGGGGCAGCGCGTATGATGGCGACAGCGGCTGGCCCGGCAGTGGTGGTAGAGGTGAGCGTGAGCAGCACCGGGAGCAGCAGCAGCGACACTTCCAGCACGGGCGAGGAGGAGAGGATGAGGCGCCTCTTCCAGACATGCGATGGAGACGGCGACGGCTTTATCAGCAGGTGAGGGAAGAGCTGAAGGGCAGCTGCAACGTTTCGTGCCAAACAATCACTATGCGTGTCATTATAAGAGATGTAAAGTGCTCCGTGAGTCCCCGTAAAGTGCGGGTCAACTTCCTCGCAAGTTTCTGAATGGAGTTTCTGAGTCGGGATTTGCCCCGCGCTGAATGGTGGGCTGGGGGAGGTGTCTTCAGTTCTGCCAATGGGCCCAGCTCGGAGCACCTTCTGACTACTTAGCTTAGTGACTGGCACGCTGGCATTTTCCCAGCGAATAGAAATGGTTCTCAGAAAAGGCTCTTCTCCTTCGAGCCATTTTGCCTCTCCCAGTTTCTTGTCCGTGTTTCTTAAAAGTTCCTTTTAAGATTTGCATTCCGACTGCGATCTTTGCCCTTTTTTTTAAATTTAAAAGTGTAAGGAATGTGATTGGAATTACTTGTTGGAACGGTAAAAATGCCGCACTAGTATTTCCTCTCGTTGTTACTTCTGTTGAGCTACTTCAGATTAAACTGAGCTGTTTTATTTGCTCAGAAGTTGAAGGAGGAGATGAAAAGGAAACAGGTTTCCAGTTTCACTCTTTTTCCCCATTAGATATCCTTACCTTAGTTTTGCAATAAGTAATGCAATCTATTTATTTTTATTTATTAAATTTTTATGCCACTCATCTCCCCTATAAGGTGACTGTGGGTAGCTTACAAGTTATAAAACAAGTAGAAAAATACGTTAAACTATTAAAACTACACAGGTTAAGATTTTAAAACTAATCAAAGTATGATTTGGGGAAGGTATTCTTGCAAGCCCCCAACATATCTTGATAGATTTAATTCATTTTTAATTAAATGAAGCAATACATTGTATGCCATCCTTCAATGATTAAATTTAGAATCTAAAATTAATTGACTATTCTTTATAGTGAGTGACATGTAATATACAGTAGTAAAAGCTCCTTTCGGCACAACAAAAATGTGAGAAGCCCAGAAATGTTCATGCTCCATACTATCCTGCCATAATTAAAGAACTGAAAAGTATAAATAAAAAATAAGCATAAAATCCATGACATCTTGTAATACAGGGGTAGATCTAAAGGAGCATTGTAAATTCAGCATAAGAATCCAACTTCATCAAGTTTCACATTTGGCTAATATATCTGATTTGAATTCATAGGTACTGTGAATTTTAAGAGAGTTTTGAAACTATTGTTAATTGATTTTGATTTTGAAAAGCATATGACTGAAGAAATAAAAAGGCACAAGAATGTTCGGGCATGACAGGAGGTTGTTATTGGTGGTAAACTTTTAAGTACAGTAATAAATTACTTAGGGAGTTCTATCAGTGTGTAGCTGGACATACACTGTTAATTATAAATGGTTAAAAGCAGTACCTGTCGAAAGCAGTTTGAACATCACTGGATTGTTAGTCAGCAGAAGTGCATAGTAAATGGAAACCAAATACCTACAGTGGAATCCTTTGATGTTTGCTCTTTGATGGCTTTTCCAGAATACTTATGCACAGGATGAAACTATCCTCCATATTGATGAAATATTGAAATTCTTGATGCTCTTTGGTTTACAATTCTCATTTGTTGTGAATAACTGATGTATACAGTGTTTTGAAAAGTAAAGTAGCTTCTTATATTTTTAGTTCCTTTAATGTTCAAACTGATGAGGTAAGATAGTTTAAAAACGATTGTTTTAGTGCAGTGATGGTGAACCTTTTAGAGACTGAGTGACCAAAACCCGCCCCGCCCCCGCTCCATCCGCCCGCTCCTGCCCTGCTCCGCCCCCACCCCGCCCGCCCTCAGGGCCATCCACGGCCCACCGCAGATCGCCCAGGTGGCCCTGCAGCGCCATGGTGGCCACGCCCTCCACCTGCACCCCGCAACATCATCTGCTGCCCAGCTGCCATGTGCTTAGCTGCGCTGCTCTGTGCGGGCCGCACCCAGGGGTGACTCCTCCGGGGGGGCTGCTGGTGAGGAGGGGGCTGTGGGGGGGAGGCGGGGCTGGGGCGACGGCATGTGTGCCCACAGAGAAGGCTCCGAGTGCCGCCTCTGGCACTTGTGCCATAGGTTCGCCACCATTGTTTTAGTGTATTCAGTATATAATCTGAAAATGTATTTTTTAAAATATGCACAGATTTATTTAGGGAAAAATTCCTTTCTTTTTCAGGACGCTTCAGCTGATGTTACACATTAAAATTACATTATAAGGCAAGTTTTCCCCCACCCC
The DNA here is from genome assembly GCA_023970755.1 of Azemiops feae. NCBI lineage: Eukaryota > Metazoa > Chordata > Lepidosauria > Squamata > Viperidae > Azemiops > Azemiops feae. Next base: position 711,579 of record JALGBA010000269.1, on the reverse strand, counting down.
ACCTCGGGCTGATGAATAAATAGCAAGTTTTACCTTCTAAACATTGTAAATACTTTGTAAACAGAATAGAATGTATAGCTCTTACAACCAATTATAAAAATACCTATTTTAAAGCAAGTTTTACTACTACTCAAATGTGTGCATGGCATGGCATGAATTCACAGAACAGCCCTCTCACCACCACCCCCAACCTTGGGTACAATCTTCAGAGTCCTTTCAAAAGTTGCAATTAAATTGTAATTTTGAATATAACAATATTTGGGAGAAACAAATATATGCTATTAATTTTGATTACTCACTTTAGTATAATTTAAAATGAGTCAGTTGTTGTTTTAGTCCTAGCTGCATTCTCTGTGAAATGTAGCCTGCCCTCCAGCATTCTAAAAAGCTATTTATCACTTCATGGCAACTTACCAGCCCAGTCTTGAAATATCTTCTTAGAAAACTATCCTGGATAAAGTTTATCCTTAGACATAGTCTACCTAACTGATATACTTGAGACTGATACATTCAGGATAGATTTCTAAAAAAATAGAAGGAAGCACATCAATCTGCCATTTTCCATCCATTCAGAAGCCATGTGTGTGTGTGCATGTGTGTGTCTGGGTCAGTCTTGATATCTGGCAACTGCCTTGACTAGTCCTTGCAGTTTTTTTGGCAAGGTTTTTGAAGGGTTTTGCCACTGCCTGCTTCCTAGAGAGTGTGACTGACTCAAGATCAGGATCAAGATCATGCCTAAAGCAGAACTAGAACTCACAGTCTCTCAGTTTCTAACCTGTTGCCTTAACCACTACATCAGTCTGGCTCTATCCTGAAGAATTTAGGATTGAGTTATTAGGCTGAACATCGTGTGACTGATTCTGACTATCTGTTCATTTAAAGATTTCCCTGAAGATACACAGCCAGAATCCTTAAATATTCTCAAGCCAAATACAAAACAGTAATAATCTTTAATGGGAAGAGTAACATAAGATGCTACTGTTCTATAATTTTCATGCATGGTTTGATTACAATTGACTTAAGCTCTAGGGTATCATTTTAATACAAGCTTTGTTTAGTGATTGAGATTTCTGAGATACTGGGTCAAAAAATCTAAAGCTCTCTCTCTCTCTCTCTCTCTCCCTCCCTCCCTCCCTCCCTCCCGTAAACACATTGTTCAGAAATGATAATTTCTTCTCATACTTCTACGTACAAGCCCCTTGTCTTGCTTCTATCAATACGATTGCCATTTCCTTTTTAACTGGTCATGAAACAGTTTAGGTTCATTAAATCTTCTTGCACAATAGCTTACAAATGAAGCACATTTCAGATACTAGCTACTTACTTGGGTAGGGAACCTCTTATATGGATCTGCAGCAACATAGGATGGAATGTCTGGGAAGGTGCCATAAATATATATACTGTCAACTCTGATCTCTGCAGCCTATTTTGACTCTCTTGTTTTCAAATACAAGTTTTCAGACATGTCTTCCTCTGCTTTATAAGGAAAGTAAATATAAATTCAAATTAGTGAGGAATATATTTTCTTATAAGTGTGAAATTTACCCTTTATATTCTGGATATTAAAACTTAAACATATTTTCTATTTTGCAGGCATTTTGCACTCTTCTTTCCACATGTGCATTTGCGAATGAAGTTGTTTCTTGGCTTAAAAGCCTTCATAAACATGAGTTTTATGGAGAACTGATATTTATTCTTGTTGTAAACCAAGTGCTTTCCTATTGTATGCAATTTAATTTGGTGTATGGAGACAAGCTATTTGCATACTTAATGAAGCTATATGGTGCCTCAGCTGTGAAAAGCCTTTATGGTACATTAAATTGAAAACTCTTTGAATACTAGCTGGGTAATAAAAACTACATATGGAGAGAAAAGGCACCTCCAGAGAGAATAGTTAATTTTCATACTATGAATAGTTAGGGTGACATTTTAAAATGTGAATAAAAAAAATTGCTGATTGATATTAAAAAGGAATTGCATTTGGCGGTACAGGGTGTAATTTAAAATTCAACTGATGAACTAATGCTTTAAAATATTTCCTTATAATACAATGAACATTTGAATAATTGTTGTCAAAATAAATAACTTGCAGTTCTGAGCATAAAATAACAAAAAATAGGTATAATTAAAACTCTAAATAGTTCAATATATTTTTATACCCATGCCTATTTAAATTGACATTTTATATTTGTCCTATTGGGAGTGAGAGTTAATATTTTTCAGAACAAGGGAATTTGGATTGAATATGACACGGTTTCAAAGATTGTTTCCTGCAAAAATATACAAAGATAATCCCAAATCTCTAATGATTAGCTTCTAAACTCTAGGAACGCAACCCATGGATTCCATGTGTACGTATGCTTCCTAGCCTCTCCACTCCCCTCAGCTCCCACTAATTTTTACAGGCACGTATGAAATTTTGAGCAATAGGATTCTTTCTCTCTTTTTACTTACTCCTTGTGTTCTTCTCCTGGTCTACCTTTGCCAGAAAGAGCGAACCGAGCTGCTAGGCGATTGAGGAAGATGGCGATCCTGTTAATATCTTAAACTCTTTTCCTTGTCCTCAGGTGAATATGCCCTGGTGGCCATTAATATGCCAACTAGCTTTTGCATGTAGAGCATTTTAGAATTTGACAGTCTTCAGTGACAAACTTATATGTCAGAGAATGTAGCAGCTGCTAAAGTAGATTTTTAAAAAATGATAAATAAGAATTTATTATATCCATAATTTATTATTACAGCTAAGCATAGAACAGATACTATAGAACAACAATTGAAACACTCATTTATTGTAATGATTCTAACTAATATAAATTGAGCTGACAAACTATGACATATAATAATACCGGTATCCCCTATATCAGCAGTCCTCAGTATTTTTAGCACCAGGGACCAGTTTCATGTAAGATAATTTTTCCACTGGGGGGAGGGGGTCGCACTCATATGAGAATCTAATGCCTGATGATCTGAGGTGGAACTGAGGTGGTGATGCCTAGCACTGGGGAGCAGCTGCAAATATAGATGAAGCTTCACTCACTTGCCTCCAGCTGTGCAGCCTGGTTCCTAACCATGCCCAGGGATTGGAAACCCCTGCCCTATATAATCAAAGTTCAGCAATAATTTACTATAAATAAATTTTAGAGGAGCCTATAGAAAAGAAATGTTTTAGTGTTTTTTTTAAACTTTAAGTGATCTGATTCCTAATCTTGGTGGGAATCTTATTAAAAAAAACAGAAGTTGGTAAGTAAGTTCTTAACTGTGACATTAGTGGCGTTAAAATTAGACATACTGGGAGAAGGTAGTTGGAAGGAAGGCAAAATTTACATTTTCTCTGACTTGTTTTATATTTCCATGATTAAAATAAAATGATCAAATACAGTGTTATATGTATTAGGGGAAAAAATCTGCAGAAAAAGTCTGCAGGATATAATTGTTTTCTTGCTGCACCAGCAATGCATGTTAATTTCCTATAATGCTAATATAAGTGGCCTTGTGTACAAAATATAAAGTTCTTAACATTTTATAAAGCAGTTTTATATTTTAAGGTGTGATTATCATATCAGCATTGCTGTGTTGGTGTTTTCCATGTTTTTCTTCATAATTGCTTTCAAAGTTTACTAAAATTGTTTTCTCAGATTTTTATGTAGAGCTTTATATATAATTATGTATGTGCATACTAGATAACTCCTTTTTTTAAAAAAATGATAGATTAATTACATTGCTAAGAAGTAGAATGACAATAATTCACAGTTGTTTGTTATACTTCTTTCTTTTGTTCTTTTAGAATGATAATTCACAATGTTTTATCTTGACTTTTCTGTGTATACTGTGGATTCTTGTTTACATTAATAGAGTACATATATCACTTCATATACGAAATGTGTATTTGCACATACAGTACATGGCAGCATCATGTTGCAACATGGAGCAATAATATATTTTTGAGACTTGTTTCTTTCTTATTTTAGTAAAAAGTAGCTAATAAAATAGGTTAGTTGTTTCCAGGGCTTTTTTTCTCATAGAACGCTCAGAACGGAGTTCCGGCACCTTTTTTGGATGGAACCTTGTAGGGTAGGCAAAGTGGGTTGTATGAGATGTGTGAGTTCTGGCACCTTTTCTTTTTTTACAAAAAAAGCACTGGTTGTTTCTCCGACTACAGGGTATTCGTAGGTTAATAAAATAGAGATGGTTTGGTAAATAAACAACTGCAAGGTTTTTCATTATTCGCAAAGAGGACTGCATTTTGATCATACTTAACACAAAAGTTGTTAAGAAGAAATGGTGTTACTCTCTGCCCTATGATATTTCAGGGGATGAATTAGTTCTGTATGGGTAATAACCCAGTTGCTGAAATTGCTGTAACAATAAATCTGGTTACAAAGGTTCTGTGAGAATCTTGCATTCAGACTGAGGCAATTGCCAAAAGCTTGACAATAATTGCAGCAAATATTTTACACATTTGAAAAAGAGGTAATCTTGCTTCAGTTTCATAAGCTTTGACTAGCTTTTCAAGATCACTTACTCAGTTGCTGCATATTGACTACACAAATAAAAATGACCACTTAATGGCAAGGAAGGGATAGAAAAGGGTCTCTTTGTTTCCACTTAGTGTTGTAAAGAATAAAAAAAGAACCCAAGCATTGTGCATACCAGTTGGAGAATGTTTTTCATGCAGTGGATGACAGGTGAGGCTGGAATTTCATCTGAGGGAACCATAATAGAGCAATGGCCTTTCAAATATGTATGTGTGTGCATGTAATGATTAATAGTGGAGTAAAAAAAAACACCCACAAAAAACCTATAGTAGTGATTTTATAGTGAGAAAAGAATCCACATTCAACGATGATGATTAAAATAAAATGTAACAAAAAGGAAAAAAAATCCATAAAAAATCACTTTATTGTCAATGTAGAATTAATTCAGTCCTTTAACTTATTAAATTTAGACCACATGGAAATCTATTGCTGCATTTCTCATTTTTAAACCATAAAGCCATTTCAGAAACAGAAGAGAAAAAATGTTGAAAAATGAACTCAAGAAGTGAATCAAGAAGTGAAGTTATGTTTTTTGATACCCAGACCCATTGATTTTCCAAACTTGAATATTTCAATTATTTTTTTCCACCAAATATATAATTAAGTTTCACTTTTCAATTTCTTGTAAAATTAAATTGTTGATTTCTTTTAATATGTGGTATTTCTTAAAGAAGCTAAAATTTCAGATACCTTGGTGGCATCTGGGAACATTGTTTAGTTAATACAGGTAGTCCTCAACTTACAACAGTTCATTTAGTGACCATTCAAAGTTACAAGGGCACTGAAAAAAGGGATTTATGACTGTTTTTCACACTTATGACTGTTGCAGTCTCCCCATGGTCACATGGTCAGAATTCAGACTCTTGGAAACTGATTCATATTTATGACAGTTGCAGTATCCCAGGATCATGTGATCACCATTTGCAGTCTTCTGACAAGCAAAGACAACAGGAAAACCAGATTCACTTTGCAACCATGTTACTAACTTAACTGCAGTGATTCACTTAACAACTGTGGCAAGAAAGGTTATAAAATTGGTCAAAACTCACGTAATTGTTTCACTTAGCAACATAAATTTTGGGTCCAATTGTGGTCATAAGTTGAGGACTACCTATACATGTTGCGGTTGTATATTTTGTCACGTGTATATTGTGGGCAAGTCATACGTAAATGAAAATCTCTGAAAATCTTAAAAACAACCATAAAAATCAACTAATTTAAAATATTCCTTGTAAAAATTCTTACCCATTATTTTTATATTTGAGTTATATCATAACATGAGTTTTATATGTAATTTGGGATCAAATTGCAAACTAGCAGTTTTCAAACCGGAAACAAATATCTTGATTTAAGAAACCTAGATCCTAATATCTTTCAGGATGTCAAAGATGTTTTCCAAATGGGTTCAGAGAGGAATAAAGACAGAAGTCTCATTCCACAAAAATATAGGTGTTAAAATAAAGGCCCCATGATAGAGGTAGGAAAGTATTTCTGAGATGAGAGATACCTGGCAAAAAAATCGGCTGCACCTGTTAAAAATTGGGAAGAATGGTTTTGGGAGATACTGATCTACAGGAGATCAAATTAAATGATGTAGGAGAACAAGATCCGCAAAATCGTTCAATGCTAAGAACTGAAATGGGGTTAAAGGGTATGTGGAGAATACAGAAACTTCTAGTGAGGAATACATAAATACAGAAAAGAACAGATAAAATTACGTGACACAAGGGTTTCAATGACTTTATACAAATGCATAGTATATGGATGACATTTTTTAAGAACCACATTTCTTACTGCACAAGATAAATGAGATTTAGTAGGTATTGCTGAAACTTGAGAAATGCTGGGGAATGTTGATGATGTTACATCTTCTTTCTTGGTCTCCCACATATTAAGGCTGCTGGTACTGTTATGCTGACCTATGAACTGTTTTCCATCCTCCCCCCACAAGCTTAAACATAACCCTTGAAGTTTTCTATCTATAACATTTGGCAAATATATAAAAGGACATTCAAGAATCAATCTTGGACTATTTAATACTGATAACAGTATGCCATTGAACATCCTTATGTAGAACATCTTTGAAACTCTTTATTTTGGATTGTTTCCATTTTATAAGTTCAAAGAGTTCTTTTCTTTTCATAGTGGGCCAAATGCCAAGCTTTTTCTCTGAGAAGCTTTTCTAACAAGTTTAAATTAGTACAAATGAGAACAGAAGTTATACAAAATAGAAAAAGTATAGGCAAACCTGTGGCAGAAAGCAAAATAAAACCATGTAATTGGGTATTTTAGGCAAGATGGCTAGCAATGACAGAATCTTTGTACAAGTCTAAGAAATAAGTTGTCTAAGAAATAGTGTAAAAAAAAAAAGATTGACATTTGCTTTTTATCAATATTTCTAAATAGGGCTAGAAATACAATAAAGCCTGGGCATCATTCTATTTAACAACTACATCCTCACACAAGCCAGAGTGACCAGCCTGCACAATAGGACTTTGTATACTGAAAAACTGACACATAAAATATAAGTAATTTCTGCTGTTAATACACACTGTAATTCATACCACAGAGGAGGCTCTTATCCAGTTTCTGGGGATTTTCTAGAAATCAAAATTTTGACATAAAATCTTTAACAGTTCAGCTTTGAAAATGAATGAGTTATTTGAATACACCATTCAAAAGAAGATTGCCAATAGTCTTGAACATAAAAGTAGCTGGGTAAGCGGATATAGATTTGATTTGATGATATGTCATATCCTGAATTTCCACTGGAGTTCCAGTTCGAACACTGATCAGTAGAAGCCAAATTATAGCAGTAATTTTGTCAACAAAGCCAGGGTGCTTAAACATGTTGAGATGCGGTTTCTTAATCAGCTATTCAGAGACAGAAAAGTAAGCTAAACATGAGCCAGTTCTTACTTTTGAGGTCAATATTGGATTCATTATTTGATTCAAAATATAACAGAAATGCAAGATCAAGGCATCATTGAATTTACAGTAAGTATTGTTCCTCAGAAGACATCATAGCTAATATACTGGACAACCAATTATCAAGCAACTTTCACCCTGGTTTCATAAGAGATTAATCTTAATTTAATATTTCATTTTATGCTACATTATTAAAAATAATAATTTTAAATTAAAATATAAATTTAAATTAATTTTAAAAAGTATAAATTAATGTAGTAGCTATAAAGGATCAAGACAAACTCAAGACTTATAAGCAGAATAATAAAAATAATAATAGGAAAAGCATGAAAATTATTTTACAAACAGGATAGCTACAAAGCTTCAAACATATTGCTTGAAAGTCTTCTTTCTTGTCCTATTGCTAAAAAAAAAAGACTATTTCAAACATTGCCAATACAAATATGCTACTTCATGTATGGAATTATTTATGTGAAGAGCAATGTGTATTCAGTGTTATGGTACTGCTGCCTTCTTAAAAGTTTAAAACAGAGAGATAGGTAGATAGATAGATAGATAGATAGATAGATAGATAGATAGATAGATAGATAGATAGATAGATAGATAGATAGATAGATAGATAGATAGATAGATAGATAGATAGATAGACAGACCAGACAGACAGACAGACAGACAGACAGACAGACAGACTGTATATTAAAATTATATAATATTTTTACATTAATACATAATAAATATGAAAAATATGAAAAAGGTTATTATGACTATCATTCTGTTGTTTTGCATATATCTGAGAACTTTTGCACTGGAGATAAATTCCTTGTACAAAATTGGACAACATGGTGCTGCCAGCTCACCACTGCCAAGTTGCCTTTGCCATATCACCACTGCCAAGTCACTGCAGGACAACTCCACACAGCCAACTCGCCACGAAGATAACTCACTGTAGGTGGCCCAAGGGAGAGCCAGGTGGGCAAGCAAGCCGGTGGGCAGAGCGCAGAGTGGTAGTGGTGGCCAAGGGCCTCCCATTTTCACACCCCAAGCCACTGCCACCACCTCCGGGCTGAAGAGACTGGGGATGGTGGCAGGGGGGAAGGGGGTGAGAAAGCAGTGGCTGGGCATGTCCCATTTTTCATGCACCCTGCTGCCACTGCCATGGACTGTTTGGTGGTGGCAATGTTCAAGCCATGCAGTGGCAAGAGCGGTGGGCAGGGTGGGTGGCAGGGAGGCGGCAGTGGCTGGGCACATCCTGTTTTCACACACACCCTGCCGCTGTCGTTTGTGGTGTGTGAAAATGGGATATGCTCAACTGCCATCCCTTCCTTGCTGCCCAATCCGCTCACCACCACCACTGCCAAATGGCCCGAACTCTGAATGTCCTGGAGCTTGGCACAACAGTGACAGCAATGGCGGGTGGATTAATTTTTAAATATTAAACAAATAGAACCTTATTTTCAACTAATTTCCAAATATTTTAAATTTAATGACCAAAATTCCCCTTATCTCAACTTCTCCCTTTAACCCTCTAATTAGTAATATAAAATCCCCTTTAATAAATCAAAACCCCAATTTTCTTCAGCCTTATTCTGGCTTTCTTCCTTTCCCAACTAGTCTTCCATATCAGTGCTTTTAAATCATCAAATAGATCTCCCTCTATTATTATATATATTATTTGAAATAAGAGAAACCATTTAGTTGCCATTTTTTTGGAAGGGGCTAGCCCGTTTGTATTCGTTAGATCGTCTCCCTATTATTCCAATTCCCCATGATTGTCCTGATATGTTTATCTTCCATTCAATCTGTTCTTCTTCTTTCTCCTCAAATTTCTTCTGATTTATATAGAAAGTCTTTTCCATTTTCAGTGTTGTCAATCCCTTTTCTGGATTTTCCATTAACTGTATTTGTTGGTCAATTGAGTCCTCTGTCTTAGTATTTGATTGTTCCACTTCTTCTGTTATCTTCTGCATTGTTAGTTCTTTGGTTATAGTCAGAATTTGGGTTTGTATATCTAAGCTGGCATATTGTTCTTTTTTGTTGCATCTTATTTTGTCACAAGCTGAAAGAATGGTTTCATGTATTGCTTTCAACATGGAAAGGATCTTTTCCTGGTCTTCATCCATATTCTCTTAATAGTGTGTTGAGGACTTTAAAATCAGACTTTAAAAATAATTTTATAACTAGGTATAGGACCTCTATTTCACGTGTGTATAGGTAGTCTTTATAGTAGAAGTCGTTTGTCAAGTAAGATTTTATAGTCCAAGGTATTTCATCATCTCATATAATAACCAATGTTCCTCAGATAAAGAAATAGGAAAGCAATTCCCCACATATAGCTCTGAAAGTCAGTAAAGGTTTACATTCATAGTTCAAGCAGGCCAGTTATGCCGCCCAAAAGTTCTCTTTACAGCTGAGTTTCTCACAGATGGTATCTATCAAGGTCGAAAGAGTTTTATCTGAAGTCTGGGCTTCAAGCCAAGTCTCTTTTAGGCAATAACAAGTTGTAATACCAACCTTCGTCACAAGATGTCACCGATGCCGTTTAAAGTTTTTTAAGTCCAAAATTTTTATAATCCTTTTTCCAGTTTTATTTCTTTTTTGTAAAGATAAAAACAAAAGTCTCCAGTAAAAATAAGAAAACTTTTGGTCCCCAAGTTTCAGAAACATATAAATCCATTTAGATTAAAATTGTTCTTTTAGTGCTTTAACTCCCCTGGGTAGTCAGTCGCCGCTATTCTTAGAGGGTGGGATAGAAATTCCCTTCCTTCTTTCCTCACGGGGGGGAAAGATACTTGGGCAGCTTTTGCAGGAAAAGAAAATACTTAGGATCTTAAAGAGAAGATTGGATCTCACCCAGTTTCATCTGCGTTGCTTTAGAAGTGCTTGGTGGTAAGTTTGACTTCGGCTGTCTGCAGCTTAGTGACAAGCCATATTGCTATGGCCGGTCTTTCCTCCGCCAGTTTGGATTGCTGCCCCGGATCGAGCGGAAGGGCTGCCACCCTCCCGCGATCAAGCGGGGGTCCCCTCCTTGCTTGTCACCCCTACAGGGCGACTTTCAACCCTTTCCAGTGGAACAAAACTGAACGTAGAAGACGGAGCTCGCCTTCTAGTGTCCGCGGCAAATCAAAAGTCATGTCCTGAATATTTTTAAAGCGTTTTTGTATGGGAATGCGTGAAATGTATTTCAAGTACTTTGCAGCCCAGTTTAAAAGAAATAAAAATTCACATATATCATAGAGAAATATTTGTGGTCTTATTTGCCAATATCCTGATAGAGCATTCTCTTTTGCAGCTAATAAATTGGGGATGAGGATGTGAGAGAAGTATATACGTTTTGAATCCAGAATGTATTAAGGAAAATTTAAGATTCAGAAAATATTTTTGTCTTTTGTACCACCCTATTCTTCGTCCCTCATATAAATTCAGAGATGGTATCATTTCTTCTTATCTGAAAAAGCATCAAATCTTTTTAATAAAAATGAGATAGGATGGGCAGAATCCTGATTTTAGCAAAAAATATTGGAGTATATAAATTTGTTTCTTTAATCAGACATCGTTCTTCTGATTAAATTGGTTATCTCTAAGGTCTCTTACTAAGAAAAAAAATAGCCTTCAGTAACTTTATTATATTTAAAATATCTGTGGACATATTGACATTTTTTTTATTAAATTACATTCATTTTGGGTTTTATTTTTTCTTTCTTTAGGAATGATTTGCTGATGGTGTGTCGCCAACTGAACATGGAAGAATCTGTGATTGAGATCATGCATCAGCTTGGTGCGGATGAACATGGAAAAATTTCCTTTCAAGATTTCACACGATGTCGTATGCAGCTTGTACGAGAAATCAGGAAGGAAGAAGTGGAGCTTTCTGTGAAATTGGATGACTCATGTAAAAAGAAAACTTTAAGGGATAGAATAGCTTCATGGCCAACCATCAGCAATAACAGTTTAGGTCAGTGTGGTTTAATTATACCTTTTACCTTAAAATCCAATACAATTAGGAAGAGTAATAAGTACAATATTTATATATTTAATTTCTTTTAAAAGATTGATAGAGTATCAAATATTTTGAAATCTGGTTCAAAGTACAGTATGAAATAGCTACCACCATACTTGTAATATTAGCTATATTATTGCAAACTATGCTGATTGCTTTTAAATTATACCTCAGTTCAAATTAACTCTGGGTTGTAAATTGCAGTAAATATGTTGAAAACCTAAATTATTACAAACTGAAAACTCTGAAGAGAAAATACTATTTTTGCAAGTTCCTAAGAATCTGTCTGCTGCAGGCATATTATATTAGAAATCACTAGGCATATCTGGAGTTTTGAAAGCACGTTATAAGCACTCTCTTAAAGTAACTGCCATAGTGATCATCACAATCTTAAATCATTCCTTGGCCAGAAGGTATATTGAAGTTCCACCCTACAACTATTTCTGGTCTTCCAATATGATCCTGTCTCCTGTTCAAGACAGCAGTTCTGTTCAAAAGTGCAATCCTATGCAAAGTTACTCAAACTTTTTTCTGTATTTAATGATATTTGTTCACTTTTGTGTGCAGTACTTTTGAGCATTTATAAACATGTCATTTAAGATCATAATTATCAATTTGAAAATATTTAACAAATATCTGGAGTGATAGATGGGCTAGATACATTTCCAAAATAGTGGGCTGCAACTTTTCAGGGTTTTTTTTAAAGAAAATGTCTGAGTATAGGCATGGCCTAGAAGTGGCCTTGCAAATAGATATTACACTTGAACCCTGTCTTTTAATTTGTAAAATGCTATTTATTTATTTATATAATATGAGGGTTTTTTTTTAGATAGACACCACGAGTAATGATAATATCTTTATCTTTCCTGTGTGGCTGCTATTACAAAAAAAGCTCTTATTTCTAGTCACTTAACACCTACCTTTAAACCTATAGTCTACACTATACAATTCCTATACTGATCTCTATGACTGCTGTATGTGCGTATCTAAGAATCCTTAAAATACTAAGACTACTAAAACAGTTCTTTTTTCTTGTTGTTGCAAAGTTTTTAGCTGCTATTTAGCCATCTTCTTGCCAGTTGTGCTGAAGCATTGGCTTTGCATAGTCTTTGGGGGAGGCAAAAAAGAGAGGTGCCTTTAACAGCTACTGGCTGGTGTAGACTTGTCACCATCTGTGCTGGATCAGAGATACCGCCTGGCTCCCCTTTCTCTTTCAAGAATTCTGCTATTGGTTTGCTGGAGTCTATCCCCAATTCTCCTTCACAAGTGCCTATTATGCTACATTTTATCCTGGCTCCACATTTCTGCCTACAATTTCTCCTAATACTTCTGGTCTCCTACACAGTAAGAATCTCCTTCCAATGCGTACCCATACTCATGTGCTGAGAGTGTTTTCCTTTGTGATGGAAGATCAGGTGTGCTTTAATGCTTTCCTAGTGGGGAAAGTCAACAAAGGAAAGGAAGGAGTTGCACTGATTGCTTAAAGGGTCTCCTTCCATAGTGTGGTTTCAAGAAATTTGTAGTAGAAGTATTAGTTCTAAAAGATACGGTGTTGGTGTCTCTGAAATTAGATTTTTTTCCTAGTCTTTTATCTTCTATTTGATAACTTGAGGCAATTTCATTTTTACTTTGTATGAAAATCATACTTTTTGCCTTCCTACATAGCCTGTGTGTATTTTTTTATATAACATAGCCTGTTATATTCTTTTAAACTATTGATATAACTTGAAAGCACTTTGCAACCCGTAGCTTAATAACATATAGATTGCAAAAATTGTGCATTTGTAAAAAATGTGAAGTGGCTATCAGTATTGCATTTTCAGTGTATAAAAATATGCTATGTTATGCTGTGAATTTTCAAAAGTTGCTGAAATAGAACTTCCAAACCTTTGTAGCTAGCATGGTTAGTGTGAAAAATGAGATTTGAACTGAAGAACGTCTACAGGACTGCATGTTTCTTGCCTAGGTTATATCTCAAAACAGTAGACCAGGAAGGAGAAAAGGATATTCCCTACATAATATCATGTAGTTCCATTTCCCTTAGTTCTATATAAAAGCTAGGCATCATGTTTTCTAATGAATTTCTCATTTCTTATTTTAAAAAATCTGTCACATAAATGAAATCTCTGTTTAAGTTCTGTTAAAAACATCATGGTTTTGACATTGCTCATTTAATGTATAAAGAATTGGCAGTACAACTTGGAGAATTTGTATTATACATTATGGTAAATTAGAATTTGTTTCATTTTATATCTATCCTTTTAAGACCAGTTAATAAAATAACCAATTGCTTTATAAAAATAGCTGAATGCTTGAGGCATTAACATACACCTTGAAACTATACCAAGCAGTTTTTGCCTAGTTTCTATTTTTATTAATGAGATTTCCATGCTGCCCCATGTCAGTTTGATTGAGCAGTGTACCTGGGGAGTGGGAACACATTAAAAAAAGAAGACAGGTAAAGCAAAGCAAAAGCAAAGAAGAGATAACTAGTCATAATAATAAGTTTTGCATATGTAAGCACAGCTATTATTTTTATTATGTATTTGTTCTGTTCTGCTTCCAAAGTTCTATTGGCTGTCCTTTGCGTTATCCTATATGGCATACTGTTATCCATGGATGGATGGATGGATGGATGGATGGATGGATGGAATATAAATAAAAGTGGAGAATTCCTGTATGCATCAGATCTTACTGGGGACATGTCACATTTCATAAGTGATAAATTAATATTTTCTGCTGGTTTTTCTTTCTTACTAAAAAAAAGTCTAATCAGAGGCTGGTAAAAAGAGATTGGAGAAGTGGACAAGATTGGGAATCCAAAGCTTTTTCATCCTTTTCCCTTTGGGGTATTTTGGGATATGTGCTTTTCACCATCAGTCAGATCCAGCTGTGTAATCTGGCAGAGAGAAAAAAAAGGATTGATTATTTACTTATATATTTTTAGTCTGCTATATTATAAGTAACAAGGCATCAAACATACCTAAAACTCTTTCCTCCTCTTTTTTCCACAAGAACAACCCTGTGAGGTGGATTGCGCTGAGAGAGAGAGAGACTGGCCCAAGGTCATCCATCTGGCTTTTACATTAGGCGGGACTAAAACTCACAGTCTTCAGATTTCTAGCCTGGTACCTTAATCACTAGACCAAAGTGATTGATGTAACTCAGGGGTCTTCAAACTTGGCCCTTTGATGACTTGTGGACTTCAACTCCCAGAATTCCTCAGCCAGCGTGCCTGGCTGAGGAATTCTGGGAGTTGAAATCCACAAGTCATAAAAGGGCTAAGTTTGAAGACCCCTGATGTAGCTAATACTCCTCAATCAGTGTAAAAAAAAAACAGGAAAGAAAGAAAGAGAGGGAAGAAGGAAGGAAGGAAGGAAAGAAGGAAGGAAGGAAAGGAAGGAAGGAAGACCTGCTTCCCCCTTTCTTACATTTTTCAGAAAAGATCCCAAAACATTTTGGTTTTGTAGTGTATTCGGAATGTATTTCAGAACGGCTGCAAAGTGATACCTAACCATTCCTACAATGGCTACAATGGCAAAAATGATTAATAAATAAAAATCAGTTAATTAGAAGCCATCCTGGTGCTCCCTAATGCTACCAACTTCCAACTTACTCTAGGCTTTTTTTCCAGGATAATGGACACTTTCTACTTTTCTGGAAAGTACTGAACTGTAGGTAACAATCTATTTCATCTTTTATCATTATATAATCTATTTGCATCAAATAATTTACTTTCTTCAGTATTTTTACAACAGATGAAATGAAAGACCTAAACATTTGTACTGGTAAAAAAAATTTTTTAATTTTCCTATTTATGAAAATATTTTTCATAATTTGAAGAGAATTATTTTCTTATCAAACATGGCAGAAATCATATTTATCTCAAGAGTATAGCTAAAGTAAATTTAAGATGATACTGCCCGAAGAATAGACAGAAAAAACTCACATATCTCCATTACCATATTCTGAATGAATCTGAGACAGTTTTCCTATTTCATGCAGTAGTTAAGTTATTGGGAAAACCTACATTTCATTTCTTTCAACAATTGCATTGTTCAATGTTCAGTGAAACAATGTGGATTCAATGAAACTATAAAGCCAGCATTGCTAATAATTTCCTGTAGAATCTAGGATAGTGGTCATAGTTTTACTTTTGTATTGTGTTGGTTTCTTTTTCAGCAGTTTGATACTTTTCAATGACTACATTTTGAGTAAATTGTATTTTATTGATGCATCAGTGCAGCTGTAGTTGAAAGTAATTAACATTATATGAAGCAAAATAACCATTATGCATAGAATTCAATAAAGATTTTGGCCTTTAACTCCTGCCTCAGCTCAATGTGCTGCAGCTGTTCTTTAATTGTTCAGATGCTGATGTAATTAAATGGGTATTATGGTAGTTATGACTAGAAAAGATGCAGCATGAAATTTTCCAACAACATGCTTGTGTTCCATCTATGCTATATTAAAATATCTAGTAATTGGTTTCTGGGTCCTATATTCTAGTTTTGAGTAATGAGCTTTTAGCAATATACTGTATATGTTACATACTGTAAATGCTTGTTAACTGAGAGTTGCTTGAAAATTAAAATAGCATAATAAAGCAAATCACAGGTAAGCAGTTGGAAAAGAATATCTGCTTGAAATCTGACTTACATAACTAAAACGGTTGGATGAATAAAAGTATGATCACCTGGCATAAACAACAACAAAAAGAACCAAAGTGAACATCAATTAGAAACATGAGATGAAGTGGCATAATGAAGAGACTCTGTGTCTAATTACAATTTAATCCTTCAAAAGACATGGAACATGTGGAGCTACATACAAAACATCTCCTCTCTAATAGTTAAAGCACCATCTCTTTTTCCAGACTCACAAAACAGCTTTGGGAGCTACTTCTACTGCACAGACAGTTAGGATAGCTTCCAAAGCAGCTGTGCAAGCCTGGAAAACAACATAGTTGTTTTTATCATTCCAAAATAGATACTTTATGTGCACTTCCATGAATTCATGTGAAAGATTTGAATAGGCCTGTTTACTATTTTCAGAAGATGAAGTAACTCAGGGGAAGGCATCAGAGGGTGATCATTAGAACCAGAAGAAATTTAATGTGAAAGAAAGGAACATTCCCAATAACTGCAATTTCTGAACAGCCTTCAAAGGCAAACGTGTAAATAATCTGAGATGTTATGAATACATGGATAACTATAGCCAGCGTATCTCAATGGAAAGGTTACAAAGGGCTCATTAGCTTATGCTGCTAAAATTATATGGAAAATATTGGCCACAAAGCTGTGGGTTAGAGCGGCCAGAAAACAAAATAAATGTATAGTATTTCTATTGATTATTTAATGGCAGTGACAAGTAATCTTTCTCAAAATATCTGGAAACTGGAATGTTTTTCTGCTCAGCTGTCTCTAAAAACATATTACCAAAGCTTTGTAGCTATTATTACGGAAAATTGTAAACCTTGCCCTTCCAGATGTTTCTGACCTATAATTCTCAGTATCCATTCCTATGCTGACCAGTCTGCTGAAAATGACCTCGATTCTGTTTAAGAAATGTTAATAGAGTACAACATTTCAATATTCATGCATTGATTTATTTTTCACTAATTTTTAAGATAGTGAATGATGTATGTTTAATATGTAACTGGAATTGGTTATATAATTCAGGGGTCCCCAACCCCCGGTCTGTGGACCGGTACCAGGCCGCGGCATGCCAGCAACCAGTCCGCACAAACAAGGAAAGCAGGATGCAGGCAGCACACAAAACCATGCCCCCTCCGGTCCGCGGAAAAACCTCTCTCCATGTAACCGGTTCCTGGTGCCCAAAAGGTTGAGGACCTCTGCTTAAGAGCATAACTATGTTTTTTTTTCTTTTAAAAGTTCTTACAGTTCTTTTTTAGTGAGTAATTTTTTTCATATGAGGGGGAGTTGTTATAATACAGGTGTTCTGGTAGAGAAAAATTACCTGTCCTTAAGTTGTGCTATGCCATTTGTTAAACTTGTGTCGAAATGGGGTTACATTGATCAATGTAAAAGGGGGTCTGAATGGACTGTGTTTTTGAGAAAGTCTAATGATTCTCTGGTAGATTGATATTATTTTCAAGGGAATAACCATTTGTTCATATAGGCTGTCTCAAAAAACTAGCCAAGGGGGCAACAAAAATTGAGACCAGTCTGTTTCTTCAGATAGGAATAATATATTTGTCAGTAAAGGGTAAATCATAAATAATAATTGACTTGAACCAGTTGAGTCAAAAACAGAAGAGCCTACTCTTGGTAGGTGGTCACTGTGTCAATGAAAGGACACACTAAAATCTTTGCAATGGAGGGCAAAAGTGCTGGTAACTAACATGCAATCTACAGTTGATACTCCACTAGAGACCCAAAAGTGAGTTCATCCTTGGGATACTCTGCCATGGATCCATAAAGAATCTTTAAATCAAATTTTGTTCCCAGGAAGAAAAGTTTCCATTCCCTATGTTAATGCTGGAATCATTCAATTTCTGGAGAGTCTCCTCAGTTGAGGATGATAAAGTTTAACAGTTCTGCTTCACCATATTTCAGCATTCTTAATAAGGACCATGCCAAAATAAAAGGAGCTTCCATGCAGATTCCTGATATGGATATAGGTTTACATATAAAATAGATTGGTTTATTATTAGGCAGATATCCCAGGGGAGATATGAAAATTTTAAGGGAGAGAGGGAGAGAAGGAAGGAAGGAAAGAAGAAAAGGAAGGAAGGGAAGGAAGGAAGGATGAATTTGGGCCACATTCAAAGCAAAACGTCTGATCTAAATAATAACACTGAATTATTTTGTTGCAGAAAGATTATAGGTTCAAAGGGTATGGGGTAGAAGATACATACAATGAGTAGTGTCATTTGGAGAAAGTACTGGAAATCATTGACTGTTTTCCATATTGTGCTAGGCCACAATGTCTTATATCCATGATTTCTTCATGTTATATACAAATTCCTTACACTTTATGTCAATAAATGTGATGGTTAATATATAACTCATACTGGTTTAGTCAATAAACCATAGTTAAAATGAATCACAGCTTTGGATGGGTTTAATTATTGGTGAAACTCTGAGATACTCTATTATGGGTTGCTAAATAATAGTTCTCTATCCCAGTCAACATTTTCATAAAGCTGCTGGGAGAGGTCATCCGTTGGTTTAAGTGAAGTATCAACAATATGCTGATGATATCTATTGTATATCTTTATACCAGGCCAAATGTGGGATGTGGTAGATGTCCTCCTTATTGCTTGGAAAAAGTCAGAATCTTATTGCCTGGATGGGGTGGAATAGATTCAACCCAAGAGAAATGGAATGGATGTTAATTCGACAGCTGGATTATATATTTCTTTTCTAGTGATTGTGTTCCCACAAGAAGAGTAGATTCTCAGTCTGGTGGTCCTCCTGGACTTCTGTATTCTTCAAGAGTTCTGCAAGACTGTATTTAGGAGGACTTTTATTCAACTTCAGCTGGTATAGCAGTTTTAGCCTTAACTGGGATGAGATACAACGAGGACAGTCATAAAACTTAATTTTAAGACTTAAACTGTCATTGTTACAACTCACTTGTCCAATCACACTTCGCCAATAAAGAATTATATTCTGTTTTATTCTTCATCAAATAAAGGGCTAGATAAGCCATTATAATACCTAATTTGAATTATTGTAATTTGCCCAAGATAGGGCTTCCTTTGAAGTCTACCAGGAAATTTCAGTTGATCTAAAACGGGTCTTCAAACTTGGCCCTTTTATGACTTGTGGACTTCAACTCCCAGAATTCCTCAGCCAGGCATGCTGGCTGAGGAATTCTGGGAGTTGAAGTCCACAAGTCATAAAAGGGCCAAGTTTGAAGATCCCTGATCTAAAATGTAGTGGCCTATATTTTTATTGGTCAGTTTTAACACTGCCATGTCTTACCTTTGATGCAGGAGCTGCTTTGGATGCCAGTATACTTCTGAGTTCACTTTAAGATGTTGGTCACATCCTTTAAAGCTGTCAATGACTCTGGGATGGTTATCTAAGAGGACACTTTTCCTTCATCTAATCTACCTATATAGCCTAAATAGCTCAGGTACATCTATTGGGAGGTGTAACGGGAAGGAGCCTGAAGTCATGAATTCTCCATAGGAACTTCCCTCTGATGTAACAGCTTACTTTTCAAGGCAAGGATGGTTCCATATTGTTTTCATTTCTATTATATATACCGTACTTTTGGGATTTTAAGAGAATATGTCATTGGTACTGCTATTACAAAGAAGAAAAAATTGTCCTTCCCATCTAGAGAGAAAGTATTCATCCAATTCTCACATCACCCCTTAAACCAATATAGCAGACAACCATAACTAATATACATATGGAAACAAAAGTACTTGTTTTAAAAGTACTCTCAGACCACATGCTATGCAAGTTTATAGACACATAAATATATGCACAACACAGTTCTATACTACCTTCTGTGTCTCAGAAACTTTCTATTAGCTGCTTAAAATTTTATTCTTCAGGACAGCTGGGTATTAGCCACTTGCATTTAGAAATCAGAAAGGGAAGAAGGTATTCTTCATTCAGATCAATGTCTAATTCAGGGGTGGTCTAATTGCTCTATGCTTGTAGAGACAAAGGGGAGTCAGTACAAAAAGACTATAAAAATCAGAAGATATTTGTATGGGATTATTGCATCACTCCTTATAAATAAATATCTTTTTCTATCCAGGTGCCCTTTCTGGAGCTAGAGAGAGTTGGGAATACGATTCTGGAGCTAGAGATCTTCAAAGCCCTGATTTGCACAGTTGTTCAACTTTACAAAAGCCATTTGAATATGGTGGGAATACTATGAATCAACAAGTTGCCCTTCAAAGATTGCTTACACAGGCCACCAATCTAAGCAATTCAGTCGGAGGAAGTTATCTAGAACTTGCCAACACTGTAAGTACCACTGTTTCAGATACAATTCTTTAAATCTGTTATATTCCTCCCACTCGCAACTTGGATAGTAATTTGCATCAATTCATAAAGATTATCAGGCAACTGCTTTATAAACATATCATATGTGGTTGCAAGAACAGTTTTCTATATTCCCTCCCGTCTGATAGCTCCAAAGTAATAACCCTATGCTTTTATCAGAGAGACTATCCCCATTTTGGTTTGTTTGGTTTTGTAAATTTGCATCTAGCATTTGTTTTGTTACACATTATTACTATTACTTAAGAAAGACTCTCAAGCATATAATTTTAATTTTATTTAATCTTAATTTTATTTTTATAACTACATCATTGGTGCAATGTCGTGCTTGAAAAAAAATTAAATTTAAACTAGTCAGCTTGCAACAGAAATCTATGTCATACAGAAATTAATCCATTCCATTATTTAATATTTCATTTTACTTTGCTTTAAATATCAGTGTTTGTTTACTTTTTCTACAAATTCTCTATGTCTAAACATAATAAACCTCTCTGCAGAGAACTAGATTTAGGCAAAAATCTTTTTTTTTGGTCCTGAACTGAGCAGATTGTTTAGCAGTGTTTCAACAATGACAACAGTAAAAAAGACAGAATGAATGTGTCTTCTTTGTCAGGGAAATAATATTAATTGTGACAAGTGGAAATATGTGAATAGAGAGCTGTTCTAAAGATGTTTTTAACAACAAAACATCCATTAAAACCAACTGAGTAATTAGATTACAACCAGTTTATACAAGAGAGGTCAAAGAGATGTTAATACCATAACCTCAGGTAAGGCAGAATTCTCAATCTTAGGAGTTTTAAGATGTGTGAACGCCAACTCCCAGACTCCCCAAGCTAGCATTAGGAAAGGTAAGGTGATTTTATAAGCTGAGTAAGTGTTATTATTATTTTTATTATCAATGGAAATACTGATAAGAATCTAATCTAATCATAGGTGACCATATAAATTAGAATGGTAGTTCATTAAAGTTCATTAAGTTCATTAAAGCAACTAAGTCCTGAAAGATACATTATGTTGTTGCATTCATCCATTTTAATTATTCAGACCTTTCTTTCTTTTGCCCATTGAGTCACTTACTTAGTCACTCACTTACTCTTCTATGGACAAGACATTTCTTGCATCCGATCCTTCATTCTAGTTCTCTTTTAGGGACTGAAGGCAGTTGTCTCATCGCTGTATGTGCATGACACATACTTCTCTAGGGAGGATGACTAGGTTTTGTTAGTCAGGGGCTGTGCTTACCATTTTGTAGGGCCACAGTGGATAGAACAATGACACAGCATAGGTTAAGTTTAAAAATATTTATTTTCACTTTGTCCAGATGAACTTTGTTAAACCTATTTCTAGACTTAACTTGCAGCTTGTGTATATTTTCTCTATCAAAATTCTGAAAAACTGAGGTGCCAGTTTTCAGCCAGTGCTGATAGAGATCTAGGGGCCATGGAAGAGGGATTAGGAGTCTGCAAGTGGTCTTGGTACCTCTCTATCTAAGGGAGAGCTTTCCTGAATATGGGTAAGCCTTTGCTTACCAATGGTAATTAGAGCTGGGAACTCTGTAATAAGGCGTGACTGTGCCAACTTAACAATGGTAGTTTCAGCAGGCCCAGTGTTCTTTGTAGGGATCATTGGGATTGTTGCTGTACTACCAACATCCCTGCTGCATAGCAACCTTCCCGACTCCATTTTTGGGCTGACAGTGGTGTCCCCAGATTTATGGTTCTGAAGAACTTCAACCTCCCTTTCTTAGGAGTTGGAGTGGCTTGGGTTCATGGCCAACATGACAGCCCTGGCCTTATCTCAGGTCATCCTAAGCCTGACATGGGACAGTGGTCACATTTTGCATCTGATATTCCTGTTGGAGCAGTGGCTATGTGATCTGAAATTGGGGGAGCTCTTGGTTTGTCTCTTGTTGTGGTGATATACAGCACAATTGTCTGCCGGAAGGAAGCCTGTATAACAATAGCAAATTGGTTTCAACATGTCTCAGGATGGTTACATGTTTTTTTCCCCAGAAAACTCTGCTGCGTGTGTGATTATTATATAATTTAAACAAAGGAGTGATCAGAGTGTTTTTTAAGAGTGCTCATATTAGGACCCCTCTTTATGTCTACAAATTACTGTATGGTTTCTATGGGAATGCATCTCAAATTATTTCTATTTATTATAAAAGCATGAGTATAAAATTTGACAATTGATGTATACTGACCATGAGTCACACTTTATTGCATAATTGCATAATAGCCTTTCAACTCTTTCAAGTATTATAAAAATAAATAGAAGAAATATATGAAAGGTTTTTTTGCATAATAATGAGGCAGAATAGCACTATAGTAACAAACTTCTTGCCATTTTTTAGAATTATACTGCAAGACTGTACTATAAAATGAATCACTGTCATGCTCCTTTGAATTGCTTCAGTTGAATCTCATTCGTTTCATGTTTTTCAGTATCTTTTCTGTTCAAATGCTAATTGTTGTCTCCATTAAGTGTATTTTTCTAAGTGACTGGCAGAGGGCATACTATACATAGGCTGTATCATTTAAGCTTCTTGCTTTACTGCTTTCTTGCTGTATAAAAAGCCATTGCTAATATTATTTTTCACTGCAAGCAAAGCCAGGTTATTATGTTAAACATGTTGTAAAATATTAAGACCATTCAGATTTTAAAATTTAAAAGATTTTAAATATATATATTTATATTTAAAGATGGTCTTAATTACATTGTAAACATATTTAAGTTTTATTTCTATCAAATACAAATGCTCTGTCCCATCAACAGCCAATTTTTTCAGAGTTCCTTGACTTTTTTTAAACTTACATTTCTTTTTTCCCCAAGAATTTCATTTCAAGAATGTCAGTTTGATTTAGTAGTTAAAGCAGGGAAACCTGAATTGTTGTCTGGCCTTAAATATGGAAGCTAGCTATATGACTGGTCAGTCACTCTTTCTCAGCCCCCGAGTAAGAAGACAGTGATATGCCATTTTTGGAAAATGTTTCCATGAAAACTGTAAGGACTTATCTATGTAGATGCAAAGAGACAAGACTGATGTGAAGGCAACAAAAAGAACAAAATCAATTAATTACTATAAATCACTAGGCAACTACCATGTTTCCCTGAAAATAAGACCTACCCCGAAAATAAGACCGTTTGATTTTTACACATGCTCCAATATAAGCCCTACCCCAAAAATAAGCCCTACTTAAGACCCCACCCATTCCATTGCACCTGGTTGCATGAGGTGGGGCAAGGCGCGTGGGTAAAAATCAAGCTAGGGCGGGGATGGGGGGAGGAGCTGCTTACCTTAGGACAGTTGCAGCCAGGCCTCCCACATCCCGACATCTGTCTCGCCTCACCGGCCCACTTCTTCTGTGGCTACTCGTCGCCACTTGTGCACGTCGTCTCCGGCCTCCATTTTGCCATCCGAGGCTCTTCCGGAAGGTCTCTGATGGTGAAATGGAGGCCAGGAGCTCCACGCTCGTCAATCCAGAGCTCGTTTCTCGGCTGCAGAGGCCTTTCCGGATGGCGAAACGGAGGCCAGGGGCAATGTGCACAAGTGATAGCGAGCGGCCACAGAAGGAGTGGCCCAACGAGGTCAGGCATGGGAGGCCTGGCTGCGGCGGTCCTAAGCTAAGCAGGTAAGACATCCCCTGAAAATAAGACTTGGGGCCTCTTTTGGAGGCAAAAAAAATATAAGACCAGGTCTTATTTTTGAGGAAACACAGCATATAGCTTACTGCAGCCTTCTTCAATCTGCAGTTTTCTAGATATTTTGGAAATTCCAATCATATGATGATGTATTGCTTACCTCATCATCAAAACTGGATAGCAGCTGTTTTAAGAGAATATAAATAAATGATGTGGCTCTCTCTTAGTCCTCCACTGACCCTCCAAGCAACCTTCATGCATATTTTTATGCTCCACTTCCAAAGTTCATTTTTTTTCTGTTATATTGCTTTGAATGTTTCTGTCCATTTGGCTAGATAGCTTCAGTTTGCTGCAGGCTAACATCATCAGTTAATTGGCCAGTTTGCAGTAAAAGGACTGCCCCTTCAACTTAACAAGTGCTAATCATACATACTAATATTTGTGTATCTTGTTTTACCTGCATTAATGAAATAGCACAGTGGTTAAAACACCTTGCTTAAAATAGAAAAGCGCCAAAATATTTTTTAATTACATTTCTTTTCTTTTCTTGAGTAACTAGTTTTTCCCCAAAGGTTTTTGTAAATAAACACAGAGGGTTACTGTTATATAATTCCAGTCATTGGTGATAAAATGATTTCACTGTGCTTCTAGCTCTCAAGTACGTATCTTTGGATTATTTGGGAGCCCGGGGGGGGGGGGGGGATCTTTCTATCTAAGGTGACTGGGTCACCTGGTAATACTTGGATATCATTTAAAAAAAGAAAACAGAGAAGGAAACTACCTATTTAAGAAATGTATACTTCAAAATTGTACTTAAAAAAAAAAAATCACATTTCTGCTCTGGTTTGAACAGCAACCATCTATGGGCTATGTGAAAATATTAATCTCTCTGCTATTTCATCAAGGAGGTATGGAAACATTAGAATGTATGCTTAGAAAAGGATCTTAGTTTTTAAACTGCCTATTATATCCACATACATCTGCATTTTGATCTGTGTGTATATATACAGTACAACCCATTCACACAGATAACCACATTAAATGCCAATACATGTACACATATGATTTTCTTCTCAGGTTTACAGAAAGCGTTTCTTCTGATTTTTTTCACAATATAAAGAAGCACAGAGCTTGATTTGATGATATCCACATTTCTATTTTTGCTTTTCGATCTACATAAACAATTTTCATTTAAAATATAAAAAAATATAAGTAAGAATATACATCCTTTTATTTGTTTATTTGTGGCTTTATTCAATTTGTGTCGCTGCCCATCTCAAATAAATGACTCTGGGAAGCTAAAAATACTTTAAAATAAGATAAGAACCATATAGCAAAGTAACATGTGTGGCAACCAAGCAAAAAACAAGCAACAAAAAATTAAAACAGCCATGACAGAGTCCAATCAGGTATCTGGGGCCCAAGACATTATGACAAAACCATGTTTTTGAGGCCTTTTGAAAGACTAAGAGGATTGGGTCAAATCTGATCTCTGGGTGAATGATGTTCCACCGAGTGAGCACAACAGAAAAGGCTTTCTTTCTGAGTCCTACTGGATAACATTCCCTTATGTTATAGAGGACCTGGAGCATGCTTCTCCTACCAAATCTAAGAGTATGGATAGATACAACAAAGGGAGAGACAGCACAGCAAGTAACATAGTCCCAAAACATGAAACCCATCAAGCTTCTGCGTGAGTTTTAACAGTCTGTTCCCTTCACCATGATACATGATTAAATTCTATAATTATGCATAATGGTTCTTTTACCATTAAAAAAACTGCTTGACACTGGATTTTTATTTATTTTTCTAGAAATTCCTGTGAAAAAGTAATCAGGATACTTTTATATTTCCAAAAAAAAATTAGATCATTTAGAAATATTTCTATATGGGACCAATCAAAAGAACATTACATTTCCTTGGATCAGGATCCAATTTTCTCCTGGCATTGCATTGCCTTTTGCAGTGGGACATGCAGAGAATATTTGCATAAAAACAGAATATTAAACTTGACATGCATTTGAAAAATTGGCTCTCAACTCTGTGTGTCTGCATATCCATAATGGCTTTAATTTTCTAAAGAATGTTTAGTGGAAAATAAATAGTAAAATATTGAAATGCAGTAAATGGTAACAACTTGAGTCTAAAACAAAGCCTCTTTATATATACAGTTACTCAAAACTAATAGCTTTAAATTCTTCCAAGATAAAGCTAACATATGTTTGAAAACTGTTTTTATAGTACAGATCTTCTTTACTACTGTTATTTTTTAAAAAAAAACATGGTTGCTGAATGGTTCCAGATTTTAAAAGTGATAACTCTGTTGTGTCATGTATGTGTAAACTGATATTCACAAATTATATTAGCCAAGTTCCAAATTTTTGCCTTTAAAGTGCTCTCCAGAAAGTTTTTGAGAAAATTCATCTATACTAAAAGAGAAATCCCATATTTTATAATGCTGAATTCAAATGTATCACACATATTGGATTTACTCTAATCCATTTCTTATGGGAGCATGTGCTGTGAGTTACTTTCTTCTCAGTGTCTGTGGTTTTTTGATAGTCCTATTAAAACATGTGGATAATTTCTTGAGTGTGAAGGAAAAAAACTTTCAAAGTGGTGAATTTTTTGGAAATCAACTTCTGTCCAATATCCAGTCTTTTGCAACTCTGTGTGTCTGTGTATTTTTTATTTTAAAATTAATTGTATTGATCTGTCTAGAAGTCATATTGTCCTGACAGATAAAAACTTTAGCATGTTACCATGTTGTCTGAGTAGCAACATTTGCCATTAGAGTAGACCAAGCTTACTATTTACATAGTCCATTGATTCTGTTGATTTTTTTAATTCCCTACTTGTATTCATTTTTAATTTGAATTTTAGTTTTTAAAAAATCCATTAAGTCAATTTTCTTCACTTTCAAAAATACTGAAGAAACTAAGCATTTACCAGCAATTTCAAGATGGTGTTGTTTATTTATTCCATTATTTAAGTGATCTATATTGAGTGAATTTGACCTGTTTCATAATAGTCATTTAGATGCATAAACTGAATATAATAATAATAATAATAATAATAATAATAATAATAATAATAATAATAATAATAATAATAATAATAATAATAATAATAATAGTAGTAGTAGTAGTAGTAGTAGTAGTAGTAATAAAGTTGGAAGGGACCTTGGAGGTTATCAAGTCCAACCCCCTGCTCAGGCAGGTAACCCTATACCATTTCGGACAAATGGCTGTCCAGTTTCTTCTTAAAAACTTCCAGTGTTGGAGCATTCACCGCTTCTGGAGGTAGGTTGTTCCACTGGTTAATTGTTCTGACTGTCAGGAAGTTTCTCCTTAGTTCTAGGTTGCTTCTCTCCTTGATTAGTTTCCATCCGTTGCTTCTTGTCCTGCCTTCAGGCGCTTTGGAAAATAGCTTGACTCCCTCTTCTCTGTGGCAGCCCCTGAGATATTGGAACACTGCTATCATGTCCCCCCTCGTCCTTCTCTTCATTAAACTAGACATACCCAATTCCATCAAATAATGTTACTCTATCAAAAATCTTAATAAAATGTAAAAATGGAACAATGAAAGAACATGTGATTGAAAAAGATTGAAATTCACACATTACTAGTACTACTACCGTCGTGTCAGGAGCCCCGAAGTGCTTCCAGGGTGAAAGGATTAAACAGTGACATTATTATTGATCTGGGCACACCCAGTTGGGGGCTCCTTTCATGTCTCCATTAAGTTGTCCACTGAAGTGGTACCCATTTATCTACTTCTGGTTGCCCTCTTTCTAACTGCTAAGTCAGCAGGAGCTGGAGCATTTGACAGGAACTCACCCTATCCCACGGCAGCAACCGGGTCTCAAATGTGAGCCTGCTGATCATCAGCCCAGCATCGTAACCATGCTCCTAAAATTCACATTATGTTATAGTCTTAAATAGAATTTTTATAAAATAATGTATTGTTACATGGTCATTTCCAGTACATATAACTAGAAATCTGTCTAGAATGTACAGTATAAAGGTTCTTCAAATAAAGTTTTGGAGTCAATTACTATACATATAATATACAATTAAAACCTGAGGATCTTCTCTTGAGACCAGTGGTTAAATAGATGGGAAATAAAACCATGGAACTTCGTTTTTCATTATGACAACTTCAACTAGACTGTTGAATGTTGTGAATATTTTCACAAAGGTGAAAATATTCTTTACCCTCAATGGAGGAATGGATGATAAAGATCAGGGGTCTTCAAACCTGGCCCTTTTATGACTTGTGGACTTCAACTCCCAGAATTCCTCAGCCAGGCACGCTGGCTGAGGAATTCTGGAAGTTAAAGTCCACAAGTCATAAAAGGGCCAAGTTTGAAGATCCCTGATGAAGATGATAGAACTTGCTCAGATGATCAAATTGACTTCTTTGATCAGAGAAAGGACAACATCCATGCATATTGTTGATTGGAAAACCTTTACTGATATTTTGTATAAAACAAAAAAATGAAATTATGATATAAAGTTTTGATGATTAGAAAAATAGATTATAGGAAAAAATTCTTAATAAAATGTAGCTTTTGTAGAGAAATAGGATTTTCTAAGGTAATGTCAGTACTAAAAATTGTATATAGTTGTATTGTTGAATGCAACTGAATGTAAGCACTTAACAATAAGAGATCACACAATTATTTTAAAATGAAAGCTGACTGCTACTTTATAGCAAAGCCTACTATGGTAATCAATCAATTACCAGCAAAAGATATTATGTATCTTAGTAAGAAAGCAGTTATAAATCTTAGTGGATCTTACAGTGATTAATTTTGTCAGTTTTTATATTTTCTACAGGACAATGAAAAAGGTCACCTTCCATTAGACATTGAACATTCTGCTGCCAGTCAGAAATATAGATCTATGAGCTGTTAGACAATGGTGTATAAAACTATCATTGATCAGAGAGTGGTAGTTAAAACAACAGGTGAGGCAATTAGGTTGTGATTTCTTTGCTAGTGAAAATCAAATAGTAATTTCTCATTGCTAATGACAGCCAGAAGTAATACTGTAATGTGTTTTTGTCATCCAGATAATAAATCTAATCTGTTGGCTAGAAAAGATCAGACAACTGGCTTCTAACTGCTGATTATTGTGATCTTCAATATGGGGGGGAGGGTTTGGCATAGCAATAGGAAATCAATAATCTGGAATCAAATTTCTGTGGGAAAATTGAAGTAGATTTCCATCTCCTTCCCAGCAATTCTACTTGACATTGTTCTTTTCCTGCAATGGAAACCATCAGTTTATAGATCAATCACTGGTGTTGGGAGATTCTTGTTGCATTCTTGTTCCTCCCACCAATTCTCCTGTTATTTTTTGTTTGTGAGAGAGGGATATCTATGAATTGGGTAATATAGAGACATGTCCCTATATGACTCCTGACTTTCTATCAGCAATCGGCAGTATCCTTGGAATTGAAAAGAAATGTCCTTACATAAACCAAATATTATAAAACAGTAGTGGGTATTTTTGTGACCAACAGCTGAATTCAGTAGTTTTTAAGAAGCTGAGGACTACCCATAGTTGATGACATACAATCATACTTATGAAATGAGACTTGATTTGGGGGAAAACTTGGAAGTTTTATTTTTTAAGTATGATCATGCTTATTTTATGCCATACATTACTATTTTATCTAACTCTGATAATATGAAAGTGCTTTGAGTTTCAAGCAGTTAAGATTGGGAGGACTCCCAGTGCTGCAAAAATGGACTTCAGGGTCTCATATGGATCTGGGGCTACAAAAGGACAGTACCATAATTTTTCAGAGTCATTCAGATATTCAGAAAGAGAAGGTAAGAGTTCATATAGAAGCTGAAGAAGAAATAGGACAAGAATGATGGTCAGAAAAATTGAAAATAAAAGGCAGAAAAAATGTCTAGAATGAGCATGCAAGGTTTTTGGTTTCAAGAAATAAAGACATCAAAGTCAGCAACTAAGTTGCACTTTTTTTGCTAAGTCAACAAGTTCATGATCAAAAAGAAGATAAAAAAATAGAAGTTGCCAAAAGGTCTACCATTTAAAGACTATTTACCTCAAAAAGCTAGGAATCTATTATGAGAAACAATTAACTTTATTCAGCCTTTTATCTTTGCAAGTACTGCTTTAGCATACTGAAAAGGAACCTAGATTTCTGTGGTATTTTGGAAGATCTAACTGGGAATAGATAGCTGTTAAAGGAAAATGGGCTAGGATAAGGATATTTGAGGTTCTATATAGAAATAGTACTTTTAAATAATATATGTAGCATTTAGTGTAGCATGTCTTTGGGCTGTTCTTCTGACTTTCCTTTAAAATCTCTGGATTAGTTTTAATGAAGCTGTGGTCTGCCCTCTTCTTAAGAAGTCATCGATTCCACCTATTGGATAAATTTCATCCAATCTCCAATCTTCTCTTTCTGGGGAAGGTTATTAAGAAGGTGGTTGCGTGGTAGCTGCAGAGGTTCGTGGGTGAAATGGATTATCTAGATCCTTTCCAATCAGGTTTCAGGCCTGGATATGGGACAGAAATGCCATTGGTCATGCTTTTGATGGTCTCTGGCAGGAGGGGGTAGTGCAGTCATTCTCGCTCTACTTGATTTCTATTTAATTTCTCGGTGGTCTTCGATACATTGGCCATGGTATCCTTCTGGAGTGGCTTTTGGAGGTTAGAAGTGGGGGATTCTGTGTTGTCCTGGTTCACATCTTTCCTCTGTTGTCGCTCTCGGTCAGTGTTAATAGGAAATGAGAGATCCGGCCCTAGTTTCCTGCTTGGTGAGGTCCTGTGGGGCTTGATACTTTTTCCAATTCTGTTTAACATCTATATGAGGCCGCTGTGTGAGATCATCTGCTACCATGGGCTGATATATTATCAGTATGCTGATGACACCCACTTATATGTCTCGTTCTATGTTGATAAATAAATACATTTTTAATTGTACCGGATAAATGCCTTTTAAGTAAACAATAATGCATTTGTTTGTACCCTTCAATCATTATTTTTTCTTTACCCAACTTTCTGTCTGAGAATGAATAAAGCTTTTGTTAAAATACTGTAAGTAAGATTTTTGGAGATTAGATTCAATAAGTAGCCTTATATGCGACAAATGGACTTTCCTATTTCCACAATATCTTCAGTTATGTGCTACTACATGCTACTAAGAGCTCGGGTCCTTGTGCTGCATATGTTGTTATGATTATTTTCTTCAGGTATGAGGGGTCCTTGGTGCTCTCTGAGCTTGCTTATTTTCTTGCAGAGGTTTCATTACCCAAACTAGGTAATGAATATATATATATATTCATGAGGATAGTTTGTTATTTTAAAAACTAGTTTTTCCTTCTCTTTTTGTTCTCTTCAACTCTACACAATGTGCCAAAATGCAGAAAAGAAAGTATACTAAATAGAATATAGTAAACCTATATTCAAGCTCAGATGATTGCCAGTTTTACACAACTGGGAAGTTATTATATCAAAGTGCCTCAAAAATGCTTCAAAGTATATTTTTGTGCTGTGCTTGAAAGATTAAGTTGGCATTTCTTTGTCTATTTTTAAGGGTGAACAGAGTTTGAAATGAAAATATAGTACAAAGCAAATTTCAAAATATATACAAGAGATTCTCTTCTCTGTGGCTTTCACTGCTATAATATACTGTGATTTTTTCCCCTCTGTTATGGCAACTAATTCAGGTTTAAAGAAAACTATGCTTTACTAACATTTGCAGTTCAATAAATGATGTAAAAGTGTTGCAAAAGAACAATCAAGGAAGTAGACGGAATATAACTACAATGTACATGTGCATGAAAACAACTGGTGATTTTGTACATACAGCATGTTACATTTAATTTGTT
Organism: Azemiops feae; assembly: GCA_023970755.1. Taxonomy (NCBI): domain Eukaryota; kingdom Metazoa; phylum Chordata; class Lepidosauria; order Squamata; family Viperidae; genus Azemiops; species Azemiops feae. Next base: position 679,605 of record JALGBA010000269.1, on the reverse strand, counting down.
AACATACAGTTTGCATAACTTTATATTTGATCTTCACTTGGACATTTCAAAGATACATGTTATGTAAAACAAATTCACAAACGTGATTAATTATACCCTTCTTCATATACAGGACACCAATGTATTTTCAACACACATACACACATCACATTTCCTATATATTGACTGGAAATTGATCAGTATTTGAAACTGATTAGGACTTGAAACTAATTAATTTTAAGCAAATGTTTCATAACTGGGATATCTGTAGATTAGTAAATGTAAGTATTTTATTTTGCCTGGTTTACAATCAATATATAGAAATACATGTATTTTCATATTTCAATAAAAAATACTATATAAATATAGGTATAAGCGGTTACCATCTTATATCTGGTAAATCTTCAGATGTAACTGCCATCATCCCTAACCATTGTAACAAATGTTTTAAAACATCAGAAGGGCATCAAGATGGGGAAAGTAATTCTAGACAGTAGGATTTCTAGAAGTTCTTAGAGTGAAGCAGGGTTCTGTTTTCTATTCTTAGAAACAGAATCAGGTAGGAACAAAAACTATTATCAAATGTACTTAACTTTCCATAATTTACACATAATATAACATTTGGCTCTTTTGGCAGATATGCTAAATATTGATTCCCTCTTCTCTACCTCTCCACTCTATTTATAGCTAACCTGGTGTATACTGTATGTGTGGTAGATTACATTCCATAACATTCATTGAAAAGGCCCATAGGGGGTTGATTCAGGTTGACACTAATGGAAATACTGATATTTAACAAATGAAATACAGAGAATAGGAATAAACCAGCAAAATTTTCTCCTTAATTATTTGCCCACTAAGAGCTATGAAAACTTTGACCTCAGAACATTTAGCTTACAAAAAAAAGAAACTTCTCTGCTCAGAGCACAAACATTTATTTATTTATTTATTTATTTACTTACTTACTTACTTACTTACTTACTTACTTACTTACTTACTTACTTACTTACTTACTATTTATTTATTTATTTTATGGTGACCTTTGTTCATTGTTCAACTCTTAGGGTTTTGAATAAAATTTGACTTGACTCTAAACTACCAGCATTTACTGAACGTTCTTCAAAAAAGAAAGTGTGTATAGTGTATACTGTTTGGAAAAGATCTACTTACCTTGGAGAAAGTTCTACTACCAATAACTCAATTATTCTTTCTAAAAAATAGTGCTGTAAGTCTGAGTCTAAAAAAAATCAGAATATTATTTTTGTTCCAACCAAAGAAGAAAATGAAATTTACAATATAACTTTGTATAAAAGTTAGCCAAAGATCATAAAAGCATTTTTGCTCCACCTTTTTATCTATTCTGTCCACTTTCTCTTTTAAAATTGCTCTCTGAGATTCCTTAATCTCCTTGTAGCATAGGACATTGACATTTGTAGAGCAGGGAGACAGATTATAATTATGGCCAGAGGTTTGTATATTGATAAAATACTCTTTTTTCAACCTGTGGAAAACAAAGAAGTGGTTCTAATTTCTGGAAGGGTAATTGATGCTCCAATAGAAAAGAATATATTTAGCTCAGGGTTGAACTATAGAATTCTTAGTATTCCTGAGCTTGGTTGTTTGTTTGCAGTCATTTTATTACCTAAGTAATATCTTGACGGCTAGAAAAGAGTGGTGTTTGCTTTTTGTTTATATACAGTAGTTTGCCCTATCAGTTTTGGTGGGTTGTTTTTTTCTCCTTGATAGTTTCTTGATTAGGTTGTTGTTTACTTCTTGATTGTATGTCTGAGTTGGTAGTTCCTTGATTAGAGTATTGTTTACTGTTTGTTTGTCTGGTGTTTATCCCTACTTACATTGATTGTTGGTAAGTATCTTTTTTAGTCTTTCCTTTTTTATTGTCCCTTTTGAATGATGTGTAAATATGGTTTATGTCTGTGTCTATTAATGGCTGATTTGTCTGAGTGTCAAGTTTCCAGGAATTCCCTAGTGGATTTAGCTTGTTCTAGGATGCTCACAGTTTTCCAACTGAAACTTTGGTTAAGTTTGTCCGTGTGTTGTGAAATTAAGAGTTTTCATTGTGTTCTTCTGACTTTTACTTGATGTGCATGGATGTTGTCTGCTAGTCTTCTGTCTGTTTTCTTTCATGGTGGCTGCAACAGTCATTATACTGTATGTTATAGATGACTCCTGATTTTTCTTCTTGGGCAACTGCGTCTTTTGGTTTACTTAAGATGTTTTGGAGGGCACTAACAGGGCAAGGTATTATATATAAACAGAGAACAAACCCCACTTCCTTCTAGCACTGAAAATGTTAACTAGTTGGATAATGAAATACCTGCCAGCAGACAACCAAATTCAAGGAGCACCAAGAATTCCAAAATTGAAGTTCTGTTACAGTTTATTATATAATTGCCTTGCCAATATAAAGTTTTATTTTACATTAAAATGCTATATTTTTAATAGTAGGTATTTATATATATTTATTTAAAGCTGCAAAAGTAGCCAGGCAAGAGGAGATTAATAACATTAAAATTATATGTTCTACACATACCACAAAGAAAATTAAGGAATAGGAAATATACATTTATTTCTGCAAAAGGGAATCAAAATTATATTTTCTTTTAATAGTGTTTTCTTACTATTTATCCTAAATAGATAACAACACAGGTTCTGTCTCTTGATAATCTGACCAAAATAGGGGAAATTATACATGGTGGAAGAAGTTGAAGAGACATCAGCAGTACAGTCAAACAAATAGGTACTCTGTATATATGAACTGGGTAAATTTTGACTCCCTCAACAACTACATTCCCAACGAAAGAACTGGAGAGAGAGAACTGGAGAAAATCACAAAATACAAAGATCTGCAAATAGAAGTAGAATGATTGTGGCAAAAGAAAGCAAAGATAATACCAATAGTAATAGGTGCCTTAGGTGTTTGAAAGTTAATATTTATTTTTCACAAGGAGGTATAGGTAATAACTATTCAAAAAAAAGTAGGGCTAGAGCTGTTTATAAAATGGAATAAATTATTTTGTTAATGGATGGAGAAATAAACATTAACATGCACAAGAGTTTTATAACAGTAGGGTTAATTCTTAGTGTTATATTACTAAGAGATAATAACTCATGTGATATCAGACTGAAAACTAATTAAATAAACTTTAAATACTGCCATATAATTTTGGGGGTTTTCTTTTTAGTTATATGTAAAAGATACTAAGTATTTTAAAGAAATTGATACCTAAGAGCAATTTTTGATCAACAGTAGCCCTTCAATAGCAAAGTTAAAAACATTTTAGCAGATAAGATAATGTTACTGATTTCCTATTAACTTGTTTTTGCTGTTTTTTGGGAAGAGATCTGTGACAGTATGCAGGAAATTAAATTGTGTACTTTATTTGTTCAAGAAGGAAACACATGCAGCACTTTTCAGAGTCTTTTGCACTCTATTTATTACACCACAGCAAGAGTTAGGGACACACCCAGGTTTACACTTTTTGAACTGTGATATTAAGCAGAAGATGGGTGTGTGTCATTATCTCCTTTTAAAACTAAGTATATACAGTATGATGCTGACCTTATTTTGTAGCTGTTCATCCTTGACAACTGCCTAAAGTTAAGCAGCTCTGTGTATTAAAACTGTAAAAGATCTAATTGAATCTTTTTTTTTCTTTTGATTGCTCAAATTTGTTTCTTTTGGTACTTTTCTCTTGGAAAAATATTTTCTGAATTTCTGTTATGAGAATAGTAGGGAGATTTCTATAAAAATTCTGATTTGTACAAGGACAGTTCATGAATTTCAACACTTCGCTGTTTTATTTTTGGTTTGCTCCCTGATTTTAAAACTTACGGCATTTTAGAAATATGTTTTTAATTTGCAATCTCACTGAAAAAATGAAAGTGGTATGACTTTTTAAAAAGCATTTGCTTTTACCTTTTGTGGTATGTGAAGTTACAGTTGTGAAAAAGTTTGGTCAGGAGGGCAAAGAAAGCCAACGTTTTCCTGAGAACAAACTTAAGTCAAGCCTTTAAAAGTAATGTAAAAGTAAAATAATCAGAAATGTATAATATCATCATTAAGTTTGGAAAACTAGGCAATTGTTACATAGGAATTGGACTCTTGAATTAAGGATTGTTCTTCCATATTTCAGTTTTTTTGTTTTAGTAATTTCTATGTCGTATTCTGCATAAAAATGAATATGTATCAATTTAAACATGCCCCAAATGCCTGTAAAGTTTTCATTCGCTTTCTTAGGTGTAACAAAGAAAAGGCCAGTCATCAAAGTTACCTACTTGAGAGTTTTTTTCTTCTTTTTTCTTTCTTTTGGCTGCTTTGAACTTTGGAACACAGTGATTTTTGGGTGCACACAACACACAAAATTCTGGAAGGATGCCTGCAGTCCAAAGTAAGCTCTCCGGAGCATGTGTTCTGCTTCCTTCCCCCCCCCCCCCCCCCCCCCTCCATTTGGTACCGCCTCTTCCAGGCACCCCGTAGCCAGCAGCTAGACAGCTGTATTTGATCATAAACCACTTACAACTCCAGGCTCCCTTGAAGGGGAAACTTTAGCAAGAGCAGCACGTTACGTCTGCGCCCTGTTCTCTCCTCCACCTCTGGGTAGGATTCAGTCGGAGCTTCGAGTGGGTTTGAAGCTCCATAAACATTTCCAAGTGCATTGAACTGCCTCTCTTTCCGAGCTAGCTGAAGCAGGAAAAAAACTGAAGGCACGAAACTGAATCGCGGCTGTTTTAGCAGCCAGAAGATTTTTTTTATATCCTCCTTGCCCTCCGTCTGGCGGAGCGCTCTGCAGTATTTTTTTTTAATGAGTGTCATGGAGCAATGAATTGTTTGTGAAACGGCAGGCAGATTTCTTTTTGTCACTGTTAGACTCTGTGCATTATTAATTTCTAGGGGTCTAAATGTTCAGCGAAAATGGCTGTCTAGTGCAAAAAGTGCAAGACGGAAAAAGCTCAGATGCGAAGGAGGTATTGAATTTTCTGGAGCTTTAAAATCTTAAAATCTATAGACAGCAGGCAAAAGTCTAATCATGAATACTGGAGTTGCCATGAAATATGGAAATGACTCTGCAGAACTGAGCGAGGTAAGAGGCTTTTATGTCCTTATTTTTCATGCTGCTTGGATTTTGTTTTCAGAACAGTTATCTCCTTTTGGGCATCCGCTTTGGAGTTACAAAATAATGGATGTGTATATACGTTATTCCGACGTGTAGGGCTACTCAGGAAGTCATCTGAAATCGAGTTGTAAGGGTTAAGCGTTAAAAGGGAAATTATTGCAACTGCACGGAGATTTGCCCTCTCCGTTTAGCACTCTGCTGCAAGGAATTTCCCCCCTCCCGCGTGCATCGTTTTCCACACAGCAAGCATTCCATTCTGGAGTAGGTAAGAAGGATGGGTATCCCAGGCGAAATCAAGCTGATGGCATTTTATTTTAATTTTAAGAGTATAAAACAAATATTCTGCAAGAAGTCACATGACCAACTGGCTACATTAAGGTACACTCAGGCATTTTACTTTATTTATTTACCCAAAAGTATAAGTCCTAGCATGTGATGGTCCTTTATTGATGATAAGAACTGAACTGTTTATTTTAGTTACTACAGTTATATATTTTGTTTCCTGTCAAGTTTCTGAATGCTTGATGTTGTTTTATGACCAGTGTTAAAGTTGATGTGTTTGTAGGAGTTAGTCCAACTTTTCCCAAGTAAAGTTGCATAGATCAGGTCTTGTCATTTTACCTCTTCTAGTCTGACAACTAAAATAACATTACCAGAGAATATCTGCTGGATACATATTTAAAATAATATTCAAATGATCAGTTTTGAATCTGATCTTCCTTTTTTCCTAATGTGTACACAGAAAGTATTCCACATTAGAAGGTATTTTATATCTTCCTTATGTATTAGAGCTGGTAACTGGAAATTGTGATCCTGACACATCTACAAAGTCCCAGGTTGGGAAAGATTGATCTATAGATAGAAGTGCTCATTATGTTCAGTGAAAACTCTGAAGGCACAAACTTTTGAAATGTAAAGACATCAGTGAAACAAATTGGAATCCTCTCCAAAATTAGCAAAAAGAGGAGAAACAGTGTTGGGAAAAGGGATGATTGAGTGAGTTTGACATCATGCACTTTGTCATTCAAGTATTTCATTTAAAGTTTTACTTTGTAATCAAAATTAATTACAAGCTTTGAATGAAACCTGGCAGTTTCCCAAACTTCTCTGGTCAGCATTAAATCATCTGTGCTTTGCTGAGTGTGATTATTGTGGTTCAGATTTCTTGGCTAACACTCCTTTCTGCTTGTTCTTGCTGTTGATGTAGTATATTAGTCGCTCAATTGTTTTTCATCTCTCATAGTTCCTAAAAATAGTTCCCATTTAATATTTTTTAAAAAAGGAGATTCATGGTATTAAAAAATATCACATAAAGCACAATTTAGAAACTACAAATTGGCCTTAATACACATTCATTTCCGATAACATTCAAATTGATTGTAACCATATTGTACATCATGTCAGTAATCTTTAAGAAGTTACATCTCCTGTGGTAGAATCCTAAATGTGTATGTCATACTGAGATTACTTGTTTGAACACAATACTGTGTTTTTGATGGCATTAACAGTTTTTTGTGTCATTGCATGTCAAACAAAATCTTAGGTTTGTGTCTTGTATGTTGTATAGCATTGATTCTGATACAGATATTATTTCAGCTTCAGAAATGTCCCCAAACCAATTATATATTTGTGTTAGAATTAGGATTTAAACCAATAAAGATGATTATAGCAGTAGCAAATACCATTATGAGATGATCAAGTTGGTTGATTTTTTTAATGATGGTCTATGATTGTAATAAAAATTAATTTGACTTGATTTGATGGTTTAGCAGATTTTGAAAATATAATAAACATACATGATTTCGTGATGCTATGGTTTTATAATAATCATAATAAAGTTGGAAGGGACCTTTGAGGTCATCTAGTCCAACCCCCTGCTCAGGCAGGAAACCCTATACCATTTCAGACAAATGGCTGTCCAGTCTCTTCTTAAAAACTTCCAGTGTTGGAGCATTCACCACTTCTGGAGGCAGGTTGTTCCACTGGTTAATTGTTCTAACTGTCAGGAAGTTTCTCCTTAGTTCTAGGTTGCTTCTCTCCTTGATTAGTTTCCATCCGTTGCTTCTTGTCCTGCCTTCAGGCGCCTTGGAAAATAGCTTCACTCCCTCTTCTTTGTGGCAGCCCCTGAGATATTGGAACACTGCTATCATGTCCCCCTCGTCCTTCTCTTCATTAAACTAGACATACCCAATTCCAGCAGCCGTTCCTTATATGCTTTAGCCTCCAGTCCCCTAATCATCTTTGTTGCTCTGCTCTGTACTCTTTCTAGAGTCTCAACGTCTTTTTTACGTCGTGGTGACCAAAACTGGATGCAGTATTCCAAGTGTGGCCTTACCAAGGCATTGTAAAGTGGTATTAATATTTCATGTGATCTTGATTCTATCCCTCTGTTAATGCAGCCTAGCACTGTGTTGACCTTTTTGGCAGCTGCAGCACACTGCTGGCTCATATTTAAGTGATTGTCCACTAGGACTCCGAGGTCCCTCTCACAGTTACTACTATTGAGCAAGATACCCCCTATACTATACCTGTACATTTGGTTTTTCTTGCCTAAATGTAGAACCTTACTTTTTTCACCATTGAATTTCATTTTGTTAGATAGTGCCCAGTGTTCAAGTCTGTCCAGATCCTCCTGTATCATAAGCCTGTCTTTTGGAGTGTTGGCTATTCCTGCCAGCTTGGTGTCGTCTGCAAAATTGATGATTTCCCCATCTTTCCCCATTTTGATTCCACAAAAGTGCTTCATATCACTTAGTGGCATAAATATATCTGTCTCATCACTTTAAGTAAAAGTATCTGCATTCTCTGCTATGATCACATGACAGCACAAAAGTACACACATGGCTATCCACATTTGCTTTAAAGAGTTGTGGGCAAGTGCTACATTCAAGCTCCAGAACACCTTTGTGGGATAAAGTCTGCATTTTAGGACAGTCCTAGTACATGCAGAAAGAACACATTTCTGCTTTTATTAGTATTTGTGGCAACTAAAGAAATGTTAAATTAGAGATAGAAAGAAAATACTTGTGTTCAATGCAGAAATATTTTATTCATATTACGTTAAATAAAATATGTAATCCAAAACCAACCTAACCTATATTAGAATCACCCAACACATTATTTTTATGAGTAAACTTTGGTTTTTAGCATCAAATCCAATGATTGATTTCTGCTATATTTTTAATACTGCAGATACATATTGAAGTTAAAATCTATGCTGCCTTGCATACCTGATATAGTGATTAAGGTGCTGGCCTAGAAACTAAGAGACCGAATTCTAGTTCCACCTAGTCATGAAAGCTGGCTGGTTTACTTTGGACTAGTCTTTTTCTCTCTTGGTCCAACTCACCTCCCAGGGTAGTTGTGAGGAAAATAGGAGAAAGGCATATTACGTATGTTCACTGCTTTGAGTTATTTCTAAAGTAATAAAGGGGTTTAAACAAACCAGTAAATAAATAGAATTCATAGCATATATAATGCTGAACCATTAGAATTTATTATTCAGTCATCTACCAATGCTTTCTAATGTTATTTTTGTATTTTTTGTGTCCTTTGTCTGGTTTTTGAGACGATGTAATGAGCTTTCTCATCTACTTTCCTCTTTTTGCCTTTTAGCTAATTTGTGCTGTTATTTTCTCTTTTCTTCCCCTCCCCTAATATATTTTCTTGTAGCTTTTAATTGCATGTACTTGGCCATAGGGAGATAGGACTCCCATGATTATTAAAGGAAACTAAAGAAATTGGCTGTGGTTAGCACTTTTGCGAAGAAAAAGCAATCCTGAGTATTTTTTTTTCAGTATTCCTAGTGTAAATACAAATTGCCTGGTTCACATATGAGATCAGTGTAAGCAAGTGTTTTTTGTCCATTTAGCTTGTGGCGACCAACAGCCAGACTATGTCTACTCCTTTCTTTTGGTATGGAAGATCTGAAGTGTCAATAGGCTACAATCAATAAGTACTTAAATATAGATCAGAACTTTCTATATACAGACAAATATTGGTATACAAAGCCAGGAATTGCCTGAATTATACAGTTACAGTAGAAGGCTGTACAGGAAAAAGAGATAATGAGCCTAAGTGGTTTGTATCAATTTGGTTTAAATTTTATTTTGATTGTAAAATATATTTTCCATAAACAGAGACATGCATTTGGAATAATATGCTGGCTTTCCATATTGCTATGAAATATATTCAGCTATCCATCACGAAAGATTCTTCTGTCAGCATTGTGTCTATAAATATGTTTTTATCTTTTCCCCCCTGCTTAATGTGTAGAAAAAGTTATTTTTCTGCTCAGCTTTATCCCTCTCTTCTCATAAGAATTCACTTTTTAATTTCAGTACTATTCTGATTCATTCCAGTTGCAGTATCATATTAGTTGCACCAAGAATTACCATCCAGTTAGAAATAGTTAGCCTGATATTTGATATTTATAAAGTAATAATTTTTGAATGTCACAATATTGATTTTGATATGTGTTAAGAATTATGAAATTTTTATTTTCAGTAGTATAAATACTGTATAAGTATTCCCTCTTTATTACTTAAGTAATTCATAGCCCATATAAATGAAATTTATTTGCTTGTTCCATTTGGTCTTCTGAGGGTTTGCAAAGGATTAAAATAGGATTCAAAGGATTCAGTGGAAGTGATATTTTTGAATACTTTAAAAACATATGAGCTATCCTGATTTTTCCCTGCTTTTGTAACAAGAGAAATAAAAAATAGGAACAATATGAAAAACCTGCTTAAAATTTTAAATTATTCTATGTTGATTTTTAACTTAACGAAAAAAATAAAGCCAGATGAAATGGAAGCTTCTTATTTAAAAATAATCTTATAGATTCAACAATTGGAAAAGGACAAGAATTTCTCAAGTTTTGTTCTATATATATATATATACAGAAATAGAGGAACATTTTTTTCCTTCTATTCTTTCCACCAACTTGGGGAAAAGATAGATCACACCTAATCTTTAAGTAATCCTATTGTGTGCAAATCACGAAAAGCACTTTGTTTTATTAGCCAAGAAGCAGAACAGATATTAGTCAGGAGAAGTATAGATAGTTTCAGTTGAGAAATGCACTTCAGGCTTGAGAAAATAAATTATGTTCTTGAAGATTTTGCAAGGCATGTTTCTACTTGTTAAAATGTGGCATAAAAGCAAAGATCTATAAAGCATTAAGTAGGAACAGGTTTTATATGAATTCAAAGTGGAAATTAAAAGTCATAAATATACTGTCCTTTTAAATTGCTGAGCTTGTTTGTCATTCTTTTAATAGTCAATAATATGTTGGCCTTTCCTTTTTTCACAATTACATAATTTAACCATAGTTCATTGCTTAAATCACTAGTTGACATTATATAATACTGTGCATTGTTAACCTTGGCTTAAAATCACTGTCACTAGCTTTATATATTTCAGTAAGCCATGGTTTTACATTGTTTTTTGAATGGAACAGTCCACATTAATCGGGTACATATAACATGCTCTGTAACATCAACACTGATGATGTTACCTAGCTGGGTAATGAAGCATCTGTAAGCTAATAACCAAACTCAGCACCAAGAACTCCACAACTCAATCCTGAGCTACAAATATTTTCTTCTGTTGGGATATATAGAGAAGACAAATGATAGGGACATCTGTTTGATTCATTGATTCATATTTTAAAATTTCTTTTTTGCTGGTAATCAGTTTTATTCATCTCTTATGCTTTTCTCAAATAAGCGTTGTGTTACAATTATGCATTCCTTTTAAAGTTGGCCTCATTAGAATGGTCCAATTTAATCAAACAGTTCTGATTTTTAAAACATTATGTGGAAGCAGAGGAAGCATACATTCAATAAAATTCATAAAGTCATAAAGAATTCCAATCTTGCATGTAATTGAATTAAAACACTATAAATAGATTACTGCGCTGCCCAGTACATGTCAGAGCAGATAATACTCTATTCCAAAACTCCTAACAAAAAGATGTTAAAGATTATGTAACTTTATCAATTATTACATTTGGCCACTTTTAAATTATGGCTGACGCTAAGTGGTAAACATGCTACCTTTGTAAGAAAAATTAAAACTTATAGTTAACACTAATAATCTTGATAATTTGCAGAATACTCTTTCAGTGAAACATCAGCTGCTGGATGGCCATCTACATTTCATTCCATGAAGGCTTCCTGAAAAAGTTGGGTCTTAATGGTTTTCCTGAATTCCATAAATTGATTGCATGGGGTAGGAGTTAAGGAATGTTTTCAGGTTACCTGATGATAGCATCCTCTTACTGTTTGATATTAAAATACAGCCATGTATTCATATTAAAATGTTTGATATTAAAATACAGTGTGAAAAAGAAAACACACCCTCTTTGAGTTTTATGGTTTTACATATCAGGACATAGTAAAAATCATCTGGTTCTTAGCAGTTCTTAAAAATAGGTAAATACTATCTCAGATGAACAACAACACATGATATATTACACCATATACGTGAAACCATAGAATTCAGAGAGGGTGTACTTTCTTTTTCACATGAGTGTATACCAATTGCACCCAGAATTAGTCTCAAAGGTCCCCTAATCTTATATGGTAAACCAAGGATGCCTCTTGTAATCGGTTATCTACCATATTTAATCAGTAGGAAGAAGGGAGTTTTTAACCATCAGATAATTTTCCTGAAACTTACTATGTTAATAGGATTGGAGGTGCAAATAACAAAGACATGGCTGCTGAAAAGTATTGATACTTTCAGAGATTAGTTTGAATATTAGTGACTGCTTTGGAGAGATGTTTGCTTTTCCACAATGCCTAAATGGGGCTTTTCCTTTCTTCCTTCCTTTTTTCCCCTTCTCTCCACCTTTTTGTATCCAGTTATCTTTAACCACCTCCTCCATATTTTCTTCTTGTTTGCTTTCTGTTTTGGTTGCAAGGAAGGAGAGATTGGTGGTTTTTATTTTCACAGAATTAATTTTAATCGGTAGTTAATAATTCAGAGTTGGTCACATTTTGTCATAACCATATCATATTTTGAATGGAGATATATGCACACGTGTGTGTGTGAGCGCGCGCGCACACACACACAGAGTCATGGTTGGGGTTACATATTTATTCATCAGGGGAGTCTCAAAATTGATTTCACCTGGAGTTGGGAACCCTTAATGGAAAAGGGGAGAAAAAGGGCATTGCACAATATTTTTTAATATTTACTCTTTTGGGGTAAATTCTTAATTCATAGTTGTCTCCTTTTGAATTAAATATGCTATGTACTAAAATCATAATGTTTATATACCTTTTAGGATAATCCATATAAGGTAGATTTATAAACAGAAAACCAAAAACATGAGCTGGACAGTAGGAGACTCTAAGTCCGTGATGGCAAACCTATGGCACGTGTGCCAGACTGGCCATGCAGAGCCCTTTTTGTCGGCACGCGCACCAGACGAACGCTCCCCTCCCCCTCTCCATGTGCACCTGACTAGTGGGAATTGGAGATGGCAGGGAAGCTGAATTCAGCAGTGCTCTCGTGGGAACAGCTGCAAGAGCTGGGCAGGGAGAGGGGAACCAGTATAAAAACAGGTTTTGGCGGGAGTGCTGCGAGAGAGCAAGTGAGCGAGCAGATGGCCTTTGGAAGCGATGGTGGGCGTGAGTTTAGAGAAGACAAGTAGGACGCGGCGTCCGTTTGTGCACTTTGCAGAAGGCTAGTGGGGGAAGGAGGAAATGTGAGTTTGGACTTTGGAGAAAGAGAGAGAGAGAGAGAGGAAGAGGAAGAAAGGAGGGGAGGGAGAAGGAAGTAAGGAAGGCTGGGCCCGCCAGTGCTGCTGGGCAAATGCGCGGCCAGGCCTACCTAGGTGACGCTGAAGCCAGCCAGCCCTTCTGCAGGAGCGCAGGGGGAGCGGGGAGAACGGCTACCCCGAGCACTGCGCCTGTCTCCCTTCGGGCTCCCTCGGCCTCTTCCCCCCCTCCAGGCTGGGACTGGTCAGATTCCCCCCATGGGCAATGCTGCGCCCGCCGCCAGCCCGTTCCTGGCCGGCCCTCCTCCTCCATCCACCTCGGTGATGACGCGCGATCCCCGGTGCTGCAATGATGACTTCCCTGCTGTCGTTGGCTGCTCCGTGGCCCCACTTGCCAGGTGGGGAATCGGCGGATCGTCCCACCACGCAACCCCGCGCTGCCCGCTCTGGGGTCCACTCCTTTTGCGGCCTCCGCCTGGTGGCCGGTGCACTGCCTGGCCAAAGCCGGGGACAATGGCTTCCCTGCCCTCGGCCGGTCTGTGATCCCACCTGCCGGGTAGGGAATCAGCGGATCGTCCCATCGCGTGGCCCCGCGCTGCCTGCTCCGGGGTCCTTTCCTCCTTTTGTGGCCTCTGCCTGAAGGCTCCCACCCCTCTCTTCAACTCCCCAGTCCCCCCGATGGCCACGAGGCCTCCCGAGCGGAGGGGTCCCGGGCCGAGCCAAGCGCCCGGTCCCGTAACCATTAAAACCCAGCTGAGTCTTGTCTTTCCGTTTGTGGGGGTGCGCCCTCATTGTCAGGCCAGCCAGCCACACAGCAGAGGAGGAGGACAAGGGGCGGCCGGGTGTCTGGAACTGCCTCGGCTGCTTGCTGGCCTCAGCAGGCCCCAACGAGGTAGCAGAGTTTGCACACCAGCTGCCCAGCCTTGTGGGGCAGTGGCGCCTGGGCAACGCGCAGGGCTCGGCAGGAGGCGGCAGTGGCAGCCTAATGGACTTGCACGAGCTGCTGGCAGCGATGGCCCAAGGCGGGGATAAGTGGTGTGCGGGTGTGTGAGGGGAACAGGCTCCATATGCGGGCCAAGGGCAAGATCTGCAAGGGGGCCAAGGAGATGACCAGCAGCGACCTGCTCTCCAACCGCAAGCAAAAACAGATGGGATGGAGTAGGCGCGTCCAGCGGTCTGCATCACACGCCTCCCCCCTCCCCTACACCTGCTGCTGGAGGGCTGGCCCAGTATTTGCAGTGGGCTACGGAGCCCCAAAGTGCACTGGTTGAGGGGCCGGCAGGCTGTGGCTGCTGATGGATACCGTTGGCCCCCATGCGCTCGCTGGCCTCTGTGTGCGGGGGCCGATGGTGTTAGGCAGCAGCCGCCCCGGCCCCTGCCTCACCTTCCCTTGCCCCGAGGCAATAGCACCCCAGCCCTGCCCCCTGCCTCACCTCACCCCACAGGATGAGCCTCCTGCCCACTGCCCCATCCGCCAGAAACCCCCTGGATCTCCCCCAACCCTGCCCAGTCCCCACAAGCGTCCCTCCCCATGAGCAACATCGAGGTGGCCACACCCACCCCGGCCACACCCACCCAGTCTGCCGTGGCCACTGCAGCCACGCCCACTCAGTGGGCCATGCCCACCCGGCTCCTGGTGATAAGTGGGTTTTGGGTTGCAGTTTGGGCATTCGGTCTCTAAAAGGTTCGCCATCACTGCTCTAAGTTCTAACTCTGTTTTAGACAGAAACCAGCTGGGTGATTTGGTCAAGTCAACTCTCTTTTTCCTCCCAAGGAAGAAGACGATGAAAAATCTTTTCCAAAAATGTTGCTGAGAAAACTGCTTAAGAGTCAAGACTGACTTAAAGGTGTATGCACATATGCAAATTGCACACACACTCACAAAAATGGACACCTTTCTCTTATTGCCTCATATAAGCCTTCTCCCCAAATCTGGTGGGCGAAAGACTTTCAGGACACCTGGTACAGATTTAGAATTGGGTGATAAGCAGAAGCTGATTTATGAGCCATAAATTTGTGGTAGCTAGAAATTTAAATAGATTAAATAGCTTTAAATAGCTTTGACATATGGGGATAAAGTTGGTTAGTTCTGGCTGGTATAGGTAGTCCTTGACTTACTATTACAATTAAGCCCAAATTTCCATTGCTAAGCAAGACAGTTATTAAGTGTTAAGTTACAATGGATATTCTGGTTCCAAATGTGGCCATAAGTCAAGGACTACCTGGATGACTGATATTTTATATGACAGTTAGACAATGGTTTTGTATAACATTGGCCTTTGTACCTTAAGATTATAGGCTTTGTTTGATGGTAATAATAAAAGCATTTTTTGTTGCTTCTGGAGTCACTTATGGGCATTGTTTTTGTTTCCTCCGTGGTATCATTTGCACTAATGAAATAGGTTATAAATCTGAAGGAGGCAATTTATTTCCAAAATATATTAGTGTAATAATAGTCTGGAGTGTATAATGAATTAAAAATGCCAGTATGTAATTTTTATTCTGGTAGGATCTCACGTACTGGTATTTGTAAGACACTTTTTTGAAATTGTGAGGCTGAATGACAGCCATAGTGACATAAAGAATGCTGTTAGTACAATGGCATTAAACACTTATTTTGGATATTAGCTGTGTTAAAGTGGCTTATAACTGGCTGGTTATAGTTGTGCAGAACTGCCTACTGCATTTTTTATTCAGGGATATCTTTTGTGCTATTATTCTCTTGCATTTTGTTAACATTTTTAATATTTTTAATAAGTAAGACGACATGCTGAAATGACCACATTATCTGAAAGCAGATTTGTCTTAATAGGAACTTACAGTTTATTTTAAGATAACCATTCCAAATTTTGGAGTTCCAGTAGTGCCTATATTACAGCACACTAAAATAAAACAAACCTGAAGAAAAGTTGAAAGCTGTTGGAAAGATAAGAATAAAGAATAATGACATTCAATAGAGTTCAGTAGTTATTTTGATTTTCCACTTCGTGCACTTTTCTTGTTAAAAGAGTCTTCAGTATAAATAAATGGCTTAAAGTAGCTCCAGTTGTTTTTGAAACTGAGTAAGGTCATTGGGACCTGGTTGTGCCAGGACGCCTTAAGATACTGAATCGCTTAGGGTCACCCTAATGCAGTTTGTTATTTACCTGTACTAGAGAGTGTTTCTCATGCAGTAGCATTAATGATAATTAATCATTTTAAATTATTAAATATTGTATTGCTTTAAGTCCTGTTACAACTTGGGCATGTAAGTAGAAAAAGTCAGTTGCAACTGAAATGGTTTATAAGTTTGAGTAAAAAAATAAAACCTTTTTTGTTCTTATTCCTTCTACATGCATATTTTTGCTTTTCCTATTTGCAGATGAAGGCTGCTGATTGAGTATATTTGTTTAAGAGGTCTTCTAGTCCAACCCCCTGCTCAGGCAGGAAACCCCATACCATTTCAGACAAATGGTTGTCCAGTCTCTTCTTAAAAACTTCCAGTGTTGGAGCATTCACAGCTTCTGGAGGCAGGTTGTTCCACTGGTTAATTGTTCTAACTGTCAGGAAATTTCTCCTTAGTTCTAGGTTGCTTCTTTGATTAGTCTCCATCCATTGCTTCTTGTCCTGTCTTCAGGTGCTTTGCAGAATAGCTAAGGCAGCTTCCCCAAATGGCTCCATTCATAAGTAAAGGAATCTACAGGCAAAATCCATTCAGGAGAAAAATACTTCAAAATCCCTTGCAGCAAAACTTACAGCTAACAATAGCAGAGCAATAGAAGCTAACACAAGACATCAGCCATCAGCCAAATAGAAATTGCCAAACACTCCTTAAGAACACAAAGCCCACATTGCACAAATCCCAGAACTTCAAAGTCACAAAAGCACATAAGAATCCTTCCACTCTCCATCTCCCTCCCTCCCTCCCTTCCTCACCTCCAGCCATTGCTGCCTTTTTTCATTCCTCTTGGAGGGCAACCCCTCCCCTACCCTCCTTCAACTTCTTTCCCTTCGGTGCAGCTAGAGCTGACTCTGCCTCCTCCCAAGGCTGCTGCTTTTTTCTCTCTCCTTCTCCCGCCCAAACTGCTTCCTTTTATAGCCTCTCCTATTTCCGCCCCCTCCTCCTCCTTTCTCATGGGGGAGGGTGAGCCCGAAGTGAGCCTGGGGCCTTTGTCTCTCCCCAGCCGCTGCAGCTCCAGAGGACTCTCACTGTAAGTCCTTGCCTGTGCTGGCTCTTTCCCTCCCCCACTACACTTGGCTAGGCAGGGCTGCGTACCACCTGCCACTCGTTAATGTACCACAAGTGGTACGCGTACCACAGGTTGAAAAGCCCTGCAATAGACGCAGGGGTTGGGGAGGAAACGGGGGACTAGTGAAGCACAAGCACAGAGAGGCAGGGGCAGTTGCATGGGTGGAGTGTTTATATAGTACTGAAATTCTAAAAGTTTGCACCTTGATTTCTTAATTTTCTATCTTTGTTCTGGCATACCTATTGAAACAATTGCTAATATTTATATCAAATTTATTTATTATTTAGGGGAAAGATATGAGGATGTATGAGTAAGAAGTATTCAGAATTGGGAAGAAGTGAGATTAGAGATTTGAAATTTTCATCTCACTATTACTTATCTAAATGATTTTGTTTTAAAGAATTTATTGAGTAAAGTCTGAATTGTAATCTCAGTGATGGATCTATAAAGTGTTTTAATAAAACCCTTTTGGTCCAGGCAGAGCAAGGTTTCAAGTCATAAACATTCTACCTATGAATAATAGTCTACTTTCCATATCTATTAAAACAAGTGTTTGATTTTCTTTTACCTCTACTATATGATGATGCTGAGAAAAGAACAAATGCTTTCACATATTCTTTACAAATCCTTGTGGATTCCACTTGACATCTTGTTCTGTGTCTCTCTTTCTCCCAATGTAGAATAATTATTTTATATTCAATAAGAGCAAATTCTAATTAGACTAGAAAGGGTTTTATCAAATTCACAGATTGATATATTGTATAGCAACTAATTCTAGTTATAGTGCTCTAATACTTTGTCATAGTTTGGATGTTTTGTGCCCTAAAATCCTTAAAATACTGCTTTTCTTCTTCGTTTGTTTAATCAGTGAAATCTAATATAAAGTGATATAAAGGTCATGCTCAATAAAACATGTTTCCTTTACAGTTGCCAGATAGAATAAATCCTTAGTGTTTACAGAGTATTAGTGTTGAATTCAGAAACTCCTGATTGCTATTATTTTTACTCAAGCACTTCAGCAAATGAAATTTGCGATTATACAGTGCATTATTTTAATGGACAGCCATCGTTCTATTAGCTGAGGCTAAAAATAGTTATTAGCCATATTACTCTTATGTTGTCAAAAATATTGCTTTGCAAGCATTAAGCTAAATGGAGTTTCAAACAGTCATGAATTGAATATTGCTGTGGCTGAATACTAAATGAAGATATTTCCTTCATATTGGCAGAACTCTGATTCTCTTAATAGTTATTGTTAGTTCTAAAATAAATGCTACTTGTAGATGGTCTCCTGGATGTATACTTATAAAGGGTTATAAGAAATCTCTCAAAAGGTTTGGTAGATATAAAGGAAATTTTGAACAAATACTATGTACTATTTTTCAAAATTACCAGTAATTTTCTTTAAGCAAGGAGGAGGATTTGTCTAATTGTAGAATGAATTTGTGTGGTTTAATACAAAATACTCACTTGCTTAAGAGCAAATTCTTGTCTCTTTTCTGGGGAGGTGCTTCCAAAGGATTTTTATTTTTTAAGAATGTCTGTTGAGTACCCAGAATCCTTCTTAAAAACAACAATAATTTTAGAATTGAAACATTGCTTTGTAATATGCTGGCTTCCCCTTTAATTTTCTGAAATTAAAAAATAAAATTGAACCTGACTTATGCCAAGAGATGTTATAGTGGGCGTATTGATTTTTATAGCTCTCAAATTGTTTATCTCTGCTACACAAAGTAGATGCTCCCAAAAATTAACATAAACTTGTAACATATTATATTATCTATTATCCATTTGTTGGTATTCTTGACTATCCACAATATTTTAAGGAATCTTCCCTAACACCAATGTTCAAGAGCATAAATATTCTTTCTATTTTGGATCATTAAAGCTGAACTTTAAAAATTCTGTAGAATGTTACAAGGAAAACGACTGCCTGCATGAACCAGATCTGTGTAGGTGTAGATGCATCACAATATTTGAATATTTTTCCAAGACTTCTATTGTTCTACCAAGTGTTCAGCTATGGTATATTTTTTGACTGGTGCTACCTTTACTGTTGATAGTCAATCATAAAAGTCAGAAACTATCAAGTTCTTCATACTGATTTTTAAGATTGGTTACTATACCTGTTGTATCAGTTTGGTATTCTTTGTATTGAACATTAGTTCTTTTTTTTTTTTTTAGTATCGTCCCTGACTTTCATAATTAGAACTTCCAGTTGATTTAAATTTTCAGGTATTGGCCTACTCTATCAGCACAGCGCAAGTTATTGCTGTTTTTAAATCATGCTCATTTATTTCCAATTGCACTCTGCAAAATATATTAAGCATTTAGATTGAATAAATAAAGAATGTACAGCCTTTTCTTACTTCTTCGTTTAGTTGGAGTCTATCTGTTTTGTCATATTCTGCCCTGACTCTAGTTTTCCATCCTTTATATAGGCTTCCCATGAGGACAACGAGATATTCTGGGATTCTCATTTTCCTAAGGAAATTCCACAGATTGACATGGTTACCTTTCTATAATTCATGAATCCCATATTGTCTTCATTATGGTATTATTCCTCAGTTATTCAGCACGCATCGGCAATAATGTCCCTTATTCTTCAAACTTTTCTAAAATCAGCTTAAACATCTGGCAACTCCATTTCTATGTTGGGTTCTGATCTGTGTCGATTAATCTTAAACATTATTTTGCTGACATGTGAAAGTAAGAGTACTGTACAATAATTGACACACACTATTAAGTCTCCTTTCTTTGGCTTTGGTACATAAGCGACCCCTTCCAATTTGTGGGCCACTATGTCATTCTCCAGATTTGCTGGTATAGTTTGGTTAGAACCTTTACTGATTTTTTTTATATAGCTTACCATATTTCTACAGATTTTTCTGCAGGTCAATTCCTATAGCATTTCAATTTGATAATGATGTGATCAAATGTCATCTTCTAGTACCAGAGGTTCTTGTAAGTAAGAACTATCTTCTAAGGTATCTTGTATATTTTTTATTTAAAACATTTATTTAGTCAATCATGGGAGCCTGCCAAAGTTCAGCGGGAAGGATTTACCATATGGCAGAGGGATGCCATGGAAAAGGCACATTTCCTAGATTCCACAAGATGGCAGTGTTTAAGGGAAGGGACTGGAGGATGCTTACTGTATCTGATCTGGTAGAATGGGTAGATGTCCTTAGGGAGGGGCGATCCCACAGATAACTTAGCCCAGTGCCATATGGCATAGAGGACTTTAAAGGTAATAGTCAGCATCTTGATTTTTATCAGAAAAGAAATAGGAAACCAGTGCAGCTTACACTACAGAGGTGTAAACCATTACTATGCACAGTGCTGCATTCTGGACCAGTAGCAGCTTCTGGGTGGTCTTCAAGAGCACCTATGTAGAGCGTGTTGCAGCAATCCAAATGGGAAATAATCAAGGCATGACTGACCATAAGCGATAGTAAGGATATCAGTTCCTTTCAATTCATGGTTGGATTTTCTGAATTCAGACATCATTTGAAAGGCTCTCCTTGTTTGTTTCCATATGTTTCCACTTTGGTATCTTTGCAGGTATAGTAATACTGTTTCTTGTATGAAATTCTTTGTTAAATTCTTTCCTGAGATCTTTGTCTTTCTTGGCTTTGTCTTTTCTTCTTGGCAATTTCTAGTGACTTCCAGTTTGTTTGTTTCTCTTACTGGATCTTTGGTAGGGATATGGTGGGATGTTCCTTTTCTGCTCATCTACCATACTGAGACAGTATAGCAGGACTTGAACAAGGACTGTATATTTTATTACTGATGTATAAAGTTATAATTTATTAACTCTACTTCAGAACACATAAAATATCCTTCAAAGTATATCTCTGTATTAAGATTTAATATGCCACTGTGAAACAACTGTAAATCTTTAACCTTTAATGGGAAGAGATATAAAGAAAAATTAAAACATTTGTCAAACTTTTCCTGTGAAATTCCACTAGTCCACCTGGAAATAATTTGGAATTACACAGATATAGATTTAGTTATAATTGGTGTCAAGTACTTTGTGATATAATTTAGAGAAATCTTTTTCTTTAAAACTATACGTTTATCATATGCCCTCAAAAGCATATCATTCAAAGATACAGTACACGAAATAATGCTCTATTATATGTTAATATAATTTGTGATGTCGTGATAGATTTCTGTCACTCGAAAGAAAACTGAAAAGGATGTATGTATATCAAGTAGTATAAAAGTCATATTTAACATCTGGTGGATTTCTACTCAAAGTAAGGCAATAACGGAAAAGGGTAGGCTGTATTGGTTGATATCTGAAACTGAATTCCAACAGCAAATAAGAAACCTGGTCCAAATTTATGTTTAGCAGAGGATCAGATTTTTATATATCCTTTTAAAATATACATTCATTTTAATGTATAGTCTAGCAAAACAAGTAAACTCAGGCCCTTTCACAGATTCTTGAGCCATTTCTATCTTATGCTAATACATGGAAATTGCAGCTCCTCCCTGATGGTTTTCAGGAAAGTCAAAAAAATGAAAGTGTGCTTTAGAACATTGCATTTATAATCACAATTAAAATTTATAATGTGGTTGGGTTCGGCTCACAGAGGAATTGCTTGCTATATGATTATTTTTTTAATGACATGGCTTAAACTGATATTTTGGTTAGGGATATATAGTAAACCTCTTGTAATCCATGAGGAATCAGAGGTGTATAAGTTAAATAAATGAAGAGCTTCCCTTTGGGGAAAAATAAAATGACAGAAAATGGAAAACTGATTTATAGCTCTCTGATTTACCTTCTGTGATAATTTGTATCACATAAAAATAATGTTTTTAAAAATAATGACAGCATTATTTTGCCATTCCTTCTCATTTGGTATTTCAGCCACTTTTGCAAATGTTGCTTGCCAGCATTTCTGCCCATCCCGTTTTTATTTCAAATAATCATACCTCACCCCGAGTTTTGCTGGTGATAGCAAGGATCCTATGCGATAAGGAGTTTCAATTTTCACCACCAGAGGCCATGAGGGAAGTCACCCATTGCTAATTCTTTGCCAGCCTAATATATGCAGAATCATTATGAAGTAAGTAGCCTTATTACTGGCAAGGGTTCAAAATCTCTGTGTTTAATATACTTTTGTACTTGGAATAGGTTCAATTAACATTAAATTTACCTTCATTATGACTTAGTGCAAGGGGTATTGGCTTTCTTCAGACTAGGGATACTGTTTGTCAATGGCATGTTTATTCATTTCAAAAAGGCTGGGTGAAATTGTATTTGCTTTCTATTCATATTTCATTAAAATTATAATTCATGTGATCACATTTTTTTATCAAATATTAATAACTTCCTCCTTCTTCTACATTGACAGTTACAACTTGTTGAAAAATTCTGCAGATGCCTGGGAGTTGCATCTAAAGCTTTTGGAGATTACTGTACATTTGTCTTTGAGGAGTCAGATTGTGCACTTTTGGATTAGTATGTTTCTTCTTTGCCTTTGCTGTCATGAAAGTTCCTATAGGAACTTGCTTCAACCCAACAGATTGATATGAGAGAATCATAAAAGCCAGATTATATTTAAGGAAAGATGAATATTTGTGCATCTAGTATGTATAGATAAATACATATTAATAGACATTGGGAGAAGGAAAAATTTCTTCACCTCCCAAGACCTTGTACAATACATTTTTGATGAAAGTATTAGTTCGACTATACTAAACATTTAAGAAAACTGTTCCTAAGGTATGCGCCTGGATCATGATGCTTGAAAAATGACAAATGAAAAAACAATTTTCAATTACTTTTTGCACGTAATATTTATTCTACAAGCCTTTCTACTTTTAATTCTGAACTATGTTAAGTCCTACATATAGAAGTATCTTAAGGGACGTTCATATGGATTTTCAGCTCCTAAGAAGCCTAGCTAAAATACTCAGCTTAGTTTGGCTACTAATTGGATCAATTATGAATCATATATTACATCCCTGTCCCCACTCTTACACAAGTACTTCAGCCCTTCTAGCAGAAACACAAAGCAGACTATAATTGGAGCAAGTGACAGTAATCGCTTTAATTTGCATGTGCACAAGAAATCTAAATTCTGATAACTGGCTGATGCTTGTTGGTAATTATATTTTAGATAGCAATCACCAGATTAGATTTTCATACAAAACAAGACTTGCTGTTTCTATAATGTTTGCTTTGTATTAGAAAACTGGAAATTATCTTTATATTTTATAATAGGATAGTTGAATGTAGAACATGGAGATTTGTTTCTGTTCTGTTCTATTCTGTTCTATTCTCAGATTTATAATGTCCAAGTCCAGTGGCCTTATGCATTATTTAAATGTTTTTAATGATTTTTTTTAATGAAGATACTTGTAATTGTGTTATAAAAATTTAAAGAGATAGAATAGAAGGGATAGAATTGCTTTGATAAGTACTTGTTTTAAGAAATCTTACTTAAGCAGTTTTGCACATGTATTTTTCTAGAGTAATAATAGAAGACAAAGGTGCTTCGATCACTGGGTTTAATTATTGCATTGCATTGTTAGCCATGGCTTACACATCACAATGACTGTTCATACAACAGACTAATTCAAAACCAAATTATGGTTTAATGTAATTTGTGAACCCATGTGTTTTCCAAACTGGCATATAAAAATTTATTGATTGAACCTGAGGGTAACAATTTTTTGCTTTCCTGCATAGCATCAATGGCTTTGTCAAAGGGTATGTGTCATTACAGTATTATGAAGTATATGCCAAATTGTGCATTGTGTAAACAAGGCAGTGCCATAATACTGTTGTATTCTTCATTATAATGAGTATTGCACTTACTGTAATTGTTCTTTTAGTAGATGTAATGTATTATTTTACCAAAGTCTGCAGTCAATTCAGTCAAACCCTCACCAATTTTAAGACTATTAAATCATACTGCGGCAAAACAGTAGATGGTTTCATGAGATATATTGCAATTATATTAACATAACTTTCTCCTATTTTTAAGCAAAGCAACTGTTCTCATCAACTTCATTTTATGCTACAATACCTATCATTTTACCAGTCCTTGGTAAGTGCAGATATTTACCACCACCACACTTCAGTGTGAGAAAAACATAGATTGAATTTTAAAAATACTTCTTTATACCATTCTTACCAGTTACTAGTGATAATGAAATTTTCCAGGCGGCAGTAGTTTTTTTAGGAATTTTCCTCAGTCTGGGACAAGGGAGTAAAGCCTTTCCCCAGCTAAGATATTTGAGTGGTGTATCTTGAAAGTAGGGTGGAATGGGAAAAAAATATTTTATTAAATTTAATTTTTGTAACTCATTTAACTTCTAGGGATTTGTTTTGAACAGTTAGCTAAAAGGGAATAGCAAAATTTCTTCAGAAATGGGTTATGTAACTAATATCATCTGAAAAGATTGTCCTATATCATATCCTCCATTCTTCTTGTAAAGTAAAGAAGGAATAAGCTATTTAAGACTTATGTGGGTGAGTAGGGGCGGCCTATATAATGTGCAGATATTTATAATTGACATTTGATATTTTAAAATATTATTTATGAAGTGGAAGAAGAGTTAGAATATTTTAATACTGTGGTTTTGGTAGAGGGTTTTGTTCAGAAATTTTGTTTCAGAAATTACAAACTCAAGTTTCTGCAATCTTTGATTAAAAATTGAGAAGCATATTATGAAAGAGACTTTTACCTAATGAGATGCTACTCACTTGGCTAGACAATTTACAGGCAACTGAAGTCTGACAGGCAACTGAAGGCTAGACAATTTACAGGCAACTGAAGTCTGTCAAGTATATGGTTGCATAAAACTCGAACTACAGTGGCTGCGTAATTGATTTGTCCATATGTACAGCCATATAAATACTCTTAAGACTGTTTCAGATAGTCTTTACTTAACTACGTAGTTGGGACTAGGATTTTCATTACTAAGCAATGCAGTCATAAGTGTGATGTCACATGACCACATCACTTAGCAGCAGTTAAGCAAGAGCCTCATGTGACCATAACTTGTGACTTCCTGCCACCTTCCAGAAAGCAAGGTTATTGAGGACTTCCAGTAGGGGAAAATGACAGGCTGAACATCTCCGTAAGTGTGAAGCGTCAAGGCTGGAATTCCGATTGGGTGAGGTGCTGGTCTTGCAGGGCTTCTCTGGAGAAAATGAAGAAATCACTCACATGTGCTCTGGATTAGCCACTGCTCACAAGAAAGCCAGAAGGTCTGAAAGAAAAGAAAATATTTCATTATTTGAAGAAATTAAAGCTGTATGTAAGAGCCACAGTGACTCACTTAACCCATGAAGCTAGAGGTTCTTGCTTAATGACAACAATGGGGACTGCTGATGATGGGGCAATAAACAAGTCTTGTAAGGGGCAGTTAAAGAAACGATATATTTAGCATATAGAGGAAAGGACTGTGAGAATATAGAATAGGAGACTTTCTATACCTATACCAAGACCAATAGCACTGAGTTCAATCTCGGGGGAATCAGATTCTGGTTTAGATATTTGAAGGAATTGTCTGATGTTAGAGCTGTCAATTGTGGAATGGGCTGTCTTGTGAATTAGTATGATTTTTCCAATAGAAGTCCTTAGACATGTTGGACAGCTGTTAGTCTGAAGTGCACTTTTCTGTCTGTAAATTTTGTTGGAATCCCACATGTATTTTGCTAGGGCTAGGCCATTTAATTGAGTAATCCATAGATTAAGGTAGACCTTTCTACTTTTTCTATGCAAGACACAATTTTGTAACCATTGTTATTCTTTTTCTTCAATTTATTTTTGCAAAACTGATGTGGCTTTGGCAAAACTATAATTCATCACCATCAACCTTATTGACTAAAGATGAAGAAAATTGAAATCTAAAATGTCTGAAGAGCTGCCTACCCTTATCCTGAGGCTTTAACCTCCACTTATAGGGAAGATGCACTATTTGCTTGACTGTTGGGAGTTTACTGACCTCTAGAACATCAATTTTGATAGAAAATAACCATAATTTTATAGTGATTCAAATGTTGCCAAATGTGTTTGTCAGCATTTCACTCTGAATAATTTTTTTCACTGAGCTCTTCATCAACTGAAAAAGCTCTTTTCTGAATATTTACTTGCTGTATCATTTTGCCTTAGTGTGTTTCACTTAACTTTTTTTCTTGGCTTTTGGGTCTGCGTTTTTTTTTTTTAATTTTGAAAATGTATTAATAGTATTATTAATTTTAATATGAACAAAGCTTAGAGCCATCTGTTCCTCTGGTGACAGCTGATATATTAACCTTATGAATTAAATTGCTTGTTTTTCATTACTGTGCTTATGCTAGAGGGCTGAATTAGATTTTCAGTCCTTAGTAAACTAGCAGCAGAAGTTAATTGTGTTGCATGAATATTTTTAATGGCACAATTCAGTTTACCATTTTACCATTTTAATAAATGAGTATCCTAAGAAATGTTATTGTCACATTGATAGATACCGAGAAGCATGTTGAAGCTGCTAGAAATGAATTCTGTGATTGTGTGAAACATTTGCGCCGTTTTGCTTGTCCTCATGCAAAACTCAGGGTGCTTTCTAAAGCTGCATTCAGGAAACAGCTACGTGGAAGAAAAATGTAGCCTAAATTGCTACTATTTCTAAATGAAAAATGCTGGTTATATCCAAATTAATAAATGAAAGGTCATGGGCAGAAAGCTTTCCCCTCCTTCTCTTTTGTTTTTTATTCCATTCATGTGTTTTACATAATAACCAGTCCATGCAACCCATGTAAGTTTTTCCTTTAGTAGCCAATATTATTTGAGCTGTGATTTACTGGAAAAAGAAATACTGCGCAGTTTTATACTCCCAGATGGCTTAAATTTTATTGTTATTGCTAAAGAATGTAATTCAATTCATAGCTCTGTGGCGCTCCTACAGTGGTATTTCTACTTCACATCTTTCTTAAGATTTTGAAAGTTTACCTTCGTCTTTTTCTTTCAGCCTGGCTTGCACAGAAGATTCGGTTCTGTTACATCCACTCTTATAATTTCATACGTGCACAAGCATTTGATTAGATTCACTGCACTGGAAAGCATAAAACTGGGAAGAAAATTCTTCAATAAAAATTCAGTAATGCATTCCGTCTTGAAATATATCTGCATTTCATTTATGTTAAGGAAAAGATATTTTTCAAGAAAGGCCGGATCAGTTGCCAGAGAATCGTCTCAAAATGTAATGATAGATTCGGTCCAGCTACCTAGAAAGAGAAAATATGCGACTTGAATATGAAGAGCGACAGATACTTAGGAAGGATGATAATATAGCTTGATCCTATAAAATAATTTTTATTCTCTTTTTCTTCTCTTTTCTTTTTTAATTGCTTGTTAAATATCACATTTTTATAAATGATATAACATCTGTTCCAATCTCACTCATTTCTTTTCACATGTTCTCCACCCGAAGCAGACTGACTGCATGGTCAGTATTGGGCCTATATTACCTAAGACAGGGGTAGGCAACCCAAAACACTCAAAGAGCCACTTGGACCCGTTTCCCACCGGAAAAAAAACACTGGGAGCCATATATATATAGGACCCAGAGGGATAGATAATGGAAGGCAAGTACAGCGGATGGTTCAAAGGGATAAGAAGGGGGGGAAGGGGAGGCAGTTGGCAAACGCACCAATGGTAACAACATTAGGAAGGACAGGATCGGCAAGGATGAGAGGGGGTGAATTCAGGAGTGAGCCGGCAGACAGCCCAGCTGATCGTAGGCAGACGAGGCAGAGGGACGGGATACGGCTGTGCGCACGCACATCCAAGCATGGAAGGAAATCGGAGGAAATAGGGCTAATAGGGATAGACAGTGGAGACAAACGGGATGGAAAGGAGGGGAGCAGCAATGGAAAGGCATCTAAGACACCGGATCTGGATGTAAGGCCCAGAATGAGCACGGGGGAGCGGCTGGAAAGCATGCCAACGGCAACAGCGCTGGGAAGGAGGGGATTGACAAGGATGGGAGGGAGGGAGGTTGGAGAACTGGAGTGCAAAAAATAGGAGGCGGGACAATTAAGGCAATTACGGTCAGCCAGGACGGATGGCCCTATCACACGGTCAATGAGTAAGCAATTAGGCTAGCAAGGTTTATAAAAAGTAATCTCCACCCCAAAACTTCACTCTGAGGACGCTGGCAGGGGACCAGCGAAAGCTAAGTTGTTTTAATATTGTAAATAGTTGTTTTTATTGTTTTAAACTTTTAAACTTTTTAACAATAAACAGTGATATAAATATATATAACCCGTGAAAACCTCAGAAAACATATACATATACATATACATATACATATACATATATATATATATATATATATATATATATATATATATATATATATATATAAAGGTAAAAAAGGATATATGCAGTGTTATCTTCATTTTAAATGTCAAAAGGGTCTCTCTCTCTCTCTCTCCCTCTTTCTGCCCTTGGTCTGCCAGTCCTCTTCCCCCACTCAGTGTGTTTGTGTGTGTGAGAGAGAGAGGCACTTGCGCTTCCTCTCTCTCTCTTTCCTCTTTCTCTCACTCTTTCCTCTCCCTCTGTCTCTTTCCTCTCTTTCTTTCCTCTCCCTTTCTCTTTCTCTCTTTCCTCTTTCTCTTTCTTTCCTCTCCCTTTCTCTTTCTCTCTTTCCTCCCTCTCCTTCTCTCTTTCTCTTTCCTCTCCCTCTTTCTCTCTCAAGGCAGACGGCGCAGAAGGGGAGGGGAGGGGGGCAGGAGGCAGCAGAAGGCACTGAAAGGCACCCGGGGCACCACGGACAAGCCCGGGGAGATGCGTGACCGGCTCGGCTGCCCAGGGAGCAGCCCGAAGCAATGCCACCGCCGCTGTTGGGACTGCCGCCCGGCCTGGGGAGATGCATGGCTGGCTCGGCAGCCCGGGGAGCAGCCCAGGGAGCGATGCCCCCGCCGCCCCAGCTGGGACTAGTGCCTGGCCCGGGAAGACGCATGGCCGGCTTGGCCCGGGGACGGCCCAGGAAGCGATGCCCCCACCGCCGGGACTGCCGCCTGGCCCGGGGAGACGCATGGCCGGCTCGGCGGCCCGGGGAGACGCATGGCCTGCAAGGGGGCAAGTCCGCATGAGAGAGAGAGAGAGAGACAGGGGAAGCGCAAGTGCCTCTCTCTGTCTCTGTCTCTCTGCAAATGGCAGAGGAGGCTCCGGAGCCGCAGGAGATGGCTCAAAGAGCCGCATGCCGCTCCGGAGCCGCGGGTTGCCGACCCGTGACCTAAGAGATAGAAGTCATCCTCTAAGTGTTTTGTCAACCTCACCAATTTTAAGATGTGTGGATTTCAACACCCAGTATTTCCCCACCCAACATTCTGGTTCTAGATTCTAGATTCTGTCACATTTTGGCATAAATATTTTATTTAAACACTATACAGTAAAATAAAATACACTCATATGAAGAATTAAAAATAATTATATAACATAATTCCCAAAAAACAATATACTTCAATTTAGATCAGCAAAAAATAAAAAACCATGATCCAGAAAATGATGAGTAGACAGGAATATATAGTGAAGAAATAGAAGCAGAATCTCCCATCTTCCTATATTAAACCAGTGGCCATTTAATTGTTCTTAAATTATCTTAATTTCTTGCTTACATATTTTAAGACCAAGTGATATTAGGAATGGGATAGAGTGGCCAGAGGAATAAATATTTTCCCCCAGGAGGAAATAAACTACTTAGCAAAAATTAACTGAATAAAAACCTCACCCCAAAAGTGACTTTTAGCTACTATTTAATATGGCAGATTTTCAAACAAGCTGCTAAAAACAATTCAGGACAGAATTGAGCACTTGCTGTCAAAGTCTAGTAAATTTTGATTGGATAGTTTCAAAGTTAAGTGTACTATACCAGAGTAAGAACAAAACTTAGTGCTGAACAGCAAAAGACTTAGGAGTTTTTAATAATTGAACAGAGGCAGAAACCAAAGAGATCCCTTTGCAGCTACCGAGTTAATGTGTTGGCAGTTTTTGGAGTCCATATTATAACTTTGCAGAGAGAGTTGGAGAAAAATAATCTGGGATTCAGGTTTGAATGTTGTTAGGCATCCTTGATGTCTCCTTTTTTCTTTTTCCCATAATCACTTTCTTTGTTTGTACAATGTGAAAGAAACTAAAAGCCCACCTCTTTTGTTAAGAGTATTTGTTGCTTTGTCTAATCAAAGAAAATATGGTGTAACTGATATCATGGATTATCCAGTAGATGGAAAAATCTGTGCTAAACTCATCTTCCTTATGATACTGTGATTGAGTCATAAAGGCATAGCTTAGTTTTGACCAATTGTGTCACTGTATAAAAAATAATTTTATAGGAAAGCTTTCTATGGAAAACAACATTTGAATACCCTTATTTTTGGATTTGGATTTCTCAGCATGATATGCTTTAGGAAGCACAGTTACGCCCTCACAAAAGTTAAATTTGTTCCTAGGCCTTTCCCATATGCAGGGTACAGACATGCCATGGCAACATTTTTTTTGCCATGTTTCCTGTAGTTGCCTTCATTTCATCTCCAGCCATTAATTGAGGGAGCTTATGTTATCCTTAGCCATTCTGTGCCTACAGTAATCTTTTCTCCAAGGGTACTGAATGCTTCTCCATCCATTATATAGGACGCAGTCAAAGTGGATGGAAACAGAGCATCGTTTATTGACTGTTCTGGATTGATGTTGACACTCTCCCCCTTCTCTCCAAGCATTCTGCTACCTTTCTGCTATTCCCTAAAATGCTGTGCTGCTGTTCTTTGGGAATTAGCTAATGGCCGGCATAAATTTGATTGATCCAGCAAGTCTTACTTGCTTTTTAAAAAATTTCTGAGCAACTGGATAATTGTCAGTATTCATATGTAAAACTGTATCATACCACAGTTCATAAAACTAACATTTAATATAGTATTAACTTTGTGAACAGTGGTATGACACATTAAAACTTATTATCGTTTTTAATATATGCACTCATATGTTTTATGACAAAAGAAATTCTATTTATGCCATCTATGTCATTGTATTTTCATTTATCAACTACATTTGGATTATAATGTTCTCTTTCTGTCAATTGCGACTGTCTAGCCAATGGGCTATTTTCATTTAACTAGGATACAGGTAGTCCTTGACTTACAACCACAATTGGATCCAAAATTTATGTTGCTAAGTGAGACATTTTAAGTAAGTTTTGCGCCGTTTTATGACTTTTCTTGCCACAGTTGTTAAGTTGTTAAGTTGTTAACTTAGAACCCAGTTGTTAAGTGAATCTGGCTTCCCCATTGACTTTGTTTGTGAGAAGATTGCAAACGGTGATCCTATGACCCTGGGACACAGCAACCGTCATAAATATGAACCATTTGCCAAACATCTGAATTTTGTTCACGTGAGCATAGGAATCCATGCAATAGTCGCAAGTGTGAAAAATGGTCATAAGTCATTATTTTCAGTGCCGTTATAACTTTGAACGGTCACTAAATGAACTGTTGTAAGCCGAGGACTACCTGTATTGCTCAGTAATGGCTTGTCTTGTTTTTAAAGTTCACTAAGCTCATAGCAAATCTGTCCTCTTGAGATTATACATTCATACGTTTATCTTATGATCTTACTACAACATTTTTCAGTTGAATTAAGAAGAGATCGGACAGCCATTTGTCCGCAATGGCATAGGGTCTCCTGCTTTAGCAGGGGGTTGGACCAGAAGACCTCCAAGGTCCCTTCCAACTCTGTTATTCTGTATTCTATTCTGTAATCTTCTGTTAGGGATTTAGTAATAGCTGTTGCACAGGTATATAAAGAAATGGAAACAACATTTAGGAAGCTAAAACCTGTAAATCAAGATTAGTTGTAAAAGGAAATATCACTAAGCAAAACATTACTTAGCTAAAGAACAAATGGAAATTAAAGCAGCAATAATGTGAAATTCCCGTCAAATGCGGTGTTTTTTCAAAGCAAGGAAAATCTCAGGTAAAAGAATATGCCTGCTTTTAAAGCATTTAGTTCTAGTTCTGTCATATTTTGGCATAAAGTAGAAACATCTTTCTATGTATCTAAAAAATAGGAAATATTCATATAGATGAATTTACATTCATCTATCGGGTGTGCTGATTTTTTTGCATTGCCTTTGTTTAATTACAAACTCTGTTCTGTAAGCACAACATTTTTATGTCAAAAATTATTAGAGCTGATAAAGAGTCACTCACAAAGGCTTGCATGCATATAGTGTTATCAGTGGTTTAGGCATCTGGGATAGTGGATTCCCATTCTCTGCTCGCATACATTAAAAAGTTTGTTACTTTATTTTTGCTTGGCAAACAGCGGTGTTACTATACATATATTATATAATTCCATGCCATATGTGCATCATCTGTTCCTTTGGGCTCTGTCAGTCTTTATTATGTATGTGTTGTTTTTTGGTTTGTTTCATATACACAGAATAGTCTGTTATGTTGGAAGTTGGGTGGAGTAAAGTTGAATTTCCTAAAAGGAAGTGGCCAGATAAGTCCAGATTTTTATTGTGAATATTTTTTTCTAAATGTGACTATGAAAACAGAACATTATCTGGCTTCACTTTGCTAGTGTGACATTAAGAAAAGAAGTAAACTGGCAAAGAGCTAGGTGGAAAATTGCATTTTACAAGATAGAACAAATATGTTGATAAACACTTCAAAGTGGTATAAAAACACATTTTCATGGTTGTCTTTTGAGGAGCTAAATGTTACCAGCTCATGGATAATTACCATTTTTTTTTCATCAAGAAGCACTACAATAGTTAACTAAAAAAAGTTTTATCGAAATCAAAATATTTAACTTTTCATTCAGCTCTTTTATGAAGAAGATTCATTACAGCTCAACTGGTATGTATGATATTTAGTTAACCTCTGATGTTTGCCTCTAATATTGATTTTAAAAACTTGTTTTCCTATGTTCTTCAGTTTGCAGTTAATTTATAAGTCATTTATATATAGACAGATTTTGAGAACTGTATCAAACTATAGCACTTTGTGGGCATTTATAAAAATATACTGTAGGAGCTGTGAAATAACTCAGTGTTCTTAAAATATATTTTCCTCAGAATACATGTAATATATCTTAGAGTCTGAGCTTTTTTTCCCCTTCAAATTTTAGATGGCTTTTCTTTTCTCAACTCCTTTTTAAAAAACCATAAAGTTTATTTTCCTAAGGTCATTACATTTTTTTACCTTTCTGTATCTTCACTCTTTGTTTTCCAAACAGTACTTCTGGAATTCAACCTCCCAAAATCTTTCAGTGTGAAACTGATTTATTTTAACTCTCTTTTACCTAATTCTAGGCTCTTGCTAATTGTGAATCTTTTTTTTGTTCTAGTTGTATTTTAGTTGATTTACAGTAGTAATTTGTTATATTAATACAACTAAATATATTGTTATCTGTTTTAAAATATATAAAACTGACATGGGGTTGAACTCATAGGGAAGGTACAGTGTTTTAAGTAGGATAAGCTTAGCAAAAGGCCAGCAAACACTAAATATGTAAAATATGCATTTTATGGAGTTAAGTCATAGGAAAACTGGTAATTTGAGACCTTTACTTTTTATTCTTCTGATTGCATATGTTGCATAGACTTAAGAATGTAACTGTATCTGAACATCTTATCACAATTGTTTTTGACATAATTTGACACAATTAAATTATTCAATTTTATATTATTGTAATACAAGACGCTTCCAACAGGAATGAATAAAATTCTTGGAAAAGTTTGATTTCTGCTGAAAATTTTTGTTTTGTTTTAATAGATTTGGGTGATATGTGTTTAGTACTTCCTCAAAATTTTTGTCTAGGTGTAATTTTGTAGCACTGTTTGATTAATGGAAAATATGAATATCTCTCTATTTGATAAAAATAACAAGTTAAATAATTTGGTTAATAAATCCTAGGTAAGTTTCAAATATTTTTATTTATGGAACTTTAAATTATTTTCACATCATTAGCCTGTTTTAGATTGTGTACTATGTACTGAGTATTTCTATAATACAAATTAAAAATAAAATGAAAATCTGAAGTTGATAATATGTTTTATATTAATAAGTCTTATAAAAACAATATGTGAATTATATCGTAGTATCAATTCCAACTGGTGACACAACTAATATGGAACTATATGGAACCTCCTATATGCTTCTTTTAAAAAGTATAAAAATCTATAAGGGTAATAAGAGGGAGAATAATTTTTAAAGGCTGAGTAACAGTTTATGAAACAAAGTTTTCTTCAAATACACCTATTTCTTGCTGCAGATTGAAATGCCATTTATGACCATTAATTATTAAACTCTAATATTTTTTCTCAATAGCAACTAAGATTTCAACTAGAATAGCATAACATATAATATGTGTGCTCTCTCTATATATAAGTGAATTACGTATGGGGTAATTTACCAACTATGTCAAAAGAAGAGCTTTTCTTATCACATAACAGAAGCTTAATAATATATTATTGCAGCTGGTCCTAATTATTAAGAGAGTGCTAAACTGTATTGCTGGAGAAATTCCCCCAAATTTGTAATCTCAGATCAGGCTTAAGAATGTCTAAAGTGGTATAGGGTTTCCTGCCAATAATAATAATAATAATAATAACAATAACAATAATATAATAATAATAATAATAATAATAATAATAATAATAATAATAATAATAATAATAATAATAATATATTATTATTATTATTATTATTATTATTATTATTATTATTATTATTATTATTATTATTATTATTATTATTATTATTATTATTATTATTATTATTATTATTATTATTATTATTGACTCATGCTACTCTTTGTCAATCTTACATGGAGATTGAAGCACCTGCAGCATTTCTAGGTAATATGGTTTGGTATTATTAAAGCTACTAGCATTCAATAGTATCTCCTCCTGTAATCTTTGCACCTGAAAGTAGGATCTTATGATGAGTCAACCTTCCTTATGGTACTCAGAACTACTGTGACTTGTGTTTTTCCTTATCTATTTATTTGAAATCTGCAGACCAATGAAAGTAGTTCTGGTATAAAAAAACAGAGGAAACCTTATCTATGGCCACTTAAAAAAAATTAAATAGTTACTATGACTACTTTTCATAAAACTATTCCAAAATAGGAATAGGTGGCTTTGGCCTAACAATAAAATGAAAAGAAAGTCTTTAGAGAGTTATTTCCCACATTGTGAGTTGCATCTAATTTAGCTAGGTATTAAAGAAGGTACATAATATTACATTTGAAGACTTTATAGTTAATGAAGAATTATCTTACTCTAAGGAATAAAGGGATTTTTGGCACATGCATTTTCGGTTCTCAGAAGTTGAAAATCCTATGAATTACACCCACACTGAATTTACAAGAGATTGGATAATCAAGTGTAATTTGGTATTCACTAGTTTAAAATTTAAAATTCTCATTCTGAAAATAAGGCAGTTAAAAGTTTGGTTGATATAGAATTTAGCTATATTTTTGCTATTATTGTGTGAGGACCCTTTATACTGCCCTTATCCTTTCAAAATGTAGCTCTCTGTTTTGTTTCTTAACGCAAACTAAAGTTTTTGTGTGCCCTTGAGTTTATATTTGAAGATAAAGTTTGGATTTAATATTAAACTTTGTTTCTTATAAATAGGACCTTGCCAAGACGTATCAGTTAATTTTAGATGAACAAAAGGGCAACTACACAAGTAAAGAAATCTTGTTTCACTTCATGTCTGCAACTACACTTCTCCCTATCCATAATTGAATTTTTCCAAACATTTTCATGGCACTTCCATATGGCATTTTTTCTACCCTCCAATCTCCTCAAAGCACATTGAAGCGGAACATCCAATAATTCACTCTGCTGAACTCAGAATCCTGAGAAACACAATGAGGGAGTTCCTCCTGCTGAACAATGGGAACCTTCAAATAACATCTTTAAATCAGTTACCCACCCCCACAAAAAAATAGCCTTCAACTTTACACTACAGGAAATGAAATGTTTAGTGTGCTTTTTCAGGACACAGTGGGGTGTGTTTGTATAAAATCTGAGTATACTAAATTGAATATGCTTGGCTACCAAGCTGTCCCTGCTTTTGTACTTAAAAAATCTGAAGTGGAAGCAAGTAGGTAATAACTTTTAAACAAAATGCATACATTCTAGACTCTGGGAACTGTAACTTATAGTAAAGATAGGTTCACATTGTTCTCTGTTACAAATTGTTAAAATTGAAAATCTATCAAGGCTACTAACATTCAAGTTAAACATGTTTGCCTGGTTCTTGAATCCTTAACTGTTCTTGTTCCTTAAGTTCATTCTTAAGCCAGAAAAAATATTCCTTGTGCCAATCTTGAAACATAAGGATAGTTATGTAACAAGTCTTGCATAGAAGGAACATTTTAATCAGAAGTTGTATTAGTAAACCAATGAGGTCCAGCCTTTAGGTATAAAAAGGAGGGCCTTCTCTGCTATTGCTCCTGACTTCTGGAACATCTTGCCCCCCCTCCCCGATGTGAGG
Source organism: Azemiops feae (assembly GCA_023970755.1). Lineage (NCBI taxonomy): Eukaryota > Metazoa > Chordata > Lepidosauria > Squamata > Viperidae > Azemiops > Azemiops feae. The sequence continues at coordinate 643,005 of JALGBA010000269.1, read as the reverse complement.
TTGGCCCCAACCCTCCTATCCTTTTGTAAGGGCCTAAAGACCTGGTTCTGCCAGTTAGCCTGGGGCCCCAATTGGGGAACAGCACAGTGGAGGTGGTTGATTGAGTCACAAAAGATCCCACCTTCCCTCCATTCTGTCCTCACCCTTCCCACATATACTTAGATTTTAATCTTTGGTTAATTTATTTATGTTTTAATGCAGATATAATTTTATCACTGTAAGCCACTCACTTTGTAGTAAGATGGGCAGCCAATAAATTTTATAAAGAAATAAAAAGTGGTTGTGCTTATTTGGAACACAAAATTATTGGAAAAATAAAGGAAAACAATTACATACATGGAATTGTGAATCAAAATTAATACAACAAACTTAGTGAAACTAGTTTATTTCTATCTGCTTAGCTATTATCTAGATGTCATCGCCGTTCATTTCAGACGGGGGAGGTGAACAGAGACCATCATCTTCCCTCTTCTTCCAACATTGCTATTGTTCCTTTCTTCCTTTCCTCTTTGAGCTCTGCCTTCAGTTTTATAGAATATGGAGGATAATTAAGAGCCAGTCCTTTGGAGAACATTTACTGTTCCTTTGTTCAGTTAAGAAAATAAAAATTCTGTTAACATGCTGTGTCACCAGCAAATCAGAAATTATGTAGTGTCCTTGTAAGGGAAACAGATAGGTTTTCTCCAATTGTGCCACAGTTCAAAGAAGATTATATGGGAGAAGCAGTTTTTCTTGATGGTCGTGGTAATAGTAATGGTGAAACAAAATATGAATTGTCTCTTCAGCCATCTCAGAATATTTGCCTACTACTTTTGAGTATATTTTTGTGCTATATTAAAACCAAGAATTTGTCACATGCTGTTTTCAAACTTTGAAGTAATCAAAATACCCTCCTTCCCCCTACGCCAAAAAGGAAAAGAAAAAAAAACCTCAATCAACTGACATTTAATGAGCTTTCTCATCCCTGAAAAAGAAAAGGAGGAAACAGCAAATCTCATTTTAATTCAAGCAAGTGTTGTTTTTAATGGCCTGCTAAAAGGAGTGAACCTCAGAAACTGCAAGGACAGGTAAAGCAAGAGTTTCTCCAATGGAAACAGACCATCTACAAATGTCACTGTTGCAAAATAAACAATGCTTCCCTGTCTTTTCCTTTAGTTTGGATTATACCTAGAGCTACCAGCTTTGGGCTGCAAAATCCAGAGCAGCAGCAGAGAAATAGATGACATTTTAATGTTTTACTGCTGTCAGGTAGCCCAGATCTGGTAGTCATCGTAACACCACAACTGACATGAAAGTGAATCAGTTTACTACCAAACTCCTCAGTGACATATGATCATAGAGGTCTGGAGCTGCTTTTGAAATGAGAGACTCCTCACATAAAAGCGCTTGATATTAGATACCTGCATTTTTATACAAGTAAATACAGACTATATTAGAGCTGTGTTGTTCAGCTTTTACTTTTAACATGCTTTGAGGGAAAACATTTCATGGTAAGAAATTACAATTATTTAAAACAGCATATAATATAGTTAGACTGCTTCCTTTTGCCAGAGATGTGCATTTGTATTCCCTCTCTGGTTGTGAATTTTCTGGTAATCTTGAGTAAGATTAATTATGATGATAAAAGGAAACTGCATCACCTGGAAAAGAAGGCTACATTTTTGAGGAATAAAGCCAAGAAATGTTTCCTGTTTTTCGGGGACCTAAAATAGGACATCAGATCTTTACAGGAACTTTAATGAGTCTTTGGCTACTATCCATCAAGGAAGAGAGCTTAGTTATTACTTTTTATGGATAAATGTATATTTTGAAACAATAGGCTATAGTCATGCCACTTGAAAAGCCAGCAGTACTGCTGGAATGCCTATGCTAAATTGAAGGTAGGCATTTAATAAAATTCTTTAGGACCCTAACTCATCTATTTTGTCCTTTTACTGCTCTAAACACTTTCCGCACATAATAATATAATAGATTTACTGGCTAGGGAAAGTTAAGAAAGCTCTGCATAGAATTCTGAAATTTCTCCATCTGGAGCATTATATTAAACAAAGAATTATTCAGAGCCATAAGGTGTTTTGATTTAGCATGTTCTATGAAAATATTAACTAAGTGGGAAAAGTAGGAATGGCAAAGTTACATAGTTGTAGAGAGTACCAAATGAAGATAGATTCATAGTGGAGAATGTTATCGGCCATAATTGTTTTTGTTTTAGATTACTTCTGTCTTCCTTCCATAGTAACATATAAGATATGTTTTTGCTTTTCTGTGATCTTTCAAACATTTTAGAAATTTGCCTATGAATTACCAGTCGGTTTAAAAACAGTATCTGTGCAGCCATGTATCTTACTTTTATTGATTAGGATTTAAGCAGACTTTTAAGTACAAGTAATCCTCACTTAATGATCACTCATTCAGTGACTATTCAAAGTTGCAGTGGTGTTGAAGGAATGGTACGTATGACTGGAGAAAAAGCCAGGCCTTAATGTTAGCTTTCTAAAGGCAATCTGTCATATATTGGAGGGGGAAATTATTCCAGTATCAGGTATGGCCATCAAAAAGGCATTTTTCCTGGGACCCATAAGTTTGCAATGCTTAAGAAATGGAACCTAGAGCATGACCTCTTTGTGAAAGCACATGGTACAGGCAGATGTTCTTTGGAGAAGGTGATCCCACAAGTAACCCATTTCTATAACATGTAGGGTTTTAAAGTGATGACTACTGTAGTATCTTGAATTGTATCCTAAAGCCTATTGAGAGACAGTGCAGTAGTAGGATCACATTGACATACTGTAACAAGCTGGCTATTACTACCACCTCAAGGTGTATACTCTGAGAATAGTGAGTAGGATGGAGATTTAGAGAATGGGAGGGATCTCACAACTATGGGGAAGTTGGATAGGTTTCAAACTTGTCAAAGGACCAAAAATATCTTATCCTTGGTTTAAATATATTATACAGTTACCTTAAATCAGGGGTGTCAAACTGCCGGCCCATGGGCCGGCTGCATCACGCCAAAACCACGCCCACCCCATTGCCAGCAATAGGAAAAAAGTCGTGATACGTTGCGGCATGTCACATGACGTCGCAAGTTTGACACCCGTGCCTTAAATCATATACAGATAGTTCTTGTTCAGTCACCACTTGTTCCGTGACCATTTGAAGTTACAACGGTGCTGAATGATGGGACTTATAAACATTCCTTGTAGTTGCAACCTCCTGCAATCACATGATCACAATTTGGGCACTTGGCAAATGGCTCTCTTACGACATTTGCCCTTTCCTGTGGTCACATAATATTTGCAACCTTCCACAAAACAGAGCCAATGGCAAAGCCGGCAGGAGGTCACAAATAGCAATCATACACTGTAACTATGCAGGACTTGCATAATGATGGCAACTAGAACTGCTGCAATTGCTCCTGTAAGTTGGTACGATCATGTGATGTCACTCTTTATAACACATTGCTTGGCAATGGAGTTCTGGTCCTATTATCATTGTTAAGGACTATCTGTAAAATACAGTTTCCATTTTCCAAAGCTTATTGGTCCAACATTGTTATAGTCTGAGATTTTGCTCATTTTCATATTTTATATCCTTTCTTATCAGACTTATATCAAACATTTCCCCATATGTATTTAACAAAAAGTTTACCTGAAATTTAGCTGATTTTAAAGCAAATTGTTTTGGCTAATTGGCATTTGTTTTTATTTGTGGATAGTCGGGAAAGAGCCTGTCCTAAATGGAATTAATCAAATCAGCATCTGTGGTGGCTGTACAGTAAATTCAGCCAAATGCCGTTTATAAGCTGCATTTCTGAAGGTTTGGACACAGTTTTAATAACTAGACTTAACTTTCAAATTAACATTAAATTGAGATGGTATTTTTAGAGAAATCCAACTGAACCAGCATTTGCATGCAGTGCACATTAACTTGTTTTCAGCTTTATGGATCAGAAATTAAGCTTCATGCCTTTTTTTTTTTTTGAGAAGGGATTTTTCTCAAACAAGACCAGTATTATACATTTTTAATAGCAATGTTCATATAACAGGACCAAGTCATCTTGTGAAGAATAGTGAAGGAACTTTTTGAAAGTGATGGGTTCATTACCTAATCTCAAGTATAATTGAAAACTAGTTGTGTTTCACATCTAAATGAATTTGATCCAATTTCTTTCTTACAAATAAAACTGTCTTGCTTTCAAAAGCTTTTTTGTTTTTAAATAGATAATAGCCCTTTCCTTCTTTTAACTGTTCATTAAACCTAAACATATCACCCTGTGTGGAATTCTTTGTATATTCCATTTCAAGTAGTAAATTCTTTGGGGTTAGTACATTGCAATAGCTTGTATTACATATGAAACATAAATACTGCCTTTTTTTTTTTAAATACCAATTTTAAAAGGACAATGTTTTTTAAATACATTGTACTTGTTTATGGAACTTTCACGCTTATTTCCTTCTTTCCTGGTTATGCAATGTATATTTTGGTTCTACTTGCTTGTTCTTAGTGGCAAATTATTAGCTTGCTTTCATGCAACTTGAAGAATCACCTTGGCAAGATAGGCGGCCTAGAAGTTTAATAATAAATAAAATAAACTTGGTAAAAAGACAACCGCTGTCCCTGCATACAGATATATATTTGGAACTTGTACATTCAGAGTAAAAAATGTAAATATTCTATATGCTCTTGTGATTTGATGACAATTCTAAATAATAAAGTGCCATGTTGGTAAAATGGTAGCAGCAGAAGAGGTATGTTTGTGTTTGTGCACACAGCATCCTGAACTATTCAGAGGTTGGATTGGATAAAAAAATGTAATATATGCATATAAAACATTCTTTTAAAATATATACATACATCTTATTTATAGATTTACTACTAATAGGTTTCTTTTTCTTCCACACAATATATACATAATTTGCTGTTGTGAAGTTCCATGGCTGCCAAAGTGATAATTCTAGTAAATCTCCTGGAAATTTAACAAGACAATGGGATGTACTGCAGCTTCCAGTGAAGGTCATCTAAGTCATTTTAGAATACAGAATAATTTTATTCTGGGCCTGTTAAAAAGATCTTACGGATATGAAATGAATGTTGGTGGTGAAGATAGAATCATACACACATCATTCTGGCTGACATGACAAATCGTAGTTATAAGGAATGCTGAAATAGAATTGCATAGTATATAAGTCAAGTATGTGAAGAGTAAACACCTGTTCTTTTGCTGCTTGAATTAAATTTAAGGTTTGTTACACCTTGGAAGTTAATTAAAACCTGGAAGTTAATTAAAATAGGCTTTACTCTTACAAGCAGGTTTGAAAGAAATATTTCCTTGTTAGATTATTGTTTTAAAAATAGTGTCAGCTACTATGCTGTTGAAAAACCATCTGCCTTCTACTTCAGTATTGTTGAACAAACAATTGGAATAGAGATACATCTCTGAACATGAACCAGGTTGTTTTTTTTGCCATCAGCAGGGTGTCCTTTGACTATACTGAAGGAGGGCAATCACCAAAAACTAAGTAATGTGACTGAAGTCTCAGTAATAATTAGCATCTACTGTGTTTTGTGATATTGGATACAAACTGACAACAGATGCAGAATTAAATGTGAATAGACTAGAATGGCCAAAAGCATCATTATAGGGAATGCAGATGACCAGAATGCTAAATTTCGATAAATGCTTTCATGTTTTGGACACAGTATTTCTTAATTGAGCCAAGGCCACTGTAAAATAACATGAGACACAAGAGAGACATGACTAGCCATTTTCCATAAACAGTATTTTTATAGAATTTGCTCTAAATGTAAAGATACATTTTGTTACTCCATCGAAGTACTACCCAATCTTTGTACTCAAATGTGCAAATCCATGCACAAATCTGTAATCGTACATGTAAATAAGCACTATAGACTTTGAACAAAATATTTCCTCAAATGCTTACTAAGGCAGGAAGAACAATATCAGGGTCCTTAAAAGCTTAGGTGTGTTAATTGTGCTAAACATTTCTTGTTTTTCAGTATAATGAACACTTCTTTTTAAACATGGTTCTAGGACAGATGGTGTTTGTCAAGCTCCAAAATTTCTAGATACTATTGATATAATTGCAAACTATTGATATAATTGCAATTGTTTGGGGGTCAATTATCCACCTGCCTAGGTTACTTTGAAAGAATAACTTAAGGTCTGCTGGTTTTTCAAACCACAGTTTGTTGACCTTGAGATTGTCACTATAAGCTTGAAATTAGGGGTTCATGCACTGTGTGGTTGTATTCTTTCCTTGCAGGCATTTTCTGGGTAGCACTGAGAATTACAGTTTGATGCTATGGCAGCTGTGATTTCACATGGGATTTTATCTGTCTGTGGAAATTCTCAGTCATCCGGTCATGGTTGTCCCAAAGGTGCTTTTTCAAGAGGCAACTGGACTTTCTTGTTTTTCTTTGAAGACGTTTTGCTTCTCTTCCAAGACGCTTTTTCAGCTGTGATTGGATTGTGGGGAATGGAAGGATTTATATATTCCTTGCAGACAACTGGTCATTCTATTTGCATTCTTTTAGAGAGTCGTTGAGGCCACTTGGAGGTTTATTTGTGTCCTGAGTGGTGCAAATGGGTGTGGAGCTTTCTTGGAACATTCCAAGAAGGCTCCACAATCATTTTCACCATTCAGGTGACCTTGAGGACACAGATAAACCTCCAAGTGGCCTCAACAACTCTCTAAAATAGAGGCCCCCAACCTTTTGAGCACCAAGGATCAGTGCTGTGGAGAAAGGTTTTTCCGTGAACCAGAGGGGCCGTGGTTTCGCGTGCTGCCTGCATCCCGCAATTGGGGTTTCGCTTGTTTGTGTGGACAGGTTGCTGGCATGCTGCGGACCAGTGCCAGTCCACAGACCGGGGGTTGGGGACCCCTGCTCTAAAAGAATGCATATGACCAGCTGTCTGCAAGGAATATAAATCCTTCCATTCCCCACCATCCAGTCACAGCTATAGAAGCTTCTTGGATGAGAAGCAAAATGTCTTCAAAGAAGAACAAAGTCCACTTGCCTCTTGAAAAAGCACCTTTGGGACATGGGATTCTAACTACATTCCAGTGCTGTTTATATCTGCATAAAGATCGTACAGATTAGCCATTTATGTGCAAGCAGTGCTTTTTTTGAATCAGGGCCAGTAATAATCAAACCCAAATTAGTAATAGGCTGGAAGATAGTCAGTAATGCAAGCACAACACAGAAAAGATAACAGTATTAAGGAAGCAGTGCTGAATCAGACCAACATATTTAGTGGCATACCTATGAAATCTGATCTATCCTCCCCAGCACCTAATATACAGAGTTTGTTTTACTTTTTGTTTGTTATGTTCTAGACAGCACACAAAGTTATATATTTATACACCATATTTGAGAGAGCTCTTCCTTGTTGCTAGACTCTCAGTGAGCTAGATGGAAGATAGATAGATCCTGGTCTAGGAGTCAAAGGTCAACAGAGGATCCTGTGTTGCATAGGAAGGTAAGATGAAAGAAGGATCTTCAATTCTAACTCAGGCATCAAACTGCACACTAGTCACATCAAATGTGAAAGGTGCACATTTTAATTTTGGTACTGCAGCCAATGACTAAAGAAAGATCTAAATATTTTTATGAATATTCTAAGTAAAGAACATATATGAATGCTCTTCCTAATTGATTTAGTACCTATCTTGGAATGCATATTAGAAGCAAGCTTCAGATTTCAACTTTAATATAGTATTCTTAATTTTAGCTTATGGCTGCATCTTCAATATATGTTTAATGAAAGATGGAGGAGTGGTTTCTTTGGTAAAAGAGTAATTTATTCCTTTCCTTGACAATTTTTTTTAAAACTGCCCTCTGTTAGTGTTAGGAGTTTACCAAAATCATTCTGCTGATTTCCTGATTTTTTCCCCTTTGAATTTTCTAACCATTTTGGAGAAAGCATTGTTTTAAACATTACTGAGATCAAAAAGAGTAAGTGTTCCTTCATCATGTGTTACCTTCATGGTATGAACTGCACTTACCCACAGACAGCTTGCAAACAGGCCAGCAATCAGTGAATGGCTGCTGGTGGGGGGGGGAGAACGCGAGGGTGCACATGAGATTCAGTGTGGAGGTGCAAGGGAGGTGTAGCAAGGGTCAGGGAATGGGTGCATGGGAGTATTCTAGAGTTGGGGAGGGTGCACAGGGATGTATGAGTGGCCAGTGTGAGCCAAACAGGGCTGGGGGAGAGTTCGTGATGGGGGAGACTTATACCAGAGACTTGGAACTTTCTCTGCCAGATTACCCATTAACTTTCTGGAGAAGCAGCCAGAAAAAGTCGCAATGGTGATCACATGATTGCAGGAGGCTGCAATTGATCATAAGCACCCAAATTGTGATCATATGACCACAGCAGTGCTGAGACAGTCAGAACTCTGAGGACCAATTGATAATCATCATTCAGCACCATTCTATCCTTGAGGGGTCATAAGTCATGGACTACATCTAAAGCAGGGGTCCCCAACCCCCGGCTGTGGCCCAGTACTGTTTGGAACTAGGCCGCAGAAGCAGCAAGCAAGCTCATGGGCGTGCACACACACCACTTGCATTGAATCATCCTCTCTTCTTCCCCACCCTGCCAGTCCACAAAGCTGGAAAGGTTGGGAACTGCTGCTTTAAAGTTTTCTCTCAGAGGAACAGATAGTTAAAAATAGTCCTGACTAAGCTTTACAGAGCTATGGCAATTTTTCATATTTTGTACCTGGTAAAGCCTCTAACAATGCATTAAGACAGGGTGTCAAACTGCCGGCTCACGGGACGGATTCGTCATGCCGAAACCGTGCCCACCCCATTGCCTGCAATGGAAAAGTCGTGAAACATCACGTCACGTGACATTGCGAGTTTGACACCCCTGCATTAAGAGATTTGTTTGAATCCTTACTCACATACCTAATAAATTATTCTCTCTCACTGCCCTGTCATTATAAATTTCACACAAGGAGCCCCCTGTAATAGCATAGCAAATGTATCTTGCCCAGTATTCTAGTATGTACATACTTTCTCCAAATTTCAATTATATTCCTCTTATTACACAGATTCTTGCATTTGAGATTCTAATGTAGAATTGTAACAAAACTTTTCTAACATAATATAGTCCAGAGAAACAACTTTATTTGATTTTTGTTCTTGTTTTTTTCTTTTGGGAGCCAGTTTGATTTAGTGGTTAAGGCTCCGGATTAGAAAGTTTCTTCAGTCATGAAAGTAAGCTGGATGATTTTGGGCGAGTCACACTCTTTCCACCCAACCCACCTCACAGGGTTGTTGTGGGGAAAATAGGATGAGGAAGTCATGTTGGATATGTTCGCCACCTTGGCTTGTTTGTAAAACTAATATAGGCAGGATAAAAATTAACTTAAATTCTCAAATTAAGTTTTCTATCTCACTTTGTGTGAAATTGTTGTGTTGCCATTTTACACCATTTATTCAAAAATGTTGAGGGGGAGATCCTTATTGAATTGTTTTATATGTATGTACGTATGTATGTGATATTAAAATTTTCCAAAATAATTTCTGTAAATGTTTTATTTCAGTGAGTTAGCACCTAAATATAGCAAACTCAATTATATAGATTACAGACAAATAATTATAATATTGGACAAAGAATATTGAAACATTTTTTTGAATAGACTCTGCAAACCATAATTTTGGAGAGTAGTTGTCATCTTGTTTGATCTCACTGACTGAGTCAGAAAACTATTGTTATGGTAAAACCAGCTACCATATATGAAGAATGAAGGCTGGCAGAGCAAGGAGCCCAAGGTTTCCTTATTTTTAGTTTTAGTTTCGTTTGAATTAATGACTGAATTTCTGCACAGTACTTCATAATTTGTGATTTACATTTTTTTTCTCTTAAGCATTCCTTTTGGTCTGAGTTAATGTTTCACATATTACTCACCTATAACAGTTAATTTGCTAACAAAAAAAGGATCAGAGGAATTAAATTTTCTACATGGTCGTTTCTTCTACCCAGTACACCATCCCAGGCTTTGAGACAAAGCTTTTAAAATTTCTTCTTTTTCTGCAAACAAATCAATGTGATGTGGAGAAGAATAATCTTTGAAGAATGATACTTTTCATTGTGTAAAATGAAAGAGAAATGTTCATTAGCAGTTTGTGTAGAAATAATATTCTTTTAACATTTACAGTAATGTTCTATATAAAATAAACATGTTGTACATCTGATTAGGTAGATTATGAACATTTACCTTTGGGAATTCAGTTAGGACAGACAATACTCCATAGTATCTGTGTTTGATCCTATCCGATTTGTATTTGTATTGTATTGTATTGTATTGTACAGTATTGTATTTGATAGTATTTGATTTTTTCTTTCCTAAAAATTGCCTATAAAAACACTAGTATCCACTAGTATCCACTTTAGAGCATTGAAAATAGAATTACATATATCTTGTATTACTATTCTAAAAATCACATCAAAAGAAGTCTTGAAATTAATTCATGGTAACTTCAGTCTCCCATCTTCCTTTCATTAATATAAAATATTAAACTAAAAATGTATTCCTTTATCTAGATTTCCCTTAATTGGTCAGTTGCTGTCTTCATGTTTGAAAACAATCTCCCAGGTGTTAGATGTCCCTCAGAGATTCCAAATCAGATGTTTGCATCTCTTCCATATGAAGTACACATCTGTTCATTTTCATACCATTATCTGTGTTTGTCAGATAAGATTATTTATTTCCAGCTGAGTTTTGATTTACTTCAAATCACACTTAAGTGATTAAGTCATTTATGTTTTGCATAGCTGAAATTCTGGAGATCTTATAGGTGAGTTTCCTATTCGCGGGAACTCTTTCATTTTTTTCTTCTGGGCTCTTGCGTTCAATCCTCTCTCAACTATCTCCTTATGGAAGTGAAGCTGCTGCAGATAATTCTTCCCTAGAACTCTACCCTATTAACTCAATCAGTCCCTTGGAATATGAATCTAGGCCTGCCATAAACAGTGTAGAGAAACAACAGGGGAGGGAGTGTAGGCATCCCTCTGAACCTGAGATACACAAGGGAGGAGGGGTCACAAACACACACTTTCACTTAACCCCCCTTGGCTTCAAGGAAATATGTAGTGCAAGTATACCAGTACTTATAACTGGATTGGAGTCTCACCCCAGCTCTTCACTCAATCCCAGATGAGTCTCTAATTGAAGGGGTAAATTCCCCGTGAGCCAATTTACAAGTGGAGACCACATAATCTGCTTGAACCAAGTTTATTTAAACAACAATGAGACAGAATGCAAGGTTTTGCTCACTTAAGGAGGACACAAAAAAACTTTATGTAGTAGTATATAAAATGCTGACCAGTAATGATGTCATATGTCAATCATTCTATTTTTGATAACATGGATTAGATTTTGTGCTTACAGTGAGAATACGTAATTAATAAAGTGGATGTCAGCACAAATCAGCTTTTGTGGTTAGTTATTTCCTTGCTTCCATCTAAAACTTTAAGATAATCATGAGCCAGCATCTGCAAATGCCTAAGCAAACTATTAAGGAGGCCGCAAAGGTACTTTTCCAAAAAGGCAACTGGACTTTCTTGTTTTTTTTCCTTGAAAACGTGTCACTTCTCATCCAAGATGCTTCTTGGATGAGAAGTGACATGTTTTCAAGAGAAAAAAACAAGAAAGTCCAGTTGCCTTTTGGAAAAACACCTTTGAGACAACCAGGACCTGGCTGATTGAATCTCCATAGATATTAAGGAAGCTTGCTTGAATTCATGGTCCTTGATAGTTTGGATGTCAGTTATTTGTTTTACTCCTAAAGCTGAGATACTGTGCATTTAAACAAGGTATGGAAACTACAGAGCATGACTTCTGGAATTATTTTTAACCCCTTAATATCAGCCATGTTTCAGGTCATATGTTCCATAAAAATTGAGTAGGTAGTAGCATTTTGAGCCACTACCTATCTGACTCTCCCACATGGAAGCATTGGGGGAAAAAATCTGCATTTTTCCTGCATTTTACTCTGATGAGCTGGACCATTTTTGAATATTTTTCTTTCTTTTTCTGGCTTTTGGTCCCCTTCCATTGCAGTTCTGGAGAATTATCCTGCTAATAGACAAAAGTCCTGAGCCTCTTGTGTAATTTCTTCCCAATCTCATTGGCAGACAAAGAATAAGAGACAGAGCAGCTTTTGGAGATTATTTTTTTAAATAACGAAAATATTTTGAAACAAAAATATGGTTGGGGAGCAAGGCACTAATTCAATATTTTTCCCATTTTGGGATTAAATCAGCCGGAGAGAACGTTCATTAATTTATTGCTTTTGAAGGCAGACAACTTCAAACTGCCGTGAAAGAAATGGAATTGAATGGAATGGAAGCAATGTGGAAAAAGCCCTAAGAAATATCTGTTATGAGGCATATTCTTCATTCTCCTCTGTTCTCTGTTTCTGAAGACACTTTCCTCACACTTTGCATTTTTAAAAGGTCTTTTCTTCCCTTCCCCTTTCACATAAACCTACTATATTATGTAGTCACTATTCCCAAGTGTTTTTCTCTCACATTTGGTCAGTTGCAAAGGGCTTTTGTAGTTCTTCTACTTTAACTTTAACTTGGGTGTGAATGTAATCTGATTCTGGAATGTTGTGTGACCCTCCTGATGGATCTGGCTTATATTTTTCTGGCACTAATTTTTCCAGAACAGGAAGTGGTTTGTGGTGTTCCAGACTAAAGTATTCCAGCTTGAAACTGGAAGAGTTTGAAGTGGCAATGATCTATTAGCTTTAAAATAAAAAATCTATTAGCTTTACTCTTGTATAATACTGGGTTTTTTTTAGTGTAGTATGTGTATATGTGTGTATGTATATATGTGTGTGTATAATTTCTACAGCATTATTTTGGGGCTGAGCTGGAGAAGTGAGACTATTGTGTGAACATTAAACACAGTGCATTTTTGTATAAATAACAGGTCTCTGCTGCCTAATTTTAAATGTAGATTGTCAGACCCGAAACCAAGAATGGCATGTGGTAATTCTTCTAAAATGAGTTATTTATTGATTCATACCTATAGACCACGGGTCGGCAACCCGCGGCTCCGGAGCCGCATGCGGCTCTTTGAGGCATTACCTGCGGCTCCGGAGCCTCCTCCGCCATTTTGGGGAGCGCATGCGCGCAGGTGCGGGCGGGTGCGCGGGGGTGCACGTGCGGGGGTGCGCATGCGCGAACGGGTGCGCATGCGCGAACGGGCGCGCGCGGGTGTGCGGGTGCGCGCGCATGCGCGAACGGGTGCGGCTCCCAGGGTTTTTTTTTTTTAGGCCAAACGGGTCCATGCGGCTCATTCGACGTTTCGGGTGGCCGACCCATGCTATAGACCAGTGGTTCTTAACTTTTTTGAACGAATCGCCCCCTTGAGCCAATGAGGAAGTTGTCATCACCCCCCTCCCCCAACATAACCTCTCAATCACACTTGCGCTTCCTCTCTCTCTTTCTCTCTTTCCTCTCTCTTTCTCTCTCTTTTTCTCTTTCCCCTCTCCCTCTCTCTTTCTCTCTTTCCTCTCCCTCCCTCCCCCCCTCTCTCCAGGTGAGGAGAGAGAGAACGAAAGGCAGACGGCGCCGAAGGGGCGGGGAGGGGGGGCAGGAGGCAGCAGAAGGTGCTGAAAGGCGCCCGGGGCACCACAGACTGGCCCGGGGAGACACGTGGCCGGCTCGTCTGCCCAGGAAGTGGACCGGAGATGGCCCAGGGAGCGATGCCCCCGCCAGCCGCCGGCCCAGCCAGGACTGGAGCGACGCAGCTGATGGGGGGAGCATTCCGCGGATGCCCCGTGACTTGAGCCCAGGGACGCCGGCAGCGCAAGGGGAGGCTTGGCGATGTAGCTGACGGGCGGGGCATTCCGCAGATGCCCCGTGGCCCGCGGCTTGAGCCCGGGGACGCCAGCGATACATGGGCTGGCCTGCCAATGTGACTGTGAGCCGGGGTGTCCCCGCAGGCCCGACGGACAGTGGAGCTGGGTACCTCCAGCGGCGACAGGGGGTCTGGCGAGGCCACTGCAGGCCAGGGGCGGGCCCGCAGTCCGGAGCGATGCTGCCCAGAGAGTGGCCCGGGGACGGCCCAGGGAGCGATGCCCCAGCCAGGACTGCCGCCCGGACCGGCTCAGGGAGACACGCTTTACATAGCCTCCCCCCACCCCGCTTTCCGCCCCAGTCAATTGCCCAGCATCCAGCATTTGGCCGTGAAAAGCAGCCATCCGGGACCCAGCCTCCCTTCTGCTGCCATCCAGCGCAGGCATTTCTCCCTAGCCGTGTCTCTTGCTCTGGACTGCGGGCCCACCCCTGGCCTGCGGTGGCCTCGACAGACCCCCTGTCGCCACTGGAGGCACCCAGCTCCGCTGCCTGCCGGGCCTGCGGGGATGCCCCAGCTCACGGTCATGTTGGCAGGCCGTCCCACCTGCTGCTGGCGTCCCCGGGCTCAAGTCGCAGGCTGCGGGGCATCCGCGGAACACCCCCCCCATCGGCTGCATCGCCAAACCTTCTCCCGCGCTGCCGGCGTCCTAGGTCAGAACCGGGGCAACGATCCGCCTCCCGCCAGGACCGACACTGGAGCCTCCCATGCCGCCGGTAGGTCCATCGTGCTGGAGGAGCTGGGGCCGCTCCACACCGCACGGTGCTCCCGGCGATCCGTGACCCACCGGCGTCTGGCTATGTGACGGCGGCCACCGCCTGGAGCGTGCTTCCCCCCTTCCCATGAATGTCGAGCCCATGGAGGCTTGACAGTGTGGCTGGCTTGGCTACCCAGGGAGTGGCCTGGGGACAGTCCAGGGAGCAATGCCCCTGCCGGGCGCCGCCCCAGCCGGTACTGCCACCCGGGGGGCAGCAGGAGGAAGAAGGGGAGGAAGAGGAGGAGGGCAAGGAAGCCGGCGCTGGGCCCCAGGTGGAGGCGCTCCCACGGGTCCGGCCGGGGCTCTTCTGTTGCTGGTTGGAAAATGCCTCCCCCCTCCCTTTCTCTCTCCCCCCCCCATCTTCTGCTCACCTCACATTATTCGCCGACAAAGCAGCTGGGATTCCGGCGCGCCTTCCCGGCCAGCTGGGCCAACGGTCCCGCCGCTGGGGATCGCAGGGGCTGCTCTCCCTCGGGGCTGCGGCTTGCGGGAGGGCTGGCCCGCTCAGCTGAGGCTCTGGCGGGCCGGTCCCAGCGGGGATCCCGGGGCTTCCCTGCGCGGCTCCCCAGCCACGTGCACCTCGGACGGGGCCAGCCAGAGAAAGGGACTTCCTGGCCGTACTTCTCCCAGGGGGCAGGGCACCCGGGCGCAGGGCCAATCAGGAGCCCTGCGAGGGGGCAAATCCGCATGAGAGAGAGAGAGAGAGAGAAGGGAAGCGCAAGTGCCTCTCTCTGTCTCTGTCTCTCTCTGCAAATGGCGGAGGAGGCTCGGAGCCGCAGAGGAAGGTTCAAAAGTGTCCCCAAAACTTCTTGCTCCATCGCCCCCATATTGCCCCCTTTTCGTTCCTTCGCCCCCGCGTCGCCCCTTTTCATTCCATCGCCCCCCTGAAAAATGAAATCGCCCCCTGGGGGGCGATATCGCCCAGGTTAAGAACCACTGCTATAGACAAATCTTGTCAGACTGAATACTTTACTGTCTGCATCTACAATATACTCTGTGAACTATTAGGGAGGGGATAACTTCACCTTCTTTTTCTCACATGTTATCTGGATTGAGGTTTTATTCCTCTGAAATACACACTTCCCCTACCCCCCAGGGATCCACTTCCATCACAAACTAGAGTAAACGCTGTGTTTTACATGTATAGAAACCTGAATACTGTTCTGTATGAAAGTAATGTTTCATAGTACATAGAGGGGCAAATGTCTTATATATGCATATGTGCTCTTGTAATCTCTACATTTTGTAGAATTGCAGTTTATTCTTTTAAAATAGTTAGTTTTCTGTGACGTTCCATTAAAAGATTTACCATGTCATTGTCTATACTGTCAGTCCACCCAATTAGCTTGTAAAGGAGAAAAAAAAAGTACCTTAAAACTGGAATGAATTTTGGAATTGTGGTCTTTGTGTCAGTTTCCACTCCAGATGGAAAGATTTTCTGGGGGGTGGGGGGAGCAGCAAAATATTTCCAGATGAATTCTAAAAAGCCACCACTATTAGTTGTAAATTGTGCTGAGCCTCCTGGAGAATGGCAAATATCTTAAGATGCTGATTTTCTAAATGCCTTTATGAAGACAGTTGAATGACATGCTAATAATAATAATAATAATAATAATAATAATAATAATAATAATAATAATAATAATAATAATAATAATAATAATAATAATAATAATAATAATAATAATAATAAAAAATTGGAAAGGACTTTGGAGATCATCGAGTCCAACCCCCTGCTCAGGCAGGAAACCCTATACCATTTCAGACAAATGGCTATCCAGTCTCTTCTTAAAAACTTCCAGTGTTGGAGCATTCACAACTTCTGGAGGCAGGTAGTTCCACTGATTGTTCTAACTGTCAGGAAATTTCTCCTTAGTTCTAGGTTACTTCTCTCTTTGGTTAGTTTCTATCCATTGCTTCTTGTCTTGCCTTCAGGTGCTTTGGAGAATAGCTTGACTCCCTCTTCTTTGTGGCAACCCCTGAGATATTGGTCCCTTAATCATCTTTGTTGCTCTTCTCTGTACTCTTTCTAGAGTCTCAACGTCTTTTTTACATCGTGATGACCAAAACTGGATGCAGTATTCCAAGTGTGGCCTGACCAAGCATTGTAAAATAGTATTAATACTTCACGTGATCTTGATTCTATCCCTCTGTTAATGCAGCCTAGCACTGTGTTGGCTTTTTTGGCAGTTGCAGCACACTGCTGGCTCATATTTAAGTGATTGTCCACTAGGACTCTGAGATCCCTCTCACAGTTACTACTGTTGCGCAAGGTACCACCTATACTATGCCTGTGCATTTGGTTTTTCTTGCCTAAATGTAGAACCTTACTTTTTCACCATTGAATTTCATTTTCTTAGATAGTGCCCAATGTTCACGTCTGTCAAGATCCTTCTGTATCTTAAGCCTATCTTCTGGAGTGTTGGCTTTTCCTGCCAGCTTGGTGTCGTCTGCAAATTTGATGAATTCCCCATCTATCCCCTCATCCAAATCATTGATGAAGATGTTGAAGAGCACAGAGAACAGAGCCCTGGGGCATCCCACTACTCACTTCCCTCCGTGTAGATGCAGTTCCATTGAGGACTACATGCTGAGTACGGCTGGTCAGCCAGCTACAAATCCATCTGGTGGTGATGCTTTCTAACCCACATTTTTCTATTTTATCAAGTAGTAGGTTGTGGCCTACTTTATCAAATGTCTTACTGAAGTCCAAGTAAATTATATCCACAGCATTCCTCTGGTCCACTAATTTTTTCACTTGGTCAAAGAATGCAATAAGATTTGTCTGGCACAATCTGTTTTTGACAAACCCATGTTGGCTTTTGGTAATGACTTTGTTGCCTCTAAGTGTTCACTGATTTGTTGCTTGATTATCTTTTCCAGAATCTTCCCAGGTATTGAGGTCAAGCTGATAGGTCTGTAGCTTCCTGGGTCCATTTTTTTCCTTTTTTGAAGATGGGAACTACATCAGCTCTTTTCCAGTCCTCTGGTAGTTCCCCAGTGCTCCAGGATCTTTGAAAGATATAGTTTAGTGGTTCTGAGATCACATCTGCCAGTTCCTTCACAACCTTGTGGTGTAATCCATCTGCTCCTGGTGATTTTAACTCGTCTAGGGTGGACAGGTGCTCACTTACCATTTTCTTGCCTATCTTAACTGTGTTTCTAATCTGTTTTTTACGGTACTGTTTTTGATAGGTTGGACTATTTTTTCTCTTTATGTAAAGATGGATGCAAAAACCGAGTTAAATAGTTCTGCTTTCTCCCTGTTGCTTGTCACTTCTTGCCACTTTCTCCCACTAATGGATCAATCATTTCCTTAACTTTTTTCTTGTTTTTTTACATTGGTATAGATCCCATTTGGAGAGTGGCCAATTTGATGTCACAGAATTAAAAAATAATAATTACAGTATTAGAGGCCAGCTCCATTTCAGTCTTCCTTTCAGTATGTTTTTTTATGTTTTATATTTCCTAACAGATTTTACTGAGGTACTTGGCATATCACTGCTGCTTTTAGCCTTTGTGTGTGTAAAATGTGCCTACAAATAAATGTTGACTACTGGTAACTGCTAAACAAGTCCCTGCAGTTTTCTGGGCAAGAATTTGGAAATAGTTTGTCATTTCTTTCTTTTTTTTTCAGTTATCAAGTTTTTGTAAGCACTGGTGGTACTCGAATATTGTCATGTCCTAAAAGTGGTACAATCTGTGAAAAGGTTGAAAAGCCCTGTATTATAGGGCCACAAGTTAATTTTTAAAATACCATTCTTACTGAAAACAAGGAGTTTTATTTCTACGTAGCATCCTAACAATTAGTATAGGTATTGTATTATAGGGCCACAAATTAATTTTTAAAATACCATTCTTACTGAAAACAAGGAGTATTTATTTATCACTTAACTTACCTAACCATCAGTTCCATTACACTAATTAGCAACAGAGAGAAAAGTAAAACATATTTTTTTCATGATTATAAAATATATATTTTATAATCATGAAATATGATTATTCTAGGAGTATTCTACTCCTAGAAATGCTTAACCCCATTCAAATACTTTGGGTATATTCTTAAAAATAACCCAAGGTTTTTTCCTCTTTATTTGAGAGATGAACTGATTTTCTTTTGTTCTGAAATGATAAGAGGACCTTAGTATGTCAGGCAGCAGGCAACTCTATGATATCCGACAGGGAGCATGGTGTTCTTATGATTAATTTATAAAAGAAAACAGATCATTCTGACATGACCCCAGGGCTTACAAAAAAATGAACCAGATGGAACCAATAGAAGGTGTGCCTGTCTTTAATTCCCATTGACATACCTACCTTGATGATGAATAATATCAACCGTTTATATAATATATCTTGAACAGTGGAACCTTAAGCTGCTTTATAGGTTGGCTTACTCTGCATCACTCAGAAATGTTCACGTATCCTTGATTTAGTACTGTAGTATCTAGTTTTTAGTTTATATTCAAGTATTATACAATTCCCTCAATTTAAATATCTGGTCAGCTTGTTGAAATAAATTGCTGAGTATACAGTATTTCCAGAGCAATGTTATCAATGCAAAATGCATCACTGCCATTCTCCAGCAGGACGATGGAGAATCCACCAATGGGTTAGGACTATCTTCCTGCCCAATAAAAGACTAAGTTTGCCAGAGTTAACACGCCTCCTGCTGGGCTGATATCCCAGACACGACTTAGTCTTCAGCCCAGCTAGGACGTTGTGTTGGCTCTGGACAGGTCGTATTTCTTATATTATTGGTGGATTCTCCCTCATCTGGACTGGAAAGCAATTCGGACCCCTATCTAAATTTAAACTTCCCGGCTGCAAACAGCTGAGCGTCGGCCTCCGGGTCGCTCAGCAACGTTGATTCGGCGATCGGCCGGATCGGGCCGATTCGCGGAGCCAGCCCTTAGAGGGATCTTGACGACAGACAGCTGATTGTCGGTCCGGAGCTAAGCCGCCCCACAGCTGACTGTCGGCCTCCGGACCTAAGCTCTCGCGTCCGCCCTCGGCATCGGCAATTTCGGAGGACGATCAGCTGATCGTCGGGCCGGGGCGGCCCGCGCGCAGATTACTGTCGGCCTCCGGGCTCGCTGAGCGAAAGCGGGAGCCGCGGAGCTTTAGCGCGGCTGGAGGCTTGCTTTTTGAATTGCGGAGAGTCGGAGCTTGCCGCTCTTGCGGCATCGCGGAAGGCCAGCCTTCGGGTAGACGGCCCGGCCGTTCCTCTCCACGGCCCTGCAGCCTCCAGCAAGGATCGGTTGCTCCCTTTCGGGGCGCAACACGCATTTGAAGCCGCTCGCTCCCAGATACTGGGCAGCCAAGAATTTAGTCTGAGGGCCTCTTTCTACAGTGGGTGATTTGAGGCCTCAGATTTTGGCGCGCAAATCGCGGACGCCATTTTGGAAGCCAAAGGCCTAGTAGGCCTGACAGGGACGGCCCCAACAGGCAGCAGCCACGGCACAAAGCCTACAGACTGCTTACTGCTACTGAGGCCATTGGTGTAGGCGCCGGCCCTCCCTTCTCCATCCTTGCAGGAGATTGACTCAGGTCTAGGCCCCAGGCCTAACAAGTCGCCTCGCCATTGCAGCGGCAGCCATTTTGCGGACTGATTACAGCCGCCATTTTGCAGCTTCAAAACTGCCATTGACACCCTGCTCAGATTCTGATCTGGCACAACCAACAAAACTTGGCAAGGATTTCACCTTTAGCGTGAGCTGGCACGCCTTCGGGCCCCGCCGCCACCACCTAGGCTTTGTGTGCAGGCACATATCACTCAGGTGATTGCCGCCACCAACAAGGAGAGGAGTGCGCAGGCACATATCACCAAGGTGATTGCCGCCACTGATCGGTCAACGTGTGTGCCGGCACTTGCCGATTGCGACTCACCCATCGGGTCTCGTCGCCACAAGACGCCTATATAATACGTCTCAGTGCATCACTGGGCATTTTCCAGCCTCTCAGAGCTCTGCCTAGGGCAATCCACTCCGGCTCCTGAGTTGCAACAGGCTTCAGGCCTTCCTTGCAATGGCTGACGACGCAGCTAATCAATCTGCGCAGGGCGCTTCCGGCACTCCCGTCTCAGGGAAGCGCAAGTCCTCTAAACTAGAGGCAGCAGGCAGGATAAAGGCCAAGGCCAGGTCCAAGGCCATAGCTGGCGAAAAGGCCTCAAGGGCCGCAGAAAAGGCTGCCCAGAGGCGAAACACGGCTCTAGAGAAGCAGTTCTCCAGGGCACAGCGCATGTCTGCGGGAGACCAACCCCTGGTTCCCCTTGCCCCTCAGGAGAGCTCACTCTTCAACCCCCAACCGGCCCTGCCAGGTCCCTCTGACGCACGGGCCCTTTTCCATCAGGGCCCCATGCCACAGAGTACTACTCTGTCCCCTGACCCGGGATTGAACCCCCCAATGGGGGCTTCACCGGCTAGCTTCCGCCCCCCGCCCGAAGCCACGTTCACGCCCACAGCGGCTGGACTTCGTCCCCCTGAACACCAAGGGGTCGGGCCTGAACAACTTGAAGCACTAATTGCCCGGGCGTATGCTCAGGGCAGGGCCTCCTCATTCTATGAGAACAGGCCGGAATATGTCAGGCCCGTGGTACCAGCTCAGGCACGGGCAGAGAGACCGGATTACCCAGAGTCCGTTTATTCGGACCATTCCTCCCGAACGCGGGACTCTGATCCTGAGGGTTATGGGTCAACTGACTTCCAGCTGTCAGAGGATGAGGAGTCGGGCCCAGACCCGTCGCCTTTCATAGGCCTATTTGACCCGGGCCTATTCAGGTCTCTCCTGCTAAAGGCCACCACGTCGGCCAACATTGAACCAGAGCAGGAAAAGCAGCCGACTGCCTCAACCAGTCAGGACCCCAAGCCACTCTTCTCCGAACCTACGGTGACGGAGCGCTATATCCCTTGTCCTCCTTTTTTCCTGGAAACTATCAGGAAACAATGGGGAAATCCGGGCACTCTACCAACGCCAGGGGGAACGGATAAGAGACTCATGGCCGTCTCCCCGGCCTTGTCAAATCTCCTGGAGGTTCCCAGGGTGGACGAACCACTAACCTCTCTTTTTTCTTCCTCCACCGTGTCAGGTGACACGTCTGAGGTCTTGAGGGCAGAGGACAGGAAGTCCGAGCTCTCTCTCCGTAGGTCTCACCTGGCATCGGCATGGGCCGTGCGTGCGTCCACCTCTACTTCCTTCTTTGCCAGAACGTCAATTCTCTGGCTCAGGGAACTCCAAGCGTTGCTTCCCCCGGATCAGGTTCGTGCCCATCAGAATCTGGGTAAGTTGGTGGCATCGGCAGAATACATGGCGGATACTTCCCTCCATGCCGCCAGATTCTCAGCGCGCTCCATGGCCGCTAATACTGCAGCCCGCAGGCTCCTATGGCTGAAACAGTGGCGAGCGGACTTGAAGTCCAAGTGGCACCTGGCTTCCGCTCCCTGCAGGGATGGACACCTCTTTGGGGAGGCGCTAGACCCTTACCTTATTGAAAATAGGGATAAGCGTAAGGTGTTGGCCCACCTTACTAGGAGGCCGGATAGGCGAGCTACTCCGTACCAACGGGGACCGCCCTTCCGCCAGGGACCAGGATCGGTGTGGGGCCCTCCGCCTCGTCCCTCCTTCCCCAGGCCCGGCCGTCAGCCTGACCGCCCGGCTCCCAGAACCAGGCCGCAATATCACGGCAAGAGGCCCTTTCGGGGCAGGGGAGGCCGTCCTTTCAGAGGTCACAAATGACTCAAGGACGGACCTCCCCATTGGCGGCAGACTCACTATGTTTTTACACGAATGGGAGGCCACCGTCACAGACACCTGGGTGCTCAACACCATCAGGCACGGCCTCACCTTGGAATTTCTGTCGCAGCCACGGGATCGATTCATTGCCTGCTCCGCCCCAAGAAGCCCGACAAAGATAGGTCTCATGTCCGAGGCCATTCATCATCTGTTGCAGCTCAAGGCCATCGAGCCGGTGCCCGCTGGCCAACCCATCGAGGGTTTTACTCCATTCTCTTTGTGGTCCCAAAGGCCTCGGGAGGGTGGAGAGCAATCCTCGATCTGCAGGGATTGAACTCTCATCTTGTCTACAAGAGATTCAAGATGCAGACGTTGCAGTCCATCCTGGCCAGCATAAGGAGGCACGACTTCCTTGCCTCCATCGACCTTACGGAAGCATACCTTCATATTCCCATATCTCCCGACCATCGGAGGTTCCTCCGGTTCTGTTATGGGTCCCACCACTTTCAGTACAGGGCCCTGCCATTCGGTCTCTCGTCCGCTCCCAGGGTATTTACCAAGGTCCTGGCTGCACTGGTAGCCCACCTAAGATTGATTCCTGTCCGGGTCCAATGCTACCTGGACGACATCCTTATTCTGTCCTCCTCCCTACAGCAGGCCCGGTCGGACCTGGAATTAGCTGTCCGGCTCCTTCAGACTCACGGCTTTTCGATCAATTTCCGAAAGAGCCTGCTAGAGCCCTCCAATCGCATCCTACACCTAGGAGCGATCATAGATACAGACCTTTTAAGGGTCTATCTATCCCCGGAACGCCGGAACAGCATTCGCTCCCTGATCAGACAGATACGGAGGGAGCGGAGGATCACTCTGGCCTCACTCTCCCGACTATTGGGCAAGTTGGTCTCTTGCATGGGAATAGTGCCATGGGCCAGACTGCACTTCAGAACCTTACAATGGTTCCTACTCCCATACCAGAGGCAGGGCACCAGTGCATCCAACCAGAGGGTCGGGGTCATGCCCCGAGTTCTGGATTCCCTTCGGTGGTGGCTCTCCCCTGCGGTAGACAGGGGCTCCCTATTCAAAGAACCAAACAGACTCACCCTAACGACGGATGCAAGTCTGTTCGGATGGGGTGCGCACCTGGGTTGTCACTTGGCACAGGGACGATGGTCACCCATGGACCTCAGTCACAACATAAATTGGCTGGAGCTCAGGGCCATTCATCTGGCACTGCTTCACTTCAGCGACGAGGTGGTGGGTCGACACGTCCTAGTGCTCACAGACAACGTGGCTGCAAAGGCCCACGTAAACCGGCAGGGCGGCACTCGCTCCAGGACTTTGATGTCCGAAGCACGGTCACTAGGTTCCTGGGCGGAAACCAATCTCTCCTCCTTAAAGGCGGAGCACATTTCAGGGCAGGCCAACCTTCAGGCGGACTCGTTGAGCCGGTCGACAGTGGACCACTCCGAGTGGCGCCTGCATCCCTATTTATTCAGGGAGATCTCGGTGAGGTTCGGGCCTCCGGTGGTGGATCTATTCGCCTCGCCGGCAAATGCCCAACTCCCGAGATTCTTCTCCAGGTTCCCGTCCCGGGGGGCCGAGCGGACGGACGCGCTCCGCAGCCCCTGGCCCACAGGTCTCCTCTATGCCTTTCCCCCTCTTCCTCTGCTTCCGGCTCTCATCCGGAAAATTCTGCAGGAACGGGCGGAGATCATAGTGGTTGCCCCACATTGGCCGAGACGGCCGTGGTTTGCCGACCTAGTGGACCTTTCCGTCTCCCCTCGGTGGAGGATTCCCCCGGATCAGGTCGCTCTCAGTCAGGGGGTTCTACAACACCCAGAACCTCAGGGCCTGCAACTAGCCGTCTGGCACTTGAGAGGCGGCTCTTCACACGGGACTCTTTTTCAGAAGGGGTGATCTCCATGATTCAGGCCTCCAGGCGTCCTTCCACCAATAGGATCTATGATTCCTCGTGGAGGAGTTTTTGTGCCTGGTGTTCCGGGAATCACCTGGACATCTCGGCTGTCACTATCTCACACATCCTTGAGTACTTGCTGGAGGGATTTAGCAAGGGCTTGTCGCCCAATACCATCCGTAGGCAACTGGCGGCTCTCTCCACAGTACTCATGTGCCAGGATTCCATTCCTTTGGCCCAGCATCCACTGGTACGGTCCTTCCTCAGGGGTGCTACCAACACCAGACCTCCCGTGGTTCACCGTTATCCCTCTTGGGATCTCCCACGGGTGCTACAGGCCCTTACCTTGCCGCCGTTCGAGTCGGTCAAGACCTGTTCACTACAGTTCTTGTCCATGAAGGTGGCCTTTCTTGTGGCGATCACATCCGCCAGACGCATCTCGGAGCTCGCTGCTCTCTCAGTCAGGGAGGACCTATGCGTCTTCCACAGCGATAGGGTAGTCCTCCGACTGGACCCGGCCTTTGTACCAAAGGTGAACTCGTTGTTCCATAGGGCACAAGAGGTGGTCCTACCGGACTTTTGTCCCCAGCCTGCTCACAATTTAGAACGCCAGTGGCACACCTTGGACGTTCGTAGGGCGTTACGCCACTATATTAAAAGGACTTCTGCCTTCCGCAAATCGGAAGCGCTTTTTATCTCCTTCCAGCCTTCTTCGATGGGGAAGAAAGTCTCCTCATCCACGGTTGGCAGGTGGATCAGGTCCTGCATCGCAAGAGCCTACCAGGCACGGTCCCTGCCACTGCCAGGCCGTATCACTGCTCACTCTACCCGCAGTGCCGCTACTTCAGCAGCGTGGGCTACGCAGGCACCCATCGGGGATATTTGCAGGGCGGCGACTTGGTCCTCGCCTTCCCCCTTTGTGAGGCATTACAGGCTGGACAAATTCGCCTCCGCGGAGGCATCATTTGGCCGGAGGGTGCTACAGCAAGTGGCATCTTCAAGTGGGACACAGGCCCTGACTGATTCCCTCCCATAGGGACAGCTCGGCTTTGGTATGTCCCATTGGTGGATTCTCCATCGTCCTGCTGGAGAAGGGGCGTTGTCTTACCTGAACGCCTTTTCTCAGCAGGACGATGGAGAATCCACGCCCATCCCCTTAGGACCGTCAGGTCCTGTGTTAGGGGCACAGTGAGCCAACACATCAGTCCATTGTCAGCAGCTTCGCCTTCGTCGTGTCTGGGATATCAGCCCAGCAGGAGGCGTGTTAACTCTGGCAAACTTAGTCTTTTATTGGGCAGGAAGATAGTCCTAACCCATTGGTGGATTCTCCATCGTCCTGCTGAGAAAAGGCGTTCAGGCAAGACAACGCCCCATTCAGAAAGAATGCAATTGAAATCTTTATTTTTAAAATTATGTCTATATTTCTAAAAGTTCTAATTCTTCTTATGTTTTAGATGAAAATATCTATAAATGGTTGAGGGAATCTTCAGATCCTTCAGCAATTGTATTTTCTACAAGTATGCATTCATGAATACATTCAGATTTGAAAATCCATACTTTAGGTTTTGCCATAAGAAATTCTTTTCAATTGTTTACTTTCTATATATACAGTATATTGGTGGATGAGTTCATCCATTACATTGCTTAGCTTTTTTAAAATGCTGATTATTAACATAACACTTTCTGCAACACTTTACTAAATTGTAACAGCTCCATTGCTTCTTTTGCTCCAATTTCTTTTATATTTTTTGCCTGTTTTGCCAGATTGGTTTCCAAATATTATATTGTCAACTATGAAAGTGTAAATGAGGTTACTTTTAACAAAAATAGAGAGCTTTCATGGTGTGACAACAGACCACATTGCTGCTATACTTCTTTTTTTTTTTTTGCTACGTCCGTTCTTTCTTTATCATCCTATTTCTGATTATACTTTTGCCAGGATTTAGTCAGCTAACTGCATAAGATCTAGGCAATTGCTTCTTTTAATCCATTTTATCTCTTCTCTGAAAGCAATTCTGATATATGTATAAGAGGGCAACTGCTCTGGTGATTTTCAATTACTTAGTAAATGCATAGTAGTTAGTTACGGCTTCTAGAATTCCCTGTAGATTATTACATTACACATTCCCCCACCCAATCTGCGCAAACGCTTAATCTCTTTAAAAGTCTCAATTTTAATTAACTCATCATGGGATGGAGCAAGTGATTGTAACTAAAGATGTTTATGTATTTCTCTGCAACATTTTTAGTATGAGCTGGAATACTCTAGAAATATTGTTTTACAGGGAGATACATTTTTGAAAAGTGGAAGTAGAGAAGTAGAGTTTGAAGTGAAATGTAAGTCTGATGTGACAAGATTACTGTTTTATATTTTCATGTTAATAATAAACTTTATCTCTAGAAAATAGAAAGTCGAGTTAGAAACAAGAGGTTTGTGAAAGAATTGTGAAATATATTATCACAGATTGCTATGCCAAAATGTGAATTGGTATTTTTTTCCCCCACCTTATTTAACTGAAGGAACTTAAAAAAATGATGTAGACTAGGACTAAAGAGACTGAAATACTAGTCCACCTTCAGCCAAAGAAACTCTGGAGGGTCTCACTCCTTCTCAGCTTAATCTCACAGTATTGTTATTATGGGGGAGAATTGGGGAGAGGTGCTACTTATTCAGTCTTGAGCTCCAGGAGTAAAAAATAGAAGTTGGATAAATCAGTGGTGCAAATGGAGTAAAATACAGAATAATGTATAATGGAAATAATATAAAACCAAATAAAATAACATGGTGAGAAAGCAACTGCTTAAGCCAATATGAATACAATTACAACTCAGTTTATTAACTAAGCACTTATAAAGGAATTATAAAATATGGGGAGAATATTAAGAAAGTCCTGTCTTTGAGTTTGCACCAGATTGATTCAGCTTGCCCAAAATTTTAAAACCCAAATGAAAATTATACAGGATAATAGAATCTTTCAGATAACTGAAATCCTAAAACTTACTGAGCATTGCAGATTATAGAGAGACCTCCAAATTCAGTCTAGAAACAATAGATTTCCTGTATAATAATAAAATCCACCCATTCTTTTATAGCAAGATTCATCTATTTCTTTTAACTGATACAATCATATAGAATTTTGGGACCATGCCATATATTACTGACACAAAATAGTTGCCATTGGACAGGCACCAAATGGCTATTTTAAATTTATTGTGTTTATTGTATAACATAGTATATTATGATGGGATCTAAATCTCATCTTATCTAACTACTGCTTCTGGGCCCATGCACTGATAGCACAACCATTTCATAGAAGAACTCTCCCTCTCTTTCTGTTAATCAGTGTGCCTTTCCTTCTCTTCTCCATTTCCTCAGTTCAGTAAAAAATCTGGATAACTATTCCATCCACAGCTATCTTTCCAATTGGCCTATACCTCCTATTTATCATGTAATCTTCCTGGTCAATTTTCCAACTCATACTCCTTGTTTTCCAGACAGCAAGGTCACAAGGATTGTCACGTCATACTGGAGAAAAGACTGCTATCTAACTGATACAGGTAGTCCTCAACTTACAGCCATTCAATTAGTGACTATTTGAAGTTATAACAGAACTGAAAATAGTGACTTATGACCAGTTTTCACACTTACAACCATTGCAGCATCCCTGTGATCATATGATCAAAATTCAAATGCTTGGCAACTGGCATGTATTTATGATGGTTGCAGTGCCCTGGGGTCATGTGATCATCTTTTGTGACCTTCTGACAAGTAAAGTCAATGGGAAAGCCAGATTCATTTAACAACCATGTTATTAACAACTGTCATGATTCACTTAACAGTGGTAAGAAAGGTTGTAAAATGGAGCAAAATTCAATTAACAACAATCTTGCTTAGCAATTGAAATTTTGGGTTCAATTGTGGTCATAAGTTGAGGACTACCTATACCTTTATTTTCTAAAGATGATTATGGTAAATGCAACACCCAGCATTTTGAAGAAGTAAAGGTGATACCTATATTTCATTTTGCAGAATGCATGGCATTGGGATAAAATTCATTTCAAAGAATTCAAAATTGGTTGAAGAAGGGAGTTTTGGTACATTTCAGGAAGAGGATTTACAGGTAGCATGGTGGAAATCTCCCATTTTTATACAACAGATAACGGGAAGTAGAAGTTTCAATAACCTCATAAACCTTTTTTCATGAATACATATGTTGGAGGATCTGATTGGGCAGGCAGTCCAAAGATTTTAAAACAGACATACATGTTAATAACTGGGGTTTTAGAAAAAATCATAAGGCAAAGAGAAGAGAATAAATTATTTACTCGGTTGTCTGATTTATCCTGCTTTTTATTTCAATTTTTATTGGTGCAGTTCAGCCAAGTAAAAAACTTCAAGGGTGATCAGTATGTGATGGCTATATATTGGCAGCCTGCAAAAGTCAAGGTTTATGTTCTTGTAACGTTACTTAGATTTACAGCCATGTCAATGATGGTAAGTACAAAACTCTGCTCCCTTAATGTACTGAGAGGATGCAAACACTGAAATCTGGAGAAGCACAACATACATCATTTCACTTATAAATTACAAGTAGTAGCTTACACTGACCCTTGACATGTTCATCTTCTTATTACTTTGGTCATTAAACATTTTAGTGATTTTTTTATATCCAAATTTGGCTGATAAAGACTTTGTAATACTATATATATTAGGGGAACTGAATCTAAAAGATGAAATAAATTTAAGAAGTCAACATGGATTGAACATCCTTCTACTATTGATACTATTTATTGAAATTAAAAATTAAAAATTACAGATAATATCCATCCAGTAACTTCTATTATATTAAATTGTTGATCTTTTAGAAAATACATAATATGTCCTTAAGTTAGCTGCTGTATCAGAAAATTTGGAAAGGGAATTTCTTTTTTCTATTCAGAGGAACTCCATTAAGGAGCAAAAGATAGAATTGCTGTGAAGTGCCTTTTGATTACCAGCCTTAGAAATCCTCAGGA
The DNA here is from genome assembly GCA_023970755.1 of Azemiops feae. NCBI lineage: Eukaryota > Metazoa > Chordata > Lepidosauria > Squamata > Viperidae > Azemiops > Azemiops feae. The sequence continues at coordinate 613,682 of JALGBA010000269.1, read as the reverse complement.
AATATCCTCAATGAGAGTTGAATGTTGTGCTTTGGCTCTGTTTTCTCTGCTAGTACCAATCATACACAGCTCAGGGCATTGGTTAAGATAGACATCAATCACTTAGAATAAATCAAAGGCAACCAAATAGAATTTGTTTAAGTCAAGTAACAAGAAAATGAGCCAAAAGATTTATATAAAAAAGATTGCCTCCAAAAGCCTTGGATGTGATTCCCAAACCATTCAAAAGGTTACCCCTGAATTATTTTTAATACCAGGTTTTTGTCCTGGTGCTATCTTTTATTTGGATTGCAATTCCCTGCATGCACTCCTATGATAATCCTTGGTTTAAAATGTTGTATTTCGAAATGTGTTAGAACCAATTTAAAAGCCTACAGAATTCATATCGAATGGCTGAAAGAGGCTTTCAGTGAAGGCCAGTGCATTCTGCATCAACCACAATTGCCAGATAGTTTTAAAGACAGTCCCAGTTTCAAGGCAATGAGGGTAAGACTTTGGTTGTCAGGGTATCTTGCTCCAGACAGGGCCCCAACAGCCATAGTTGCTGCGGCTGGGCAAAGGCCCCATGAACATGGCCTCTACCTGCTGATCAAGCATTAGCTGTGATTCCAGCAAAATTTGCAAGTTCATTAAGAAGGGGAACCTGGAGCTAACATTATCTTCACTGAGATATACCAAACTTAACTAGGCATTATTGCAATTGAGTTCACTATCCAAAGTGATTCTGGGCAGCTACAGATTAAACCAACAGATTAAACACTTTGCTTTTAATGAATTAAAGAAAATAAGCTTAGTGCATTATCTGACAAAGTGTTGCCATAGCTATTCTATTACCCTGTGTTCCACTGCTTCTAGTTTCTAGTTTCTACAAGTAAAAAAAAAAATTAGGAAAGAAGGCAAATATACGTGTCCCAGGATAATGTTGCAGGATCCAATCTGTGTCTGTCACCGGGACCAGATGACCAACCCAGATTGGATATTGCAATAATAATAATAATAATAAACCATGGGTTAAACCGTGGTTCATGTAAACCTATTTTGTATTTTTACCTTTAAACTGTTGTCTAAGAATGAAAAGAGTGTTCAGTTACTGAAATGCAGATGCTTTTATTGATTTGCAGATGCTTGAACCTAGCAATATGAGTTGGAACTGATAAATTACTTAAAAACACAATTAACTCAATTTACCTAGACCGTAAAAAATTGCTTATTAAAAGGCATGTTCTTTCCTAATTGGAAAAATGTAACTTCCCTCATCTTATGCTTCAGTACATTTTGCCAGGATGCCTAGAGTTGGCTGTATAAACAACATACACATCATAGCATACATATATAATCTTATTTACAGTCACAGATAAAATTAATTGCTAATCATTGCTATGAGATACTGTATACTTGGGCAGAATTTCTGCTTACTTTCTTAAATAAGGAAACAAGGATGCTTGTTTAAAGGAAGTTAATTAACTGTGCCCTCCAGTGAACATTCAAGAACCAGACAGTTTTTTTCTTAACATACATTTCTTTGATTATAGTATCTGTTTGAATGCTCAGACTAGTCATTCTGCAGTGTTACACTTCTTAACTCGCAAACATAAATTATTGTGAATACTTAATTTGATATAGCTGACATATTGGAACATGTTCTGTAGTGATTGTGCAGTCTCAAGATGATAAACAAGTGTATTACAAAATTGCAGCTGTTTTACAGTGGCCCTGCCTCTTTGTGTCCTATATTGTAACTCTGAGAGATTAGAAGGAAGACCTGTTCTGTGCAACTCTCTCTGATGCAATAATGCAGTACAGAATTGACTAATAAAGGTCGCTTTTATGGGAATATCTGCACTCCCCATAAAATATGGGATTTAACATATTCCCATTTCAGAAGCTTCATATGTGAACATTAATCAATACTATTTATGTATTTTCATATTTCTGTGACAGGTATAAATATATTCCATTTTATTTACAGTTAACTGCTCCACCCTCACTCCGACACAATTGTGTGTGTATGAGAAGAGGTGAATCCAGCTAAACGTCTCTTTCTTTAGTATTCCCCAAAGCAGCTTCATCTTGGAATTAATCTCAGTTCATTCCAGCCAGCTAATTTCTGCTGAAGATGAAGAAAAAGGCAAATTATGTATATATAATTACTTCTGAATGACTTCATTCCAAATTAACTTCATTCCAAGTTACAGTTTTAAAAAAGAAACAAAATGCCCCTAATTTGTTAAATACTGTATATTACATTACTACCATCTTCCCCCAATCAGCAATCCTTTTTAAAAAATCATTTTATGAATGAGTTACTTGGAATACAACATTTTGCAGGATTTAAGGATACGTTCATTTAAAATAGCAAAATAAGGTGTTTTTAAAGGAAACTAGTACTTTTATTCTCTACCTCAGATTTCTTAGCAATTCATGCATTTTCTCAAATACCAAACCATTTTTTTCTGTTCTGAAAAAAATTACTTAGAATTCCATCTCAGGCATTTTTGCTTTGTATTGGTAGTCTTTTGTGAAGGTACAAACCAGTTAGGTTTTAACAATACTGAAGACACGGAACTAATTTCCTGCTCAGAAATGTTAGGAGTTTGAGTATGGTATATTTCTACAACTTTAATTTTGTTTGGATGGCTTTTCCATTCATTGGTTGATATAAGCTTGAAAACCTGTTTGGTGAGAAAAATACATTAGCACATCTGTGTTTCTACCTAATCATCACTGAGCTGTTCTAACTGGGTGGGGTACAGCCTTGCTCAAGGTTAGGAGCCAAAGGGTTGGCTGTTCAGACAGTCTTTGAGGCAGAATTACAATCTTCGGAACTCTGATATTCTTCTCAGGTTAGTGTGAATATTCATAAATATAAACATTTTAGGAAGAGAATGGAGTATTTAATGTTTAGTGAACAGAATGGAAAATCTCTGAAAGGGATCCATTAATTTCATTACAAATGCAGGGGTACATTTTCCAGAAATTTACAGGTCCTCTTTGTTTTACTAAGTTATTTTTTTAAAAAATGCTATTATACATGGTTTTTGTCCTAGAGCAAGTTTGTTCTGGGCTCAAAAATTATTTAAGAGTTTTTTTCACTGAAAGCATAAGAGCTGTATAAGATTTATGACTATAGGTAGGATTTATAAATACATGTTACTGATCTGATCCTTAGATCTCTTTTTTAATACTGGGTGTTATAAAGTGTATATACTGTGTATTTCTTCCTAAGATTTTCTATTGATAGGTCTTTGTTAACTGGTTTCATAAAAAGTTTAGTTTCTCAGTAAAGTTTACCACAGTTGCAAATGAGGATTATAACAGGTTGCCATAATATTGGTAATACTGCTATGTGTGCACAAAATGTAATTTGAATTTTGCCATTTTCTAATTCTTGGCATGTTTTTTATTTAACAAAAAAAGCCTCTAGGTCTCCTGAATGCTATTTAATCTATTTAATGAAAGACAGAAAAAATAAGAGCCCAAATCCTCATATTTATACACATATCCATATATACAGTTATGTGAAAAAGAAAGTACACTTTTTGAATTCTATGGTTTTACGTATCAGGACATAGTAAAAAAAAATCATCTGGTCCTTGGCAGTTCTTAAAAGTAAGTAAATACAGCCTCAGATGAATAACAATATATTATATCATGTCATTTATTTTGCAAAAGAAAAGACAAAGTGGAGAAAAACTGAAAAATGTGAAAAACTAAGTACACCTTATGATTCTATAGCTTTAGCTGCAATAACTTGAAATAATCATTGTCTGTATGACATTATCAGTCTCTCACATGGTTGTGGAGGAATTTTGACCCATTCTTTACAACATTACTTCAATTCATTGACATTTGTGGGCATTTATTTATGCACAACTCTCTTAACGTCCCACCACAGCATTTCAATCAGGTTGTAGTCTGGATTTTGACTGGACCATTGCAACACCTTGATTCTTTTTTTTTTCAGCCATTGTGTTCTAAATTTGCTGGTGAGCTTGGGATCATTGTCCTGTTGCATGACCCAGTGTTGGCCAAAGTTCAGCTGTTGGACAGATGGCCTCACATTTGACTCTAAAATACTTTGGTATACAGAAGAGTTCATGATTTTCAAGGTGCTCAAGTCCTGTGGCTGCAAAACAAGCCCAAATCATCACCCTTAAACCACCACGATTGATGGTTTGTATGAGATGTTTGTGCTGATATGCTGTGTTTGGTTTTTTGCCAAACATGGCACTGTGCATTATCCACTTTGGTCTCATCTGTCCAAAGGACAGTGTTCCAGCAATCTTGTGATTTGTTCAGATGCAAACCTAAGCCATGCTACCAAGTTCTTTTTAGAGAGAAGAGGCTTTCTCCTGGCAACCCTTCCAAACAAGCCATACTTGTTCAGTCTTTTTCTAATTCTACTGTCATGAACTTTAATATTTAACATGCTAACTGAGACCTGTAGTCTGAGATGTAATTCTTGGATTTTTTTTAATTTCTCTGAGCCTTACACTGTCTGACTTTGCTGGGACATACACTCCTGGGAAGATTGGCAACTGTCTTGAATGTTTTCCACTTGTGAATAATCTTCATCACTGTAGAATGATGGACTTTAAATTGTTTGGAAGTGGCCTTAGAACCCTTCCCAGATTGATGTGCAGCAGCAATTGCTTCTCTAAGATCATTGCTGATGTCTTTCCTCTTTGGTATTGTGTTAACACACATCTCAATGCCAGAGATGAGCAAACTCTTAAAACTTCAGCTTTTATAGAGGTAGTCATACTTGCTGACGATCAATTTATTGAGGGCACTTGATTAGCAGCATCTGGCTGCTATTTAGCCTCTTCATACCTATGGAAACAGTAAGTATGTACTTAGTTTTTCACACATGGCTTCTCTATTTTGGCTTCTTTTTCTAAAATAAATGACAACATGGTATAATATGTCATGTGTTGTTGTTTATCTGAGATTATATTTACCTGTTTTTAAGAATTGCTAAGGACCAGATGATTTTTACTATGTCCTGATATGTTAAACCATAGAATTCAAAGAGGTGTACTTTCTTTTTTACATGACTGTGCATATTTAATTTAGCTACTTTATATTGTTATTGCATTTGATTTTGTACATTTTATTCATTTATCAAAAATTAAACAACTGGGCAATTTACAAATAAAAGCCATACAACCATATGGAGACATAGGTAAATACAAGTTAAAAACAGAGGTAAAAACAAGCTAAAAAGGCAGAGGGAGTTTCCTCAAGCCACCAATCCTTCCAAGGGTTGCATGTCCCTCTTAGATCCCTATGCCAGTTGGCAGAGCCAAGCCTTATCATGCCTCCTGAATGCCAGCAGAGTAGGAGCTAGAAGGGGCGTTGTCTTACCTGAACGCTTTTTCTCAGCATGATGAATGGAGAATCCACCAATGGGTTAATTCTGACCTCCTGCCCAAGTAGACCAAGTCAGTCAAAGCTGCCACGCCCGTCTGGCTGAGGACATGCCCCCAGTTTCGAAGAGGGCGAAGCCAATGACTGTACGACGTGTTGGCTCCCAGATCCCTAACGCTGAACCGGACTGCGCATAAGGGATGGGTGTGGATTCTCCATTCATCATACTGAGAAAAGGCGTTCAGGTAGGACAACGCCCCTTCTCCAGTATGAAGAATGGAGAATCCACCAATGGGACATACCAAAGCCCTTCTGTCCCTATGGGGGGGGGAAGCAGACTGGGCCAGTGTCCCTGCCGCCGGCACCATCTGTTGCAGTACTCTGCGGCCAAAAGAGGCCTCCGCCGAGGCAAACTTATCAAGTCTATAATGGCGCACAAAAGGGGAAGGCGAAGACCACGTCGCCGCCCTGCAAATGTCATCTATGGTGGCCTGTGTAGCCCATGCTGCAGAGGTAGCAGCACTGCGAGTGGAATGTGCCATCAAATGACCTGGAATCGCTAAGGAGGATGTCTGATAGGCCTCCGAAATACAGGTCCTAATCCACCTGCCAATGGTAGAAGAAGACACTTTCTGACCCTTGGAAGCCGGGTGGAAGGAAACAAAAAGGGCTTCAGACCTGCGAAAAGGCGCCGTCCGCTTGATGTAATAGCGTAACGCCCTGTGGACATCGAGAGTGTGCCATTGCCGTTCCAGGGCATGAGACGGGTTAGGGCAAAACTCTGGTAACACGATCTCTTGTGCCCTGTGAAATAAGGTGTTAACCTTGGGAACGAATGAGGGGTCCAAATGCAGGACCACTCTGTCCGTGTGAAAAACACACAAGTCCTCCCTGACAGAAAGAGCTGCCAGTTCCGAGATACGCCTAGCCGAGGTAATTGCAACCAAGAAAGCAACCTTAAGAGACAAGGACCTAAGGTTGCAGGTCCTAACAGGTTCAAAGGGTGACTTGGTAAGGGCCTGCAAGACCCGTGGCAACTTCCAAGTGGGATACCTATGTATCACGGGTGGTTTACTGTTGGTGACCCCTTTGATGAAGGAGCGGACCATGGGGTGTTGAGCCAGTGGTTCCGAATTGCCATAGGTAAACACCGTGGCCAGAGCCGTGACCTGTCGGTGTATAGTGTTGGGCGCCAATCCTTTATCAACACCCTCCAAAGATAGTCCAAGAGCCGTGGAATAGTCACCAATGGCAGAAATTCCTCCATGTGGAGTCATAAATGCGATTGGTCGCCGGCCTTCGGGAGGCTTGAATCATGGAGATCACTCCCGATGAGTAGGATTCTCTGGTTAAGATCTGGTGTTCAAGTGCCAAGCGGTTAACTGGAGTCACTGAGGCTCTGGGTGTTGTATGACTCCCTGTATGAGCCTTATCCGATCCGGAGGGATCCTCCACGGAGGGGCCACAGAGAGACTCACGAGGTCAGCAAACCACGGTCGCCTCGGCCAGTGCGGAGCAATGAATATGAGCTCTGCCCGTTCCTGCAGTGCTTTTCTGATGGCTGCTGGGATCAGAGGGAGAGGCGGAAAGGCGTACATCAGGCCCCTTGGCCATGGGCTGCAAGGGCGTCCGCCCTCTCCGCCCCCGGAGAGGGGAACCGGGAAAAGAATCTTGGAAGCTGGGAGTTCGCCGATGAGGCGAACAAGTCCAGAACCGGTTGCCCGAACCTCTCCGATATCTCCCTGAAGAGATCCGGGTGTAGACTCCATTCTGAATGGTCTACTGTCGCCCGGCTTAAGTAATCCGCCTGACAATTCGCCTCTCCCGAGATGTGCTCGGCCTTCAGGGAGAGGAGATTGTTTTCTGCCCAGGATCCCAATAACTTGGCCTCGGCCATGAGAGACCGGGATCGGGTACCGCCTTGACGGTTCACATGGGCTTTTGCCACCACGTTGTCCGTGAGGACCAGCACGTGTTGCCTCGCAATCTTGTTGCGGAAGTGGCAGAGGGCCAGATGAATAGCTCTGAGTTCCAGCCAATTGATATTGTGCTTCAGGTCTGACCGGGACCACCGGCCCTGAGCCAATTGAGACTGGAAGTGCGCTCCCCAGCCAAACAGACTGGCGTCTGTGGTCAGGGTTAGCCTGCTGGAGTCCTTGAACAGTGACCCCCTGGCTACCTCTGGGGAGGTCCACCACAGAAGGGATCCTAGGGTCTGGAATGGGACCCATACCTTTTGGTTGGAAGAGCTTGTGCCCAGCCTTTGGAATGGGAGCAAGAACCATTGAAGGTTTCTGGAGTGTAGTCTGGCCTAAGGCACTATATGCATGATATCATCTTTCCCAGTAGTTGGCAGAGTATAGCCAGTGCCACTACACGCTCCCTGCGGACCTTGAGGACCATGTCTCGAATGCTGTTTTGACGTTCCCGAGAGAGGTAGACCCGGCAAAGGTCTGTGTCTATCACCGCACCCAAGTGTAGAAGGCGGGTTGAGGGAATCAGCTGACTCTTTTGAAAGTTGACTGAAAAACTATGGTCCTGAAGTGTCCTTATAGTGAGGGCCAGCTCCGCCTGGGCGGCCAGAGCAGAGGACGACTGGATAAGGATGTCGTCCAGGTAACATTGGATGCGCACTGGCACCAACCATAGGTGAGCGGTGAGTACCGCCAAGATCTTGGTGAAAACCCTGGGAGCCGATGAGAGGCCGAACGGCAGGGCTTTGTATTGATAGTGGCTGTTGGAATAGCAAAACCTGAGATATTGTCGGTGGTTTGGATGTATGGGGATGTGGAAGTACGCCTCTGTAAGATCTATGGACGTCATGAAGTCCCCTTGTCTGACGCTGGCCAAGATGGACTGGAGCGTCTGCATCTTGAACTTTCGGTACGACAGGTGGGAGTTTAGGCCCTTGAGATCGAGTATCGCCCTCCATCCCCCTGAGGCCTTCGGGACAACGAATAGGATGGAGTAAAAACCTTGTCTTAGTTGGTCGGATGGCACCCTTTCTATGGCTCTTATGTGTAACAGGTGTTGAATGGCCTCACTCAGAAGGCTCTTCTTGACTGGGTTCCTTAGAGGGGGACAGGAAATAAAGCGTCGAGGTGGCCTGGTCACGAACTCCAGAGACAGACCGTCCCTGATGGTGCTTAGCACCCAAGAGTCCGTGGTCGTGGTCTCCCATTGGTGGAGAAAGTAAGTTAATCTGCCACCTATGGGAGAGTCCCTCCCTGAGTCACTTGGATTTATGAAAGGGACGGCCTCCCCTGCCTCGAAAGGACCGCTTACCCTGAGCCTGTTGTCTGTATCTGTCTCTGTAGCCAGACCGATCAAAGGAACAGTCCGGACCTGCAGGAAATGGCCGGGAGACTTGTGCTGAGGCCGAATCTGATCCGGGCCGAAATGGCTGCCGGCGGGTGTACGGGGAGAACCGTCGGCTCGGCCTCCTGGAAAGGTGGTAAAGGACCCTCCGTTTCTCCCTGTTCTCAATTAAATAGGGAGCTAGGGCCTCCCCAAAAAGGCGGGCGCCACGGTACGGGGCGGAAGCCACGCGCCATTTGTGTTTAACCTCGGCCTTCCAATTCCTGAGCCATAGCAACCGGCGTGCAGTGACGTTGGATGCTATGGCACGGGCCGAGAATCTGGCGGCCTGCAGAGACACGTCTGCCATGTACTGTGATGCCGCCATTAATTTCGTTAAGTCCTGATGGACTCTTACCTCCTCTGGGGGAATTCTGGCCTGTAATTGACGGAGCCAGATAAGAGAGACCCTTGCGAAGAATGAGGTTGAGGTGGACGCTCTTATTGCCCATGCCGAAGCCTGGTGTGTCCTGCGGAGAGAAGCCTCGGATTTCTTATCCTCGGGCTTCAACGCCTCCGCCATATCCCCTGGCACCTTGGAATCAGAAAATAAAGGGTTTAAGGACTCATCCACCTCAGGCACTTCCAGCGCCTCATTCAAGACCGGCACCGTGTCAATCAACTTACGGTCGATTCCCCCTATTGAGGGAAAAGCACCTGGGGACTCCCATTGCCCCTGAATGGATTTCAAGAACATGGGGGGGCAAGGGATTTGTTTGTGTATCACAACCGGTTCAGAAAACAACGGGTCCGTGTCCTGGCTAGGAGCCTGTTCAGGTACCGATGGCTGAACCGGATTTATCTTACCGATCGCACAGGCCTTGCGGAGCAGGGACGGAAACAGCATGGGATTAAACAAGCCTACGAGAGGAGGAGGTTCCTGAGGAGGTTCCTCATCGTCCGATCACTGCCCCTCCGTGTGGCTATACTCCGCGTATTCTGAGACACTACTGGCAAAGGAGTGAGGTGGTGAATCTGATTCTGGGTATTGGAGAGTGCCGGACCTCGAGAGGTCTGGTGATGCCGTGGAGACCATGGGAGCGGAGGCCACTTGTGTACGCCCCATGGGCGTCATAGCCTGAGCAACTGCCTGGGAAACCATAGCCTGTAGATGAGCTTTGAAGAATGGGTCCTCCAGATCGCGAAGCCCCGCTGCTGTGGGGGTAAAAGTGGCAGTTGGAGCCTGCACTTGGCCCACGAAGGACGATCCCTCAAGAGGTCGAAGCCCCGCTGCAGTTGGAGTAAATGTGGCTTCTGGTGCCTTAGGATCCTGAGGCCCCTGTTCCTCTTCAAAGAGGGAAAAGTGCTCCTGATAATGGCCAGTTGAAAAAGCCCCTTCGGAGTCCCGTTCTGGGGACCATACGGGTGCGGGGGGCTCAGGGTGTGGGCCACAAGGCAGTGTCGCCATTGTGGTAGGGGCGGATTGACCGTCTCCCCTACTGCCAATTTTTGTACATGGGAGAACTGTTTCTCCAAGGCACGATGCCTGCGGCTGGCCTGTTTGTCGGCCGCCTTGGGGGCTCGCTTGTTTAAGCCGGCCTTAGTTTTGGCCTTGATTTTTGCAGCTGCCTCCTGACTAGAGGACTTACGCTTTGTGTGTCCACCTGAAGTGGAAGCCTGTGGCTTGGTGTTATCTGCCATTGTAAAGCGAGAGTTTTCAGTGGGGTGCTGAAGCATCTCGGTCTGCAAGAGATGCGGCTGTTAACCACCAAGGTGGGACCGGCCTGCACGTGGATCTGTGATAGTCCGGCCCACCGGCAAGCACGGAGTCACACTTAGCGACGGATGTCGCACGTCACTTAGCGATGATGAAACTGAGCGTGGGAGACCTATCGTTGAGGTCAAGTTCGCGTTTAGTGACGGGATCACACGTGTCTCACTTAGTGACGGCAAGCTCAGTATTGACCGTTTACTAGATGCAGACTATGGCAACAGGCTATAACTGGCAAGGCCCAAATGAGCGTTGAGTGATGATTGTTAGAAGAGAGCAACTGACGCTGGGTCCAATTTTGTTAGGCCTGGTGTGTACAAATACAGGGGACCACAGTATCTGTGCTGCAATATAGGGTCAAGCAGAGCCCTCGTGGCCAGCAGCAAGTAAGGCCTAAAATGGCAAGCAACCAAAGGCCTGATTAGAATCAAACTCCCCTGACACACACTGAATAATGATTCCAACAGGAGGAATGCAAATGAGTGGCCTTTTGGATTACTCCCTCCCCTGCTCCGTCCGGAATTCAAGGCCTTGACTGCATGCTGCAGACTAAAATGGCGGCCGCCAGCAATCCAGACCAGGGGAAAATGAAAGTAAGCTGATTTAGTCGCTTTGTCCAGGAAAAGACAGTTTTCCTTGAATCCTGGTTAAATTAAGAGCTGCTAAACCTCCCTTTTGGTCCTCTGAAGAGAAAATAAATCAAAGGAGAAATGGGCCGTTCGCCACGCGGAGCCCACGACGATCGGCTAAATAATTTCAAGGCCCAAGGCAGCCTAGATAACAGGGAGCACTCCCTTTCCCCAAACTGTTCTCTTTAAAAGATAAATCAGTAATTACGAGTAATGACTATAAGGAGTCGGATCGGCCAAGTAATTTTCAAGGCCTGAAGAACGGGGAACACTCTTTTCCCCCCAAAAGGTTCACTATAAGCAAGAAATCAGTACTGACAATAACAAAATAGAGAGGGGGGGGGAGAGGCACGAAAATCAACAAAAAACACTGGAAGAATCCACGAATGGAATAAACTTAATAAAACCTGCTGTTCTCAAGTAGCTGGGAGCCAAATCTACCACGTCTGTCTGGGCTGAAGACCAAATCGAAACTGGGGGCGTGTCCTCAGCCAGATAGGCGTGGCAGCTTTGACTGACTTGGTCTACTTGGGCAGGAGGTCAGAATTAACCCATTGGTGGATTCTCCATTCTTCATGCTGGAGATAGAGCTGTCATTTAGATGGAAGAAGTTTGGACGCCGAAGAGAATTTTTTAAAAGATACCATAAAAAGCCTGTAGCATTTGAAGTACAATTGTAAACCCAACCATATCTTTTAGAGCAATTGCTGTAAGATTACAAATTGGAAGTATCAGCTAGGGACAGTTGTTTCTCTACATTTTCTCTTTGACCCATGAGTTGAAAACAGACTCGACTCAACTCAAAAGCCAGCCATCAATACACCCCAATCAACATCTAAAAAGCCACTTACAACAGGCACTATAAATACCACACGCAGAACAATACACACTCTGCTAGAGAGAAGTTCCCTGAAGACAGGCTCCAACACGAGTCCAGAAAGTTCGGAAGACAAAACTTCTGACCAATCCAGATTGGATCCTGAGCTGTGGGCAATGTTTGAGGTGCGGAAGGTCACAACTCTTGATGTTCCAAGTTGCCACAAGAAGTCGTCTGAGGATCTGACAATATCATTCAAAGGGACAAGACCAAAACAATTTAGATTCTTTTGGCTGTGTTTCTCCCTTCTCTCTTCCTCATATGCTAATGGTAAGAATGGAAAGAGAAACCACTCTTATTACCATCATTAAGTTAAGCCCACTCCAACCCCACACTGTCATCAAATAGCAATTTAGATTGGATTTGAAAAGGTTTCAAAGAGATGTGAGATGTTCAGATATAATTTTACTTCTGCATCTACTACAGGCTAGGCATTTTTTTAATTTAGCTATCGCTCTCTTTCCAATTCTGTGGTTTAGAACCTTAAGGAAAATCTCTAGTTTCATCTACAATGAAACTTGCTCCAGGCACCGGTAACTTCTATGGACACAGCATTTCTCCTGCTTCCACATTGAACAGGTGCAGGCCTCTTAGCTCTCTGTAGGGCACAACATGCTTTAAAAATAAACAACAACAAAGAAAAGAAGAATTTTTAATCTGAGCTTTGTTTGGTTCTCTCAGAGTTTTTCTTTGTATTTGTGATGTTCATGAATTCATGAATCATTCCAATTCAGTATACAAAAAAATATTTTGTTGAGAAAAAAAATTTATAGTCTCCATTTGCCTAGTCTTTCTCTGCCAAATGTATTGGACTTCAGTGCCCTTCATCTCAGATGCCATGATAGCTGTCACTGAAGGGAGTTATAGTCAAGACATCTGGAAAACTGCTTATGAGAAGGATTTGTTAAGCATATTATATTTATTTCTTTATGTGTTTATTGCTAAACATTTGAAATACAAAAATAGCAAAAAAGCAAAATAACACAAAAAGGTTGCTAACTTTGAATTTAAAAAAGGTAATTGAAAAAGGTAAAAAGTACATTACTTTTTAGTGATATACTGTATTCTCTGCTTCCTGATCATTTGTATCCCAAATCAAAAGCCACAGTTTATATATTTAAACTTTGTACTAGAAATTATTACTAGTTTCTAATTTGACTCCTAAAAACCATATTCCTGTTATCTAAATCTGTCTTGCTGTGAGATACAAAAGTTCCTTCTTGAGGATATTAGATCTTCTGTGTGTGATATTGCTATATATGACTGGGAGAAGGGAGCTGCCTAGGAACCATTAAATTGATCGAGTGAAAGATTGCAAAGCCCTATTCAGCAGCTTATTGAGTCTTCTGTCCAATGAACAAAAAAAACAATACAAAGTTTTATGTACATTGAAGTTGCAAATTGCAGATCTTTTATATTAAAGACTATAGCTATATTAGTACATATTTTTAAAAAAAATTACCCTTCCTTAATGACATTAGGAAAATAAGCTATTAATCCAGTGGTGACTGCTTCATCTTATTTTACAGATGTTTTAGCTATGACTTTTAAAATGACTTTGCTACAGTTTAAGCAACAAAGTTTTAAAGATGACTAGACAATCCATGATGTATTGGATCATTTTTTAAAGAATATTTCCTCACCTAAACAGAATTACAACACGTGGGCAAAAATCAGTGGGAGTGGGACAACTTCCAACTTCTGATTGGCTTTCCCATTGAGTTTTCTTGTGGGAAGCTGGCAGTAAGTGGTGGAAATCCTTCCTTCCTTCCTTCCTTCCTTCCTTCCTTCCTTCCTTCCTTCCTTCCTTCCTTCCTTCCTTCCTTCCTTCCTTCCTTCCTTCCTTCCTTCCTTCCTTCCTTCCTTTCCCACCTTGGATATTTAAAGTATGTGCAGGGTTTGGTTTAGTAATAATGTTAACATTCGTGCAGTCATTACTTAAGTTTTCATTTTCACATGCTTTTTAAAAAATTCATCTATTTTTTGTTTCTTAGATGGTTTGAGGAATATCTGTATGTCAGAATTCATTTTTTGTCATTTCTTCCTCTTTTCCATGTATAATCTCATCTTTATGCACAGGATCCAGTAATTAAAAAAGATTAAAAAGATAGTATAAGATAATAGAAATTTACCAGTGGACCCTGATCGCTAGGTGCTTTCACTTCGCCATTTTGGTTTCTTCAAGGTTTATATATAAGTCTATCTCTCTGGTGTCAGAATAAATGCTGGAACTAGCATAAATCTTCAATATCTATTTTGTACCAATGCTTGGTACAAAATTATCTTTATTCAATTTTAGGAAAGGGTAAAAAAATAGTTCCATTTTTTTTCCAGTGAAGAGATAAAAGGGGTTTCTTTTCCTTAAAGCCTTGTGACATTTGCTCTTATGTTAGTAAGTTATACTCCAATTCCAGGTAATTAAGTTGGGTTTAGTTCTGAGAAGACGTACACTATTAAAGTATTTGTTTTTCTCAGACTCCTTATGAAAACATCACATTTCTAATAATCATATTGAAAATGTGCGTGTGGGGTGGGTGGGAGGATACGCTTTCAGATCAGTTTTTGACTTCTGGAGCTGCCCTGGACAGATTCCTGCAGTTGTCTGGACAAGATTTTTCTGAAGTAGTTTGCCATTGCCTCTCCTTCCTAGGGTTGAGAGAATGTGACTGGCTCAAGGTCACCCAGATGGTTTTATGGCTAAGGCAAAATTAGAACTCACAGTCTCCCGGTTTCTAGCATGGTGCCTTAAACACTAAGCCAAACTGGCTGTTTTTGAATATGTATGTTCATTAAATTCCTTAGTTAATGTATTATTGAGAAAGACAGCCATTTTATAATGAAATATGCTCCTCTTGTATAGTGTCTAGCAGAAATCATCTGCCAAGGTAATAAAGATTAGTTCAGTCCCAATCTCAAAGTGAAAACAAAACAATCCAAATGGAAAAGAATATGAAATCCAGTTGATACCAGTTCCTTAAATACTCAAATTATAAGTTTGAGAATTAGTTAAAATGGCAAGATGTAATGATTTTTTGTGGTTTTGTATATTTATTGCCTAGGTTACTGCTGCATAGGCAGGTGAACTGTCATTGAACTAGCATTTACAAATCCTTATTATTAATTATTTTCTTAGAAGTACACATTATGCTCTTTTAAAAATGGTTATTTCATTATTTATTTATTTAATTAAATTTAATTGATTTCCAGATTATTTGGGGCAGGTTACATCCAAGGAGAGGATTTGCCCATTAAGAAACAATTCTGATGAAACATAGAATCCTAATGTATCCACAGCAGCTCAGCTTAATTATTATTATTCAGTATAAAATGAACACAACACTTCTCACTGATTTTACTGGATTTTGTTAGGAAGGTTGTTGAACTGGTGGTAGTGGATCAATTTCACAGCATTTTAGAAAAAGTAGATTTTCTGCCTAAGTCCAGGTTTGGAGACTTGTATGAACCCTTTCTGGACTAAACCTTTCAGTGGCTTTTGATGACATCAATCATGGTATCCTGTTGGACTGTATGCAGAGGTTGAAGATAACAGACAATGGCCTATAACGGTCCTGCTCCTTTCTTCAGTGGTTAGTTCCAATCACATTGAGGAAGTAATGATTGGCTAAATGGCCCCTGAATGGGTGTTACTGCTTGAGGTCATTCAATGGGGTGCAGTATCATGAGTATGCTGATGATACCCAATTGTACATCACTGTTATTGATGTTCTTTTCTGGTGCCTGAAAGCCACCTGGGTCTGGCTGGAAAAAAACAGCTGAAGGTGAGGCCTAGTAAATCTGAGCTGTTGTGGGTATATTGGGGTTCTCAGTTACATCAGAGTTATTCCTACCTAGATGGACAAATACTCTCATGTTTGTTCCAGTTGATTTCCGAGTACAGTTTAAGGTATTGGTTTTAACCTTTCAAGCCCTTTATGATTTGCTGCCTAGGTACAATACAATCTACTCCAGCCATTACTGGCCCCATCATTAGATTAAGCAGAGAGAAGTATTATTGATCCCGCATTTTGGGGAGGTCCAGGAGGCTAAAATTAAAAGTGCTATCTTTCTGTAGTGGAGCCAATTTTGTGGATTGGCCTCCTAGTTTTAATTAGGCTACACTGCTCATTGATGTTATAGAAGCTTTTAAAGATGGAGTTGCTCAAGAGACTTTTCCTAATTTTATTATGTCATATTTATTTTTTTATTTTTATTGTGTTGGTTTTGTGTTTGGGTGGTGTTGCTTTAACATTTTTATCACTGTTATGATGTGAATGTTTTACTTGCTTTTTATAACCAGTGTCAGCTTTAAAAAGTCCCTAAACTGTGGCAGAATGGAACTTTGGTTAATAAATGAATTATAAATTTTAAAAAGAAAAAGTATTAAATATTAATGCTGGAGGTATACAAAGTAGAACTTTGAATAATGTGAAATTGTTTGTTCTATTTATCCATTTGAAATTCCAAAGTATGCAATTTTATACATGAATTATACCATTTGCATTGTCTCAACTAGGACATGTTTTATTGATTGTATTTAACTTTAGCTCTATTTTGTTTATATGTTACAGTTCCACTTAGCAGCACTGGCATCTTTGAAAGGCGACATCGTTGATCTTAATAAGCGCTTGCAGCAAACAGAACGAGAAAGAGATTTGTTGGAAAAGAAATTGGCAAAAGCCCAGGTTAGTCATTATTCAACTTACTAAAATGGCCTTGGCTCAATATCTCAAGCATTTAAACCAATCAATAGAATTGTTGTTACATCAAAGGCATCAAATGTGACTTTTCACAGATTAACATATCAAAGTCTACCAAAGTAGTTTCTTTATACTAAGGGCATTGGGGAACAAAATTGTGTAAAACAAAGTTACTTTAGTAATACATAATCAAGTTATTGCCCTATTCAAAGAGTTTGTACAGGTTATGAAAAACAAAATTCCTGCAAATATGATCAATAATTTTCATATCAATAGAAGTGGTGCATTCAGTCCAAAATGGCATGCAAATTTATTGAGCTTCTCACCAATTGAAGCAAAATTTCTGTTTGTAGAGAAATTAATTGATTTATAATCACTTGAAAACAGTTATCAGGAGTCAGTATGGATTTCTCAAGAAATCCAAAGTCTTCTGCAGTGTCTTGCTAGACTACCTATGTTTTACTTTCTGGTATTAAGCTTTCTTAATAGACTGTGGCAATATACAAATATACTATATCTTTATTTTAGCAAAACATTTGATAAAAGGAGAGATAATATTTGATTAGCAGACTGGGTAAGGCTGGATGAGATGATATGACAGGTTGATACCTACAGCAACAGTCTCAAAATTGCACTTGACGAATATTCACTAATGACATTTCATCATATTGGAGTGATATTGGGTGTGATGCCACAAGACTGGATCCTGAGTCCTAGACTCTTAAAACAGTTTTGTAATGACGTAGATGAATAGGTAGAAGGAAACAAATTTAAGCTGATACAAAGTAGAGTAGGATAGTTAATACCAAAGAAGACAGAAGTAAAATTCAAAATAATTGTGAGAGATTAGAGGAATGGGCTGAAGGGTAACAATGAATTCAGTAAAGATAAATACAAAATTCTTCACTTAGGAAATTAAATGAAGCATACAAGTAAAGGATGGGGATACCTGGCTTGGTAATATCAGTTGTGAAAAAAAAGGTAAGTAGCAATATGATGCATTGTAAAAAAAAAAAGGCAAATGCAAAATTAGGCTATATTGATAAGAGTATAGAATAATTATTTCCTGTTATAGATTTGGGATGGTACAAAATACTCAGGAAATATTTAGACTGGTTGTTAGTGAATACTATAATGCTATAAAGATGTGAAGAAAACAAATTTAATTTTCAGTTTCTTTTTGGAATGGTTCAACCACTATCTATTTATCTCTGACTTAATGATGCCAGGGGCAAACAATCAGGTCCATACATAAAAGTTCCAGTTTACTGCTTTATTGCTCATGCCTATACACAGGAATCTTCTCAAACTAACAATTTGCCCCTGAGTAAAACTAGATAGGATTCAACGGCATTTGGGGGGGGGGGAGATTCGACTCCTTTGACTACATAAAGACTCTAAACTAATTCCCTGCTTGACTCCTCCTCTTGGGTCTGGCAATCTGTCTTCTACAGATTCAGCTTTGACTGCTTTCCCAGACTATGTTAGAGAAGGTAAACTTGACTAGAATACTTTGTCAACTTGTTAATTTGAGAAATTAAATTCGGCTCCACCTCTTTTATACCTTTCCTTGTTTTCTCATCACTGTATATTTGGGGCTAGCTTGCCATTTTAAATTCTTTTTGTCCATGAACCTTGCAAGGTTCCCTCTTCTTTTTCCTCTAACTTTTTTTTTATATCTTGTAAATGGTTTTTATGTCACTGCCACTTGAGTTAGAGGGATCTTGGTTCCTCCATTCCTTAGCACTAAAACCTGAGCTGCCGACTTTGACTAGGTTTCTCTCTTGCCATCTGTGGGGATGATTTATTGTCCTCCAGCTGAAACTTCTGACTGTTGTTAGTTGGAATTTTATGTTGCAATTTCAATTGAGTTTCTTTTCTTCCAGTGACAGTATTTCTGCTGCTGGAGGCCATACTCTGTTAGTCTAATACCTAGCAAACTGCAATTGTAATGTCCTGGACTTGGCTCTTCCTGACTTGACAAACTTGCTCACAAAATTAAAGAACCATTTCTTTTTCATGTGCTTCATTCTCTGCCAAGCAGTTTATTGGTCAAAATTTACATGAAAGCTTGACTGCTGGGTTGAGTAATCCACTGTACACTGCAACTTTTTCCTACTTAAGTACATACTTAATACTCCTTCCTGTTCGTATTTTCCCCATAACAACAACCTGGTAAAGTGAGTTGGGCTGAGAGAGAGTGACTGGCCCAAAGTCACCCAGACAGCTTTCATACCTAAGGTGGGACTAGAACTCAACAATCTCCTGGTTTCCAACCTAGGGCTTTGTTTCAAATTATTGAAGACTATCTGCTAACAATAATAGCAGGAACATCAAAAAAGAAATCCTTGTTCAGTTGGACAGGAGTTAATACATATACCAGAATTGTGTATTCTTTGATTAGTGTTAATGTAATTTAATAACCACAAATTATTACATTCATTACATTTCCATTGAAGTTTGTTAGTCTGTCTTGAATTTTCTCAGTAGTTTCCTAGTGTGCAGTATACCTAGAACAAGGCATGAGATAATATTGATTATCTCACTCCTTTCAATATGAAATCTCGGATTTTTTAAATATGAGGAAACTACAGTATCAAGCAGGCAAGTGTATAGTAAGATCATCACATCACCAGATAATTATTCTTTGGAGATCACATGCTAACTATAATTACTAATTCTAAGGTGGATTATAATATACCTACATTGGGAACAGTTTTGTTTTGAGATTGAAGGAAAGTTTTCAAATAAGTTTTTAATCCGGAAGGAAGAACACTAGAGGCATATTCTGTCGCCTTTCCTTTTCAGTGCCTATACTGAAAAATATTTGATGAACTAAGAACTTCACCATGATTGTCAATAAATAATTTATAATTTAAGATATACAGAAGGTACTATGCTCCTGATGGAACTGGAAGAAGAACTAAAGAGCCTGAGAATAGTAAAAAGTGTAGGTTACATTTTAATACAAAAAGTGAAGATGCAAAATAAAAACAATAATCAATTATACCTTTCTTTAGCAAGACAACATTTTGTTGATTTTGAAAATTTAAACTTAGATGATGAGAAAAAAACTGGTGATATAAAGAAGCAAATAAAAATTGCCTGGAATGCTGTTTTAGAATATGTATTTTGCATCCAGTTAAACCCAACAGATCTGTGAAATTATCCCCATATCAGGATTATTAATCATTCTCATCCACCCACTATCATTCAAGCATTACCCTAGCTACTCTAAAGAGGGAAAAAAATTGCATCCTGTTTTGCTCCTACTTTCTGCTTTGATCCTACTCTAAATGAGCTAAATGGAAAACTAGCCTCCCCCTTATTTCAGACATGACACATCTTGTAAATTATCATGAATAATTTGATTGATATATTGAGTAATGTAATGATCCTGTCTTCATATGGAACTTTCATCACTTAAAATTTAAATTTAGTCTCATAGCTGAGTCTACAGAGATAAGGTCTTTCAGTACAATGAAGCTACAGTATGTTATTATAAAGTTTTATATCTAAAATGAGAGGACCCATTAAATTGTTTTATCAATATCCTAAAACCAGGGATTTTTTTCTCATAGAACGCTCAGAACGGAGTTCCGGTACCTTTTTTGGTACCGGTACCTTTTACCTTGTAGGGTAGGCAAAGTGGGTTGTATGAGATGTGTGAGTTCCCGCACCTTTTTTTTTTTTTACAAAAAAAGCACTGCCTAAAACTAATAGGGTTTTCATTCTGATTTCTGTGATTCATGTATATTTTTGCATAAGTTGCCATCAGGAATGTTCCAGATCAATGTTTTTGGTAGGAGTCTTCCTCTTCTTTAATATTAGGTTTGGGACTAGTACATAGCCAAAAATAATTTCAATGTGATCCATCTCACCAGATGGGACGCTTCTTTAGCAAACACACTGAGCACTCTTTTCTTTGTAGTGGGAATGACATCCAGATGTCATTGCCACCTTTTTTTGCAGATCCAAACCATCCAGAAGTCAACCTTTTTACTATTTACTGGAACAGGAAATGCATATGATATTACAGCAGGATGTAGACTAAAGAATGTAGACTAAAGAGTAAAGAATGTGACTTCCGGTTCCGGTCGCAGTGCAGGCGGTCGAGCAAAGAGTCTGTTCTCTTTGCCGGCCGGTTTCCCCCCGCCGGTAGATCCTGGACAGGGTCGAAAGTTGCCCTGGAGGGGTGACCACCGTGGAGGAGGACACTCGTTGACGGGAGAGGGAGCGGCAGCTCCCTCTGCAATCCGAGAAATCTCCTTTGGGACGTCACAGCAACATCTAAGCGAAAAGAACCACCGTGGGTGATCTCGGTGAGACCTTTCCTTCCCTCTTGATACCCTATTTTTCCTGTGAAAAGCTTCTAGAATTATTTCCCTACTTTAAGAAAGCAGCGTTTGGATACTTGGGAAAACAAGCTTTGAGAAAAAATCATTAATTTTTACTGACTATTTGAACTGTTGGATTTCGGGGATCCTGGAAAAAAAAAATTCTTATTGTGAAGGTGGACCTTCCTTCTATTTGCCTGCTTGTTTTTAGCTTAAGTGGAAGCCTTTAGGGAGGGGGGTGGAGTGTTTTTCTTCCTCCCCCCCTTCTGAACATTGCTGTTCACTTTAAAAAAAAATATCCAGCTGTCTGGCCGGGTTTTTGTGGAATGGAAGCAACAAAGCCATTTTAAGCTGTTAACTTTCACTTTGCCCTGAACTTGGCGTGATGCCCAGACATTTCTATCTGCATGGAAACCAGCTCAAGGGCTCCTTTTTTTTCTCTTCTTTTCCTTTTCTGTCTACTAGTAGTTCATTTTGACTTTACAATATAAAATATATTTTCTAGAAAAATGGATTTTCTCTCTCTTTTGGATTACAATATAATAATTGACTTTTAAGGCATATCTTTATATTACTATTTTGGATTACAAATTGGACACTCACAATACTGATTTGGATTTTATTATTGAAATGGAATTCTACCCACAGTTTGACTATGGACTTTTACTAGAAAAATTTTTGGAACTGAAAGAACAGTTCAGAATGGATATGAAAGATGACGTTTCAGAGTTAAAAACTGAATCTCAAACTTTGACTGATCAAGTTATAGACCAAGGCTATTCTATTATTGAAATGGAATCCCACCCACAGTTTGACTATGGATATTTACTAGAAAAAATTTTGGAACTGAAAGAACAATTCAGAATGGACATGAAAGGAACAACAGAGGAAGAACAGATCAACACTAAAGAAGAAATATATCCACAACCTATTGAAGAGGAACCAATCAAGATAGAGGAAGATATTACATCTCATATGCAAATTATGGAGAACTTTGATGACCAAAGGCAGATCCTAACTAAAACACTTATAATCCCAAAAGCAACAGGAATTTTTCAAATACGAGGTATTGAAAATGCTGACAATATGGACAAACAACGAATAACTACCATATTGATTAAGACTATATAGTGCAGACTACACTGGAAGAAAGAGAAGAGGACTACCATCAGACTCAATTGTGGAGATATATGTATAGCCAAAAATTAAGATTTGAGGAGTTAGAGGCTCGTTTGTGGAAACCTGCTTGGCATGAAAAGAAAGCTAGAATTAGGTTCAAAAATGAGAGTTAAAATCTTATCTGATGGGTTAAAAAGGCTTTTAGAGACTTTGACTGAGCTAATACTATTGAGATGTTAAAGGTTTAGGATTTTGGTTTGAGATAATACTATTGAGATGGAAATTATTGATTTGATTATGGTCGGGAATGGTAATATGGAAAATTGGAAATTTTAAATTCAAAAATGAGTTGGATTGATATTGGTGAAAGATTACTGATTTTTTTTTTTACAATGATTGAATGTTAATTAGAAATGTATTAATTTGATTATGTTAAAGCAACTGAGGAATCTTTAGAGATATGGATTGATTTATAAAATATATATTTGATAGAGTACAGGAAATAGAATATAGTTGAGAAGTATTAAAATATAATAGTTATATAATATGTATATTTTAGAAATAATTATTGTTTTATGGGAAATTGGGAGACCCGAAATGTAACTTATGTGTTCATTTTAGGCTAAAGTGGAAAATGGTAACTTTAAAATAGTTAAACTTAAAAACAGGATTTTGATTGATATAAGTGAATTACTATTAATATTTTCTTTTACAATGATTGAATTTTATTTAGAAATGTATTGATACTAGGTTATAGTTTGAGCAAAATAGAGAAGAACCTTTAAGGATTTATTGAATTATTTATGTTTGATTATATTGTTTTCTTTGGATGATTGACCACCCTATCTCCATGTGGATTCTCAAAGCATTCTGTTGTAAAACCAAAAAATACTAATAAAACTTGTTACCCCAAAAAAAGAGTAAAGAATGTGTGATCCAAAAGTTCTGTAAATTATAGTTTAAGGTTTATAGTTTCAGTTACCGACTATAAATTATATTGTGGTGATGAGAATACATTATTCCTGTGCTGTGACTGTGCATAATGGATTAACTTCGTTTTATTTAGTATATTTATATGGGAACCCAACTCAAACTATATCATTCTGGGTGATGTACAATAAAAAAATACAAAATAAAAATACCAAAGATACCATTATAAAGCAAACTAAAACAAGTAAATGGCAATCAGAAATATAATATACTATATTTCACCAGTTGGGAATTTCCTCATTTTGACCCAAGAGCCTGGGGACAGAGCAAGGTTATCTTCCTAAACTTCATTGGGTGCTTTTTTATTTTTACAAAGACAAATAATTTCATCAAAGAATGATATTTACACAAAAAGGAGTATTGTTATGGCTTATATTAAACCTTGAAGGAAATTTTTCATTAACCAGTCTAACTAATCTAAACCTGTTACAAGTTTTATATGTTTGGGAAGATAACAGGTTGTAAAATACCATCTTGCATCATGTTCCATATTGCCTCCATATGACCTCTAAATTTCTTTTTACACTATTTAGTGTGAGCAATCTCACCTAATGAGAGAGCATGAAGATGTGCAAGAGCGTACAACGCTTCGTTATGAGGAACGGATCACAGAGCTTCATAGCATTATTGCAGAGCTAAATAAGAAAATAGATCGGCTGCAAGGAACTACTATAAGGTACAATGACAAATGTATTTGTATTAACAAGTATGTGAACATACTTCTTGCGTTTCATGAAAACAATTTCTCTTTCTAAATATAAATTCTTTCAGACCTTAGATTAGTGACTGAATTCTGTGTTTTGTTTTCCCTATTCATATCCTGGACATTTCATAAAACTCTCTTGCCACTGAAGTATATCTTAAGTATAACAGCAAGTCACCTATAGCTGTTGGACATTCTTTCCAAGTCCTTAGCATTTAATACCTATCCAAATAACACAGAATTAAAAATTCATTTTTAAAAACCCTTAAGCTTAACTATTTATAATAAGAATGAGCAACCTGAGGCCTTGACAGTCTGCCAACAATCTTCTGGTCGCTGGAGAAGATTATATTATTGATAACAGCAGCAGAACAAGTTTTATTTGCAATAACCAGGGAGATTGAGAAGCTGTAACACTCATTTCAGTAATTTCCAGGCCAATGCTTGGAAAAGAAGTTGCATGAGGGTTCATAGATAAAATTCTGCTCCATTATAGATCAGGAACCCTGTAATGATAAAGAAAAAGGTATTTTAGTCTGTAACAAGATTGCATTTCCAAAAATCCACCAAAAACTTGTTGACAAAGTGTCAGTGCCCTGATTTTGCCAGGGAACATGATACTGTGCTTTGCTGACCATTTATGCCATTAGATGATTCTTAATACCTTTCTTTAGTTTCTTACATCTTCCAGAGCTGTCTATCCTTGAAACATTAAGGCATCACACGCTCTTGACTATAAATGAGTATTATTTATGAGTAGTCCATATTAATTCTACCAACTACTCTGATCCATTGGTTTTATACAAGAAAACTCTTTAGTGTTACATAGATTTGTTGTCCAAATCACAAACTTTTATCAATAGATCGTAAAACTACATGTACAAAGTATGCAAAATATATGGAGAGTAACATTTTAGTAATGAAGACTAATAGTTTTTATTTAGTATCATCTATGTATGTAAGACTTTGCAAAGCAAAGTAAGATCCATACCAAATTATAACAATAAGTTCTTAATGCAATTCCATTTGTTATTCTTTCTTATTCATTCAGTGGACTTATATGGCTGTCCATCTCATATTCATGACTCTGGGCAGCTAACAAAATAAAATCCTGATAAAAACATATGCAAAAAATATAAAACCCATAGCACCAGAGAAAATTATAAAGCCCCAATTGAACAGTCAATATAACCAAACTGGGGGCCCATCTCTAGGGCTTCCAGTTTCAAGCACAAAGCCACATCTTCAAGGCCTTATGGAAGGCCAACAGGGAAGAGACCAACCTGGTGCCTGAAGGAATGACATTCCAGAGAGTGGAGTACCAGGCACTTCAAAGGTTTTCTTCCTGGGCCCTGCTAGTTGCCATTCACTCCTACTGGACTGAATGGCACAGGTAGAAATGACTTAATGACTTCAAAAATAAATGTAAGCAGAGAGTGTTCAGTGCAGTGCAATATTATATATTTCTTCTCTAAGTAGTCTGACTTACTTTAATGACAGGGTTGATTTGGTTTTTAGTATTGTCAAAAATCTTTCAAATTTTTTCAACAAAGCATACACGAAGCCATACCGCAATATGAGTTGAATAAGACATTAACACTTTCAAATGCATCTGATGGAGGTGATATAATAATTAAAAAGTCAAGCCAATTATCATTCTGAATTATCTTACAACAATGCAATTGTTTACACTCCAGCTGCTTGGATAACATATTTTTTAAAGAGATGCAGTTATATACAATTTAATATGAGATTTGAAAGATAAACTATCTGAAATAGTGCCAGTTAGTTTTTAAAAACACTTGTTACCAAAAGTTTTTAAAAAAGAAAAAATAGGCTGTAGCATTGTAAATTATGTGACTTGTTCATAAATTGTTACAGCAAAAATCAGTATTCTAGCTCTGACTTATTGTGGCAGAGTGGCTTGGAAATTGTAATTACTGTAATGAAGTCAAATATACCCTCTTCTGCTTGGTATGCAACAAAATAGATTGACTAAATTCCTGTGTTTTGGAATTTGAATACCTTTGGAAGAAACAATCAACTGTGACCAGGCTTCTATTGGGTAGAGTCCAGCCTCAGCTTCACGGGTTACCATGACTGGTAAACATCATTGTTTCCATGTCAAATTTAAAATGCATGGTTTTACATAAAAATCTCTTTAAGACTTGGGAACTGCCTACCCCATTAGTATATCACTTTGCTCATCATTTGTGAAGTGCTGCCCAAGTAGAAGCCTAGCTGGAATCAACCATGGCCATTGGTACACAGTATCTTTGCCCCAAGGATCATATTAAAACATAGAGTATAATCAAAACTGAGTGTTTTCTGAATTGTAATATAGCTGACCAGGCAAAGAATTAACAGATAAACTAAGACTAGTTAGAATATGTCTGTAGGTTGCCAGAGAAGAGAAGGTTGATCTAAGATTTTTCAGAGGGCATTATAAAAATTAGTTGTATAAAATAGACCTTGGTTAACAAATGTTAAAAGATAAATTTGCAAATTACACCATTAATAAAAAATACTAATATTCTTACATATTTGATAGTTCAATGTTTTAAAATGTAATTCTTAACAAAAAAAATTAATAACAAGTATACAGAAAATATAATCTTGACTTCTAGTAAGGAAAAAATTAAATGACAATTGTTGTGATAGATCAGGTTAACTTCCTGCTTATGTGGCAAATAAAACTATAATGTTACCAAGGCAATAAAGGCAATAACAGAAATCATTAAGTTTTATTATCTCCTTTTAAGTGATATGATTTTGAAATTAGAATCACCTACTGGATAACTGAACTAGTTATAGCTCAATGTATTTTCATTGTACTTTTTTAAAAGGGCATCATATTGAAATTCTTTCAAAATATTATAATAGTGGAAAAATACTTTAAATTACAATTCCCTTTTTAATGTTACAATTCTTAACTTTTAAAAAATGATGTGAAAAACATTTTCCAGTTATATAGTGACCAGAAAGTTTTATTGTTATTTAATAAATATTTTAAGGCTCTGTTCAGTATCAGATGATAAGCTTCAGCTCTTATTATAGGATATTCATTTTATATTTTTCTGTCAGAATAAGGTCAACATTAAGAATATCTCATATGGCTGACTTAGGAAATTGGAAGCTAACACTGATGCTTTAATAGATATATCATGTGATTAATAATAACATTATACATTGTCACAAACTGTCCTTGCTTACAATTTATTCTCTATGCATGCATAATCCTTAACCTTATCAGCTCAAATTTAGACAAGGAAATTAAAATCTCTTGGGTCATTAAGGATTCCCTATATAGTTATGGCCTTATGAACTTTTTGAGCTCTGCTGCATTGCTAAAGAAATTTGCCTGTGATTAGACCCACATCGCTATGGAGATTAAAACAGGGAAAGGGAGCAGAATAGCTAAATGTTAGGAAGGATAGTTGGGAAAGCAGCAAGGATGAGAAGAATAGTCTGCTAATAACTTAAAGTGTGATTCTCATATCTAATATTTTCTATTGGATTATGATTTAGTCTACCAGTAATTAAAAATATCAAAGTAAAATTTGCAAATAATTCAACTTTTTATAAGTTTTTAAGACTTAGTAGTGGAAGGATTTTTAAAAAACATGTGGAGTGATGAAAGTTATAATGATAACTCTAGACTATCTTAGAGGTGTAAATACAGTAGTAGCCAAAATTGTGGAAACCTTTTGGGAAAAGTGTATTTTTGAGTTTTGATGGCTAATAACACCACTTTTTTTGGGAGTAGTACCATAAAATTATATATCAATGGAAATATAATTTAATCAAGAATGTAATGCAACAAAGTTTGTTCAAAGTTATAGCCAAATAACCAGAAAAAGGAAGCACAACTTGCTTAGGTTGATATCAGGTAGCTTTCCTTCATCTGATTGTAGCCAATGAGCATGAGTGTTTAGAGAGCCAATCAGGTGTCATCGTGTTTTGGCAATGAGCCAATCAGATCACAGTAGGATTCAGTTATTGATGTCATGTATTGAAGCTGAGAGGAGGACATTTGTCAGTGTGTTATGTGATCGCTATCAAGTTGGTTGGGTTTTTTTGTGTTCTTTCATTTAGTGAGCTTGTAAAACGTAATAAAATTAAAGTAATGGTGCAAAGAGTTGACTGGTTGCCCAGAAAGCAATGTAAAATAGCATTATTAAGTGAATAAGGCTACAGTTATAAAGAAATTAGAAGAAAAATTGGTAGAAACTTAACCAAAGGTGGCATTTCTACTGTATACTTTTCCCAAAAGGTTTCCACAATTTTGGCCACTACTGTAAGACATAGAGTTAAATTGAGTCCTGTTCTTTGCATCCATACTAGGTTTTTTTGGCCAGGGTTATGAAAATACAGTAACTTACCATTTTTCCTTCTAGGATTTTTTTTACATTATAGTGTATTTATGAATAATTAAAAAAAGATAGCTGCATCGTTGAATCTTTAATATGCTATAAAGTTTGTCTCAAAAGGTCTAATTCTATTAAAAATAGAGGCATTGCTCTAAAATTCATTAATGCAAGCAAAGGAGTACTGACAATATTCACCATTTGAAATCATTATTTTCCTATTGAAAAATTTAGCTGAAAGGGTAAATATCATTGCTGCTTGCTATTTTTTCTTTATTCTGTGTAAAGATTTGTATGTGTTTGTATAATTCACAGGTCGGCAACCTGCGGCTCCGGAGCCTCATGTGGCTCTTTGAGCCTTCCCCTGCGACTCCCAGCCTCCTCTGCCATTTGCAGAGAAAGACAGAGACAGAGCTTGCCTCTCTCTCTCTCTCTCTCTCTCTCTCTCTCTCTCTCTCTCTCTCTCTCTCTCTCTCTCTCTGTATGTGTGTGTGTGTGTGTGTGTGTGTGTGTGTATATGTGTGTGTGTGTGTGTGTGTGTGTGTGTGTGTGTGTGTGTAAAAAAGAGTAGCCTCACCCTGTTCCGAAGAGCCGACAAGCTTACTGGGCGAGGCTCTTCCCTTTGCTGCATCTCTGCAGGAAGCAGGAAGGGCAGGAGAGAGCTAGCTAGCCCAGCTGTGCTGACTCAGGAATTCTGGGAGTTGAAGTCCATGAGTCATAAAAGAGCCAAGGTTGCCTACCCCTAAGCTTATTGCAGAACAGCTTGAAGCCAGCTTGCCAGGTGAGCAGAAGATCGGAGAGAGGGAGAGAGGGGGGGGGAGAGAGAGAGAGAGAAAACAGAGAGAGAGACGTCCTCAGAGTTGGAGTGGGAGGCATTCTGGGAGCTGGCCTATATAGCCTCCTGCCTCTGCGGCCGGCTTCTCGAGCGCGTCATCGGCCCATTGGTTGTAATAGTCCACAATGTGCTGAGTTGGTCTACACCTGGCAATCTGTCAGTGGCCTTGTAGGTTGAGAGATCGTAATTGTAGGTTGAGAGATCGCTCCAAAACGGGAGGGGAAGGAGATAAGGAGCAAAGGCAGCTGGACAGCCACCCCCCGAGTGCATGTACGCGCTCAAGGAAAGCGAAGGAGGATCTGAAGGCAACCAGCAAATTTTTATAAGCTTTTGAGGGTGAAGCCTTGTTTCTCATTTAGCTTAATTAAAATAACATTTCTAACGACCATTTAGTATGTTGTGGATTATATAATAAATTTAGATCAGTTTATCCTTGCCACTTTTGGAAGTATCTGAAATAATGACTTGAAACAAGCAAACTATATTTGATTAACTCTTCTTAATTTTAGGAATGCTTATTTAGCGAATATAGAGGTGTTTAGCTTCTGTTTAGATCTTTACTGGTATGTGACATATTCTATACACTGTCATTTAGTATTCTGTGAAATCTTATCTTGATAGCAAACTATTCTATGCTTTGATGCTGTATATTTATTTTAACTATAAATTTGCTATGAGGGAAATTTCTTATTGTTTCTTATTTTTCTTAACCCTAACCCTAACCTTAATGAAAAAATAAAATTCAATTTCTTTTTTTTTCTTTACACTCAAAAAGGATTTTTCTTTTTCCATATTCCTTAGAATATAAATCTCTTAACTTCACAAAATTGATTTGTTGCACAAGGGAACAAAGTCACCCATTCAGATTACCCAAAGGTCAGAAAAAAATGGAGGATTGTTAATCAGTGTTCATATGAGAGAACTAACAGTGAGAAGACGTAACACAAATATTAACATAAGTTGAATTATAACAACTCTTTTATTCACAGAGGATTTCAAACCATAGATATCAAGGTATTGTGGCAGCACTGATTAAAACAGAATGAAAGTTGGAAAAGAGCCAATTTTTAGATTGTGTGTGAAACCATGAGAGAATTACTGTGCACACACCCTGTCAGCATCCCAAATTAATTCCTTAGCGGAGGAGTGTGTGGGGAGTAAAAGTTTGTGTAATTTGTATAATTTCTTGTGTTTTATTTAATGAGAAAAGCAAATATATATGATCTGTTATTAGAAGGATAAGTGATAACAATCAACAATTAGTAACTAGAAAACTAGGTTTTTGTAGAGAGCTTTTATCAACTCAGCATATTTCAAAATACTTCTGTTATTATGTATACCTAATAATTCTTAAAAATAAATTTAAATAGCATAGCAATTAGCTGTGTCCAGAATGTCATATATATGATATTTCTTTTTTTATGTATATATTTATTATATACACAAAAAACATACATCCAACAGTAACAACAAAAAAGAAAAAAAAAGGGTATATAAAAGGAATAAAAGAAAAAAAAATGATCCAAACATCCAACATTAAACATATTAAAAAATTCAGTCTGGCTGGATGCTGAAAAGAAAGAAAACAAAACCTGATAAATATATGATATTTCTTGAAGCATTAGTGGTTATGCCGACTTTAATTTGCTCTCATTAGGACCATGTATTAGATCATTGAAAATTTTTATATAATATCTTCTGAAAAGATGAATTATCATTGAAGATGGTATTTGTGATTTGAAAGTATTAGTCTTCCTTCTCTAATACTTCTGGAAGGAAGACTGCTAAAGTCTTTAGTAATTATTTTAATTATCCCATTACATTTTCAATTAAAACAACAATAACACATGCCTAAGGTAAACAACAACTTTATTGAAGTATCAAAATTAAACAGCAACGGTATTGAAATATTAAAATGCAAAATTTAAAAACTCAGAGAAAAAATATGACAGTCTTCTTAAAGAGAGGCTGATTCCAGAAATGTGTACTAAGAATACTGTATTCTCAGGTAGGTAAGAGTTTGAAAGAAAATGAGAAGTTATAATTTCCATAACATAATAATAATAATAATAATAATAATAATAATAATAATAATAATAATAATAATAATAATAATAATAATAATAAAAAGTTGGAAGGGACCTTGGAGGTCATCGAGTCCAACCCCCTGCTCAGGCAGGAAACCCTATACCTTTTCGGACAAATGGCTGTCCAGTTTCTTCTTAAAAACTTCCAGTGTTGGAGCATTCACTGCTTCTGGAGGCAGGTTGTTCCACTGGTTAATTGTTCTAACTGTCAGGAAGTTTCTCCTCAGTTCCAGGTTGCTTCTCTCCTTGACTAGTTTCCATCCATTACTTCTTGTCCTGCCCTCAGGCGCCTTGGAGAATAGCTTGACTCCCTCTTCTTTGTGGCAACCCCTGAGATATTGGAATACTGCTATCATGTCATCCCTAGTCCTTCTTTTCAGTAAACTAGACATACCCAATTCCAGCAAACATTCCTGATATGCTCAACTTGAGCATATCAACATGTTCAACTTGAAATGTTTACATATGCCATACACTTACTAAATAGCCATACACAAATAACTTTCAGTCTGGAGTCATACTGTGTTTGCTGTAATACAATTTTCCATAGCCTACAGTCTTCCAGATGTGTTGAACTTCACAATTCTCAGTCAGTATGATCAATACATCTAGAACAGGGCCCCCAACCCCCTGTTAGGAACTGGGCCTCACAAATGGTGGGCAAGCGAGCAAAGTTTCATCTGTGCGTGCACGGGATCTAGGTTGTGCAAAAAAACGCCACCATCCTGGTCCATGGAAAAATTGTCTTCCACAAAACCAGTCCCTAGTGCCAGAAAGGTTAGGGTTAGGGATGTAGAACACCAAGAAATCAAAAGCTGTGATACCTCAAATAAAAGAGATGGTACAACACATTTTTGAAGAAAATACTGAATTCATATAAGTATATTTAATTTTATATATTTTTAATATATGTGATATCTAGGTGGATGGGAGCACTTATGTAATAAAATATGCAAGAAGAAAAAAATGCACGGCATAAAGACGCGTGTGGGAAACACAATTGTGCAATGAAGTCATACTTAAGTTAACTCAGAAATACTAATATTAACATGAGGCAGATTATTAGCCTGCATATGTTATAAATAAAGGGAGCATGCTAAACTGAAATATGTTAGACAGATTTCTTTCAAAACTAAATTAATTTTGAAAAAGATATTCCTTAAATGGATTCTATAAAATGAAAACTAGAGAAGAAGATTGATCAGTCTTTCCTTTAAAATAAGGAAATTGAATGTGTAAGGGATGCTCTCCAGATTGTTGCACTGTGTTCAGCTATAACAAGTATGCAATGTTTGTTTTCACAAAGAAAAAAGCTAACATTACCTCCTAGTTTGAATTTAACCCAATTTGGCTAAATAGAGTAAATTTGAGATTCATTGCATCTTGTGTGTTCAGTTTAAATATGGTGATAAGCTCTTTCACCAGGAAAGAAGTAGTTCAAGTTTTGAAATGAATGACTAATTGCAGAGAGTTGACTAAGCAAGCAAACAAATTATCCTTCTAACCAAAAAAAGACATGTCTTCAACATCATGGTAATTGTTTTTTTGCTTAAGGCTAATTATTATTGGAGTCTAATGTTCCCAGTAATTAACTATTCATAGAGCATTAACCAATATTTCATTATCATGTATTTTAATTTGTGTGCCAGTTACTGTGCTATTTAGAATTTAATTCTCTTATTTAATAAATCTATAGCTTTGATCTCAACTTTAAACAAACTTCTGGCATGTTTTGAATATTTTTTGGTTCTCCTAATAAACTAATACTTCTCATTTGAATTTAGTTTTGATAATTTAAATAGTTGTGCACTTACCCGAAGAGCAAGTAATAATTTTATGTTTTCCTTTTATCATAAACAGCTAGTATTTGATCACAAATAATTGCTATCCTCTTAAAGGAAAGTCCTCAGCCAATTGAATCTAGGCATCTTTGAAGGAATTTTGTGGGCGTCCAGAGTATTCCATTACTGCCTTCAATTATAGTTGAATAGTTGCACTTAAATATTTTCTTAGGAAGGAGAAAGCCCTTGAACTATATATTTAAATAAAATCTATTTCTATTGGAATGTGTTATTGAAATATTTGTAAATAATTTGCTGTACAATGTGTCAACACAGTAGGATAAATTTCCTTTTAAGGTATAAAAATAATGACTTCTGCAGTTCTTAAAGTATTAATTTTAGCATGCCTGAAGAGATGTGCTACTGAACGTAATTCCTAGCTATAGCCTTCTGTGAAAGAAAGTGACTGATTTTTCCAACTTGATATATTTTCTGTTCATTTATATACTGCTATTTAATATTGTGAAATAATGAATTTCTTAAAAGTGAAACGCACCCACCCACTAGCAAAGGAATAATGCAAGAAAAATGTGAGAGATCCCTGAGAGTAGATTAGATAGACCTGGGTTGAAAGTGGAATTGTATAAACTATGTATTTCTGCCCATTTCTGTGCTGTTCTGAAAACCTGGAAGTTACAAATGGTAAATGAATAAAATAACAATTTGAAAGCAGAGTTTAAATAACTGAATACTAGTACAAAACACTGAATGTACTGTAGCTTTATTTTCAGTACCTTCTGTGATCAATTTTATGCTTTATGTTCCCTTCATTGACCATTGTATTAATGTCTTAAATCTTACAAACATCTTAGATATTACTGAATGTAATATAGAATATCTATAAAAACATCTTTGATCATTTGAAATTATTAAACTACATTTGTTCAGTTTCTGTTTATTTATTCCGAATATTTTATGTTTCATTCCTCAGAGAAGAAGATGAATATTCTGAACTGCGATCAGAACTCAGTCAGAGTCAGCATGAGGTCAATGATGATTCACATAGCATGGACCAAGATCAGACCTCTGCTTCCCTTCCAGAAAACCAGTCAACTATGGTCACAGCTGACATTGGTATACTGAATATATTTATAGTTGTAAAAGATTGATTAATTTTTTAGTAAAGCTTATAGTGCCATATCTCAGTAGATTTAAATAACTAGCAAACCTTCCTAATCTTTTAAAATGTGAGGTAAACAGCTGCATTTAATAATTTTTTCTAGCCTCTTTGAAGGAAAAAATGACATCCAAAAAATGATGTTGAAAGGAAAGTAAAAATATCAAACATTATTTTTTAATAATACAAGTATTTAAAATACACATAAAACATCAATACCCAGAAATAAGTATAGAATATTAATTTCAGCAACAGTTGCAGTGAGAATGTTTGTATTTGAGAATTCAAATGCAGTAAAAAAAAAATCAGAAATAACATAGAAGGTAATCCTTTTTTAAAATGTTTGCAAAGTGCTGAAGTAAATCATTCTCATTTGTCCAGTTACTTTTTAAAAATATTCTGAAATAATTAATTTAGTTTAAATATAGCATTTTATTCAATAGTACATTAAATTATTAGTTTTTGAAAATTTCTTCTTATGTAATTAACTGTATAAATTCATAGATTGCTAGTACTATTAGATCAGTAGCAAAGGAAATGAAAAGCAGTGTTCTTCCAAGACTTGTTGCTTTCCGAAAGCTGTATAATTTTTATACAGATGGCAGGTTTCAGATAACATTTGGCTGAGCTGGGAAGTGTTAGGGACATTCGTTTGTGTCAGAATGACTCTAGTAATCATGGTTTTTGTCAAGCTCCAGCAGGTTTTGTGGTTCCATTGCCTGGGCCTATAGCCAATGTGCTATGTAGAAATAACTTGTGACAGAAAGAGTCAGTATATCAAGTCACATTTTAAAAATTCTGGATTTTGATGTATATTTAAGAGAGATAAGATGTCTTCTAAACCTACCAATAATTTATTGGTAAGAGTATGTTGTGTAGTGTGTCTCAATTTTTCCTGAATATACATGTGAAAATCTGTGTTGCTTATGGCATATAAATTGGTTCAGCTAAGAAATTGATTAAATTACTGTTGCCCAGCTATTGCAAAATATTTGAAAAGTAAATGTTTGATTGGATCTGTAAAATGTATAAAATTGCTGTGACTAAAAAAAAGTCAGCATATAAAGTAACATTGAAACACTGCAATTGAAGATAATTTTATTCAAATCTACTCACCATTTTCAGACTATAAACAATGATTTTCCAAATAGATCTATACAGTGCTTTTTTTGTTAAAAAAAAAAAAAAGTGCTAGAACTCACGCACAGCTCCGGCTCCAGTCAAAAGCCATTACGGAGCCGGGGGGGAGAGAAGAAACCGCTTTAGGGAGCTTCCGAGGCACAGATCACTCACCTGGAAAAGGTCTGTCTCCTCTCTGCTGCGGTTCTTGCTGCCGCTCTGATCTGAGGCCAGGGGATGCGTCCACAGCCCCCCCGGGCCCTATCCAGGCTCCGGAGGCCTGGAAAAGACCTCTGCCACCCGGATCTATGGCCGCGGAGCTATTTTGCGGGCGGCCGTGGCCCGATCTGGGCTCCAGAGGCCTTTTTCAGGCCTCCGGAGCCCGGATCCATGGCCGCAGAGCAATTTTGCGGGGCCCCCAGTGGCCCGATATGGGCTCCAGAGGCCTTTTCCATGCCTCCAGAGCCCAGATTGGGCCGCTGGGGAGCCGCAAAATCTCTCTGTGGCCATGGATCCGGGCTCCAGAGGCTTGGAAAAGGCCTCCGGAGCCTGGATCGGGCTGCAGGGGGGCTGCAAAATCACTCAGCGGCCATAGATCTGGGCTCCAGAGGCTTGGAAAAGGCCTCTGGAGCCCGGATCGGGTCGCAGGGGGGCTGCAAAATTGCTCCGCGGCCATAGATCTGGGCTCCTGAGGCTTAGAACAACCCTACGGAGCCCAGATCAGCTGGGGGGTGCAAAATTGCTCTGCAGCCATAGATCCGGGCGGCAGAGGCCTTTTCCAGGCCTCCGGAGCCCAGATCGGGCTGCTGGGGGTCCGCAAAATTGCTTTGCAGCCATACCTGTACTTGCGCTGGCAGCTTAGAAGGAACCGGTTCTTCCATTTAAAAAAAGGTGCGTTCTATGACAAAAAAGCCGTGGATCTATATCCTCTGTACAAAAGTCATTCTGGATAGAAATGTGAATGTGAATGTTTAAAGTATTTGAAATGTTTTCTAAAATCACTTAAGTATGTATGTATGTATACTGAAAGTTTTGCTCTTTGTTTTTTAATTCCTATATTATAATAATCTCTGTATTTCTATAATTCTTTCAGAGCAAAATAAAACCAAAAAATAGAGTATAAGGGGGTAACTGTTGATAGCTGTACATATTTTTTATGATGTACCACCATAAAGCAAAAAAAACCCAACAGTGGTGCAATTACTGTAAGATCTTAAAACAAAAGCAAAATTTATATGTGGGTATCATTTGTTAATATTATGCATAATTTATACTGGTTGATTAATATACAGCTATATATGACCCAACAAATTTGGAGATGCATATCAAATGGTAAAGGTGCCCAGAGCAGGTTTTTAGATGTTTTTGTTTTAGATACATAAAGATATTATTTATTGTTTGGGAAAATTCGCTAGTTCGGTTTTGAACAGAAACAAATACTGTATTAGGCAGCAGCGTGAACCTGGAAAACGTTGTTATTGTTTTAAGAAGCTGCCAGACTGTTATACATGAGTCTAGTATACCTTAATGTTGAGGCTATACCAGTCAGAATAGCAAAAACAGAAGGAAAGATTTTTTCATCTTCATGTATTTGTTTTCTACAACGAGAGGTAGTAACTATTAAGTATATCTGTAAAAAGTAGGTTTTGAGAACATTTTTGTAGTGTTCAGTTGCTCATTGAAGGTCGCCTACAGGGACAGAAAATATAGCAATATGTACATATTGAGATTGAGGAATCTGAACTACATTAATGAAAAACTATTAAGTTACAAGTTTTGAATATTTTACAATATGAACATCTTTTTTATAAATTCATCCAGAGTAAAAACTTTTAGAAAAACTCACTAATATTTATCACTACCTAGCAAATAGTTTCCTATACAACTAGGCTTTTCACTCAAGAAGCTTCTCCTGTTTAGTTCATATATATGAAAGTAAAATTTTAATTTCAGTGTCCAGATTAGGCAATATTCATTTACATTGTCATTCTCTTCCAGACTCAGGTTACTTTTCAGCAGAATTATAGCAACACATTACTTTGATGAAACAAATTGATTTTTTTTTAAATGGCTTTCTTTACTAAGTAATAAATATGGTCAGAGAAACAATGGTATCCCAGCTGAATAGACCAAGATTTTTACATATCTTGGAATTGATTTTGAATCTACAGCTGCTTAGAATTAACAAATGGCTTGAAAAGCTGTTGTTGTATGCCCAGAATCTTCCAATACTCTAATTAATTTTCCTAGTTCTAATGCTAGTTAGAAATATCAGCCAAATCTAATTTTCCAGGGTGGGTCATTTGTTCATTTAGTCCTTGCTGACACGTTTATCTCTTCTTAAGAAAAATGCATGGCCTTGGAATTGTCTTACTGCAGCCTCTTAGCCCAGTCCCAATGGTAGAAGTCAGACTCCTTGATTTGGATCTGTAAAAGGACAGATGTTCTGCAAAGGTTCAAATCATTTTTATGGGAGATTTTACAATAGACCACCTCTGTCTCTGTTCTACGGGGGAGGGGGGCATTTACATTGCAAGATTCAGTGTTTTACCTTGACCTGAAATGGAAGTTCTGCAATTTTTATAAATGAATCAATCTATTGACATATTAAAGTTGTTAAATTCTGCTGATTTTCTTATTAGAATTCTTATACAAAATACTTCTAATGTATTCTTCAATGACACAAAGGTTTGAGTGATACTATAAATTTGTCTTATACTGTATAGAAAGTTGCCAACATTTAATATTTCTCATTAACTTTTGTCCCTTTTGTATGTTAATTCTTCATTAAGTTTCATTAGTTCATAACTATATTATTGCTTTCATTTTGATTCATGGTCATAAATAAAATAAGTGAAAATACTTTGGATTCTATAAACATTACCCAATAAATTCAGTAGGAATATATATTGCTTGCCTGTCACTTTTGTTATTGTCACCTATAAAAGATAAGTATATTATTGAATGCATTAAGTTTATTCCTCACCACCACCATTATGTGGGTGGACTATACCAATTCATCTTCTGACCATCCAGAATAATAAATGTAATCAGAGATTCAGTGCAAGCAGAAACAGAGATCATCTCACTTTTTTGAAAAAATTGTAATGAGTATATATTGCTCTGATATTACAGACACTTATAAGGTGTTATAAAATATAAGTGAACCATGCTAAAGATTGCTTAGAAGAATATAATTACATTACACTGAAGATTTCTGGTTTGCCTTATTTGTTGGCTTTAGTGTTATTGTGTAGATGTTTCACATTTTTGGCAAAGTGACCTTACCATTGAGGTCCTCAAGTTAATGTTTTGTCATGTTGTTGAAAATCAGGCTCCCAACTTTTAGGCTGATTGGCTGGTCTCAAAAAATCTAAACAAAGCCAGATCTGATTAATACTTGGATAGAAGATTATCAGGAAATCCCAGAGCTAAGGGGGGGGGGGAGCCAAAAGATAATGGCAACCAACCTCCATTTGTATTGTTCTGGAAAAAAAAATACTTTGATTTCCCTTACATAGAAATCGAGCAATAGGAGCTTTAAGGCTGAATTAAAGAAGATAGTATTTGAACTAATCTTTTACCTTAGTTGTCAGGTGACCATTGGTAGGTTGCAAGATTAGGATGTTAGTACTGTATTTTCAAAGAAAATTTGAATCTGCACCCTTCTTCTTCTTCCCTAATCCCGTTAGAAAGATGAAGAGATAGTCTCTTCTGCAATGCTCATCTGACACATTCTGTTTATTTCAGATACCTGTAGTGACTTGAACTCAGAATTGCAGAGAGTGCTGACAGGACTGGAGAATGTTGTCTGCGGGAGAAAGAAGAGCAGCTGTAGCTTGTCTGTGGCAGATGTCGACCGGCATATTGAACAGCTCACAACTGCCAGTGAACACTGTGACTTAGCCATTAAGGTGTGGTAATGTTAATTGTAACTATTTATAGAATGTAATGCAATTGGTCCACATGTATGATTGTTTATTTGATAAAGAAGCATTTATTTATTTATTAAACAAATTTCTGTAGCTGCCATTTCACACATGGGCAACTTCAGGCAACTTGTAATATTTAAAGATCCACCAGATAAAACCTATAAACCATACAGACACACACGATACACCACCCCATGGCAGCAACCACATAATCAAATCAGTCACTTGATTGGCTTCATCTCCATTCATGGCCCCATGCCTGCTGACAAAACAATGTTTTTAGGACAACATGATAGAGAGTCTTGTTTATGATTATGCACTGAATTGGTCTGGGGTAGTCTGGGATAGTGCAACCTCTCCCATGTCCAAAGATGTTAATTCTCCAAGAGCCAAAGAGGCCTAACCCAGAATCACTTCATCTTGCGAGGATTTTGTTTTAGTCTGTTGCTCCTCATCCAGACCTCAATACCCTTCAGGCACTAAGAGACAGTAATTGTAACATTGGTTAATTCACCATAGGCAGAGATGTACGGCCAAACAACATCAGCATATTGATGATATCTTATCCCAGTGTGATGGATGATCTCTCCCAGAAGTTTCATGTAGAAGTTAAACAGGAACAGAGAAAGTACTGACCCTTGATGGACCCCACAAAGCAAGGGTTCAGACCTCTTGCCCCCAATCAGCTTCAACTAAGAATGGTTCCAGAGACAGGAAATAAACCAGCACAATGCAGTGCCCCCTACCCCAACCCCTGGAGCCATGGTCAAGGTCAAGTAGAGCAAGAATGGACCAATACCCCAGTCACATTCCCACTATAGATCATCAAAACGAGCAACCAGTGCTGTTTCTGTTGCATATCCATGCCTGATATGCACCCTGTATATCATTTTATAGACTTTCAAAATTTGTACACTTTGTAAACCATTTTAAGACATAATAAGGAAGTTAGACTTCCTATTTGAATGATTATTATAATTAGTAATAATTAGGAAATTTTCTATGTGCTGCATTTCTTGTTCGAAAGGAAAATGCTATTATTTTTTTAAAAAATTATGTATTCCAAAGGGGTTTTGTTTTATTCCTTTTTTCATACTTCAGAAATGAAGTTCATTCATGCATCCAGAATCTGAAAAGCTCAGGGAAGGATCCTGAATTTTGATTTAAAGGTGATCTATGTAGGTCACCTTTAAATCTGTGCTGTTTCATAAAAATGAGAAGTTGCGGATAGTAATAGAAATTAGAATTATAATGATACATAAGGAGATGCTTAAGAGGGAAGAGGGTCTGCTTTGGTCAAAACATTTAAAAAATATTAAAATGAGAAATTTTAAAAATGAGCACACCATTAAGCTAATACAGAAACATGTCTTCCTAGAAACAATTAATTATTAGTTAATCAATGTTCCTGCCACTTTTACACACATATTCAGAATTGAATGATCATAACTCAACTTAATGTAGTGTAGTGTACACTTGCAATAAGAAATAATAGTATTGCAAGCACATATGTTTTAACTGGAATAGTTATTAAAGTGTATTATAATTGCACAAATTTTGACTGAATTTATACATCTTGATTCATGCTAATTTTAAAATGCTAATCACATGCAAGCATGAGTTTCATAAGTGACTAAAGTTATTGATACTATATAGCACTTTCGTATACGCAGGTAAGTTTTACAGGTAGTCCTCAACGTACGACCTCAATTGGGACCAGTACTTCCATTGCTAAACATGTGAGTGGAAGGATTTCATTTTGGTCACATATTCAACTTTTCTCAAAAGTACTAAATCCTACTTCTGCCACTTCATGTGAATGGGACTTACTGTATGAATACCTGTGGCTTAATTTGGCATAACATAAGCATGATCTTCTTTATAGAAATCACTTTTGCTATGACTATAGCAAATATTGCCCATATCCTTGGGGAATTTTAGAATTCTCTATCTTGGAAAACTTTGACAACAGATCTATGTCTCATGCTCAGTTATTCCTATGTCCTATCTTTCTTTTCTTATTAATTCTTGAGATGGCAAAAAACTAAAGCAACATAACATTTTCTGCCTCAATTGCTGATCCTTAGAGTCCCTATTCTGGCTTGCTGCCAACTGAGATGTCCTCACCTGGCAAAATGTAGGGATGGACTAGGATTTGATATCTGGCAAGATACATCATGATAAAACTGATTTGGACACCACACCTGCTACCAACTTCTGTCCCAAAGTGTGTAAATATACAGGCAAAGAACACTGAAAATTTTCTAGAGATTCTACATGAATTATTTCCTTTATTCCTACACATTGAGAAGAAAGAGAAAAAGGCAAGAAGTGAGTCGTTTTTGCTTAATCCATAGCTGGAATACTTTAGATTAATTGAACTAGGAATAATAATTATGCCTTTATTGCTTCATAGCCAACTGTAGCTTTGAAGTCAGACTAAAGAAGAAATATGCTTGCATAGCCACACACCATATCTGGCGAAGTGTAAAGGGAGAGGACAGTTTGCAAGTTCTGTCCGTCTTTAGAGAAGACCAAGGAAAATGCTCCCTGTCCTCTCATATTGATGGTTTCCCCACTCCAGTTCAGTTGGGGAGAGATTTATATGGCACTGTTTATTGCTTTATTATTCAACTCCTCCAGGTATGATTATCTGCTCAGAGATAGCAGATTTAGTGCTCTTCAGAACTTCAAAGTTTTCGCGGTAACATCTCTTGTCAAAAGAAACCAGCTGTCATTTCTTTGGTTACAAAATAGTAAAATGGAAGAGCCATTTCTTTTAAAACTTGGCTTTTGCAAAAAACAGGTCTCCCAACATTTTCCGTGCTGCTGTCTCAGACATTGATAAGCTGTCTGGCTACATGCATGCAGCTTCCTAAGAGCGCTGAGATGAGCAGCTCTATCCTGGTTTTCTTCCTGGAAAGAGATGAAAAAGAATGGTAAACTAAGGAGAGTCCCCTGAACTCCAGATTGAAATTGCAATTGGCTGTTCCCAATCTCTTTGGGTCAGACTCTATTGCATAGCAGACAAAATAGTCAGTAAAACACTTCAAATTTATGCAAATTGAAACTGCCATAGGTTACTGTTATTTGAATAGTTGTACAGAACATCTTTTAGACTGTGTGTATTCCAGATAAGGAACCTGTAGTGTTTGCATTAGTAAGTGGTAGTTCATTCAGTTAACAGTAACTTTTTTTCTCAATTAGTTAATGAAAGCAGCAGTAAGTCCACTTAATATATCGACTGATTAACTGGAATGCACTTTGCTACCCATTTTAGAGCTTAATTAGAATGTTTCATGTACTTCATTGCCTACTGAGCAAATATGCTCTACAAATGTCAATGGTTTAGTATTGCTTACATTAGCATAACAAGATGTGAATGAAATAGCCCTTTTTATCTTTAAAAAGTACAATTTTCTCGTGACTGAGTCTTAAACATAGCTGTATGTATTTGGTTTGGAGGCAAGTGCAGCCCAAGAAAGTGAAATAGAAAGGAGTTGAGAATATCACAATTACAAATTTTAAACAAATTTGAGTTGTGTTTTTTTTTCAAATAAATCACTGTTATTTCAAAGAAGTGAATACATGACAGTATAAAATACATAGCACTTACAACAATAGCATATGAATTCCAGCTGCTGTTATGAATCTAATACTGTAAATAAGTTGTAACAAGTATTGTCTTGCAAACATAGTTGTAAGTAATCTATGTCAATAAATCTCATAGAAATACTCATAATTTCTTTAGCTCTAAAGAAATACCTACCTATTTGCATAGTATCCTTTATCTTGCTCTTCAGAATTTTTAAAGTTATTTTTAGTTTTTCAACCAATGGCCTTTTACTGTTCAGATTGGCTGGGTAAAAAGATATATATGAGGGAAACGCTTCAACATAACCCAAGAAAGTGTCCATTATGTTTAGCTATCTTCAGGGTGGGGGGATATTATCTGCATATATTTTGGATTCCTTATTTCTTTCCTTTGCCAGGCTTAAATCAATTTTTGTCCATTTCTGAGTTAATTAATTAATTTAATAAATATCCACAAAAATGTTTGGGGGGAGAAGAGAGAGAGAAAAAAATTATTCTCTGTGCTGGCAGCAAACAACACTGTTTTCACACAACCTTTATTGTTTGCCAAGTGATTCCCAAGTCCAATGTAAAGTGCTTCTATTCTATAAAACTCTTCCTAGTTTGGCAGCTGCTTACCCTGCAGTACTGCCTTCTTTTGTCAGTTTCACCCAATCCAATATTTTTTTTCCAAGGAGAAGCTGCTGCAGATCCTACATTTTGAGGAGGTGTGAGGGGCTGAGGCAAGGAGGTGCTACTTTTCTGTCAACAGAATGCCAACATTCTGAAACAGACTCCCCGTGGAGATCTGGTCTCCATCTTTTCTGGTTTTTTTAAAGCTCTTAAGACTAAGCTGTTTTGGATACCCTAAACTGCAATTTAATGTTGTCAATTTCTTTATTCTTTTTTTTATATTGAGGCATTGCTGTTGTGTTTTTATTTTTTGTATTGGGTATGTTTTATATTGTATATTTTTTTCTATCTAAGTTGACATGCTTATGAAAACAAAGAGTTTAAGGAATTCTGGTTTAGAAAAGATTTTTTATTTTCTGTTTTACTTTGTTTTTTTATTCTGGCTGTATATAGATATAGCCAGAATAACACATATACTGTGTGTGTGTGTGTGAGTGTATGTGTGTACACACATATACATACACACATATATATATACACAAACACACCTTTTCTTTCAGTCCTTCCAATAGAATATCTATGGGATCTAAAAGTCATAAGAGTAAAAACACTGATTTCCATAAAAGATTAGGAAAGATTCTACGAAATGTTGTATTCTAATTCAAATCCAGCATGGATCCAAATAAATTGGAGCAAGGATGTGGAATAGCAACAGTATCTTTTTAGTATATTTTTCCGATTATGTTTGAACTTTTCTATGGACAAAGGACTAAAATGGTAGTATAAATGCTCAAAAATGATAGTTTTTAAATCAAAATTATCTACTAAACAGCAATGAACTAATATGAATGTGTTTATTCAGAGATTCCTCATGATACACTCCTCTAAAATTTTAATTTATTATGTTTTTCAGACAGTTGAGGAGATTGAAGGTGTGCTTGGGCGGGATTTGTACCCAAATTTGGCTGAAGAAAGGTCCCGATGGGAGAAGGAACTGGCCGGTTTGAGGGAAGAGAATGAAAGCTTGACGGCAATGTTGTGCAGCAAGGAAGAAGAATTAAACAGAACTAAGGCCACCATGAATGCTATCCGTGAAGAACGAGACAGATTACGCAGAAGGGTGAGATTTCTTGATTGACATCTAATTTTGTGAGAAAAATGAAGTTGCTACAATAAA
Organism: Azemiops feae; assembly: GCA_023970755.1. Classification (NCBI taxonomy): domain Eukaryota; kingdom Metazoa; phylum Chordata; class Lepidosauria; order Squamata; family Viperidae; genus Azemiops; species Azemiops feae. Next base: position 569,211 of record JALGBA010000269.1, on the reverse strand, counting down.
GAGCTGTTTCATCTCTCTCTTTCTCACTCTATCTTCTAAATTGGAGGGGGTTAATAATTTGGCTGATTCTTCTTTTCCCTAGTGCTGTTAGTAAAACGTAATTACATAAAGTAATCCCAATCTGTCCAAATGGAGAATTCTTAGCACTTCCATATTGACTTTCACCTCAGCTCTAAGAAATATAAAGGAAGGTACTTTATATCTTCCTTACCAAAATCCAAAAATATAGAATTTAGCAAAATCTTGTGAGCCTCCTAGAAACACAATGAATAGTAGTGCAGTCTGGTGCCTGGGAAACTTTTAATCAGAAATTCCATTTTTGAACAAATGAAGCCAAAACTCTGGATATAAAGAAGACAACAGGAAGGCAACAATCACACATAGTATTCCAGATAAAAATAATTAAGAGTATCGAACTAAATTGTATGTATTGTTATTTGGAAAAAATCTTTGCTTTCCAAATAAATTCAGAGTTAATTGTAGAGAGGATGGCTTGAAACAGAACATCTGATCTGCCTTAGGGCCTTCAAGTTTAATAGAATATACAGGATAACAAAACACTAGCATCTTTTGGGTGACTGGTGCTTTCCCCAATTAAGCAAATAGTTCTGCCTTTAATGATCTAGTCAACAAATTAAAAAAAAAATATCTGCCAGCTGAAGTTATAGTCCTAGAAATCTGATACTGCTGACTAGTTTTTTACAGTTATGCCGTTGTATATAAAGGATTTTATGGAAGAGACTTCTGAGAATGCAAAAGATTAATCCTGTCTTCCTAGTGTTGGGGTAGGGCTCAATCAGACTTCATTGATATTTTGAAGAGTGCACTTCAATCATATGTGGGACAAGAACTTTTTGGAAGCAGGAGGTTTAATATCTGTGGTGTAGATTGAGTGCATTGAACATGTCTAATACAAATATATATAGCTATATATTTATTTCTCACTGAAGCTTCATTTTTCACATAACTTGGATTTGGGAATTAACATCAGCCTACTTTTATAATTTTCCTTCTCATCTGAGGAGCTTGCACTAAAAATAGTAATTTCTGAATGCATTTCTTATTCTCTCGTTTGTTATTTTCACGGATCTGCTGTTCTGCTATACAAATAATCTCACTATCAAAACTTCTATTCAGCACAATTTAATGTGTCTTTCAGGCCTAGAAACATATTGTGTATCTAATCAAGTGTATGGTATAATTAGAGCAATAGAGCAGAAACCTTTTAAAAGTGCATAGATCAGGAGTATGCAATTGTTTGAAAGTTATTCTCTTGTCAGTGTACTAAAGCAGCAATTCTGAGCTGAAGGGACCCAATCAGTCCATCACACAAAAAAGCAGAAACTTAAGTTAGTCTTTGCATTTTTAAAAAATTACAAACAAGTTAAAGATAAGGTATGAAGCTAGATTTTCCATTGTGTCCATGTTAAAGAAAGGGCTTATATACCATAGCTGTCAGCTTTCTCTGCTATCTGATAATGAAGGCTTTTTGAAACAGCTTCCCTTGCCTTCATGTCTTCCAAATGATCTATTAACCTAACATTGGTGCAGAATATTAAATTGTAGAAAATAAATTTAAAGTACCAGATGGCCTCAATTTTTCCTGGTCACTTTATTCCATTCTCCAGCTTTCAAATGTTGCTCATCTATTAATTCATCTTAGCAGTCAAATATTGTTTTTGGGTAAAAAAAAAATTGTTCCATTGCAAAATTCATTTTTATCTCTCTTGATTTTGTTACAGTGAGCCTTTTGAGGGATTTTATCATTGAAAAGTAGATTATGGGGTTGTAGGGTTTTTTTAGTTTTAACAAAAACAAAAAGTTTAGTGATAATGGAATGCATTTTATTTATCACACAGAGGAATTTTATTCAGATCTGTACTTCTACTATTCAAGGACCTTAGATTATCCTCAAGATCCAGCCTAATGCTGATTTTTATATCAGTAGACATGATGTACAATATGTGATCTTAGTTTATCCAGAAAAGGGGAACTTGGCAAACTATCTTGTTTTTATCTAGGTGTAAAGCAATCAAAAGGTGTTTTGTGCCAACAGTTGAGACAGTTAAATCTAATTGCAAGCCTGGAAAATAAGCATTTTCACCCAAGATTCAGCATTTAAACCCCCTCCCCACTTTACACAAATTACTTTCTTTCCCAGTGGCTCGTTAGGGTTCTTTTTTTGTCCTGAGCTGCAACAGCTGGTCTTAATAGGATAAATTGTCTTCCTTCTATTTACCAATGAAATTCAGTTGTTTTTTAACCATGAGTTTAGAGTAGCTGTCAGAAAGCAATAGAAGAAATGACCACATTGAAATGAAAAAGAAATTAACCTTAATTTTGAACTATGACATGTTTTTAAATAAAATGACTTAATTTTAAATAATTCAGGCTCTGCTTTACATTTGAATCAGAGGGGTCAAGTAGAAGAAGGAGCTTTGCAATTATTTCTCTGATGCTGTATATATGTCTAGATACATGTCTATGTATAAAAACACATGCATTCCCATACACAACTTTTGGTATAAATGTTTAGTGGGCTGCGGAGAAATGCCATTAGCTGGTGAAAAGACTATGGGACAACCTGCACCAGGATAGTCTTCTATCACGCTAGTCCTAGTGTAATGGCACTTCCTTGAAGTCTACCAAACAAATGGTCAATGGGATGCTGAGAAGTATTTCAGTAGTTGGGGAAAGTATTGGTAGGATCATAGGAAAAAGAAATTCCAGCGAGAGGTATTTATAACAGGTCCTAAAGGAGCCTACCAAGATATGATACCAAGTCCATGAGCTATAAGGTTCTGTCTCTGGTCTGACTAATCAAGTTATCCTACTTTCTATAGTGACTACCCATAAACACCTTTTCTTCAATACTCAATAACATGAATAGGAAAGTTATATTTATACTCCATGAATGCATTTAAATCCATTTTGAACCCAGGTCCTTATCACATTTTATGGGAATTAAATATATAAAATAACATTTTGATCCCTGTGCTTTTGTTCAGAATAGATCCTGCACTGCAATTATTGATCTCCATCCCTGAAAGAAATAGTCTCACTTGGTGTAAAATCAAAAGTAATATGGTTCTTTCTTTTTCTTTTTTCTTTCCTATTGTTAACCTGTAAATTTTGGCCCATAACACAAAAATTGAAACATAGGTTTCTGATCACTTAATGCAGAATTTTTATTCTTTATTTTCTCATTGCATATTGAAAATTAGGAAAACCTTGTACTCTAAACTAATGCTAATTTGCTTAACAGTAAGTTTATTTCTCCCTGGAGGAATCTGTCTGTAACAAATGTCCATGTCAGGCACATGATGTAATGGTGTGCACCAGGGAGCTTATTTGCATTTGTAATACAGACTATAGCTGCCACACAAATTAATGTTTTCTGTGACCTATTAAATATTTTATATATGCAACTCTAACCAAATGGGACTTTATATTACTTCCCTAGGGGATGCGAAAGAAACCCTTACTTTAAATTTAGTTTTTCTTCTGTACACATTAAATTGGGTACATAAAAGAAGTCAAAGCTTAAGAAATCAATAGGGCTGCTTGTTACTTTAGTCCAATATCTGTAATCAAACAAAGTGCTCTCAGTTGGGTTTTGGAGGCTTGTTAGAGGGTTAATTAATTTAGATATTTAATGTATTCAGTTAACAGTTTGTTCTACTGTTGAGTATAATAACTAATGACATGTACCTCTTCAAGGTCATTAGTAAATGGAGTAATTACTTACTTTTTAAGGGTGCACATAATGTAGCTTTACTTCTTTACAGAGTAGCCATATTAAAAAAGAGCAATCAGATTATTAGATTTATTTGCTACCTGTAAAAAACATTTGTACTGAAATATGCATATTGCTTAGTAATTCTATTCACAAATTGACTCATATTAATACATTAATATGTAATATTGTATTATATATTGATACAGTACAATACTATACAAAAGGTTTGCAAATTCATATATATTAATGGTATATTTTTAAAAATGTGTACATCTTAGTTAAATAAAAAATCAGGCTGATATTGTATACCTGTGTGTTTCCTATTTATCTATAACTCATGGAAATATGTGAGCAATTTCTAAACAGATCTGCCTTTACTTTGATCTGCAGTACTGCATGTATATTTGTAAATACAGAATATCTTCAGTTTAAAATAAACTTGGATAAATAAACATGTTGAACATCTGTTTTAGATCAAAGGTACAAATCATTCATATCTATGTTACTAGTAAACATATTAGAGATAAAATCATTTATTTTATTTTTAAAAAAATATGAAAGCCCTGAAAACTAGAAAAGTAAACAATCAAGAAAGTAAACCTAATATGCTAGCTCCTTTCTCATCTGGGAAACTAGAAACAATGTTCAGCAATTCGCTAATGTATTACTTGACCATAATTCTGAAGTATCAGCAATTGATTAACAAGTTAACCACAACTTGTTCTTCAATATATATCAAATTATATTATATTCTATGCTAGCATATGATTATTTACCATGTATCTTATACCCTTAAATGACGTCAAGTTACAGGAGGTTGTATGCCCCCTTTTCTTAATTATTAACATTTAATGATAAGAGTATTCAGTTATTATTTTGAGTCGGGGAGATATATAATATTGATTATAGAGCCATAGGATAGAAAAATATGAGATATTGACGTATGCCAGCAAACAAATATTTCTGAAAGGTTTCCAGGACACAAACAATTTATTTCCTGAAAATCAATTCAGGCAAAACCTCAATAGTAGTGGATAAATAACAGAAATATCCAGTTAGTTAACAATGAAATGATCTCAATTGTCCCCTTTCCCAACTGACATTTTATGTATTTTCAGTGTTTGGGGGAATATAAATGTCATATCCGTATTTGATTTCATAACATTAAATTTTAAAGTTGTTTGTCACTGATTTCATTGATAGAGTTGAAACATAAAGATAAACCATTTCTGCTTTAAAATATTTCTTGCTTTCAGATAGTTTGGCATTGTTCATCAGGTTTCTTTCAGTAGTTCAGTTAATGACGTTTTAGTGGAACTCATTTCTTATTGTGTTTAAAATGGTTACTACTCTTCTTTTTGTTCTTTTCAGTGAAGTGCAGTTAACAAAGCTTCCATGTTTCCAAAAGAAATCAGATATGATACTCTGAATCTAACCTTCCATGACATCTATCTATTCAATTTCACTTTCTTTTTCTGGCAATACTGCCAAGCATAATACCAAAATAAAGCCCCCATTTATGTTTTTCCCCCTAAAAATGCCTCTGGCATTCTGGGAAATAAAACTAAAAAATGATGTTTAGAGTTGGCAATTTGTACTACGTACAACATCCCAATTAATTTGGTCATTTTTTAAGAAAATCTTCAAAAATTATGGTTTTACTAAGATATTTCCTAAATATCTTTAATTATAAGCAAAGTGATCTCTCTTCTGCAATTATCTTTTTTTTCTTATCAGATTTTTTTTAAGGTTTGAAATACAATTATTCACAATGTTCTACCTCATTTCTGTTAAGTTGACATTAATAACTCACATTCATTTTTGAAGTTTTTTACTCAACACACATTTCTGAAGTCTTATTTCAGAGTGATACTGCAGATGAAAAGTGCCAAGTTCTGTTCTTCTTATTAAGTATCTGCCTCAGGTCTTAAGATCAGAAGTTTTGCATTACACTCTGTAACTATTTTGATATGCTTCAGAACTTGCAAAAGCAAAGCATCTCTCTGCCTTTTAATAAAGCAGATTTTTTTTTCAAATGTCTGAATGAGCCTGAAAAAAGATGTGGCTGCTTTAACAAATAGCAGAGTGGTGTTGTGTGTATCTGTTCTAAAATGTTTCTTCCAAATCATTTTCAAAGTATTTATTTCCCAGGCATATGTTGAGACTCATAAATGAGACCATTTCTGACTGGGCTGCCTAAATCATAAGAGAAATCTACAAAGCTCAAATGGAGAACTATGGAATGCCCTTCTTTGGAGATGGTCCTAACTTTTTACTCCTTTCACATTTAGGAAAGGCATCAAGACCATTTTCAGCCAAGTCCTTTGAGGTAGACCATAGATTTTGTTTTCCTTTTACTCTGAGCTACTTTGACTGCTCAGTAATTAAAAACATATTTGGAATAGTCAGTACTATTTCAATTGTACCCGAATTAAAGGGAGTAGAGGGTCATAAAAAGGGAATCAGTACAATATATATCCTAAGATAAGAATCCTCTCAAGCTGATTTTTAAAAACCTGACAAGGAGTCCTTTGTCTTGACAACAGATTAACTAAACATACTTGGATGATCTTTCTCAACTTCATAATTTAATAACCCAGGAAAAAACATGATGCAAACTTCCCTTTCCCAACCCTTTATTAATCTTCCCTTTTCCCATCTTGAGTGCTGGATTTCTGACTTCTTTAGTCAGAAATCAAAAATAGTATCTTAACAGGAATTTTTATGCAAACTTAGTTAACACAATGATTAAAATCTATCTTATGTGAAAGAAACAAGAAAAGAGCACAACAGACTAATGGTTTATTTCCAAATTCATAAATCAAGTTCCATTAAAGACAATGAGAAAGCTCATAAAGAATACCAATTATTTTGGATATTAATCTATCCTAGTAACTGCAATATACCTCCTAACAGTGAATTATATACAGTATTAAACTATTTAATCTTTGCTGCTTAAGCTTTGTTAGTTTAGGTCTAGATCTGGCTTTTCCAGAACAAACAAACTTTTCAAGAATTGCTTTTTGGGGAATCATCTGTATCTATAGTTTGTTTCTAATTCATGTTCATCTTAAAATTCCCTTAACTCTTTTGCATATTTTTGGCCACTCTGTTGCCACTGGCTGACTGCAGTTCAATTTTTCTCATCACTGAATTTTCACTATTCCCAATTCATTAGTGAAGTGAATTATTTATCTTTTGCCAGGCAAAAATTGGCCTTTTTATTTTATTTATTATTTCCTAGAGAGAAAACTAAAGCAATACATAAGATTGAGATTTCTTATATACCTTTCTTTATATTTGGAGAAGAAAATCAGTAAAAATGTTGCATTGTCATTTTAAATAAATGTATCCTTCCAGTTATTTCATTGGTTCTTTGGAATTTGGATTATGGGCAGACACAATGTTTTGATCAATTTGGAACTATATGTGTCCCTGTGGTTTTTGTCAGTTATGTTTCTAAAAAAAATATTTGATTCTGTATAAAAGCTCTGTAACACAGTTATCCATGCCATACATCTTTTATGTTTCTTGCCAGAAATCCATTGATTGCATCGTCAATATATGCTTTCTCTACGAACAGAAAATGTTAATATAAAATGATAATATAAACTATGATTATGTTAGGTAGAATGATACAAAAATAAGTATCCCTTTGTGATATCAAGAGTCCAGGGAAAGGTTTTGAGTCAAAAATATTGAAGGTTTGTTATTATTAATTATCCCAACTTGAAGCAGAATTGAGTATCTCTAACTCTTACATTACCAAAACAAGTTAAAGAGAATAAAGAAATAATATTGGCTTACATAATTATATTTTTGTAGGTCAGAGAACTACAGACCCGATTACAGAGTGTTCAGGCAACAGGCCCATCAAGTCCAGGTCGCCTCACTTCTGCAAACCGTCCCATTAATCCTAGCACTGGAGAACTAAGCACCAGCAGCAGTAGTAATGACATTCCCATTGCTAAGGTGAGTCCTAGGACATTACTGCTTACGTTTGCTGCTCTGTTGTGTTACTATTCTACAATGATCCTGAATCAGCAGGAGAGATATTTTTCTAAGAAATGTCAGCCTTGTTTGGTCATAACACACATTCTAGTTTATATATGCATTTTAAGATTGAGTTTCTGAACATAGTACCCGAGTGAAATGAGGAGAATCTTAGAAGAGATTGTAAAGATATGTAACAGTTATGTGGGCCCCATAAAAACTCATTGTTTTTTTTAATAATTTTTTATTGATTTTTAAATACAATTCAAAAGTACTTATTCAATAAACGTATTGTCTGAGTTTATCATTCACTAATACAAATTGAATTCCTAATCCCTTATTCTTTTCTCCAGCTATTGATAAAATAACTCCCAAATTTGAAAATATTCTGTTTCTTCTTTTTCTTTCAACCTCAGAGTAAGTCTGTCCAATTCCGCACAATCTAGTATTTTTTTTAATTATTTCTTCCCCTGGTGGTATTTCTTCATTTTTCCAATATTGTGCGAATATGATTCTTGCCACTGTTATCACATGTAAAATCAAGTATATACTTTGTTTGTCAAGCTTTTCTGGCATTATACCTACTAAGAAAAGTTCAGGTTTAAAATCTACATGTTTTCCCAACATCTTTTCTAGCCAAGTATGTATTTTTGTCCAATATCTCTTTGCTTTAACACATGTCCACCATACATGGTAATAGGTACCTGACTTGTGATTACATTTCCAACATCTATCTGACATATTTTTAAACATTTTTGCTAGTCTTACTAGTGGCAAGTGCCATCTGTAAAACATTTTATGTAAGTTTTCTTTGTAAGAGGTTGACATTGTCAGTTTATAATTTCTTTCTCACAAGTTTTGCCATTTCTCTAAGTCTATATTGTATCCAAAATTCTTTACCCATGTTATCATTGTTTCTTTTACTTGTTCATTTTCCATTTTCAAATTCAATAAAAAGTTATAAATTTTCTTAATTAGTTTCTCATCAGAGGTTAATAATATCTGATCAAACACGGTCTGCTTTTTATAAAATCCGTACAATTTAACATCTTTATCATATCTCACTTGTATTTGTAAATATGCCCACCATGATAGATCAATACCCTGATTTTCCATCTCTTGTTTAGATTTTAAATTCCCTTCAGAGTTTAGAATATCTTTATATATCCATATTTTCTCAAGACTGACTAAATTTGGATGTACAAATACTTCCATTGTTGAAGGCCATCATGGAATTTTCAAGTATATTTTACATTTTATTTTTTCCCATATTAGTAATAATGCATTTCTAATATAGTGGTTTTGAAAATGTTTATGAATTTTAATTTTTCCCATACCATAGGAAGGTGTGCCAACCGAGTTGTAGGTCATGTCCCTCCAAATACAACAACCTTTTATTTCTAAGAGTTATCCATGCTTTTACCCATGTTAGTACTGATGCTTGATAATATAAAACCCATTCTGGCAAGCCAAAACCTTATTTTCCTTAGCTTCTTGTAACATTTTCAGTTTAATTCTAGCTTTCTTTCTTGCCAAATAAATTTTAAAATTAGAGAATTTAAGTCTTCAAAGACTTAATATTGTTTGAAATAAAAACAATATTTTTGGTAATATATTCATTTTCACCGTAGCAATTCTTCCTAAGATCAACAGTTGCAAGTTTTTCCATTTTTCCAAGTCAAGTTTTATTTGATTCAGTAATTTATATAGTTACCTTCTTTTATCGTTGAACATCTTGCTGTCAGGTATATTCCCAGTATTTAACCTTTTTGACTATTTGTAATTCTATTTTTTCTGACATTTAGGGTTTTTTTTGTTTATCTGTAAGATTTTTAACTATCGCTTTAGTTTTCTCTCTGTTTATCTTCAGTCCTGCTATCTCTTCAAACTGTTCTATCTTTTCCAATAATTTAGGAATCATCTCTAAAGATTTCTCTAGGATGAAAGCAAGTCATCTGCAAATGATTGCAATTTATAAGTTTCACTTTGTATTTCTAGTCCTTTAATTTCTGGGTCTTGTCTAATATTTCTATTTAAAACTTCCAAATAACTAACAATGGAGATAGTGGACATTCTTGTCTTGTGCCTTTTCTTATATCGAAATTCTCTTTATAATCTCCATTTATAATCACTTTTGCTGTTTGTTTGTAATATATTGTTTTAATCATATTTGTAAAATTTTGTCCAAAGTCCATTGTTTTTAGTTGTTGAGTCATAAATTGCCAGGAAACATTATCAAATGCTTTTTGGGCATCTAGAAATACTAATGCCAATTGTTTCCCTGGATGCATTTCATAATATTCCAATATATCCATTATAACTCTTAAATTATTTTTTATTTGTCTCTTTGGTAGAAATCCATTTTGATCTGGATGTATAAATTCAGTTAGAAATCTTTTCAGTCTCTCCACTATTATTGAAGTGAAGATTTTATAGTCCACATTTAGTAAAGTCTGTAATTTTTTATCTGTGTCAGATCTGAGTCCTCTTTTGGTATCAAAGTAATATTTGCTTCTGTCCATGTGTTTGGGAGTTTAGCCTCCAATAAAAGTTCATTACACACATCTTTCAACGGTGCACTTAATGTATCTTGTAGACATTTGTACAATTCTGCCGGGAGCCCATCTGGTCCCGATGTTTTTTCATTTTTTTGTCTTCTTATAGCCTCTGTCAGTTCCATCATTGTTATTTTTTCATTTAACATGGTTTTAAAGTTTTCTGGAATTTTTGGTAAATTATTTTTTCCCATATATTGAATCATTTTCTCCCATGAAATTTTTTTATATCATAACAGTTTCTCGTAATATTCTTTAATTATCTTTTTTATTGCTTCATTTTTAAATTGTAAACAGCCTTTTTCATCTACTAAGTTGTTTATCATTTTTTCCTCCTCCTGTTTTTTAAATTTGTAAGCTAGCCATTTTCCTGGTTTATTTGCATTTTCAAAAAAGTTTTGTCTTTTCAGTATTTTCTTTTGTGGATTTATTTGTAGTTCTAATTCTAGTTTTTTACATTCTTCCCTTAACAGTATATATTGTTGTCTTTTTTCTTTGTTTTTTTCCCGCCATGTATGTTATAGCTACACCTCTAAAGTATGCTTTGGCTGTATCCCATACATTTTGTAATGTTGTATCTTCTTTTTTATTTTCTTTAAAAAAAAGCTCCATTTCTTTTGTTGCTAATTCTATAAATTCTTTCTCTTTTAATATGGATTGGTTCAATGTCCATCTTAATTTTTTTTGTATTCCTTTCCACGTCATTTTTACAGGATTATGGTCTGCCCAAGTGCCTAATTCTATCTCGATCTCCTGCATATTAGTTTTTAATTCAAGCATCATCCAAATCATGTCAATTCTGGACCACAATTTATGATTATTTGAGTAGAATTTATATTCCTCTATCATATTAAAAAAAAGTCTTAGATAATCTTTTTCTTCCTTGTTTTCCTGTTTTGCTACTTTTATAGGCTAATGTCCCATCTACTATTGCATTAAAATCTCCTACTAGGTAAATGTTTTGATTTCTGCTATTTTTCTATGAAGACTTTGATAAAATTCTTCTTGTTTATTTGGTGCATATATTGCTACCAAAAGTACCAGTTTTTTATGTAAAAATATTTCTACCATCACAATTCTTCCTTCTTCATCTGAATAAATCATTTTAGAATCTATTGTCTCTTTAACCTATACAGCTATTCCTCTTTTTTTGTTGTTGTGTGATGCATAATAAAGTTTCCCAATTTTTGGGTATTCCAAAAGTTTATAGTATTGTGTTTTTTTATATGTGTCTCTTGCAGACAAATTATATCAATATTTAATTTCTGCAATTTTTTAAAGATTCTGTTCCTTTTTGATGGGGAATTTAGTCCATTTATATTCACTGAAAACATTCTGTTTTCCTTCTCCATTTTATTTACTTATATTTAGGTCTTGTCGATCTCGTAGTCCTCTGCTCTCTTGCCATTCCCTCACCCTCTTGATCTGGCTTCTCTTTCTCTTCTTCTGTTTGTGTAATTGTTTCCTCCGTTGTTTGTTCTGTCTGTTTCTGGCCTTTTCTGTCCTCTTGTTGATGTTGTACTCTTTCATCCAGGAATGCTCTGTTTCTTTCGTCAAAATCTTCTGCCTTCCAAACTGAATCCAATCGATATCTTGTATTGTTCCAGTTGATTAAGATCCCTTCTGGCATTAACCATCTAAAGATTACACCTTTTGCAATTAACTTTGTAGTCAAAAAGTGATATTGTTTTCAGGTGTCCCTTATTCTCTTAAGAATCTGCTTCAATACCACAATTTCTTTATTTTTGTATTGTAATGTGTCATCCTTAACTCTTCTCAATATCTCCTCTGTTATTGTTTTCTTTACAAATCTTACATGAACTTCTCTAGACAATTTGTGTATTTCGTCAATTTCCATTTGTATCTCCCCTCTATCTGTTTTTAGAGCCTCTGCCAGTAGATTGATAATCACTTCTGCTATATCTTCTTCCTTATCTTCAGGTATATTCTAGAACAGTGGTGGCGAACCTATGGCACAGGTGCCAGAGGCGGCACTCAGAGCCCTCTCTGTGGGCACGCGCGCCGTCGCCCCAGTCCTAGGCCTTCAGCTGGGTTTTATAAAACCTTTTCACTTTAGGCCTCCGCCGCCGTGTGCAAAAAAAAAAAAGGTTCAATCAGTCAATTTCAACTTCTCACGGGAAAAAAAAGATCTTGCAAAGTTGGAATTGATTGATTGAACTTTTTAGTCCCACCCAGTCTGCCGTTACCACCACAGCCATGCCCACCCAATGGGCCACACCCACTCGATGATGCATAAGTGGGTTTGGGGTTGCAGTTTGGGCACTCGGTCTCTAAAAGGTTCGCCATCACTGTTCTAGAATCTTAAATAGTGTACAGTTTTCTCCATTTCCAAGGCTGCAACTTCTCCTTCTAAGCTTTGATTTGCTTGTTCTAGCCTTTCATTTTCTTCCATTAATGCCTCCATTTTTTTTTATCTGTTTCTTTTGATTTATCTTCCATTTTCTGAATTCTTTGTTCATTTTTGGCAATCATTTGTTGATGGGCATCAAATTGTGTCTTTATATCAAGCATTTGCTCATTTAGCTTATCTAAGTTGTTTTTTGTCTCTTCATGATTTTTCTGCATTGTTTCTTGAATTAGCTGTAGTGTGGCTTACATCTCTTTTTGAAAACTATTTGTTTTTTCTCGTTGGTTCCCCATCCTATCTTGATTGTTTCTAGATTGCGGAGAGAGTGAAGCTTTCAAAGACGAGGTCAGAATCCTCAACATCTGATCGTCCTGTCCTGGGATCAGAAATCAGCAGCATAGGAGTAAGTATAATATTCGCACAAAATGCATACTTAGCTACTTTAGTTGACAGTCATGATCAAGATTGTTTGAAGTCACAGAAATAAAAGCAGTTCTCATCTTAAACTAAGTTAGTTCCCTTGGGCTTTAATTTTTTTAATGTAAGTATTCATGTTTTGGGTATTTCTCCTCCGAAGTATGAAAGCAAAATTTCTTTTTATCCTTCAAGATAAAGATAGCCATTCTATGAATGTGTATAAAATGTACACAATCATGCATTTGGATTCTGCAGTAAACATCTACAGTCAGGGCTGCATTTCCTGCAGCTGTTTTTAGAGAGGACAAACATTCTAATGGAGCAGCTTTAAAATACATATTCGGGTTATGTTTTTTATGTAGCTCTGTTAAAAGTTATATGACGAATATTAGAGAAAATTCAGACAATAAGTCACTATATGAACTAAGTTTGGAATATTGATCATTCCTCTCCCCATCAACATTTCCTTTTCTTTGTATGTTGATAGAATATTTTGAAAATACTTCTTAACAATGTTCAGTTTCCTTAGACTCTGTTGAATAGAGTTGACAAAATTAGTATACAATCTTCATATAATGGTCTTATCATTTCTTAAGAGGTGATAGAATTATTAGGAATGCACTTAATTACATAACTAGAGGAGCATGAGAAACGGCTATTTCTTCTGAGGTTATTTTTTCATGTACTTTGTATTTTATGTTTCTTATTCCTTTTTCTTTTTCTACTTGGCCATTCATTATAGAAGTTGCAAGCTAATCCAGCCATGATGTGAACATCTAAAGCAGATTCACACTGAAGTTTTGTTAACTTCTTTTGTTCATTGCTTTTAGCTTGAAGGCAAAAATGAAAAATATAATTTCTAGGAAAACTTTATTATGCTTATATTTCTTCCCCACTTCTTTGTTATTCCAACATGTGTAAATCTGAGCTGAGCAGTGGCTAAGTCCCCAGAACATAAAATTATTTTAATGACTATTCCTGTTATTTATACAACAAGGGACAAAACAATATCCAAATAATAGATCCATTCATAATAGTTTCCTCAAAATCTGCGTACAGGTATCCAGTAGTGTGGCAGAACACCTGGCACATTCTCTTCAAGACTGTTCCAATATACAAGAGATTTTCCAAACACTCTACTCACATGGATCTGCTATCTCTGAAAGCAAAATTAGAGAATTTGAAGTAGAAACAGAACGGTTGAACAGGTAAGATGACATTTTTATGTGCACAGCCACTTTGCAACAGAGTAGATTCCCCTTTTTAACTTTAATCCAAAGTTGGCACTGAAATGAGTTACATGAGAACGGGCCTTCTTCATTTTGAGGCCAAGCTATGAAAAATATTTCTGAGTTTTATCTGGCATTTACATCTTTTGTTTTCAAAATTAAGAAATTATAATTTAGGAACACACATTCATCATTTTTACTGCACATTTTCACTTATTGTTTGTCACTGTTAGGAACTTTTAAAAGAGCAGGTCATAAATATATTGAATAATTGGGCCATGAATTTATCTGCATAGGAAAATATATTGTGAAATAAAATTGACCCTGTAAGACAACTATATATGCAAACTCATTATCAGTGCACAAAGTAGATTTTATATTTATCAAAAAAACCTTTACATAAATGTAGAGAGGGAGAGAACAAGAGTAATCTCTTTCAGTTAATTGATTTATTAACTTCTTCATTTTGACTTTTATGAATTATGCTTATGTCAGCTGAATAGCAATATGGAAATTTGTGGTAATGAAAAGAGGACAATCCTAATCATTATCTTTCTTTCAACAAGATAATGTAGTCATTAGTATTATGTCATAAAGGAAAATGTTAGTCTTTCCATATTGTTCTGTAAGTCATAACAATAGCTGATGTTATCTCCAGAGAAATGTGGTATGAAATCTTTAAGAGTGATTTGGGTAGATCAGAGTGAGAGAAATAATCAGCAGGAATTGCCAAATCAGACCACCATGTGAGAGGATTACACTCCACAGCCTCATACAAATTCATAAAAGAACACACCAGTGGCTGGTACTTTATCCAGTTAAGGCCCTTGACAGGTCCAAGGAAAGCATAGATGGTTTACATCAGTTTTCCTCAACTTAAGGGTTGTCTGTAGAAGCTGTAGAACTCCTAAGACAGTGTAGGGTGGCAGCAACCTCTACATGAAAACTAAGAGGATTTTCTTTTCCACAGTCGCATCGAGCACTTAAAATCTCAGAATGATTTATTGACAATAACTCTGGAAGAGTGTAAAAGCAATGCTGAAAGGATGAGCATGTTGGTTGGAAAATATGAATCCAATGCCACAGCCCTCAGGCTGGCATTGCAATACAGGTATAACAATGGAGAATATATGAGAAAAAAAAATAAATGAACTGATACATGTTCTTACATTGTTTGATTTACAGGTAGTACTCGACTTACCATCCAAATTTCCATTGCTAAGCAAGGCAGTTGTTAAGTGAGTTTCGCCCCATTTTACGACCTTTTTGCCACAGTGTTAAGCGAATCATTGCATTTGTTAAGTGAATCATGGGGTTGTTAAGCAAATCTGGCTTTGCTTGTTAGAAGCTGGCTGGGAATGTTACAAATGATGATCACGTGATCCTGGGACAGTGCATCTGTCATAAGTACATGCTACTTGCCAAGCACCTGAATTTTGATCATGTGACTAAGGAGATGCTGCAACGGTTGTAAGTCGAGGACTACTTGTACTATAAAAAGTTTAAGGACTGCATCAAAGCATTGTGTTTTCTCTTTATTTTACTTAATTTCTAGCCTGCTGGCATTACTGTTTCTACTTAGCAAGTGAATTTACAGAGATAACCATAAGTAGGCCATTTTCCATTTCAAGGCCACAGACTCCATTTTCTAGTCCAATCCCCGTCCCGGGGCAGGAATTCTCAGACCATTCCGGACAAATTGCTACCAGCCTTGGTTTGAAAGCTGTCAGTTTCAACTCCATAGGACAAGTTGTTCCACTGTTTAATAGCTGTCACAGTTGGGAAATTACTCTATTTCAAATTTGTATCTTTGCTTTGATGGATTGTCAGTTCATATGACAATATGGTTATTAAAGGAAAGTGATGTATATTTGTATTTAGCATTTATTTGGTTCATTTTTATACCTTAAAACTCCAATTTATTTCCATATCAAGGCTTAACAAAGTATCTAAATCTTATTTTTAAGAACAATTTAGCGAAACACATAATGTTATCAAACTGCTAATAAAAGCAATCCATGTTTGTTATTATTCATGATAAAAATCCAAAATATTTTTGGTACTAAAAATGTCTTCAGGGAAGTTCTTTATCAGCTATTCAGGCTATTCCTTATTCACGCCAAAGCAAGACCTAATAGAAGAAATGCTTCAAGGAAAGAGGTTCTGCTCTTCTAATGCTTATTCATCCAATTCAATTGTCCCATATTTTGCTCTGGGATGCCTGGTATGTTGTAGGACGTGGAGAGAAAAAGCACTTGGCTTGGTTTCATCTAAACTACTTGGTTCTATTCTAAAAAGTAGGTTTCTGGAACTGGTGTGGTGATGTGTTCTAGAAAAAAAAATAGGAAAGTTGTTCTATAATTTCATAATACCTAGAGTTAAAGGCTTCTATTCTATAATCAAAATTTTACTGTGAATTTTATTCATGCAGTTCTCCTTATGTTATTTATATGAATTATTCAAGCTGTTATTTAGGAACATTGTTGTTGTTGTTCGTTGCGAAGTTGTGTCCGACCCATCGCGACCCCATGGACAATGTTCCTCCAGGTCTTCCTGTCCTCTACCATCTTCTGGAGTCTATTTAAGCTCACATAGAGACCACCAATGATCATCATACTTGCTAGTTTCCCACTCAACACAGTGGGAGTTTAAATAGATTAATTTCCTCCACCAAATACACTGATTCAGTCTTTTTCTCTCCTCAGTGAACAGTGCATTGAAGCCTATGAGCTGTTGCTAGCATTGGCTGAAAGTGAACAGTCTCTCATTCTTGGACAATTCAGAGCTGCAGGAGTTGGATCTGTTGGTAAGTGTTCACTTTCCCTTTATAATCCAATTTGTACTTTATTGGCTATCCATCACCCTTACAGAGAACATTACAATAGTGAATTATCTCATGACTACCGACCGGTATGTGCTTGTTAGGACAACCAAGTACAGTTGTAACAAATGATTCAACTGGAAGCTAAATACAGAATGTAAGAAAAAGTGCTTTGAACAATAGCTCATCTTGATATAGGATTATTAAATGGAAATCCATAAACAGTCACATCAACAATGAGTGAGAAGGTTAAATATTTTATACGTGTGATTAGTAATTTAAAAATGCTATTTTTCATCCAGTTTCCCAAAATTAGGCATCTACTGGAGTATTTCAGAGCATGGAAACATGTTATATAGAAGTTTTTAAAGATCAAATGATCATATGACTTCATTCTTAGAAGGCAAATGAATTTCAGTGCTTTGTTTTAGCATATTGGAATTAATTATTCACAGTCACTATGGAGAGTTCCAGTATGAGTCTTTTCTTCTAAATTGAAAACAAGTTTATTTAAAAAACAACATATTTATTTATTTTAAAACCTATTTAGAACAATAGCTTTAAGAAGCCAAAGTTAATTGTATTCTTATTTTATATAAAATGCAGAATACTTTTGACAAAAGCTACTCAAAAGAAATAAATATAGCTTTTGTGATTTAAGTAATTAAAAATATACAAACCATAACTTGTCCAAATAAAAAATATTATTCCTGACGCATAGAAAATCAGGACTGAACAAAAGTAACCTGCTTCTAATCAAGGAGAAAACCAATCTAGAACTAAGGAGAAATTTCCTGACATTTAGAACAATTAATCAGTTGAAGTCCACAAGTCTTAAAGTTGCGAAGTTTGGAGACCCTGGATCTAGAGCCATGTGGGACGATAAAGCAGGGGATTAGGGCTCTCCACACTACCAAAAGCACTTATTAGAATTTATTATCATTATGGGGTCTGTAAAAGCTGTTTCAAAACCTTTCATCTTTCTTTCCTGTAAGCCCTTCTTAGTGGATTTGGAAGAAAGCTTCAGATTGTTGTCTTGTTGAAACATGCAGATATTCAACTTCAGGGTTTTCATATTCATCTTTGTACCATTTAATGCAAAGATTATATAAAATGTACATTTCACATGAAATAAAAAGTGTCTGTCACTATTTCACCAATAAAATCCATGGATATTATTTTATTTTAAATTGTACAGTGACATCCTTTTAAAACATAGTATAAACTTTTTAATACAAGGAATAAAAATGATTAACCAAAACAGTTCTCAGTAGCAGAATACAAAGTAATAATGATTGGAAGCTATGAAATTATTGGTATGCATAGATACTGTTCTATTTCAGGTAGTACAAAAAAATTAGGAGAGTCTGGATAGAGGTAGGGATCCTTTATGACTGTGATTCGGTTCTTATACAGTAGTGGCCAAAATTGTGGAAACCTTTTGGGAAAAGTGTACAGTAGAAATGCCACCTTTGGTTAAGTTTCCACCAATTTTTCTTCTAATTTCTTTACAACTGTAGCCTTGTTCACTTAATAATGCTATTTTACATTGCTTTCTGGGCAACCAGTCAACTCTTTGCACCATTACTTTAATTTTATTACGTTTTACAAGCTAAATGAAAGAACACAAAATAATCCAACCAACCTGATAGCGATCACATAACACACTGACAAATGTCCTCCTCTCAGCTTCAATACATGACATCAATAACTGAATCCTACTGTGATCTGATTGGCTCATTGCCAAAACAAGATGACACCTGATTGGCTCTCTAAACACTCATGCTCATTGGCTACAATCAGATGAAGGAAAGCTACCTGATATCAACCTAAGCAAGTTGTGCTTCCTTTTTCTGGTTATTTGGCTATAACTTTTCATAGAATACAGTACAGATAATTGAACAAACTATGTTGCATTACATTCTTGATTAAATTATCTTTCCATTGATATAAAATTTTATGGTACTACTCCAAAAAAGAAAAGTGGTGTTATTATCCATCAAACCTCAAAAATACACTTTTCCCAAAAGGTTTCCACAATTTTGGCCACTACTGTAGAATCCCATTCAATTCACCATGCAGCCTAAGTTTTTCTTCAGATCTCATTGTTCCTACAAAGATGTCATATGAAGAGCAAGAACAGATGAAAGACTCACTCTGTGTAGGCTCTGTGTGGAGAGTTTATACTTTTACCACTGCCTATTTCACCTCTGTCTAAGTCCAATTATTTCTGAAGTCCATTAAGTGCTAATGTCCTCATGGGAACATAGATATTTGCTTAAAAGCCCATCGACTCACATTAATACTTCTGAACTGCTCCAGTATTATGTTGTTCTGATGATTTGCTTGTGAACAGGGGATCAAACAGGGGATGAAAGCATCACCCAGATGCTTAAAAGAGCCCATGACTGTAGGAAGACAGCTGAGAATGCAGCCAAAGCCCTGTTGATGAAATTGGACGGAAGCTGTGGGGGAGCCTATGCAGTTACTGGCTGTAGTGTACAGCCCTGGGAGAGTCTTTCTTCCAACAGTCATACCAGGTAATTATGGCTCATTGGCATGGTTAATCTCCAGTCATTTGGTTTTTTGAAGGTTTTAGAGGTTATTTTGGGGGTGTTGTTTTTTTGCATTAGCTAGCCATCCATCCTTCAACAACCTGTTCAATAATATAGGTGTTCTTAATAAATTATTACAGGGTGAGCTCAATCTGTTACTGGATTCTGTTCCGATTTGTGGAGATTTATTGTATTTGAAATCTAATCTATTTCATAAACAATATCATTTATTTTGGTAATTTCTCTGCTACTTCTTTATTTCTCCATTTCTTCTCACTGAAACTTAAAGTATATATTACTGGTTCAGTGGTATTATATGAAGTCTTTGCAGATCTACAGTGAGTAAGAATCTGATTTTTCCAAGTTACCTGTTAACTACATAAATGAAGTCATTTGATGTAATTCCCTTTGATGTTAAAAAATGTAATGCAATATATGGGGTCAATTTGACATTTAGAACTGAATGTATATAACTTATTTGCTAATCCTCTGCACCTAGAGAACATTTTACTGCAATGTGGATTGGTGAGCTTGGATATGTAAGAGGATTTAATCATCATATTTAGCTATTACATCTATGCACCTTCCTTGGGGATGCTTTGGCAACAACCGTAGGTTCCTCTGGATGATCGCTTACTAAAACACAGTACAATTATAGGGGTTGAATTGTGCAACCACAGAACTGTATAAAAAATTGAAGCTCACAGATTCTGTGTAATACACAGTGTCCAATGATACTCCAAATGTTTGGTATAATTCTTTTGTAAACTCTGTGAAGGAAATGGGAGAGCCTTTCTCCTTGGAAAAGACTTTTCATGTCAATGTGAGTAATTTCTTCTGCTGTTTGAGACCCCTTAAAACGGGGTTTGTAATTGAAGTGTTGACCTGGGCTTAACTTTGGCATCAAAAATGAGCTGCTGAATGTCAGATTGCCTAGCACATTACTGGGAACAAATGCTGAGGCAACCACTGGGGACAAGGAGGTTAAAGGCGATAAAAGGGAGCATTTGCAATAAAATGGGAAAAAGCAGCACACAGGCTGCTGTTACTAGGCGGTGAATAAAATTAATAGCTAGAATTTCAATTTGCAGCCTCCCAGTCAGACTGCCTATTCCTTTGTGAAAAGAGAAATACATCTCTGGTGGATGAAGAAGTAATAATCGTTTTAAAGACAAAAGCTCAGCCTCAAAGCATGTTTCTAAGATGCACAATTGATTGAACTTGGAGGAAAAATAAGACACTAGAGGGAAAGGGTGAAGTTGTTACTTGATATGTAAACACAAGTATCAAGACATTAAAGTCTATTTGTAGCATAAACTTTCAGGGACTAGAGGTTACTTTGTCAGATAAATATGGATTCTAATCTATATCGCTCATTCATATTCTATTTAATCTGTTTAAAATATTTTTCCACGGAGATTATTACAATCATCCCTTGGAAATTGCTAGAAATATAATATTAGAATACTAATTACAACCTAATCCTTCTGCTGAAAAAGAATTAATTTATCTCATTTCATAAAGAGGAACCCAGTCTTCTGCATTCCAGGCCCCACACTCTTCAGGTTTGAGATATATTTTATTTAATTTATTAGAAGAGTGGTTTTTAAATACTTCTGTGCCACTCATGTAATTCAAGTTGATTCGGCGTCTTGAGGGGGACAAGTATTCCTTCTCAGTCAAACAATTTTACAAGTTCGTTGTGTAAATAAAGTGAAGAGAAATCCCCATTTAAAACACCATGAACTGCTGCAGAAAAGATGGAATAAATAACTAGAAAGTGAATGTGTACGTTGTTTATAAGTACCATTGATACATTAGATGGCATTTAGGTAATGTAGAAGAAGCTAAAAGAGCCATCAGCAAAATGATTTCTGAAACTTTCTGCAACTCCAAACTCATTTTGATACAGTATTACCACTGTATATTGGTGTACTCAAATACTTAGATATCCTAAAATATACCCTGGTAAATACATGACCTTTCACAAAAATTGTAATGGTTTTTTTCTAACCCATACTTACCCACAACGATCTGCTCTCTCATGAAGTTTAAGGACATAATGATATAGCTTCCAAACTGCATATGTACTACTATCTCCTATTTGGTCAACATTAGACTAGAAATACAGCAAAGCTTATTAATTTAAGGAACATAATTAATATATTCATATCCCAAAGCATATTTATGTGCTAGAATGTGAAAAGAGTCATATGTCCAAAATACTGTTTTGCTTCACTGTGTTTTTTTGCAACTATAGCCAGTTATTTTTTACATTTGTTACACAAATATGGATCTGTTCAGCCTCCTATGTCTTGTTAAACTTGTTTTTAAATTTAGAGTTGTCTCCATTACACCTCTCCCATAAAAGCATGATGCTGCCTTAACAAAGATGGAAATAAGCATACAGTATAATTGGTTAATAGACTAATCCAAATGTAAAATGTGGGTTTGAGTCCATTAAAGCCACATTTAGAATTTATAGTTATAAAACATGTTGAAAACATTTGCCGTAAATATACTTTCTTCTTCGTTATTTGACATTATTTGAAGGGAAGCCAGTTGAATTGTAGTGATTAGAACAGAGACAATACAGGCAGGTGAGGAATAATTAACAGGAAATACTTAAAGTGGCACAATCCAAAATCACTGTAGTTATTGGAGAATGTGTTAGCAGTTATATTGCCTGTCTTAAAAAAACATCACATTATAAGCCCTGATCTGAAGTCTGTTCTGGAAAGAAACTAACGTAGGAGCACCTTGATATAGTTAACCCCATAAGAGGGTGGTCACATTCTTCTGGTATAAAATACATTTAGTAATATTACAGTATTTTCTATAGCTGTTGGATAAAGAATGCAGGGAATAAATAGGAAGACACGACAAGGGCTCTTGTTAGGCACTGTTTTCTGCTGCAGAGAAGCTGAAATTAATATCTCAACAGATGATTGAAAAAAGTTCCCCATGCCCCAGTTCTGCTCCTGGGATTAAAACTCAACTACGGGATTGTTAAGCTCATGCATTTAAACACAGATATGACAATATAAAACCAGAATTCAGAACATTATGAGAGAAGTATCCAGACTGCATTTGTAGTAGGCGTGCATGCATGGTCTAGGACCAAAAATAGTTTGATTGATCAAATTAATGCCCCATCCATCTCACTGTATAAGTGATTCTGAGTGGCTTACAAGTTAAAAGAAGACCATTAAAATCCTTATAGAAATATGAAAGTTTTAAGAATTTGCTCAAATTTTTAATCCAAAATGGTTATTTTTTTACATAGGCATATATTCCTGGGCATTTAGACTATATTTTTGTCTATTGTCATTTGTGATATGTAGACACATAACACAATAGGTTTACAGTAGTTCATTTAACTGAAATGTAAAAGTTTGCACGATACAAGGCTTATGTGGAGGTATCTTCTGAGACACTATAACTTTTATCAGCTTTTCTATTATAAAAAAAAACTTATTGCCTGTAGTGAACTCCGTTAACAATTAGCTACTAAGAAACTTGCTTTATTTCTTTATGCTGTTCCTCAATATGAGATCCTAAGGACTACTTTTGAGCCTAAACAATCTATTAGGTTTTCAGAAAGTTTTATGGAATGTGATATTAATTGGGCGTGGGGCTTCTCTGAGTCTTTTGATCTCTCTCCTCTCTCTCTTAGTGAATTAAAAGTTTCAGAGACTTTTGAGGAAAATCAGAGTCCTTGTTCAAGCCTATATATTTGTAAAGAGAAAGTACAGTTGTAGGCAAAAATGTGGATACTCCTGAACAAATGGTACATTTCAATTACTTCCTGAGCCAGTTGTTATGCAGTGGGGTTCAAACACTCTACTGAGAATTGAATACACATACCTTTGCATTTGTTTGACATTATTTCTATTTAAAGATGATAAAAATTATTGACAGAAAGGTCTGAATTTCTGCATGCCATATTCATAGTTTTCTTACTTTGAATCTGTAGACAATAGCATATAAACAGTGAATTTACAGAAAGTTGATGTTAACTTTGTACTGTGGTTGTGTCAGCTTGTATTCACCTCGAGACTGATTGAAATATATAGGATCCTAAGATTTTGCATAAAACTGCACATTTATACCCAAAGGTGCTTTTCAAAAGACACTGAAGAAGCTTGAAGAAGCTTCTTGGATGAGAAGTGAAACGTCTTCAAGGAAAAACAAAGAAAACCCAGTTGCCTTTTGAAAAGCACCTTTGGGACAACCATGATTTGGATTGCTGAGAATATCCATAGACATGCATATTTACACCTTTCTCAGTTATCAGTGAAGGCAAAGGAAATTTAAGAAAAAATGATAAAGTGACTTGTTAGCTGCTGCTCCATAGCATACTTGTTGCTAGAAGAGTTAAGAAGCTCGCTGGTGAAATTTGGAGCATATAAGGCCTATTACATGAAAAGAATAGGTCAGAGAGATCTGTGTACTTTGCCAATACTTTTCTGTAACTTCTAGGATAAGCATGCTTGGAAATCTCTAGAAGACTGGCAAGCTGTTTATTTGATAACTTATTTAAATTATAAAGACAGTTGAGTTTAATAGAATTAAAAAATAGGCTTAAATATAAAGCCATGATAAGTATGGTTACAGAAACTGTTCATGTGCTATGTCTTTCTTCCTTCTTTGTCTAAAATGGATGGAAAAATATTGCAGCCCAGTGCAGAAAATGATTTATTCCCTTGCTGATAACTGAGATCATCCAGCATTCCAGACAGGCAGAGCTAATGGATGATTTAACCCCTACCCATCAGCTGATTACAGGTCCTCAGGAGACAGCATAGTTTCTGCACAAGGTTGTAGAAAATGTGGAATTGTTTCTGTCTCTTTGTAGTGACAGTACAATTATGTTCAACAGTGAATGTTAAGGAATGAATTGAAGAATCACAATTAACCTCTACAAATCTTTTTTCTTGGATGACTAGAATGGCAAATAACTGAGAAATAACTTAGTTATCTAGAAATTCTGGAACATATTAACATTTATTTGAAATGTACAAACAGGATCGGATTGGCTATGTGTTCTAATTTGAGATAATATTGCATAAAAATTGACAGCGAGCTTATGTAGTTAAATATAAAGCATTTGCAGTGCTAGTTTCTTTACAGTTTTAAAACAATCATTTCTAAATCTAAATCTCTTTAGACTTAGACTTAGGTCTATGTTAGCCAACTTCTAGCAATTTTGTTTTGTTTTCAGAAAACTATTTGTATATGTGTTTTATGTTTATATGAAGGAGCACTATAAGTAAATTATTATTAAACTTATTATTGTAAGCCAGTTTAGTCTAATAGTTAAAGCACAGGACTAGAAAGCATGAGACTGTGAGTTCAAGTCTTAGCCATGAAAGCCAGCTGGATGACTTTGGGCCAGTCACTCTTTCTCAGCCCAATCCACCTCACAGGATTGTTGTTGTGGGGAAAATAGGAAGAGGAAGGTATGGTGGATACGTTCACTGCCTCGAGTTATTTGTAAAAATAAAGACAGGATACAAATAAAATAATAAATTACAATTATAAAATGTGAAAACCAAGTATTTCTGACTTTAGATCAGGGGTGTCAAACTGGCGGCCTGTGGGCCAGATGCGTCACGCACAGGCCATGCCCACCCCGGCTCCACAAAGGCAAAAAACATTGCAATACGTCACGTGATGCGATTGAGTGTGACACCCGTGCTTTAGATGATATTGCAGTATAGGTCATACTGATTATAGCATGTAGTTAAAGATGATGAAGTGATAAGCTGCTTGGCTTCTCTTTTGCAAATAGTCTATCAAGCCCACTTTTATGTAAATCTTAAAACAAGATAGGTCTTATTCATCAATTAAGTTATTCATTGACGCTTAGCACTGTTCTACTGAAAAAAACCATTTTATCAATATCTACAGTACACTGAGACATGTTTTTATTTATTTCTTTTATTCTAATGCACACAAGAGGACTATTTAGATATATCATTGCTAAATGTGTTTTCCCTTTTTTCCTAAGTACAACTAGTTCAACAGCAAGCAGCTGTGATACAGAGTTCACAAAGGAGGATGAGCAGAGATTGAAGGACTACATTCAACAGCTAAAAAATGATAGAGCAGCTATTAAATTAACTATGCTGGAGCTGGAGAGCATCCATATTGACCCCCTCAGTTATGATGTCAAGCCTCGTGGAGACAGCCAAAGACTGGATCTAGAAAACGCTGTGCTTATGCAGGAACTCATGGCAATGAAGGTATTTTATTTAATGATGTATCAGGCAAGGCAATCTTGATTTAAAAGTGTAGCTGCAATAATTTTATGTAAAATCATTTTATTTTTAAAGAACAATTTAACCCAGAACAGTAGTGAACTATAGAACACAAAATAGACATATGTTTTGTACCTACGATTAAGAAGACCACATCTTATCAGATACAGAATAAATACTGCTCGCTAGTTATGCAGAATTCTGTTGATCTGACATACTACTTTGATATTGTGTTGTCTCCCCCAACAGGAAGAAATGGCAGAACTGAAAGCACAGCTGTACTTGCTAGAAAAAGAGAAGAAAGCTCTCGAGTTGAAGCTGAGCAGTCGAGAAGCTCAGGAACAAGCATATTTGGTCCACATTGAGCATCTAAAGTCAGAAGTAGAAGAGCAAAAAGAACAGAGAATGAGGTCTCTCAGTTCAACTGGTAGCAGCAGCAAAGACAAGTCAAGTAAGGTGAGTTACTGTTATACGGGTAGTCCTCAACTTACAACCATTTCTTAAGTGACTGTTCGAAGTTACAGCGACACTGAAAAAATGGATTTATGACTAGTTATCACACGACCAACGCATTTCATGGTCACATGATCAAAATTTGGGCACTTGGCAACTGGCATGTATTTATGACAGTTGCACTGTCCTGGGGTCATGTGATCACCATTTCTAACCTTCCCAACTGGCTTCCAACAAGCAAAGTCAATGGGAAAGCCAGATTTGCTTTACAATTGTTTGATTCACTTAACAACTAAAGTGATTTGATTAACAACTGTAGTATAAAAAAGGTCATAAAATGGGGCACAACTCACTTAACAATTATCTTGCTTAGCAATGGAAATGTTGGGTTCAATTGTGGTTGTAAATCGAGGACTACCTGTATATATTTGGATAGTGAGAGATTCGGCTTATTCAAATTTGTTGCAAAGCAATTATCAAATGCTTGAAGTGGGGAGAATTTTTGCCCTTGAAGACTGTAGGTAATGTTGCGTCAATCCTTTTGCTGCAATGGTTGCTGATTCATTATGGAACGATTTAAAGTTATATCTTTGTTCTTTTAGTGTGGGGGACTATCTATATCCATATGCAGCTCTATATATTTTTAAGATCAACATTGCAAGTTTTCTTACTGATGCACTTCCAAGATGCATAAAACTGAGTACTAACAATAGGAGCTTTTTTTTGCTTGTCCCTATTCTGTTATATTCCTTTCCTACTGTATAAATACATAGAGGATTTCGTGCATACTATATTTAAGAGGATTTAAATCAATTTGTGTTGTCTTAAGTTTTAATGGCATTTGTGGGTAGGTATTTTGAAAGCTGTTTATATCTCTTACTATTTTATTACATGTTTTTATTACGTGTTATGCTGTTTTTATTTGGAAAGACTCCTTGAAAGAGGTTAAAATGGAGCCAAGTGACTGATAGTCAGATGATAAAGCTATGTTTTTATGATTACTATAAACTTTAAAATGTGCCTGGATTTATGTAAGTAATCCTACCTTGTCTTGGTTTAATTTGCAGGAGTGCACAGATGGCACATCAGCATCATTAACACTAACTGAGCTCAAATCTTACAATGAAAGTGAGCTGACTGCAGAATTGGCAAATGCCCTCAGACGGTAAGCGAGATGTGTTCTCCCTCCCTTTCCCGAACAGAAAGGTGCTAATAAATCTATGAGTTTATAGCGGCCTTTAAATTAGTCAGATGTTCTTACTGTTCCGCAATTATGTAGTTTTGAAGTATCCATTTTCTCATTTCATATTCTGAAATGCTCATCTGCATGTCCCTCAGGTTTTCACAATATCTATAAACCAGCAGATTAATTATTGCTGTTAATTTCACAACGTACATGAAAACTCTAGAGGACAGAGTAGGTGACTATGCTAATCAAAAAATCACTAGGGAGACGTGGCAAATTTAGAAATAGCATTCCAGAATTATCTCTGTTAGTTTAGATTCCCTGTAAGAATAAGCTGCCAAGTTTTATATTAACAGTAATTCT
This sequence comes from Azemiops feae, assembly GCA_023970755.1. Taxonomy (NCBI): domain Eukaryota; kingdom Metazoa; phylum Chordata; class Lepidosauria; order Squamata; family Viperidae; genus Azemiops; species Azemiops feae. The sequence continues at coordinate 541,269 of JALGBA010000269.1, read as the reverse complement.
AGAAATAACTAAATGAAAAAAGAGAATATCAGCAAATACTTCCTATCTCACAAATCTTGTCAGTTCTTCTAAATTGCCTTCTAATTCTTGCCAGAGTGAAACAATTTAATTATCTTACTATGCTATGCATTATAGTAGGCAATCCAGTCAACCATTTTATTACTCTTAAGAGCATAAAGGAACTACTTGCCAGCAGTTTGATGCTTTTAACTGTCATACTGATAACTTTGTCTGTTGTAGCTAGAAGGGTAAGAAAATAGTTGCTGATACGCTCATACTATTTGTATGCCATGACCTGAGATGTTAATAGTATAACACAATATACCTATGTAACTCCTGTATTATGACAGCTGCATTGTTACTACAGGTAGTCTTTGTTTAGCAACTATCTTATTCAGTGATTGTCTCCTCGCAGGAACATCTGCCTGTCAGTTAAGTTTAGGTAGGGAAGGACTGATCCAGATCCTGTCTGGGTATGCAATCTGGAGGGAGGAGCTTAGAATGGAACAATGGAAGCATTTCAAGTTGCTACCCAGGTCCCTCTCCCATAGAGATATTTTGGGGTTTTTTTTCTCTGTAGGTTTCATATTTTAATTCAGTTTTTCTTTCGCTGACTTCTGCTGTCACATCAAATTTGTTCCTATTCTGTTGACGAATTGTCTGAGCCCCTTCTATACTTTCTGTATAACATTGGTTTGGGTTGAAAATAATAAAAGAAGGGGCAGGATTAGAAGAGATATCAGCTGGAATCAAAATAGGCTGAGATATTAAGAACTTCAATATGTAGATAACACTACTATTAGCCTTATGGAAATAAAAATAGAAAATAAAATTCTTGGATTAATAAGAAGACAAAGATAATGACTCCCTAGTACCATGGTCTGCAAGAAGAACCAACCATTTAGGAACCCCTAATATGAGCGGATGATTATTTTTTTTAAAAACAAACCTACTATGATTGACAAGGTTGTAGAAAGTAGGAGAAGAAGCCAACAGTTAAGATGGATGGAGAAGATCAAAGAAACTACTGGAATATCCCTGGAAGAGCTGAGTCAAGTCTAATTCAGTGGCACTTTGAACCGTCCCCAGTCTATTGCAGTATCTTTGGTATTTGCAGTGGAGGGCCATATAGCTTGTTCAAGAATTAGGAAAGACTGTTAGAAATCTAACTCTTTTTGTGACCAAGACTTGCTGTCCTTGCAAGCAAAGGAAGCATTATAGTTATAGCAATATACGTATTCTAATCTAGCTTATCCTAACGTGGATATCCATTTTGTTGGAAGATGTTGTATGGATGATCTGTTTCCTTTTTCTGATGTTCCGGGTTGCTGCAGTGTGTTTCTGCTTATCTAAATAGTATTCTTACGCAGCTTTTCTCATGGGAGGTATTTTGACGTTAAATTATAAGATTCTGTACCTCCAAACCATCTATACCAGATCACAACATCCGCAAATTTGAGAATAGGTGGTCTGAACAATAATTGATAGTACCGTTTGCCTATCCTAAAATAACAGTCTGTACTAAAAATAAGATTATTTTGGCATGAGTGTTAAGTATAACATTGTTCCTTGAGAACAAGTAAGCTTTCTTCTGCAGTCATAGATGAGAGATGCAGGCTTTGGTGTTTCTTTTTTATATATTGGGCTTTATAAATTCACTAACAGGACAGGAGCACAGAAGAGCAGTTACTCCACAGGGAAGAGGAATGAGCGAAATATCCTAGAGGGAACAATCGTACATAGGCAGAATGGAGAGTAAGATGATCTAATAGAGAGGAGGGTTTTTTTTAGGAAGGGAAGAGGGTTATTGTATCATATTTCTAGGATTCTATTAAAAATGCATGAGAGCAAGGAATGGATTTAAAACCTTTGAAACAAAGACTAAAGGACCTCTCTATCCATGTTACACACAGCTGTGCATGAGACAATATGCATCGTTTTAAAAAAACTATTCAATACGACAAAGAAGTTAGCAACCAGAAATACAGTACAGTGGTTTTCAATTTTAGTTCTCTAGGTCTAGGGGAGATCTCAGAATGCTGAAAAATTCTATTTAACTAGCGTGCTCTTGTGAAAATGTCAGCGGAAAAACTGAAGCCAATGAAATCCTGAATCAAATTTGAAAATATTGTTGCCCTACTTTAGCAATCTCACCCTGCTGCCAGCCATGCTAAAAAGCCTACCATGCACGAAAGGACTTGTGTCAGCTCACCCCGGACCTACCTAGCACCCAGGTGCAAAAGTTCTACTGCAAACTGCCACCCACAGAAGCTCCTGCTTCTCCTGGTTTCGCTTATCTCTGCAAAGAGCCACCACCAACATGTGAGTCCTTCTGCCAAGGCTCACTGCTGCTTTAAAGCAGCTCTCTGGTCTTTGCACCATGGAGGCAAGGCAGAATTAAGAGGTAACTGGGCAGTTGCAGGACATATGGAGAAACTTTGGGGTATCCACAGCTGAAGTTCCACTCCTTGCTCTGGTCCCGGGGTGCACCGTGGACTCCGCTTTGGGAGTTCCTGCCTGCAAAGCAGCCCCATGGGATGGGTCTGCCCAGGGGGAGGCAGCACTGCCACTGCTCAGGGTCCCTGTGGCAGTTTGGCTGAGCTGGGCAGGACTTGGGGATGAGAGCTTTGCAGGGCTTTGGCTGTAGGACAGATTGCATCTCCCAGATCAGGCTGGGGTTGGGTCAGGCAGGGAGGAAGGCAAAGACGATGAGGAAGGTCAGCTGGCAGTGGTAGCCGAGTCCTCGGGCTTCTTCATCTGCGGAAATGCTATGCAGGGTGCCAATAAGACAAAGATGGGGGAAGGGGCTGTAGGGTGGGGGGAACTCAAGGGCTTTGGTTAATATTAGATTGACAATTGGCTTCAACAAAAAACTGAAACCAAGGGATGAAACTTAAGACTACCTCACAAATTACTTTTTTCAACTATAAGCTAATTTGTAAATAAAAGTATGTTGAGTAGCTTTTAATTCTCCATTGAAAGGAAAGAGGTTACATACTGATGAATACTGAGGTCAGCTTACAAGTAGTTGATGTTTAACAGCTGCCTCATACAGTGACTGTGTGCAATTAATACGGTGATGAAAAAGAAATGGCAGCAAACCTCACATTTGTGACCTGCACAGCTCTGTAAAGCAAAGGAAAGTTGAAGTAAAATCATATGCACAGTCATGTTCAGTTAGCAACTGCTTAATGACTGAGTTGCTGGCTCCTATTATGATTGCTAAACAAGGACTATCTGTGTATACCACTTTTCCATCATAAAAATATTTTTTGTGCCTTTGAGGAATTGAACAGCATATGATTTTTTATAACATGAAAACTTTGATTCCACTTGTAAAACATTAACAGGAGAAGGAGAAGAACTAAATTCTAGTAGAAGCTATAAATTAATAAAAAGTGTAATGAAGTATAAAAAGATAAAAAGCATTATGGAGAAAGGTAGGCGTATCAAAAATTGAAATAATCTGGCCTTCCTTTCCTAAGAAAAATTATATGGTACAAATGAAGAATTTATAAAATATAAATTTGAATATTTATATTGTTTTTGGACTGTAGGTGGATTCCCAAGAAATATAAAAAGGATGTCATTAATGGAAATGATGTTCCTCATAATTACATACAAATTCCCATTAATATTAGTATTACTTTTTAAATACCTTTCATCTTTTTTTTAACTGCTGCTTGTCAGAACAAGGCTTCCTGGAAGGGGATCCTGGCCACATTATTTCCAGACAGCTTTAATTTCGGACATTTTGAGGGACTGGTGGCAAAGCTATCTGTGACCCTAGAGCAGAGGCCCCCAACCTTTTGAGCACCAAGGACCGGTTCTGTGGGGCGTGGTTTCGTGTGCTGCCTGCATCCAGCGGATGGGGCTTCACTTGTTTGCCCGGCCTGGTTGCTGGTATGCTGTGGCCCAGTGCCGATCCACGGACCGGGGGTTGGGGACCCCTGCCCTAGAGAGATGCTGCCCACTGGTGATAATTCTGAGCTCAATTGGACCTGTTGCAGTTTAGTGCAGTTTCTCTGTTCAGTGTGGGTATAGATAAAGGTAATCTCTCCAGGTATTGATTTTAACAAACAAACTAGTGTAGAGCAGAGCTTTGCATACAGCTCTACTCTGTACTTTTTCTGACCTCTACGTGTTCAGCTAGGAGTTATGGAGAAGAGTTATATTTGTGTTGGCTTGAATAGTCCTAAAAGCTCCTGGCATGAGCTGGGTGCTGAATGAAGCAAGGTACCAGATTCCATTGATAGCTGTATTTGGTTTTGATCCAACCCAAGCACAGGATCCTTCAGCTGCCTTAGTGAATTCTTGAAAGCATTATATCTTTTAGTAATATGTGCAAAAGCTACTCCTTAGAAGTAGCTCTCCTGTTATTCTTCCAAATCTGCCATATGTGCTAAGCCATGGATTAAACGCTGCCCCTCAGTTAAATTAGATCAGTCTGACTCAGATAAGATAAAGGGTGTTTTTTAGTCTGCCTCATTCTCTCTAATTTCATTAATAGAGGTTCACCTCCTTAGCAAACTTGCTTTACAGGTTGATTAGTGATGACAACATTGTTTAAGAGGCATTCCTTTAAAATATCTGTTGCTCAAGTGAAATTTACTAGAAAAGGCAGCATGCTTGGCTTTTGGCATTGTAGACAGTGCCACCAGGAGGCCTGATTAAGGCTGCAGTTGTAAATAAAAAGTTAACGGCTAATGTTGTACAATTGTACTGGCTTTTTGAAAGTGATGAGGGCTCATAGATTTTTTTCAGTATTGCTGCTCTGCTGTCTTGTTGTAGCCATTCATTGTTACAAATCAAAGTTTTCGAAGAAAAAAGATAATTACAATTAGAAACTAATTTGAATGATATCTTTTAATAAGTTTAGGACCAAGATTTTACTTTATTTTGACAAAGAAACTATATTTTTTGGCATTTTCCTAGAAACTGGACAGTGTTGTTATTCTTAATGGCAATTTTCACCTTTCACAAGAGGCATTATAGGACAATCTTAAACTATAAGAATTCTCCAAAATGGAAGTATAACTTTCAACTCTGTGCCGGTATTTGTACTGTGCTTGTTGATGATTCAGATACAGTGCCTCCCACTGGACTTTGATAAACATCAGTTTGCCTACAGGGGAAATAGGTTGACAGACGATGCCATAGCTACTGCTTTACATTCGGTAGCAAGTCACCTGGAGAAACCTGGAAGCTATGTCAGGATGCTTTTCATTGATTATAGCTCGGCTTTTAATACCATTCTGCCGAGTATCCTTATTGAAAAGCTGACTTGAATTTTCATCCCTCCATTTGTGATTGGATCAAAGACTTTCTGAGGGACCAGTTACAAACAGTGAGAGTTGGGTCTGTTTTATCCACCTCCCTGAAGCTTTGCACTGGCTCGCCACAGGGCTGTGTGCTTAGCCCCTACCTGTACTTATTGTACACATATGATTGTGTATCATCCGACCCGTCCACTGCGATCATCAAGTTCACAGATGACACCACCGTGGTGGGTCTCATTACAGGTGGAGATGAGACAGCGTACAGGGGGGAGGTACAAAAACTATCCTCATGGTGCCTAGAGAACAACCTGCACCTGAACATTGGCAAGACGAAGGAGATGGTGCTAGACTTCCGGAGGAAAAGAGAGGAACCTGCCCCACTTTACATTGGAGGGGATTGTGTGGAGAGAGTTCCCTCTTAAATTCCTGGGAGTCTATCTCTGTGAAGATCTTACCTGGAAAATTAATACAGCCCAGCTGGCCAGAAAGGCCCAACAGAGACTCCACTTCCTCAGGGTCTTGCGGAAGAACAGGGTAGAATGACGACTCATGACCCTCTTCTACCGGTCTACTATCGAAAGCGTTCTCACATATTGTATTGTGGTTTGGTATGCTGGCCTGACAGCCGCGGACAGGAAGGTATTACAGAGGGTGGTGAGCACGGCACAAAACTTCTTGGGCTGTTCCCTGACACCACTGGATGACATCACCAGGGCCCGTTGCCTTGGTAGAGTGAGGAAAATTCTCAGGGATGACTCTCACCCTGGTCGGTACCTCTTTACTCTCCTACCATCGGGTAGGAGATACAGAAACATAGCCAGCCGTACCAACAGGCTGAAGAACAGCTTTATCCATGGGCTGTCAGGCTCTTGAATGGGACATAATAATTTTATGCATGACAGACCCGAGAGGCCGGCGTGCTGTGCAATTAGCTCACAGGGTGTAATAAGTTGGGGGTTTGTAGTCACTGTGAGTTGTGGTGGTGGGGGCACGGAGGGAGGCTCAGCCAATCTCACTGTATACATGTTATACTTTGATAATAAAGGTTTATTCATTCATTAGTGTGTGACAGAAGTCAGGTAAACTTCTCTGTAAAACAGCCATATCATTTTTCAGGTTTGTGTGGAAATCAGACTAAAAATGCAGTTGCTTTAAAGAGGGGCCTGCTTGCCCTCTTGCACTTTCTGAAGTACCTCTTAGACTTAGCTAGAGATAAAAAACTAGATACGTACTTGTCAAGTCTGACTTGCTTACAGTTTCATAAGAAATGGCTTGGCCATCTTGGAATTGCTGTATAACGAAAGTCATAATATAAGGCATTGAGAGCCAGTGTGATGTACTGGTTAAGATGCAGGACTGACACTGAGACCAGCGCCACCCTTACCCCAGTAGCACACTCATTGCCTTTAGGTAAGTCATTCTCTCCCAGCCCAACCTGCCTCACAGGGCTGTTGGGGAGAATAGGAAGAGAAGCCAGTATATCCACCATCTTGAGCTCCTGAATAAAACGGTGGGATATAAATTGAAAATATAAATACAAAATATATTTGGAAAACACCCCCCCTGATATTCAGCAGATGCCTCCCCTCTAGTCTTCTGAAAAGCCTTGTAGTCCTGGCTTTTTCCACAAGCTTTGGGGTGGTGTGTGGTCTGAGCCAAGAAAGGTTGTTTGTTGGATGTGAGGGGTTTATTGCTTTTGGAGATGCTGGCTTTTACATGTATTGTTTATAAGCTGTCCAGGATGGTGCTACATACATGAGCAGCCATATAAATCTTATTAATTTTGCTAAAATAAGGGTATACTTTTATAGCCAATTTTACCAGTTAGTAGAAAAGCAATTGTGTTAGCAATTAGCAATAGTATGTAATAGCAGTAGCATCTTCCATACTGAAACAGCTTTGGAGTGACTATTAGAGTCCTGCTTGTAAATATCATTTGGACTCCGTATGTGCAGCTCTCCAGCAGTGTGGTGCTTGCAACAAATATTGTTGTTATATAATAGTATTATAAGATCTGTATCACAGAAAAATGGTCCATGCTGCCACCCCTTTATGCAGCTTCAAATCTGAGTCAATAAGTTAGATAAGATAACCCTTTTTGTCATTTTTACTGTGGATACACTGGCACACATTAAAAATGAAATTCTGTTGCTTGCTCTCAAAAGTGTACACATACATAACATACATATAAACAGGCTATATACAACATATGTATATACCTACACCCTTACATATAGATATAAATATTAATCACTGTCCATCTTGAATACATAGCAGAAGTTAATTAACATATGAACAACACCAGTATTACTGTGGCTTCCATGCTATCAGAGTAATGCCATGTCACTCAAGATTGCAGATGATAAATAAGATTTTGTTCAACTTATTTGCCCTGGATACATCATTTGGATTGATGGTACTATGCTTTGTACTTTCCAGAGAAAAGAAACTGAAATCCAGAGTGCAGGAGTTGGTGAGTGCCTTAGAAAGACTAACTAAGAGCAGCGAAATTCGGCATCAGCAGTCTGCAGAGTTTGTTAATGATTTGAAAAGAGCAAACAGGTAAAGGGTTCTTCCAGTCAATGGCAACATACTATATACGCTGAGTTAAACTCACATGTTTTTTGTTATACTTGTTGTGAATCAGTGTGGAATATACATGGCTATCAATGCACTAGCAGAATGTTGGGCTTATATGCAGAGCAGAGCAGAGCTGTGTAGCCAGCTGGGATTGAAAAGTTGTTGTGGGGATGTTGCCCAGTATGTCAACTAATCAATAACCATTTAAGATGCTGCCAATCAGAATGGATGTGTAGATATGACTACCTTGACCTTCTATTATTGTGTTTCCATAGTAACCTTGTGGCTGCCTATGAGAAAGCAAAGAAGAAACACCAAAATAAGCTGAAAAAACTGGAATCCCAGATGATGGCAATGGTGGAAAGACATGAGACTCAAGTCAGGATGCTCAAACAAAGAATTGCTTTGCTGGAAGAAGAGAACTCAAGACCCCATACCAATGAAACATCGCTTTAAGAGATATTAGTTTTCTTTAAATCAATGTGCCATTACAAAAATGACTCCTTACAAGACTGCTTGAGATAGTAAACACAGTTGTGAATTGATACAAACCAGGCAAAGTTGGAGAGTACCTCATAGTGAGATTGCAACTTCAACAATACACAGCCATGGGCAGGAGCCCCCAAACTAATGTTTTTGTATAGTTGAGCATACTCAGTGCCTGATGGTAAATGTATCAGTTTATCACATTTTCCATGTAATAGTTTTACTGATATTATTACAGATTCTCTTATAAATTTCAAATTTGTATGAGTAAGTATATTCTTCTGCTCTTATTCATTGAACGCTCTCTTTGGAGTCTACCATAACAATGAGGCAGTGCTGGAACACCAGTGCACTCGTCGCTTTCATTTGGATAATAGCATTTCGTTTCCCATTTTCTTTTCTCATTCATTCTGCATTCCCCCTTAAAAATGTAAGTCAGGTATCTGTAGTCAACCTCTAGGTACACAGCAGATCAAGTATTAGCATACAATTGGCTTTTTAGGGGAACAGGAATTACTCTTGCTTCTTCAAGTGATGGGAAATCACAATAACTACTGCACATATATAATTTTTGCAGTGATGGAAGTGTAAGTTGATAAATAGCTGTTGCAACTCAAATCAAAAGGAAGATGTAGTGGAAATATGAATTTAAATTGGGCTTTTGAAATGGAGACTAAATTAGTTCTAGTTTTTTTGCTTCTCATTAAATAGCAGTAAGAATATGGGCAGTGGAAAAATTTTATGTCAAACCAACTGGAATAATTTCTCCCACACTATAACTGGTGCCTCTATCTTTCTGTCTGTAGTACAATTTTTAGAATGTGCTCATTGAAAATGCCCTAGCATTATCCTATTATTGCATGGTTTGGTAAATCTGCAGTTTGCCATCTCAGTCAGTCATGGAATAGAATCCATAGTAATTCTGAAACTAACCATCTAGTGCAATATTTCTCAAACGTGGCAATTGTTAAGATGTGTGGACTTCATCTCCCAGAATTCATCAGTTTGGGAAACATTGATCTATTGTCTAAAGACAAGCTATTTCACTGCTGCTATCTATCACAAATAAGAGGTTGTTCTTAATTTGTAGCAGTTACGCATTTATAAAAGAAATGAAGGAGTATATTGCTGGACAATGTCTAATCCTTTGCATTCCGTATATAAACTACACGAGTATTGCAAAATATTCTAGAATAGTGTGTGTATGGGGTAAGATTCATAAAACTAACAAGTCAGCTATTTAGTTCCAAAATAACAATATTCCACTTTGCTCATTTTACTTTTTTATTTTCTGATTGAAACCAGCATAAAATGTTAAGGAATGTGCCTGATTAAATGAATGTAAATGTACTTCCCAAAAAATGTGGGATCATTTAATTTCCAGTGAGGATCAGTTATGATGCTAATACTGTCCACTTAGCTCAGTAAACCGTATCAATTAGAATTAGAGGAGAATGCAGTATTATGTCCCTTAAATTTTAAAGCCTTTTTAAGTTGAAATGTCTTTCTATTCTAATTTTTTGTGATAATTCTTTTTCCTTTAGTCTGCTGTATAGATGTTGGACATTAATCTTTTAAGGATAATCCTCAATCATGGCAGATGTTCTGCGGTGTGCCTTCCTTTTAGAATGGTTTCTCCTTGCACTGATTCTTGGAAAGACTACAATAAGATCAATAGTCCTACCAATCTCTTTAGTCTTTTGAATGTTCGTCCACATTTAATCATTGTAGGCAATTTAATACTTTTCAATCAAATTGAATTTTTTCTATTTTTATAGTGAAGATCAGCACCTAGTCATGTTTTCAAATAAAGCAAGTTAGACAGATCTAACCTGCATTATTTTATTAGGATTACTTAAGAGACATTAAATTATCTCAATTTGGAGTAGTCTGAAATAAGAACTATGTAAGGATTTATTTTCAAAGGTATCTCTGCATTTGAATTTGGTATAGACAGAACATTTCAGATTGCCCTTTCCAAAAGTGGAGTTTAAAAAAATACACAACGTCCTATCCCTGTTTCTGTACCATGCAATCTTCTAAGCTTTTGCTTCATGAGTATCCAAGCTGATCTGTATGACAGGTTTTGGAAGGAAAGGATAGGAAAGAAAAGCATGTTCTGAAGCTAGTACTGATTAATTCCATCTTTTTCATCCCATGGAGAAAATGGCCTTCTGCTCACTAACGTGATCCTGACAGACTTTGACTGACATCCTTCACCTGTGATTCTCCCCATCTCCATGTGACACCCAGGGTATTGCTCTGCAAGTTATTCACATTAGACTTCATTTGGACCCAGTTTTCTTGCCTTTTTTTCTGCTTGGCATTTTTCAATATAGTACATTTGTTTTATGACAAAGGCTATGATTGTTAGGCAAAACTACATCAACTCCATAATCTAAGCAAATCAGATATTTATAACAAAGATTTTACTCCATGGAGAATATAGTAAAATGTGAGGGGAATTCATCTATTTGGTTCCTTTTTCCCCACACAAGTTATAAACCGCAAGTAATTCTGAAAAAAGATTATTCTCATTTTAAAATTTCTTATTGCATGATTTAATATTTTTTGTAATAGTGTTTTATCATTGTACTTAGGGTAGTTTGTCTCAATCATTCTGGGTTTGTTTTTGGATTAACAATGACAATTCTGATTAGAAATTGCTAATTTAAAGAATACCTGCTTCTGGTACATGGAAGTAATTTATTTCATTCACTATCTTTTTTCTTTCTAGTTAGAAATCTTCAGAATTGTACTGTGAACTACATTATACATTCCATATTTTACTTATAATTCTTAACCTATTTTAACTGACATGCCATTTAGCTGTTTTTCCATAAGGTTTCCCTATGGAGTCTTGTCCGACTCTAAGGCACAGTGCTCATCTTCCTTTCTTGGTCAAGGGAGGTAGCCTTGACCTAAGACATTTTCTGTGGTCATGTGGCCATTATGGCTATACACCAAAGGAGCACAGAACGCTGTTACCTTCCCACCAAAGTGGTACCTATTAATCTACTCACATTTGCATGCTTTCGAACTGCTAGGTGGGCAGAAGAGCCCTACTTTAGCTTATGCAAATTGGATTCCTTGAATTGATGTAAGGCTTTTCAGCCAGCAGAAGATCATGCAAGATGAAAAGAATGCAGCAATCTTGCCATTGTCGTCCTGCAATTTCCAAATTTTCTCAACACGGTAAGGGAAACTGCACCTCCTCCAGCATTCCATCAGTGGTATTACCTGAGCAAAAACTTTCAGATGCATCCAGCATCTTGGTTTTGCTAAAGCTGGCAGGCATGCTAGAATAGTTCCACCATCGTAATACGGTTAATATCCATTCTGTCTCTTAAGCAAAAGCTGATTTTGTGCTACGTTACACTGTTAAAATAGGCTTCTAGAAGTTGGTACATCTGACATATTGTACAAAATATATTGTTACTTTTTCAAGGCATGATTTTTACATCAGCTTGAATGTATTGTTATTTACAAAACAGCAAGCACATTTTTAAATTAAATGTCAGTATTGTTCCTGTTTATATTAGCAATTTTTTGTTGAAAAACCACCATTTTCATTGGTTTTTCTCATTCTAATAAGTTTTTTTAGATGCTGTAAAATAGCTATTTGTGTTTATTTGATATAGAATTGTACAAACTAGTTATTTATACAGAGACATTTATAACACTTTTATAAATGTTCTTATATTCTGAATAAAAATTTAATGCTGAGAAGGCATTCAATCTTCTTTCTTAACAGATTACCTTAAAATGTATTTTGCCCTTGTCAAAAGCCCTGGATATCTGTTTTTTTTTTTGGGGGGGGGGGCGTGGAATGTTTCTCAAGCTGAAGCTATTCTATATATAGGAATATTTTACAGCAGGGGTCCCCAACCTCTGGGTCACAGCCCATTCAGAACTAGGCCGCAGAAGTGGTAGGCAAGGTCATGCATGCAAAGCTGCCTTTGTGAAAGCAGCATTCATGCATGCACATGAAACCATCCCCTCCTACCCCACTGCCGCCGGTCTGGAAAGTTTGGAGACCGCTGTTTTATAGCACTTGTTTCCATTCCACTTGGAATATTTCCTGTACCACCATTCCCCAACCTTAGCAAATTCTGGCTATGCAGACTTCAGTGCTGGCTCGGGAATTTTGAGGGTTGACATTTGCACAGCTGGAGGATACCCAACTTAAGACTACCTTGCACTTTACATTTGTTTACATGATAGTTATGACTGAAAATTGTTTAATGGTGTCATACAAGAATCGTGCAAAATTAATGTATTTCCTATATAACAAAACTCACCATTTTAGAAATGTATTTTTATCCACTAAATATAGGATGTGGCATTTTTTAAAACCTATATTGGATAAAATGCTTGAAAAAAATAGCTCCTGTTGTATATCTTATTGCATATATGCTATCTTCCTGTTGAGCTGGAAGGTATCCTGCAATCAAGAATCCTGGAAAAGGAAAGTCCATGATCTAGGAATATTTCTGAGCAAGTTCAACTAAATGTAGCAACATTATAGTTGTTTCCTTTCAAAATACATCTTGGCGAACACACAAAACCATACACATTAGATACTTGGCATCTGATTACATTTTAAAGACAAACTTGGTTTATTTAAAAAATATAAATGGAAAACATATAAGAAGATCCAGAAAGCAATAAAGACACTGGTGACAATGCAGCCTAAAGCACCCTAAGCTTATTGAAATTCCCTGTTAAGGGCAAGTTGCTTGAGAAGGATGATTTACAATTTAAATACTGAAATCATTTAATGTATGTTAATGTATGTAAATGTTACTTGCAGTTTTTATGCAATATGTCAGGTATAAAGTCCAAGCAGCACACTACAGTCTTGTAGTTCAGAAACACAGTATTTCAAATTATTTGTTATCACAAATCCTATTCTTAATAGTTGTTTCTTTTCAAAATACAAATATCTTGGTGAACGTACAAAATCATACACATTAGATACTTGGCATCTGATTATATTTCAAAGATAACCTTGGTTTATTTTAAATATATAAATGGAAAAAAATTCTATCCTCTAACATGATAGAAGAACTACTCTACTAACCAACTCATTATTCCTCACTTTGGTCAGGACCAAAGTTTCTTGCTGTTAAAAATAGCAAAATAACATTTTGAAGAACAAATTATTGCAAAAATCTGCACTGTCTATTGCCCCAAATCTTCCTTAGGTCTTGTCAAGCAATTGTGAAACAATAAAAATTCTCAAATGGATTCTTATTACCTACTATAACTGCATGCCATCTCATCAAAAATAAGCTATTACTATTGCAGTGTCATTCTTTTATACCATATAACTGAATATTAACAATTGCTTTATTTAAAAACACAGAAAAACACCACTCACTACAATGGATTAAGATTGGTCTTTAAGGAATAAACTAACTCTGGTCAAGAAAAACTAATTTGGACATCAAATTTATATTTCCACTAATATATGTGCCATTATAGAAAGATTTTTACATTTTCTAGAAATAAGCCACAATGAATACTGTATATTCATTTTACGACACTGGACTATTTAACTGATTTACCAATTGAAAAACTGATTTTACAACATTTTACAATATGTTGCAAAAAGCTGTTTCTACACAACATTAAATTACATTAACAAAACAACTTCAGAAAAACTCATTTCAAACAGGACTCCAATATGCAGTTTATTGTTCTAAAATTAGAGGTTAATTTTAATTCTCTAATATTTATGATGTTACTTAACCAAATTATAATTACTTTTATCACATCAAAAAGCTTATGTGTGTCCAGCTGTATTTTCATCCACACACACAAAACTGTGTTAGAAACTTTTGTCACATACAAAATTACTTTAGAAACACCCCTTGGTTTAAAAAAAATCGTTGCCATGTAATATGTGATACTGTTGCCTAAGGAAAGTCCAAAATCTCCTTGAACATATGCAACAAGTTTGATTGATGAATCCTGATCAATGAAACAAAAGACTGAATATTGATATTAAAAAATGGATGTGTAGTTCAAAACCATAAAAACATAGGTCTTTTCAAGATTCAGGTAAGAAAAATGGGACCTTCTTGCATCATTTCTGATAAGCATACTTGGAGGAACAAGTGAAATGTATACTGAATATAAGCATTGAAGACATTTTGCACCCATCAGTGTTTTCAGCATATAGAGGCAGTTTAAGTCAAATTCCCACTTCTTGAACAAAATACACATGTTTAAATACATTCCAATTTTAGTAATAGGCAGCTTTCCTATAAGGAACGCTTCACAGTGCACAAGATTAAACGTACCTATAAGAATTCAAATGTAAGAAAGCAGGAACAGAACTGAGTGCTTCATGATTAATAGCTACAAAAATATCCATGTTCCACATACTTGATCTAGGATAGGAAAATCAAAATCTACACATCTAACCAGAAAAATCTCATAAAGTGTTTGAAGAATTGAAGCTGGAATACTTCTTTCAATCTGTTTTCTCTGAACATTTAAAAGCATCCAAAGAAAGACATGAGACTTCATGCCACACAAAATATATATATCCCTAACAGAGTAGACAAAGGTTAAGAACAAATGAAAAGCTTTACTAAGCATACACATAGAAACACTCCCCAGATGATTTAGTCTATATTTTTATAGCAGACTTAACTTGATCTTAAAAGACATACTTAATTCAATTAAGGCAGATTAATAATTGCTATGCCCTCTGCTAAACAGCAGTACAGAATCCAACAGTCAAACAGTAATGTTTTTTATGGAGATGAGTTCAGATCCATGCACAGATCATTTATTTTTCATCCTTTAAAATGCCCCATTAGAGAAACAAGAATCAGTTACAGCCAATGAACTGCCTTTTCTTCACTGATACATAAAAACCTAAGAAAACCATATGCCTGCATTTTGGAATATGTGAGTATAATATTTAAGCTCTCTGCAAGAAAATAAAAACATAATTACTAACTGAAGAGGTAAACAATCTGAAATGTTCACAGTGCAGGGCACCCAGGAACTATTACATTATTTTCCATACTTTAAGACATGATAGAATCAAATTAAGGAATACAGTCATGTGCAATATAATATCTGGTAAAAGTGATAATTATTGCATATGTTGCTATGTTAATTTGCAACCTGTATTAAGGCTAGGTTAATAAACCAAAATTAGTCTTTTAGAGTCCCTGGAAAGCCCTCAACAAAGTAGTAGTCAGACACTGAATTTTCTTAAGAAATTATTCTCTGCAAAACAGAAAACATTTTCTATATTCAAAAAGAAAGAATGTGGGCCCTATACGTTACTTTACACTTAGTAAAATTAATCTCACATTGCTAGTATAACACGTAAGCACCTCATATTCAAAATACACATAACTGTGCCAAAGTTCCTCTTATTAATGGCATCATACAAAGGAAGCAGCATTAAACAGTAACATTCCTGGTAATCAAGGTACACATCAGAAGAATATTGGCACTAGCAGCCTGAAAATCCAATTTGCAGTGATTGAGAAGTTAGCAAAATTAGGCACTTTTATTACTAGAAGAGTTAACCTGCATTAAATACTGACCAAAAAGTTATTTTCACAGATGAAGATTAAACAAAAGAATATGGCATCTTCATCACCAGTTTTTCAGCTATCTTACTTTTAACAGATAATGCAAATCCAATTAACTTCCATGTTATGAAATAAATGCTGGATACAGTAAGCAGGCATATAGCGACTAGGTTAGTCTGTAATTCATTAATTTCATCGACCACTTTCCACTGTACCTTAACTTTGCCATTGAAGAACAGGAAAATAGTCGCAGCCTTTTCACTCCATTGTTAATTGGCTTTGGTGTAGCAGCGGGACTGATGTGTGTCATAGTCATAATCCTGGTTTATAAATATCTCCAGAAGCCTAAATGTGAGGTACAGTGGAAAGTGGTCGATGAAATTAATGAAAACAACTATATCTACATAGATCCAACACAGCTTCCATATGATGAGAAATGGGAATTTCCAAGAAACTGCCTCAGTTTTGGCAAGATTCTAGGAGCTGGAGCTTTCGGGAAAGTCGTTGAAGCTACTGCCTATGGTCTATTCAAACCTGATGGGGCAACAAGAGTGGCAGTGAAAATGCTCAAACGAGGAGTAATACCTCCTTAAAAAACCTTGGTCCAGCTGGCCCGGCTGGTAGCACCTCGTAAGGGCCCCTTTCCAGGGTTACAGGAGAAGATGGCCAATGATTTTGAAGGTGGAAGAGGGCTTTATGCCCCAATGGCGGATAAAGCGGCAGAACCATCTTCTAGGAGAAGGGAAACTCTGATTTCAAACCTCCACTGCCTTGTGGCTATATCTACTATTGGAAAAGGCTTCAGGAGTTAACCTCGAGGTAAAAATCCGGAGCCGGAGTCCTGGAAACAGTTTGTGACCGCGTACAATCACGTTCTGGTAACTCCTGCGACGCAGCTGGAACTAATCGTTTCAGCTTCGCCGTTCCATTGGACTATTTCAGCGACGTGGAGGGGGGGGATCTGCTGCCTGGGTAACAGCCTATCCTCCATATCAATCTACCCAGGCCTCGTGCTCTGGAGAGGACACTCCAGCTTTGCATATAGCATTGAAACAACACGGGAAGTGGCAGTTACCGGTTATAAGTCTTTGCTTGATTGGCATAGAGCATGACGCCAGGGGCCACTTTCAACGGTGGGAGAGGTCATAGTACCTCATTGGGCAGCTACCGCCTGCCCTAAGCTGGGCAGCCCCCAGCCAGTAAGGTGCCGCCCTGCCACGGCCTGTTAACCTCACTGGGTGCGTGGGGTTTAGGGTTAAAGCCGACAAGCAGATAGATAACTCTGCACCATGCAACAAACATAAAACATTTTTTGCCCTAAAGTTGGGCACTTGGAATGTTTGGACAATGACCCCCAGCCTTTCTGACGATTTGCAAGAAATAGATGACGTACGTAAGACAGCTGTCATCGACATGGAGCTGAGCAGACTGCAGATGGGCATCGTTGCCCTTCAAGAGACAAGGCTGTCAGACTCGGGATCTGTTAAGGAAATTTCTCGTTCTTCTGGCAGGGAAAACCATCGAATGAGACTAGGGAATATGGGGTTGGCTTTGCAGTCAGAAATACCCTACTAGGATTTATTACTCCACCTGCTGCTGGAAGTGAAAGAATTCTGTCTTTGCAGCTACACTTACCAGCAGGATTGGTTATTCTTATTAGCGCATACGCACCGACATTATCATCTTCAGTAGAATTCAAAGACAAATTCTATGACGATCTGGTTGCTATTATTAAGAAAATCCATGAGAAAGAACCACTGTTTATCCTTGGCGACTTCAATGCCAGAGTTTGAGCTGATTATAGTTCTTGGCCCACTTGCTTTTGGGACTTTGCAAGATGGAGACATTTGAAAATCCAGACTTTATAAGAGTGAAATGCTCTGATTCATAATTTTGGTTGTTTTTATAACACCAACATTTTTCATATAGTTATTGACTGTCCCTGTCCCAAAAGCTAGGTCAGTTCGGCGTCGGGAAGATGAACGAAAATGGCCAACGCCTGCTGGAGTTCTGCTGCTACTACAGTTTTTGTGTTAGCAATACATTCTTTAAAACAAAGCCTCAACACAGTGTCTCTTGGAGACACCCAAGATCGAAGCATTGGCACCAGCTCGACTTGATTCTTACCAGGCGTTCCAACCTTTCCAGTGTTACAATCACACGCAGCTATCAGGGTGCTGATTGCGACACAGACCACTCCTTGGTGTGCAGCAAAATAAAACTGAAAATAAAGAGATTGCATCACTTGAAGAAGGAAGGAAGACCACGTATCGATACTAGTAAGACCCGCAATGAGGGCAAAGTGGAGGATTTTGCACAAGCACTAAAGGAGACTCTCCCAGGCCCGGCTGAAGCAAATGCATCTGAACGTTGGGTATACTTCCAAGAACGCTGTTTATAACATTGCCTTGTCAATATTTGGTAAAGAGACCAGAAAGACAGCAGATTGGTTTGAAGCCCATTCGGAGGACTTGACGCCAGCCATCGAGGAAAAAAGGAGAGCGTTAATTGCATATAAAGCGTTCCAGCGAGTGCAACCTACGGGCTCTGCAAGCTGCGCGTAGCAAAGTTCAACAGACCGCTAGGAGATGTGCTAACGACTATTGGCTGCAGCTTTGCTCTCGGATCCAGATAGCAGCTGACACAGGCAACATCAAGGGGATGTATGATGGCATTAAGCAGGCCTTAGGTCCAAAACAGAAGAAATCTGCCCCTCTGAAGTCTGCCACAGGCGAGGTTATCCAGGACCGAGCACAGCAGATGGCACGCTGGGTGCAGCACTACTCTGAGTTATATTCCAGAGAAAATGAGGTAACCAAAGAAGCATTAAATAATATTGAGTGCCTGTCTTGGAGGAGCTCGACAGTGAACCAACTCTAGAAGAATGAAACGCGGCCCTGGACTCCCTTGCCTCTGGCAAGGCTCCCGGGAAAAATAACATCCCTGCCGAAATTTTGAAATGCTGCAAAGAGAGCATCCCCATTGAATTGCACGAAATTTTCTGCCTCTGTTGGAGGGAAGGTGGAGTACCACAGGACATGAAGGATGCAAATATCGTCACACTGTATAAGAACAAAGGCGACAGGGGTGATTGTAACAACTATCGCGGCATCTCTCTTCTTAGTGTTGTAGGGAAGCTGCTTGCTCGTGTCGTACTGAAGAGGCTCCAGGTGCTTGCAGAGAGAGTCTATCCAGAATCACAGTGTGGATTCCGAGCCAACAGGTCCACCATTGACATGGTATTTTCCCTTAGACAGTTGCAGGAGAAATGCAGGGAACAAAGACAGCCACTTCTCATAGCCTTCATAGATCTTACAAAGGCTTTTGACTTGGTTAGTAGGGACGGCTTATATAAAATTCTCTTCAAGATTGGATGTCCACCTCAGCTCCTCAACATCATCAGGTCCTTTCATGAGGATATGAAGGGCACTGTTGTTTTTGATGGCCTAACATCAGATTCCTTTGACATTCGAAGTGGAGTAAAGCAGGGCTGCGTCCTCGCGCCAACTTTATTCAGGATCTTTTTTGCTGTCATGCTGAAACACGCTTTTGGAACTGCAACAGAGGGTATCTATCTCCGGACCAGATCAGATGGAAAACTCTTTAATCTCTCTAGATTGAGAGCAAAGTCTAAAGTCCAGCTGAAATGCCTACGGGATTTCCTCTTCGCTGACGATGCTGCCGTTACTGCTCACTCTGCCGAAGATCTTCAACAACTTATGGACTGTTTTAGTAAGTCCTGCCAAGACTTTGGTCTAACAATCAGCTTGAAAAAAACACAAGTCATGGGTCAGGATGTAATACTTCCCTGTATTACAATCTCTGCACAGGAACTGGAGGTTGTCCATGACTTTGTGTACCTCGGCTCAACTATCTCTGACACTCTCTCTTTAGATATTGAGCTGAATAAACGTATTGGTAAAGCGGCCACCACATTTTCCAGACTTACAAAGAGAGTATGGCTTAATAAGAAGTTGACAGAACATACAAAGATCCAGGTCTATAGAGCCTGCGTCTTGAGCACACTCTTGTATTGCAGTGAGTCTTGGACTCTTCACACATGGCAGGAGAGAAAGCTGAATATTTTTCACATGCGCTGTCTCCAACGTATTCTCGGTATCACCTGGCATGACAAAGTCCCAAATAGTGCAGTCCTGGAATGTGCTGGAATCTCTAGCATGTATACACTATTGAAGCAGCGACGTCTACGCTGGCTTGGGCATGTCGTGAGAATGGCTGATGGTCGGATTCCGAAAGATCTCCTGTACGGAGAACTAGTGCAGGGAAAGTGCCCCAGAGGGAGACCTAAGCTGCGATATAAGGATATCTGCAAGAGGGACCTAAAGGCCTTGGGAATGGACATTAACAGCTGGGAATCCTTGACCTCTGATCGTTTAGCCTGGAGGCTAAAGACGCAGCATGGCCTTCTCCAATTCGAAGAGACACTTGTGCGGCAGGCTGAGGCAAAGAGGCAGTCCCAGAACCAGCGAAATCTGAGGGCTGGACACGGAACAGATTGTATCTGCCCTCAGTGTGGAAGGGACTGCCATTCCCGAATTGGCCTTTTTAGCCACACCAGATGCTGCCTTAGGACCTCTTTCCAGAGCACGATACAGTCTCTCGAAACTGAAGGATGCCAATGAATAAATGAATGGTCTGTAATTCAATTATTTACAAACTGATCAATAAAGAAAACTGAACTTACTTGGGAATTAATCTGCACCTATTTTGCTATTATAAACAAGAGGTTTATGATAGTTACATGTAAATTTCATTGTATAATCCTTTAACAAGAGAAAACTGTATATTGCAAGAATTTTGCAAGTGAATGGGCTACGCTTAACTTTCAAGCCTACTCTAGATAAATTTCAGAAACCTCAGTGAATATTGTGAATCCAAACTGTCATAAGGCTAGAGCACTGAGGAAACAAAATTCAGTAGCAGGTTTTATACAATCTGTATTTATAGACATTCCTTCAGTGCACCTTGGGCTAGGACTATAAATTCAGGTTTATTGCTTGTTGCTTTTCACTGATGTAGCATAATGCATTTTTGAGCTACTACTCTGAAATCAAACTCAATTTTAAGTCAGACCAAAATACTGAAAGAAAATGATACAAACCTAGTGAACAGTACGAATGTCCTTGTTGTTTGAAGGCATTAGCATAGGGTGGTGATGCCCTTCTGCCAACAATTCCATTACTGTGGAAACCCTTCTAAGTCAACTGGTGGTGTTTCTATAGGCAGTAAATGGCACAGTCTCAATACAGGGTGTTCCAAGGTGGGAAAAGAACCAGCTTTGGATCAAAATGATTCAATGATGCTTTTGCCTGATTCAGGCTATCAGTTCTGCCAATCTGAAGCTGGTATAGTTAATTCCCTCTCGTACTACTTTTAGGAGGAGATTTTAACCTGTCTAGCTCCATTAGACTAAAAACTCCTCAGGCCATCCATGAAACTTCTGCCATAGGCCACATAACTAATAGGGCTTTGAGATTGGCTAGAATATGTTTTCCTCAGTTTGGTTGCCACAAAAGCTAATTATATGTAATTTCATATAATGTTGTTTTTTTCTTTTGTTCTACTTCCAAAAACTAATTTATTCTATCTGCTAGAATTATCTCCTTAAACATACATTTTCATATTTCATTTTTCAAAGTACCTGTAATTCTGGTTGGAAACAGCTTACACATTTCACACATGGGCAACAGTAAAAGTTATATTAGACACATTCCAATATCACCACCATCTTTTCATTGGAGCTGAAACAACACAACTATTGAACAGAAAGTAAGATAAAATATCACACTAGTAATACGATTTTAAATCATGCCTATATTTTAAAAAAGTTCCAGTACAGTGCAACAATGAAGATGGGGAAATAAATTGATTTGAATGATGTAAGATCCCAGGCAGAACAATTCTCAGAACAAATGGTTGCTTTTCAACATTCTGAATCGTAAAATACCTAGCTCCTTTGATCAGTACAGAATATGGTACTCTTCAGAAAATCTGTACGGGTGTTCAGCAGCTATACTGCAAAATATCACAAAAAAACCAATATGATACATAAGAGCAATTTAAATGTGTAAAAGGTTAACACGGCCAAGGGTAAAATACTCCTCCAAAATCTAGACAGACAACAAATGAGTTAAAAATGCCCACTAATGCATAGCTAGGAACTATTAAATGATATACTGGAAAGCATTTTTGCAGGTAAAAGCTAAACTGCATTTAAAGTGCAACACTGTATGGTGCTACTCCCATATTACAATGAGAACAAAAGCTTCCAGTCCACCACTAGGTCCCTGCATTGCTTTAAAACCTGAGAAAATGTAAAAGTTGGATTTTAAAAACCCACTCAATTGCTCTGTGCCAGGATTCTAGCCAGCTTGTCCAAACAACCAAGCTTCAGAAGTCAAAATTTTTCATGATCGCATCATGGTCAAACTTGAAGCTCAGAAAAGCACGTGAGGAGAAAGAGAATTTGCAATGGCCATTGCATGACACCGATTGTCCACGGTCAAGTTGCTGGTCTTCGCTGAGGCAGCACAAATCATACGCTGTTTCTACATTAAAAAAAATAAGAATTTAGCAGTGAGTTATAAATATGGGTCAAAAGAATTTCATATTAAGAAAACTTCAAATATACAGTAGCATATCACTTAGACATTCACTAATTTAAAAATTGGACAGTATAGGAACTATAATCAAATTAGAGTTACAGTTTTATAGGCTAATAAAACTGGGCACAGTAGGGGCAGCAGATTGGAGAAAGCTACCTTAGGCAAAGCAGATCTAAATGAAAATGGCCTTTGTCTCAAGATTGTGTCCTATTCCTCCTTTAAATCCCAATCTTCCAACTTATCACTTATTATTAATCTTCAGAATAAGCAATGACAACACCATAGCTTTGCGACATCTTTAGTAAGACGGTGATCATTAACATCAGAAGTATACTGTTACAATAGACATTTTCTCATAACGGTAGCTTGCAGAATTTGTCACCTTGCTCTCAAATAAGAGAACACAAGCATCAACTAAAGCAATGTTAAACTTTACAGCTTTCCTTAGAATTTACACTTTGAAAAGCTACTTTTAAAAAAGAAATTGTAATACTAAAGTACAGTGCTCTATTCAGAAACCATTTCACGCTAATAAAACTGGGTACAGTACTGTAATGTACTCTTGAAAACCCTCCCGTATCCTTTTCGCACTCAGCTTTAGCACTATCATAACCACAATTGTTTAAACTGTTATTTAATCCTCCTTTAGGAAGTTACTATATGACTATACTGTTCATCAGTGCAAGGATTTAGTTTTCCCAGTTCAGCTGTAATAGGAAACTCTGACTCAAGCACAATACCTTGGGTAAAGCCAAAGATTTTGCTAGGTTGGGCACTGTATATTATAGAGCACCAATCTCAGACATTTAAACTAAGGTACAAAGTTGTCTGCTGATTAACAAGTAATATGTACTGAAATATAAATGCTATATACCTTTATTCTGTATTATCTAAAGTGACATAATCACACATACCTGTTTCAAAATTATCTTGAAGTTTTCTTGGATGCTTCTTTTCACATTTCTAGTTAAGAAGATAATCACATTAAACATTTCTCGGAAAATTCTGAGATTTGTGACCCAACCAAGAAATATAAACATTTTCATTCATAAACAGAGGATCATTAAATAAATGAAGCATTTGCTTAAATTTAAAATTGGATTATGCACTTTATTGTCTGTATCTCCGAATTCTGTGTACGAAGCACCTTCTAACAGAGTGCTTTTAAGCAAACAAAACTGAAAATAAAGAGCTATCTTGGTCTAGTGGTTAAGGCACCAGGCTAGAAAGCAGAAGACAGTGAGTTCAAGTCCTGCTTTAGCCATGAAAGCCATCTGGGTGACTTTGGGCCAGTCCCTCTCTCAATTAGTACTGGTAGTCCTCGATTTACGAATGTAATAGAGCCTGCCCATTCCATTCGTAACTCGAGAATTTGTGGGAATGAATCTCATACCTTGAACGAGATCACTCCCTGCTCGTTAACACATGCGTGGCTTGTTAAATGAACATGAGGCATCTCAGGGTGGGGAAGGCCATGGGGGGGCCTAGTGATGGAACAGGCCCCCAAGGCCTCTTTGATCCACTAAGACAGGGCTTTTCAACCTTTTCACCGATTGTACCACTTTTAGGATATGGCAATATTCGAGTACCACCTAGCAAGGTGTCAAAAACTTGATGACCAAAAAAGAAACCCTGTTCAAAGTTGCAATTGCACTGAAATGACTTATGACCATTTTCACACTTATGACCACTGCAGCATGCCCAGGGTCATGTGATTTATATTTGGATGCTTGGCAACTGATTCATATTTATGATGGTCATAGTGTCCCAGGGTCATGTGATCCCCTTTTGCAACCTTTTGACAAGTAAAGTCAATGGCAGGGCTGCTGTTGGCCAAGTGCTAAGGCAGGACTTCCCTCCCTCCCTCCTTCCCTGCCTCCCTCTTTCTCATGCCCACCTCCTTCTGAAGGAAGAATTTAACCCCCCCCCCCATATTTTTTCTCTTCCATATATTCATCAAACAAGGAAAAGCCTCCAGAAACAGAAAAGATAAACTGCTGAGTGAACTAGCTTAAAAAGGCACATTTCCCTTTAGGAATTAGCTACTGGCTAGAAAGGAAAGTAAGGAAGAAAAAAAATGTAGTAAGTATTGGCTGCCAGCTAAGGCAGCCTCCCCAAATGGCTCCATTCATAAGTAAAAGAATCTACTGGCAAAATCCATTCAGGAGAAAAATACTTCAAAATCCCTTGCAGCAAAACTTACAGCTAACAATAGCAGAGCAATAGAAGCTAACAGGAGACATCAGCCATCAGCCAAATAGAAATTGCCAAACATTAAGAACACAAAGCCCACATTGCACAAATCCCAGAACTTCAAAGTCACAAAAGCACATAAGAATCCTTCCACTCTCCATCTCCTCCCTCTTTCTCATGGGGGAGGGTGAGCCAGAACTGAGCCTGGGCCCTTTGTCTCTCCCCAGCCACTGCAGCTCCAGAGGACTCTCTCACTGTAAGTCCTTGCCTGCGCTGGCTCTTTCCCTCTCCCACTACACTTGGCTAGGCAGGGCTACGTACCACCTGCCACTTGTTAATGTACCACAAGTGGTACGCATACCACAGGTTGAAAAGCCCTGCACTAAGATACCTCACCCTTCCCCCTCCCTTCCTGTTGCACCAGACTCACTTACCTTGAAAAGATCTGTCTCCTCTCTGCTGCGATTTCTGCCTTTGAAGGAGAAGCAAGTAGATGGAAGCTTTTGGATGCCCGTAATATCGCGCAAGTTCAGGCACCCATCCTCTTTTGCAGAGAATGGGAGCCTGAACTCTAGTAATGTTTGTGGTGCCTATCTCCTGCTCCCACCCCCAACTCCTTTCCACCACTGCCGAAACAATTTTCAGCAGGACGGAGACCTTGGAGAGATTGGAAGCTCCGTCTGCATGCAAATGCGCTCTTAGAAACTGAGCGAAATGCTCCATTTCTCAAGTGCCCCACCGGTAGCCACACGGAGCTTCCAGACTCTGTCAGGTCTCCGTCCAGGTCAGGGGTAGGCAACCTTGGCTCTTTTATGACTCGTGGACTTCAACTCCCAGAATTCCTGAGCCAGCCATGCTGGCTCAGGAATTCTAGGATTTGAAGTCCACGAGTCATAAAAGAGCCAAGGTTGCCTACCCCTGGTCCAGGTAAAAAGAGTTTGAGCGCCTATAGGTCGTTTGGAAATGAAGCATTTGCTTCATTTTCAAACTACCCATAGGCACTGAAACACTTTTTATCTGAATGGAGACCTTGGGGAGACTGGAAGCTCCGCGTGGCTGCCAATGCGTGCTTAGAAACGGCTCAGGAGCCCCATTCCAGGCATACGGAGCTTGCTGTCTCTGCCAGGTCTCCGTTTGGATAAAAAGTTTTTCAGCGCCTGTGGGGCGCTTCAAAACCCAAGCCACCAGCGGCGGCAGCCATCTGAGCGGCCATGATCCCCCCTCCCCAGTCAGCCATCCACCCCACCCGACCTACTCCCTGCCTGACCGGCTGGCTGGCACAAATCCTGACCGCTCTTCTCCTTGTTGACCTCCCCACTCAAGCGGCGTCAGCAGCTTGAATTTCTTGGTTCCGTCCAAGTGGAAGAAAGCGGAGATGCAGCGGCAGGATTGCTCTCAGGAAGACCCAGATGCGCTGCTTGCTTGCGTGCGCCTCCGCTCTTTTCCACTAGGATGGAGCCGAGAAACTCCAAGCTGCTGGCGGTGGTATCAGCAGTCACCTGAGAGGCCATAATCTCCTCTCCCCAACCACCCAGCCACTCTGCCCGACCCACTTGTCGCCTGGCAGGCCGGCTGGCACAAATCCTGACCGCTCTTCTCCTTGTCGTTCTTCCCACTCAAGCGGCTCAGTCCGAGTGGAAAAAAGTGGAGGCGCAGGAAGGTTGCTCTCAATAAGGCTGGCGCACACGAGCGAGCAGCGCACGGGGGTCTTCTTGAGAGCAATCCTGCTATTGCATCTCCGCTTTCTTTCTTTTGGACAGAGCCGAGAAACTCAAGCGGCTGCCGCCGCTTGAGTAGAAAGGACGACAAGAAGATCGGTCGGGATTTGTGCCAAACAGCCGGTCAGGCAAAGAGTAGGTCGGGCGGGGCGGGTGGCTGGTTGGGGCTGAGGGATCATGGCTACTCAGGTGGTTACTGTTGCCGCCGGTTGGATACAGGTGCAAGGGGCCTGGCTCCGCGAAGCCTCCCTGCTCAGTTGAAGGCTTTGTTTCTGCCCTCAAACTAAGGCTGGTGCACGTGAGCGAACAGCACACCCAGGCAATGGACGGCATTGGTTCCTGCGCCCGGCCAACTCCAATTCCACCTTTGCCCCATAGGCATGCAAACAAAGCAAACAATCCTCCCTCTTTTGTAGAGAATTTGTGTTTGAACTCGCATATTACAGCACCCAGGAGCTTCCATTGTCGGTGCAAACAGCACTTCCAAGCCGACTCTCCTCTCCCTTAAAGGAAAGAAACCGTGGCAGAGAGGAGGCAGATTTTGCAAGGTGAATGTATCCGGCGTGGCAGGAAGAGAGGGGGAAGCAGTTGTGGGGAGTGGGGGGGGGGAAACAGGGTGAATGTTGTAGAGCCTCTCCAGTCGTTCGTAAGGGCGATTTTGGGACTTGCTCGTAAATACTAGCGGGCGCTTGTCGCATAACTTTGAACAAGCGTTAAGTGAACACTCGTAACTCGGTGATTACCTAAAATTACCCTTTTATTTTTTTGCTATGCCAATTTTCTAGGAGCTCCTAAATCATTCCGTCTGTGTTTTTTATTTATAAGAAAATGAATACTTATTTTTAAATAATTGCACATCTAGCCCATTTTCATATGCAGTTCTGTATATTCTTGGAGCTAATAAATGTATCACAAATTTTAGAGAAGTGGATAATCAGATTTATTCACTTGCCTGGAAAACAGGATCTAACAGTTATTCTTCAAAATACAGTCTGAATTACATTCTCAAGTATCTTTGCTCATTTACTTCTCCCACAATCATAGCCCTAAAGACATTTAATTTGAAGCCTCACAATTTGCATTGCACTTGTATCTCTTGTAATTAGAAAGCAACCCTTCCTTTTTAATCTTCCCTTTGCCTCAATGAAACATGAACTTTTCAATTTCCATTAGCTTTTCCTATTTGATGGGGAGAAGGGGGAGGAGGAGTTATTTTCCAGGTGACAGATAAGTCATGGCAGACCCACCATAAGCCAAGAACATTTAACCAAATATGCTACCAAATAACAAAATTATCCAATAGTATTTCGTGCTGAGGGACTCTTTTCCTAGCTAACCTAAAAATAAATTATTCACTAATAATCAATGCCTATATTTTACACCATTTTAAGCAGCAGCTTAAAAAGAAAACTCCCAACAAAACTATCCCAGAAAGACTGCAAGTTATTCTCAACACATCTAACATTCTCAGATGATATTAACAGAGCACATTCCCCATTTTTCTATCAAGCCCAAGTTAAAGGTGGGGTGGTCCTTAAGAGTAGCAATACCCAAAAGCTACCTGTTGAGCACAAATGCTTTTTGTTTGCCAACAGACAGAGCTGAATACCCAGGTTTATGTTATGTCACAAGCCATCTCAGCAATCAAAGCACTGAAAAACATTTCCAGAGCCGTTGCTGGGGCACCCATTAGATAATGTCACCAACACACAGTGCTTGATGCAAAAATTATTCCCAATTCCAGTTCAAAATCCTTTCCCTTTTGCATTTACCTTTGTGCATCTTACCAAAGTTTGATTCTGTTTGGCTGGCTGATTCTGAACTCCATTTGTTCTCTTTTTTTGATTAGGAATATCTTGATACTGCTTTTTGCCATTGCCGCGTGCATTCTAAGCAAGTAATGCAACAACAACAAAAAATAAACTAAGGACAGCATTCAACTGAAAATAATTAGTTTTAAAATACATTTATCTTCATAACAAAATACATCTAATTTAGCAAAGTATGTTTACTTACTTTCATTAATTAATTTGATGCTGCCCAATTCTAAATGAGCCTGAGCAACTAACAACACGCCAAAACAATATAATAGAGATCAAGAAATAACAGAATCTAACTCAGACAAAAAAGCAAAATAACAAACTCAGTAAACCCCCAAACATCCCACCAAAAGCTGACATCCAATAAAGGGGGCAGCAATCCCTTTAGCCCAAGTATTCTCAGTAGTTCACCAATGAATAAGTTCAGTTTATTTAAAAATATCTTGTTCCATTTAAAAGGCAAGTTCAAGAAATTAAAAAATATGTTTAAAACATATTAGAAGTCAATTCTCACCAAACCTAGCCTAACAATAATTTTAATAGAAAGTCACCTTTAGTTTTAAAGCTTCAGGCATATCCAAATGATTGTTATATGGCTTTTGTTGCTGTAATTGCTTCTGCCTTGTTGATTGGTCTCCCATGGGTGTATCTGTAAACACCTGCTGACTATAATGGAGTTTGGATCTGATTCATTAAAAGAAACATCTTTTTAGAAAAGTTCAGCAGACAATTATGATCATACTATACAACTGTATTAATAAGACTATTCTATCAAATAATCATTTAGCAGCGTGATAAATTTCTTTTTAGGGCATTATTGCTTTTTTCCAAAAGAATTGAAAAACTGATAAACAATTGTCAGACTACACTTCTTTACTTATAATTGGCACAATCTACTTTTTTGTAATTTCAACTCATTAGTTCTGCTTCTGCCTTCAGGATACAGAGAACAAGTTCCTCCTCTCTGTGACAACTCTTTAGATAGCTGAAGAGTGCTATTGTACCTTCATCCCAGCCTCAGTTTTCTCTTTTGCAGAATAAACATACCCAGTTCCTTTAATCCCGTGTTTTCCCCAAAATAAGACCTGGTCTTATATATTTTTTGCCACCAAAAGAGGCACCAGGTCTTATTTTCAGGGGATGTCTTACCCGCTTATCTTAGGACCGCTGCAGCCAGACCTCCCACGCCCCGACACCTGTAGTGCCACTGCCCCGACACCTGTAGTGCCACTTGACATACTGTGCTGGTGCCGCTGCAAGTGGCAGGACGCCACATGAATCGTCATACCGATCGTGCCGATGCTGCCGATCGTGGCAAGAGGCCATGTAGCTCATCACGCCGGTGACACAGTGGCGTGACAGGTGTTGGGGCATGGGAGGCCTGGCTGCAGCGGTCCTAAGGAAGCGGGTGCGGGGCGTGTGGGGCAGCTCCACCCAACCCTCGCCATAGCTTGATTTTTACATGTGCGCCTCGCCCCAAAACTAGGGCTTATTTTGGGGGTAGGGCTTATATTAGGCACAAACATAAAAATCAAGCTAGGACTTATTTTCAGGATAGGGCTTATTTTCGGAGAAACACGGTCATTCCTCCCAGGCCTTGGCTTTCAGTTCCCTCATCATACTGACACCTCCTCTGAATTCAATCCAGCCAATATGATACACAGTATGTATTCCAAGTGAGGCCTGACCAAAATAGATTAAAATGAGAAAAATACTTTCCATAATCTGGACTCTTTGCTTCTGTTGGTATGTTTCAAAATGACATTTGTTTTCTTAGCAGCTACATCACATTGCTGGCTCATACTCAATTCATAATCTACTAAAACACACAAACCTTTTCACATGTACTACTGCCAAGTCAAGTATCTTCCAGCCTATACTCATGCCTTTCTATTTTTCTTTCCAAATGCCTTTTTCCTTGTTAAATTTCACCCTGTTCTTTTTGGCTCACTGTACATTTCATGTGTTTTTGTATCTTCTCTTTCATTTCTAAAGCAGTAGCTGCTCCTAGCTTTGTATCACCTGTAGCTTGATAATCTTTCTCTCAATGACTCCAACCAGGTAATTAAGAACAATGCTGAACAGAAAGGGCCCAAGACATTGTTCTGAGGCATTCTACTTGATAGTCTACTCTCCAACTGAATATCATTTTTATTAGTCTCCAAGTATGGTCATTCAGCCAATTATGAATACATCTAAAAGCTGTTTCATGTTGGCCTACTCTACCAGGTCATTATTATTTTACATGCTGTAATATAGTCAGCACATTAGCTAAAAGTAAAGAATATACCTTGACATTGTAAATGTTTAGTTAATCTTTCATTGACATTGGCTTCAATATTAAAAGATGCTGATAAATAATACAATTAATGCTGAAATTTGTGGAGTTCCATCCACATGGTATATTAGTGAAGGCTACTTAGCTATAGCTATATTCTGCCATGACACAAATAAATGATATCCCAAAATGTGAACACAATAATTTTGAGATTATTATTACCAAAAAAATCTGAATTACCTGAATTACAGCACACAGATAAGAATCTCTATAGCTCCATAATACATACAACAGTCAATTTCCAGATGCTCAAATTGGAGAAGTATTTGTTCAAAGATAGGACAGCATATTCGAACTGCAAGTATTTTTTTTAAAATTTCTAGAGAATCTAAATGAAAGCTGCCTTTACTGAGTAACAATATACAGTTGATGCTTTGAATGAAGGTAATAGATGGTAGATACAGTAGAGATACAGTAGAGATATAGATAGATAGATAGATAGATAGATAGATAGATAGATAGATAGATAGATAGATAGATAGATAGATAGATAGATAGATAGATAGATAGATAGATAGATAGATAGATAGATAGATAGATAGATAGATAGATAGATAGATAGATAGATAGATAGATAATGATGCTCTAATGTTAGATCAACTCCACAATTTCTCATTGGCGTGGTAAATAGCTAGGCTAGTTAAGGAATCCTGATGATGATTATTATCAGTATTTGATAAGCATAAGCAATTATGGCAATCTGAAAATGCAATGAATCCAACAGGCATCAGGATTGGGAAAGCTTATAAATGATATCAGGTAAATGTCATTAACTATTATTATTCATTTCATTTACAGGGGGGGAAAACACTTGACTTATATTTGAAAGCAATTAGCAAGTTTTACAATGAATTACCTCTGTTTTTCTATATTGGATTTAGGTGGTGTGCTGCTACTGGCGGATGAGAAGCCATTGTCACTATCTGAAGAGTCTCCATACCGTCGTGAAAGCCAATCTCTTAAGGGTCTACAAAGAGTTAACATTAGAATACCAATATTCAGGTTTTTGAAGCAGGATTTCAAAACCCCACCCTTAAAATCCTCAATACAGAAATGGAACATAACAGATTTATTTTCTTCTCTCATTTTGAACATACCTGATGAAAGGAATGGTCATAAAAAACTTGTTAGGTGCCAAACCTAACTTCGACTTCGGTGTCATGTCATTTCTATGGCAAGGCAATTTATCAATTGAAAACCATTCAATATTCTGAAACACAGAAAAGAGATTTACTTCACATTTTACAGATATGATAAATAGAAATAATAACTCCCACTAACCTTCTAATCAAGAAATAAAGCATATCTTCAGGAAGCTTCTCTATCACCAAAAAGTAATTTGAATTCTTTATATTGAATCGAGCAAATATTGTAAATACAGATAGTCCTCAGTTAACAACTGGTAATTGGGACTGGCAACTCCATTACGAAGCAACGTGGTTATAAAGTGAAAAATCACATGACCACACCAACTTACGATGAAAATTCCATCAGTTCCAGTTGCAGTTAGGCAAATCATTATGATTGTTAAACACATAATGTGACTTCAACTGGTGACTTCCTGACAGCTTTCCCATTTACTTTTATTATCAGAAGCCAGCGGTTAAAGATTGCAAATGGCAATCATGTGACCAAGGGACATTGACCATCATTAATTGTGCAACAGTTGCCAAGCACCTGAATTGCGATCACATGATCACCGGGACACTGTGACAGCTGCAACTTTCAGGACTAGTTGTAAGTTTCCCCGTTCAGCACCATTGTTAACTTTGAATGGTCACTGAATAAGTGGTATCTGTAATGTAAAAAAAGGCCGCTACAAAATTATTTCAAAACACTTAGAATCTAAGCAGTCTTGTCTCTTCCTGATGTTCTCCTACCTTCTGTTTGCAAAGCAGAAAGGTGACACTACAAGGATTTTCTTCATCTCTAATAAATATGGCTTTATGAAAATAAATGAATTAGTCACCTCCAGATTGGACTGCTGAAATGCATTCTAGATGGATCTGCCCTTGAAGAATATCCAGAAGCTTCAGCTGATGCAGAATGCAGTGGCATGGACATATGCACCCCTAGAACAGCATATTTTACAATTCTGCTGCTCAAGCTACACTGGCTGCCAATTTGCTTCCAGGTCCAATTCAAGATGCTGATTTTAACCTTTTAAAGCCCTTCATGCATGGGACTGGGCTATCTGAGTGACACCTCTCCTCAGTCACATCAGCCCACTTCATGAAATCTGGCAGAAGGCATGCTGCAGGTGCAATCAGCCAGGGACTTATATTGGGTGGGTCCCAGGAGAGGTGCCTTCTCTGCCATGGTGCCCACCTTATCGAACATGCTTTCCCCCAAAATTAATTTGCTCCATCCATGTTGACACTGTGGAAGTCCCTCAAGGCCTGATAAAGGTAACCAGAGACATGGTTTGATGGCTCTATTGTTGAGGTGGCCATTCTTATCCTCTCTCTGCCCAAGGTTTGCATATTCATTTTTATAATATAAAAATATAAAATTCTACATTAAAAAATAAGTATCTATTGTTTTACTCAACTGTTGTATGTCACCCAGAATCACTTTGGTGAGATGGGTACCTATACAAATGTGTTTAATAAATAAATAATGCACCAGGTAAACAATTAAAGATTTAGTTCAGTGAATCTTGAAACTGGATGAGATGGAAGTATTGCCAGTATATTCATTGTGGACCACCTAATATACTCTAGGAAGCTCCATGAATACAAAATATTGGTAGTGGTATCCTTGTTGATGATAGAGGCAGCTAAATTATATCAGGGATAAGATCCCTTGGTCTACTAGCAGACGCCCAAATCAGCCCATTTCATTACTCTAGTTTAAAATTAGGAGATTTCAGTTCTCTCCCAAAAGTAAAAATGTGACAAAAAGTAAAAGAAAATAGCAAGGACAAAGATTAAAAACAATGCTAATCTTTCCTATCTCCTACTCTAATTACTTGGGAGCAGTAGGGCTCTGGAAATAGTTCTCTTTGCATTGCTCTGCCTAAAGAAAGAATTTTACATAAGGAAAAACATCAGACCTGGGTTGTAAAAACTCTTTTGATTACCACAACTCTTTGCTACCATCTAATCGTCATCCAGATTTTTACAGCTTAGTTTGGGCAGATCTAATATAAAGGAAATACCGTGAGGGTTTATATCAAAATGCATGATATTCCTCAATAATCTTATAATATCACTCAATTATAGTTGAAAGGTAGATTTACCCGAATCTCTCTTCTTGTTTTAGGATTAAATTTTGTGTCCTTTGGAATGCCTGGGATGATATACAATCGCGCTAGCTGATCATTGATTCTTAATTCAATATAGTCATCTTTATTAATATAATCTTTTATATCAAAACCAGTTTCTTCAAATACCTGAAAAAGGATAAGATCAGAATACAATTTATGCAAATATTTTAGGAATAAAGCAATGATTGTTTTAGGTTGAAAAAAATAAGAAATCTGATGCAGACTTTTGCTATAAAAATCTGGCTTAGTTATATTATCTGACTAAAGTTGTAACTCTTTACTACAGTTTTAAGAAAGCAAAAAAGATATATGCAGAACTACTAAAATTATATAGTACAAGGATACTTGGAACAGAAACCGAAAATCAATCATACCATTATTTAGTGGATTTTTCAAATAATTAGATTTCCAGTAGCTAAAGGTATCACACCTCTGTTCGAGGAACGTACCTCTAGTTTTGAATGTGCACCTCAAGAATAGTGCAGTGATAATAAGATAATGTAAATGCAGGTAGGCCTCAACTTAGAATCACAAGTGAGGCTGGATTTACGGTCGTGTTTCTATGCTCATGCAGTAAGTTGAGGTGCTCACATGACCAGATCTGATTTTACAATTTTTTGGAACAGTCAATAAGCAAATCCAAAGTCATTAAGCAACCGTTGCAATCAGAAGTGTGAAGCCATTGTTCTGAATGGGGCTTTTTTTGATGGTATTCAGCAAAGGAAATGCCAGAAACCAGCAAAAAGGCATAACAAATTGTGATCATGTGATTACAGGATGCTGCAACTGATCATAAAGGCAAGCCGGCTGTCAAGCACCCAAAATACAATCATGCAACGGGGGTGGGGGGTGGGGCGGGAGAGTTGCACAGCATTTTATAATGGTCATAAATGTTTTATGGGCCATAAAGCACCCAATCCAGGCTTGTCAAAATTAAACAGCTGGTCATAAGCTGAGGCCTACCTGTAAATAATTAGCAATTCAAATAGCAGATGTGTTACATGGGTGTACGGGTACACCCATAACTGCCTGAATAGCTATGTGACTGCCTGTATGATCTGCTATTAATCTCAACCCTATGGTTGCAATTTATTGCAATAGTCCAAATATGAAGTGCTTAAGGCATGAGTGACTGTGAGAAGGGAATCTCAGTCCAGGCAAGAATGTAATAGGTGCAACCAGACAAATCTGGGCCATAGCTGCTCAGACAGAATTCAGGATCCAGAAGAACCTCCTTTCTTAGCAGATTTCCGATTTGCTATAGAAAAGGCTAAGAGGTAAAAGTAAAAACGCCATTTAAGCTGTCAAAAAGAAGCAATATAATAAAGCAATTATTAAGTATATAAATAAGGTGAAGTAGATGAGGAACTGCAATAAACACTATAAATGTCCATATGCATGCTGTTATTATTTATAAAGCTTCAATCTGGAGAATAACAACGCATGTTTGTCTGGATAGGTTTTTATCCCTTTCCCATCCTCTGACAGGAATATGTCAAACAACATAATAAACAGAATCACCTCTCTGGCAGCACAGTCATGAGGAGCCTCCTCTTTATTCACTTTTCCTTTTGGAAAACCCCAGCCAGATTTTGCTAAATAACCCTGAACTAGTAGCACCTGCAAAACATAAATATTCAATCATAATTAAAAGATTATAAGGGGAAAAAATCAACTCGTGGTAAATAGACGCAGTTAAAATTCACGAGAGTTAGATACTAAAGTCTGAATTAAAGTAAACAAAACGAAATGAAACCAGTAACATACATATTTCTGTTACAGTGGGGAAATGTATGTGGAAGATCTGCTTTTGCAGATTGCCTTTAAAAGTCAAGAGTTAAATCTGTCAATTCTATTCAACAAAGCTAAAAAGAAAATACCTTACATTTTCAAGGGTCTCATCAAGAATGATTGCACCATAAGTTGGCACTCCCATTTTGTACTCTTTCCATTCATCTAAAACCTTCTGCACATCTTCGCCTTGAGGGAGTAAAAAAGGGCAATGGCTGAAAAGTATAGGGAGTCAAGGAAATTCATTGACTAAATCACATCTCAAAACTTTAAACCACTTTTCTACTGCTTTTTTCTTCCCTTCAGCATGCTGCCTTTAGTAAACATAGTTCTTTTGCTGTCTCATTTACTGGATAGGATTTAATGTCTATGATAATTAAAAACAATTTGGGAAATCTGGCCAACTGTGGAGTTATTTGCCCTAGTCATCTGTACAAGTTGCAATTTCCTTTAACTCTTATTTCCTAAGTACGTCCATGGCCCAAATACTTCCAGCTGTATTCTCAAAAGCCCCCTGCATTTATCAGCCTTTTATTTACAGTTTACCGAGTTTACTGCAAAAGTAATTTCTGTTCCTTTTTCTTTAAAAAAGAACTCTATGTGATTTGTTCTCAACCAACTCTTCAAAATTTCTTTAACAAAGGACATAATGACCAGATTCTCCTGCCATGGGGGGACACTTTTTTTTAACGGCCTATCCCATAGGAGCCATTTTACAATAATTTCAACTGCAGTTTCTCTCATTTTGAAATGTATTCCACAGGGTCCAAATGTTGGGAAACTGTTCGAATTAACCGTAAGAACTTTAAAAATCTCAAGACATTCCTTGCCAATTTTTAAAACCACTGAGACTAAGTTGTAAAAAAAAGCCAGCTTATGTGATCTGATCAAGTTTAGGACATGAAAAAGCTGGCAGTAAACAATTTTAGAGTGGGATACTAAGTGAACCATCATGTCACTCTGATGGACTTTCAATATCATTTCCCATTCTGTCATTAAGCAAGTCATTGCAGGTCATGAAACAAAGGATCTCATGACTATGTAATCCTGGAGACACTGTGATGGTCATAAATGTGAGGACAGGCCATATTGTTACTTTTTCAGTGCTGTTGCTTTTTGAATGGCCACTATACAAGTCAATTGTTAAGTGAGATCTACCTTAGTCGCCAATAGTTGTTCCAAAGATACTTTAATAATGCTTTTAGATGAAGTTGATTAGATCAATTTCAGTTTTAAGAAAAAAAATTGTTCTGCTGCCTCCTTTCATGACCCACGAGAGCAGAAAATGATAGAAAAAGTATAATTTGTAAAAAAAAATCCTATTCCTTTTTAACGTATGTTGCAGAATGTAATGAACTTATGGTTACTGCCTTCCCTTTTGAAATAGTTCTTTGATATTTTTCTACTTAGTTATTATATAATAATAATAATAATAATAATAAAGTTGGAAGGGATCTTGGAGGTCATCTAGTCCAACCCCTGTATATTTACACAAAAACATTGGGTTTTCAAATTCAAAGTAAATGGGATATTCTGCTACGATTGTTTTCATAAAATGCAAATATATTTAATAGCTGGCATTTGAATAAATGTATAAAATAGATAATAAATTATAAAAGTGAAAAAACAGTAAGTTCAAACCAAAAGCAGAGGAATACTCAATGAGCCACCGAACTGGGGAAATGCCTTCCTGAATAAAGCACTCCCCCATTAAGCATTTTAATCCGGAATGAATTCCTAGACCAGATTTCCCCAACCTTTGTGGCTTTGCAGATCGGCGAGGGGGAAGAGGGGATGTTTGCTTGCGCAGCGGGCAAGTGCGCACACATGCCCGTAGCTCCTTTGCAGCTTTGCGGATCGGTGGGGGAGGGGATGGTTTGCGTGTGCGGCGGGCAAGCTCTCACACACGTGCG
Organism: Azemiops feae; assembly: GCA_023970755.1. Taxonomy (NCBI): domain Eukaryota; kingdom Metazoa; phylum Chordata; class Lepidosauria; order Squamata; family Viperidae; genus Azemiops; species Azemiops feae. The sequence continues at coordinate 503,692 of JALGBA010000269.1, read as the reverse complement.
TAGCTCCATTTGCATGAGCAAATGGTGCACATGCATGTGCTCATTCACTACTTGCGTAAGTGGGGATGTGCACATGCACACGCACACTCACCCGCCACTTCTGCAGCCTGGTTCCGAAAAGCTTAAGACCTGGTAGTGAGCCTCAGCCCGAGGGTTGGGGACCCCTGTCCTAGACTCTCAAGTGGTTAAATGCACGGTTAGTTAGTCAGCTGAAATCAGCATAAGAGATCAGATCACAGAAAATAATAGCTTGGTGAATTTGTGATATCCTAAAACAGGGGTCCTCAACCCCTGGCCCACTACCAGGACTTGAGCCTTTTGGAACAGGGCTGCAGAAGTGGTGGGCAAGCACACACGCACATCTTCACTCGGGTTCCCCAACCTTTGCAGCTTTGTGGACCGGCGGGGGGTAGACGGTATGGTTGTGTATGTGCGGCGGGCACGCTTACCAGCCTCCCGCACAGAACCGTCCCTCTCCTCCCCTCCACTGGTCCACAAAGCCGAAAAGGTTGGGGAACTCTGTCCTAAAACATATGTATTGACTATTAGCTTTATTCAAAATTAATATGCAGTTTCTGAACTTTCAAGTTATAAGACTTCATTCATTTATTTTCTTTCTTACAGCAAGATAACACTGTGCTATATAAAGCATTAACTTAACACTTAGCAGGATAACAGGTTTTCAGTAGCCTTGGGGTACATACTCATCTCCTTTCCTTTCAAAAACATTAAATTTCATGCCAAGACTTTAGAGTGTTGATTGTCTTGAAAATGGTTTATTTGTTTCAATTTATACTGTCTAGATGTTACATATCTGCAAATATCTTTAATTCTATTTTATAGCTATTTCTTTTTTAAATATTCCATTTGTTTTTATCTTTATCCACTTTCCCTTGCTCTTTTGTAGAAATTGACCATGTAATACTTTTCTTTGCCAGCATTCGGCTCACGTTTTTATGAAATTATTTTGATGTTCATGTTTTGTTTCTTGTACATTAAGTTCCAATTTTTAATTTGCATCAATGTTTGTTCTTGGCTACTTTTTACATAATCAGCCAATGCATGTTTTTCTTCTTTGACTGTTTGTCTTCATGTAAACTCCTGCTTCTATTTCTGCAGTGCACGTATATTATTGTTTTTGTTGTTGTTGTTAAATTTATAAGCTGCATAATTCCCACCTACTCTGGGTGATTTGCATATTGTCCCCAATGCAACCTTTTTCCTATCTATGTTTTAATATCATTTGTATGTTTAACAAAATCACATAGAAAGGATATCAGCTTTAGCAAATTCTCTTATCCCACACTGAGGTAATCCTGGTGTGTTCTGCATGTAGAAATCCAAGTAAAACCAATGGGCAAGCTCAATCTGAAAACAGACTCGAATTGCATTGTCTCGTTCTTCACTCGGAATGTGCAAAATAAAACGACTGTCAAAAGTAAAAAATAAATGTAAGAAATAAGTATTTTGTTATTTTCTATGGTTAAAATACAACATAAATGAATCCAATGCTTCTATAAAACAAGCCCAAGTTGCAAAACGATTTAAAACTGGGGCAGGCAAGTTTGAAGCACCTGGAAACTATACTAATGCTGGACAAATGGCAGTGGCTGAGACTACGATCTGTGATGAGGCATTCCAAAATGTGGTATAAGAATTAATATACCACCAAAACCAAGACTAGTGAAATCTGAAGATTCAATTTCTTTAGGGCAATGGTACACAACCATGTGCAATTCTTTGGTATATCCTCTGAGACCATTCAATCCAGTTTAATGTGACAAAAGAGTAAAATAAAATAACTGTTATTATTATATTTCCTCATCCCACTTCCACACATCTATATCTAGTCAATTCAAATCAGCAAACATACCTAATACTATTGCCTCTTATTTTCCCCACAAAAACAACCCTGTGAGGTGAGGTGAGTGAAGAGAGTGTGACTGACTCAAAGTCACCATTCATTCATTCAGAAATTTTATATGGCCATCTAACTCACTCACTGTGACTCCAGTCCTTAGCAACAACAATCAAACCAACTAGCTGATGCACTCCATATCACCCTGGGTCCCCAGGCCAATAGCAAACTCATGACTTCAGGGCCATTCACGCCTAAGGGAGGCCTAGAGCTTACAGTCTTCTGGTTTCTAGGCCAGCACCTTAACTTCAATACCACACTGGCTCCTTATTTTAATATATAATTTTAAAAATTAATTTGAAGTTACGCTGCTTCAGAATTTTTCTTTGCTTTGCCCCTCCTACTTACTGGGATGTGGCCCATACAAGTGTTTTCCATAGGACAAATAATATACCTCTTCTAAAAGGATAAGTTGTAACAACATTTTGAATAATTTACTGTAAAAACAGGCCATCTTTGAGCTTAATACTGAAAATGTATAATATTTAAGAAATTATTACTGTAACTACAGAATGAGGGATATGAATGTAATTATTAAACTATTAGAACAAATTATCAAATTAATATTTTGCATTTTTTATCAACTAGGAAAAATTCAGGAGTCTAATAACAAATCAGATCTTGGAAATTTGTAGTCTGCACAATGTTGCTCTAAATGAATAAGAAAATTTTGGTTTTCCTCCGTTTTCCTAAACCATCCACTATAAACTAAATAGTTTTTTTAAAAAGTTATTACCAGTCAGAAGCCATTTTCACTGTAACCAAAAGTTAACTAGACATTCACTAGTAATAATGTCAAATGGGAGCATTTACTTATTCCATTTATATGTCACTGAATCTACTAGGGCCACCCAGCATTTTTTAAAATCTTGAAACAGTTCTAAATGGGCTGTCACCTTTTTTGATTACAGCTTCATTAACTAAATGCCTTTTCTATAATTACATTTTTTCCAAGAAATTATCTCATGGACCCTAAATGTATTTTTAGATTACATACTTGTATCCGAGTAAGACCACCCCAAGAGACATCTCAACTTTTCTCTACCATAAGGCAATTCCTCTTCTAAGATCCTGGTTACCAACTACTGATACTAACTTTAATAAATTTGCAATCCAACCCATCACACTTCTTTAATAATGTTTTACTTTCCCAGAGGTTATTTTACATTTTCCACCCCTGACTTTTAAAGAAACATCTTGTCCAACAAAAGAGTTAGTCTTTTGAAATGTGGGTCAGTTTAGTTAAATAACTTAAGTATCTAATATATACGAGCTAAGAACTCTTCCTGACCGCTACTTAAATCTAATCATATTTTTATAATAATTTAAGTCAGAATTGAGCCAAAATACCTGATTTAGCCTCAGGCCTTTATTGTTTTATCTTTCACTTAAGACACATAAGGTTATGGGTACTTCATCTCTATTAGTTCTCTTCCACAATAAATGTTAATACTTTTGATCAGTTTCTTAATTAAAGCTGGTTTAGAATGTTCCCCATTTTTAAAAGAATTTAACTTTTTAAATAAGTTACGAGAGAGAAAAAATTAACATTTTTTAACAATCTCAGAATTATTGGAAATTATCGGAAATCTGCTGTGAACAACTTAACAGAACTGCAAAAATGTTTAAAAGAGGGGCGAAATTAAAAACCAGGATTCATTTTATAGAATTGATCCGTGAATCTTATAGGAGCCTCAGACTGCACAAAGCCACAATATCTGGCTTAACGGGTTGCAGGAATCCAGTCACCGTTGCAGATAAACCATGGTTTATGGCTTAACCTTGTGTGGAAATCCAGCCAACTGCAGTTTGTTTAATAATTCACGAATTACGGCTCAGCATAACGGATGGATCTCATCCCAGAGTATGGTCAATACCCAAAGACCCCTCCGTCCAAGCACTTTAATTTAAAATTATTTAACTGAAACCGAGGCAACTGTGGAGGTCCCTCGGACCGCTTGCTACCACGCTGAGGAGGAGGAGGCGGCAGGTATTTGGGGGGACGAGGAGAAGGACCGCAGGGGCCACTCCAGCTGTTTTTTTCTGGGCGGAAGCGTTACCTGCACAGGTCGTCCAAGACGCTGCCGGGAATCTCAGGGCGCTTGGTCTCCATGGAGAAAGAGCGTAGCTCATCCCGACGCAACGAGGCCCGATCAGCGCACCACACAGGCCGGAGGGGCAAAACCAAACCGGGCGAAGACAGCAAAGGCGGAGCCTCGCCGATTCCATCCCATAGGAAAGAAGGGGTTTCGGAAGAGCCAATCAGACCCGATCGACGTTCGAAAGGGCGGGTTGAAAGGAGATCGGAACCAATCATCGTGACATAACCAAGAAAATAGCTCTCCGCTATAACGAGCGACCCTGGAGGGAACGCCGTTTATTGCCGCAAACAACGGGGTTGGGAGGAAGCAGCTGAGAAGGAGGACGGAGTGTTTGGGGCGCGATCCCGCGCCTTTAAAGAAAAGATTAAGGATGAAAACCTTTTGCAATTTCTACCGGGCAGCTCTTCCCTATAGTCTGGCCACTGACTCCGCATGCTTTAGATCGTAGGTAGTCCCCGAGGCTGAAGTAAAGCCAGAAAGCTTCCTAGTTAGCAGGTTAATTCCCGAATACTGTAGCTTGTAATTTAAAGCTGGGTTCATGAAGTCCCGGCCCTGTTCCATTTTTTCTCAAAATGATCGTGCTATTTGTTTTAGTGATTGTGTTCATGTAAGATACCCATGCTTAACTTAATGGTGTTTGCTGAATCCAGTTTTCTGGTTTTACGCAACACACGGAGCCATAAATTAAGTGGGTAGTTTGCACTACACGCTGGTCTACAACGTGATTGGCTAATTCCTAGTTTGGTGTCTCGTCTGAAACTAGCCAATGGGCATAGCTGATCCAGGTGCTAGTCCATTCTAAGATGAGAGGATGCTGAATTGCTGTAGTATAGCTTCCCTAGCTCTTTTTTATAAACCATATATGCATTAGGCAATGGAAAATACGTCTTCTGCGGAGATTTTTTTTTTTAGGTAGCTCCAAAAAGGAATTTTTACCTTTAAGCTACTTTAAGAGGTTAGTTTGAAGTGGGTTATTATAGCACTTAATATCATTCTGGCCATCTAAAGAAACTTGTTCCACATGTCACTAATTGAATGAGTAATCATACGGGATTTTCAGAGAAGAACTGTGTAATTGTAAATGTATCACTGAGTGCTGTTATGTTCAGTGGAAACAAGATAGGTGCAGATAGATTTGCAATCTAAAATTGAAATTCTAGATGCCTTTACAAGAAAATATGCCTCCATGAACATAGTAGGTGACTCATACTAATATGCTTATTTGAACCATGGTTTATTCATTCCTGTTTTTAGAATTTTAGAATATTAAAGAAACAATATATCATTGGGATACATGTTACAATATTTTACAATGGCACTAGATGTTTTCCTTCTGATTACAATATAGTATTACATAGTATTTTATGTAAAACATTGACCATAAATTATATAGATTTGATTTTTGTTTCAACCTTAACTCTAATCCCCTTGGTATTGTATTTGTTAAATTTTGCTATTTTTTTCCCCAAGATTATTGGAGGTTTTTTTCTTTTTCCCCTCGTTTTAATGTTTTAATTCTTTTTTAATGATAAGTTTACTGTTGTTACTGTTTCTGTTTTGATATTCTGTTTATTGTACTAAAATAAATAGACTAGAAAAAGGATGTATATGGTAATAGGCATATAATTACTCAATAAAAAGAGCAAATCTTAAAAGAGAACTAGCTGCTGAACTGTTGCCATCTTTCATGTCTTTGGTATTTATCTGTCAGGAACTGTGATGACCATGTATGTGTAAACCATCTGTTCATAATTCCATCCCTTATATAAATAGAAATTGCTTTTGTGTCTTCACAACATTTAAACATCTGTTCAACAATTCTTAAACTGCCATCAACGCTGAGTTCTCTGCATCTAAGAAAGACACTCTCATTAATTTGAAGTTGTACTTTTGCATAATCCAGTTCAAAAATGGGAAGCCAAGGAAGACAATTTTGTATCAGTCAATCTCTGGTAATACTCCCTGAGGTTTGTGCATATATTATAGATATCAGGACAGGTGTTTTGTAAATATAATTGTGCCATGAAGACCTCCATGAAATCTTTAAAACTTGAGATTCTAGAATCTATGCAGCTTTTGCAGAGATGGACTTATGAAATGGACTGATTCTGTTCAGATGTTTGTAGTACTAGATAAGGGTGAAAGATGAGAGTGAAAAAATTGGCTTGAATTCAATATTAAAAAAACTAAGATCATGGCATCCAGTCCCATCATCTCCTGGCAAGTAGAAGGGGAAGAAATGGAAGCAATGTCAGATATTATTTTCTTTAGCTCCTAGATCAAATCAGATGGCGATTGCAGCCATGAAATTAAAAGACGCTTGCCCCTTGGGAGGAAAGCTATGGCAAAACCTAGACAGCATTTTAAAAAGCAGAGAGATCACCTTGCTGACAAAGGTCTGTATAGTCAAAGCTATGTTTTTCCCAGTAGTATGTATGACTGTGAGAGTTTGACCATAGGGAAGGTTGAGCATTGAAAACTTGATACTTTTGAATTGTGGTCCTGGAGAAGATTCTTGAGAGTCCAATGGACTGCAAGTTCAGTCAATCCTAAAGGAAAACAATCCCAACTCTTTTTTTGGAAGGATAGATACTGAAGCTGAAGCTTAAATACTTTGTCTACCTAATGAGGAGATTGAAAATGACCCTGATATTGGGAAAGATTGAAGGCAAAAAGAGAAGGGGACAGTAGAGGATGAGATGGTTAGATAGTGTCATTGACACAATGAACATGAATTTGGGGGACAGTGGAGGACAGGAGAGTGTGGCGTACTATGGTCCATGGGGTCGCAAATAGTTGGAACTTGTGAATGTGCCTACTTCATAGACATTCACAGTACCACAGGCTACCAGCCTGACACAGAGTATGCATTCTGACAATAGAAATTCTGGTGTATGACAAAGAATAGAGCATGGATAAAAAGAGACTGGAGCTTTTAAAATTGGATAGAGTATTCTGGCAGAAATTGCTAACCTGGAATGAAAAAGAATTAGGCTTAAGAACACTTTCCAAGCCTCTGATTAAAGTTTAGAATCTCTAGGAAGCCAGAACAGTCTAGAATAGATAATGGAAGCAGAGGGAATAGAGGGAATGTCAGGGCTTTTCAACCTGTGGTACATTAATGAGTGGCAGGTGGTATGTAGCCCTGCCTAGCGAAGTGTAGTGGGGAAGGGAAAGAGCCAGGCAAAGACTTACAGTGAGAGAGTCCTCTGGAGCTGCAGATTTTACTTATGAATGGAGCCATTTGGGGAGGCTGCCTTAGCCGGCAGCCAGTACTTACATTTTTTTTTCTTCCTTAAGTGCCAGCTGGGCTCCTTACTTTCCTTTCTAGCCAGTAGCTAATTCTTAAAGGGGAAGTGCCTTTTTAAGCTAGTTCACTCAGCAGCTTGTCTTTTCTGTCTCTGGAGGCCTTTCCTTGTTTGATCAATATATGGAAGAGGGAAAATATGGGGGGGTTCAAATACTTCCTTCAGAAGGAGATGGGAATGAGAAAAAGGGAGGCAGGGAAGGGAGGGAGGGAAGGAAGTCCCGCCTTAGCAGTTGGCCACCAGCAGCTCTGCCATTGACTTTGCTTGTCAAAAGGTTGCAGAAGGGGATCACATGACCCTGGGACACTGTGACCATCATAAATATGAATCAGTTGCCAAGCATCCAAATATAAATCACATGATCCTGTTGCTGCAATGGTCACAAGTGTGAAAAATGGTCATGTCATTTCAGTGCAATTGCAACTTTGAACAGGTTTTTTTTTTGTCACCCAAGTTTTTGACACCTTGCTAGGTGGTACTCGAATATTGCCATATCCTAAAAGTGGTACAATCAGTAAAAAGGTTGAAAAGCCCTGATCTATGTAAGAATAGGTAAGATTTTCAGGCAAGAAATTTTAACAGTAACAATATAACAGATTAGGAAAGGACCTTGGAAGAAAGGACCTAGTTCAACCTGCTGCTCATGTGCTAGGTTTGATTGCTATTCCTTTGTGTTCTGCTAAAATGATCTTTTACCATTATTTCTATACAAACTTGCAAATTGTGTGATTCTTCAACTTGGGCATGAAGATACTCATTTTCTTTATAATAATCTTGTCTATAATACCAAATTACAACTTCTCCAAAACAAAATGCACCATTTCCAGTAGATGAGAGCCATAACATGTCTGCAAATGCATTGCATTTTCTTTGGCAATTTTTTTTAAAAAAATTGACAGTCATTTCACTGTGATCTGAAAAGCTTTATAGCTGATAATGTACCAACATTGATTATTTGCATCTTAATAGTAAAAGTTAAAAAGGGATTTGACATATTACTTGTCTTTTTAAATAAAATTTAACTCGTCTGTCTGCAAAGGAAAGAACAACTATATAAGCTAATCCAGTGGTGGTGAACCTATGGTATGCATGCCAGAGGCGGCACTCAGAGCCCTCTCTGTTGGCACATGTGCCATCGCCGCCAGCAGCAGGTCCATCAGGCCGCCACCGCCGCCCGGAGCAGGAGTCCCGCCCAGCATAAAGGAGGCAAAGCAGCCGACTAGCAAGCTCGAGTAGAGGTGGTAGAGCAGAGGTCACCAACCATTGTCGATTGGTGGACTGGAAGAAAAGGGAGGGGAAAGCATTTTACATGCGTACATGCGCGCATGGGACCGTGAGCACGCACGCGCTGCAAATGGGGCAGGGCTAGTGCCTGCGTGATACTAGCCCTGCCCCGTTCTTGCGTGGTGCAGCGCCTTATATCTGCACCCTGTGGTGCGGCGGTGGCCATTTTTGCGCCCCCGGGTTTTGCGTGCCAGAGGCAGCACTCAGAGGCGCCTCCCTGAGGGCACCACAATGCTGATGCAGCCCTGGCACTTTGCGATAAATAAGTGGGTTTTGGGTTGCGGTTTGGGCACTCGGTCTCTAAAAGGTTCGCCATCACTGAGCTAATCCCATGCATCTATGCTCCATGGCCAGGACATTGCACTATTGAAATTAGTTTGGTTTTTTTGCACTTTTTCTTTTCAATCTCCAGAAAAAAACACGTTACAGCCTTATATCGTGCATCAGTTAGAGTGAGTATATCAAGACTTGGAGGGTTTCACTGGTAGGAAATTTGAGAGTCCCAACCTTCCACGCTATATAGGCTTAGCCATTCAACAACTGCAATATTCTAAGGGATGACTACAGAAATCCAGATATTGGGATTTTGATTACTTGGCCATTGGAGCTTAACAGTATTTGAAATAAATATATTTGTGTTTCATATGTCAGGTTTAGCCATTATGGGACTCACAATATTGTGTGAACTTGACCTATAAATTATTTCTATTGTGTGAAAATTTCCACTGTTGACTAACTCAAGTTTTTGTTCTTATAACTAGATGGGGAAAGGATGTGCAAATAATGTGGTCCTTTAAAAAAACATTAGCACTCTCATATACTAAACAATTGTTCTTGATTGTGTTGCATTTTACTATTTACTTTTTAGAATAATTACTTTTAGAAGTAATTATGTTTCAACCCCTCCTTATTGTCACATGGTAAGTTCTAACATAGGTTGTTACCCATGCTCAGTTTGCCTTGTTCTTTATTGGTAGTAAGACACAAAAATTTTGTCATCTCTCTCACCGCAGGGGTAGAGGACAGCACACCAGGTAGCAGTTCTCATGATTTCAAAACTGTTTTGCACAAACGCTGAGATGCTTTCTTAGGAATCAACTATTGTAGTACGAAAGCAGAAGGTGTTTTCATCAGGGCCCAATTTTGTGCAATAATTTACTATGCTATTCTTGTTCAGAGTGATCCAGTCTCTATCCAGATCAATAGAACTCAGTGCTAGAGCCCAATTCCAATATTTGTATCTTGCATATAAGCCTACTTCAAAAGGTAGCCTAGATTTGACTATAGTTTCACATTTGAGCATCTTCTGGACAGAATAGTACGGTTATGTGCACTTTGCAGCCTGAATACCCCCTCCCTAATGCAAAATTAGACTGGCTGATTCTGATAACATTGATGAAAGAAAACGGCACCGCCACTACCATCAAATGTCCAAATGAACACAGCCCCTGCTGAAAATAAACATCCCGCTGGGTTGTTTTGCTTCTGCATTCCTTCTTGAATGGATTTCACACAGGAGAGGCGAGATTTGGGTCTACACCCCTGCGGTGCGAATCAGAAGGTTCAGCCCCTATGACTCCTCCTTTTGCATCGAAAAAAGCAACTTTGCTCGGGCCTCTGTGCGGTGAGGAGCCTCCATCATAACACCGGAGCCGCGAGGGCGTGTGGATGAGGCTATAAAGCTCGCAAGCATTTCGGACGACGTCTACAAGAAGAGGCAAAGGTCCGAGCCCGGCAAGGGACGCCGCTGGCTTGCCAGTCCCCTCACGACCCGAAGTCCGTCGGTCGTATTCACGACCGATTGCCCGCTCTTGGCGCAAGGGCGTTAATTGCCGGCGCTCTTGGGTGTGGCATTAAATCGCAGACCCGAGGCAGGAGGGAGGACGAAGAGTGGGTCGGCTGACCAAGTCAGTGCTGACGCGAGCGCACACCGATCCCTTGCAGTGACGTCGCCTCTCCTCTCTTTCTCTCGCTCCGCTTCCACCTAGAGGCCGAGGGCTGGCTATTCCGCGCGAGAAAGGCGAAGCGTCAGCCCCGCTGCGGGATTCTGCTCGGGCGGATCAGCTCTCGGACTGAGCGGAGCCGAAGGCGAAGCCACAAGCCACGCAAAAGGTCTCGGCATGACGGCGTCCATGAGGGAGAGATTCGACAAGTTCCTGCGCGAGAAGAACTGCCTGACCGATGTGCTGGCCAAAATTGAGAGCAAGACCGGCGTCAGCAGGTCCTACGTCGCCATCGGTGAGTGTTCCGCTTCATCCCGCCCCAGCCTTGCAGGGGGGGGGGATTTTGCCCTGCAATGTTCTCTAACGGGGTGGGTGGGTGAAAGGAATGGAGGCTTCTCTGGAAGACGAAGCAGAAGTCGAGCCTTGCCTGGGAAGGGACGTTTGTTTGGCTTGCTAGCAGCTGTGGCCTTAGCTCGGCTCTGAAGTCTTTCTCCCTTCTCCAGGCCACAGCCCAGTGCCAGTGTGGGTCTGTGAGATGCTGCAATAATTCACGAGATCTTTCCAGTTAGGAAGATAGCCAGCCTCGTCTTGCTACGCAGCCTCCCCTCCCCTCTTGTTTTGTTCTTCCACTGCACCCTTAGGGGATAGTGAGAACATGACTCCTCCACCTGGCCACACCGAGATGGTTGCAACCACAATTGAGCCCAAAATGTATGTTGCTAAGTGAGAAATTGGTGTTTTGCCCCATTTTATGCTTTTTCTTGCCACGTCTGTTAAGTGAATCACTGCAGTTGTTAAATTAGTGACAGACACGGTTGTTAAGTGAATCTGGTTTCCCCACTGACTTTGCTTGTCAGAAGGTTGCAAAAGATGATCATGGAACACTGGAACCATCATAAATGCGAATCAGTTGCCAAGCATCCGAATGTAAATCACCTGACCCTGGGGATGCTGCAACGGTCATAAGTGTGAAAAATGGTCATAAGTCACTTTTTTCAGTGCCATTGTAACTTTGAACGGTCACTAAGCGAACTGTTGTAGGTCGGGGACTATCTGTACTTGCAGCTTCTGCCCCTCCTTGGCACCCATTTCTTCCTTGCATATTTATAGATAATCTTGCAGAGCACCTTGTGAGGATATTTGGGAGAAATGCTGGCCGAGGCCCCTGAGATATTGAATGATGAAACAGTAACCTGGCTGGAAGGGCTCCGGTTATAGCAGACGAGATTTTTTTCCTTACAGCTACTCAGGGCAACTCCTAAGCCTTCTTGTGGGGGGGGAAAGAGCTTGGAAGTGTAAATGGTATCGGCTGCTCAGGAAATGGAGCTCACCTCAGTAGTTTTAAGGAAATCATATCTGTAGATAAATAAAGGGGAGGAAGAAGAGTTACACCCCTGGATAGTAATCAACTCACTAACGTGTCTGGAATGAACTGAAGTCTTGATTTCCTCTCTCATCTGGCATGTATCCCTTTAGTTTACATTTCTGTTTTGTCCCCACCCCTTCCTACCGGTATGTCTTGTATCTGAAACCTGTAGGTAAATGGCAAGCTGACTTCATCCTGAATGTAACTTTTGGTAAGTGAGTTTTGGTAAGAATGAGTGACCTGAAAGTTTGGCCCTATGGAAATACTTTCCCATTTCCTCTTTGTTTCTTCCCTTAAAAAAGCATGCTTCTCTGTGTAACAGGACCACTGTTATGTTTCCCACCCATCCTAGTAAGTCTCCGTCCTGACTGATGGACTGACTTTCTGTGTTTTCTTTTAGCCATTATTGCTGTGCTGGCTATTTACCTGGTTATTGGCTATGGAGCATCATTGCTGTGCAACCTGATTGGGTTTGCTTATCCTGCATATATCTCGTAAGTATTCTGGCGGCTAACCCTTCTCTTACTGTATGCTGGGAGTTGGTTATAGGTGAAAGATAATATTTCTTGTTCATTTGGCTGCCAATAGTTTGCAAACCATTACACTGTGGGGACTGGGCTTTTATTCCCAGATAGTGACTGCATTTGCCAGATGGCTTGTGAAATTGGCCTCTGGCACTGTAGAGATTGGGAATGGGAAGATTGGATGCAAATGCCAATTGCGGGCTTGATTGTAGTCCTTTGCATGTTGCTGCAAAGATAGAACCAGCCATAGACTAAAGATGAGAAGAAGAACCAAGGTATTGTGATAGCGTCTCTCTCTTTGTATTCCATATCTTCCTATGGAATCTACATGTATTCAGAAGGAACATGACTGAAGGTTGCTGCTGAATGTTTTCAGCAGCTGATTTTAATTACAGTTAGAGCTACAATCCGTCATGCTATAATTGTTCTGGGAGGATTGGAAAATGTACACTGTCTTCAGTGAGGTTGGTTACAGTGTGACTTTATGGTGCCCTAGTTAGTGGAGAGAAACAATTTCAGATTGTGTTTCTCTTACTTAAGTATAAGGACTCCTGTAGTAAAGGAAACTTCAGGGTTTATTATTTACTGTTTATAGTATGGTATAAAACCTTTGTGTTTGAAACTGTTGTTGCAGATCAGACATTAGAGGCAGAGTTTTTCAACTGTTTTGTGATGTTTCTAAGATGGTTGAAAATATTCAGCTTTGTATATTGTCCAGCATGTATTTGCATATAGGAATCCCACCCAATGGTTAAAATTAATATTTCATTGCCATTTCTAGTTTTGGGTCATTTATTTAGATCCATTGTATTTTTCTTAAGATTCTAAACCAATGCAGCACTTCAGTAACAATTAGAAATAGTGAGATATTTGAATGATATGTAATATGTACTGCCTGTTTTTAAAAATGATTATCTTCTAAGTAGGAGAGTTCAGGGTTTTCTGTACTGTAGTTGTTGCCATCTATTGATGATCCAGGTTTTCAGCCCAGAAGAGCCATTACGTAGGAGATTTGTAACTGGCACTGTGTATAAAAATATCTAACATTGGAATCAGGACTAGGAGGGTGTTGGGGCAAGGGATAAACATTAATCATACATTATTTATTTGATGATACTCACTCTGAAGCTGCATTTTGTGATGGTAAAAGAAAAGCCAGATAAGAGTATGAGTCCATGTATATGTTCTTCTGCTATAAGGATAATAGATGCTATATTTAAATTGATTAAAAAGCACAAATAAAGGATTAAATTCTTCTGCCCCCCCCCCATCCCAGTACTGCAGTCAATTTAAATGTCCACTCATGCTGCTGTCAGCAAAAATATCTGGAAATACACTCTTAAGTCTCCCACATCACCTTTGAAAGTCACCCTTCAATGGAGAAATGATCTTAATGGAATATTTCATATGACTCTTGCCATATGTGTTTGAAAGCCACCGCTATATAGTATTATGTCATCTCTGCACTGTGTTTTGCTAACCTCCATTGTGATTATAATAATGGTTCACAGAAGACCTCAATGTGTACATTTCTCCCTAGCTCCTTTAAAAACAAAACTGCAAAGAATGAAAGCCCAGAACTGACAGAAAAACATTGATTATTCCTGCAACACATACTGTTTTCTGGGAGAACAACAGCTGTTTTAGTGTTAAAACAACATTGGCTGGACTAGATAAGTGGAGATCATGAGTACAGTTATGGCTTAACTAATTTTGCTCCATGATTTCATCATGGACAATCAGTTTCACCTAACCACAATATTGCTTACTTTGTCACGTGGATCAGATCTGTGTCTTTATTGAATTCAAGCTTTCTCATGCACGTGTTTACCATTTAATGACCTGTATGTATGATTTATTCATTATATAATGATTAGCTAATCCACACTTCTAATGCAATATTTCTCAATGTTGCCAGTTTACACCTATGGTAATCAATTTTCTCTCCTTTCTTCCTCCCACTTTCCAGCTTAATTTCTTTGTTTGGTAGACCTGTTTTGAAATACTTGGATAAAACACTGGTTTGAATGTATTCAACAGCAACATTTCAAAGCAGCTTCAAAACAGTTTCAAAAGTTTGTACTTACCATAATGCCTCCCTCAGTCAGATATATTACATTCCTTTCAGAGTTTAATAACTTCTGTATTTTGTGGTTGGGTGCAAATTTCCTGTAAAAGATGGTAAAACCATTAACATTTAACTCATTGATACAGGAAGGTAGCAGAAATGAGTCAGTAAAAGTTGCATACAAGTAGAAGGAGTGAATCTCCAACAGAATGCATTTGGTTCTTTATGACCTATTAAATATTTATTCTCCCAGCAAAGATATAATGCAGGTTGGGAAGACACTTGTCTATTGAAATTGCTTTTCCAGATGAATAAACCTGGAACAGTAATCTCAAGTATCATAGCAGTGAGGACAAATGGTGAAGAAGTGCAGCATGCATGACATGCAAAGAATGTTTGGGTAAAATGGAAAAAAAACCCCATTGGGTTTTTCATATGCAAAATGTTATACATATTAACATAGGCAAAATATGATACAGCATGTGGACTGTTCATACAGTTTTAATCTGACTATGAATGCAACTTGAATGCAAACTACTCTGGATCAGTTTTTGCTGTTGCTACACTACACTTGATCTTAGCCAGAAGGCGGAGAAGCTGTTTTTTTTTTTTTTACATGGATCAACAGAGTTTTCCTCCAAAGTCCCAACATATAATTCAGATTCCTTACGTAATTATATAGACATGAAGGCTGTTTAAGCTGTGTAATCCTGAGAAAAGATGCTGCTTTAAAACATTACAGACAGGTGTTACATTAGCATTTCAATTTGCTCTGAAGCAACTGTGAGAAATTAAATCTGAAACATCGCATAGCTCTAATAGAATATTTTGTAGGCATCATAAATTTGTTAAAAGGAGGATGATAGCATACTTTAGGACTAGGCAGCATTTATCTGGATTTTTTTGGCCCAGCATCTCAAATGTTAAGGTAGGCATTATCATCATTAAATTAGGCAAGGGGAGGAGATTGAGTAAACAACAGTGTTGTTGTCTCAGATTTAGTTACTAGCATCTCTGATTGGACTGGAAAAGACTTAGTCTGAAATACTGAATCGCCTTACATTCAAGGCTGACTATATTGGGCAAATTCTTGAGGACAAAAACTGCTCCTGTTCTCGACAGAAAATTTATAGTAAAACACTTTCAAAAAGATTAGCTCTAGTAGTTCTTCATTCTATTTTTCTCCCTCAGGTATTATTTTCTGCTCTTGTGATTTCATGCGTAGAACTTGTTTTATTCATTTTTTGAAGGAAGGAAGTACTTGAAAGTACTTGAAATGTGGATGATATCTTCCTGTAAACTAAAGAAATAATTATATTACTGACTGAAGTTTTCAAAACATAAAGGGAAAAAAGAAGAAAAAAGTCAAAAAGCTCCAATTTACATCTTCTCCGATCACTGTTGATCACAGTATGTCATGCCTTGATAGTAGCAACTTCCTCTTTATTTGCGTAAGATTACTGTTGTCTTGTATCCAACCCATGAGAAAGCACAGTTAAACTGTTATTCCAGTACTAACCTGAAACATGAATTTCCCATATTATTCCTATATTAAACAAGGACAGTCTCAAGGTGTATAAAATCCACCGTATTACACTTTACTACTCGTGTTGCAGGGAACCTCAGGTGACTATTAAAGTTTTTCAGAACTGTTGAAAGGTGCAGGCTGTGTCCTTAGAGGCCAGCCTCTACTACTTTCTCAGCCAGTCATTGTCCTCTCCATTAGCCCTGTATTTCCTGTGTTGCTTTCAGAACCCTTACTCATCCCCCCCCACACACACACATTCCCTCCAGGGAACATTCAGAGGAGTTGAGAGCAGAACTGAGTATTTCATTTGAAGAAGCAAAGAGGGTTACCACTTCCCCTGTATTTGTCAATTTCAGACACTTCCCCTTCTGATGAAGTAAAAGAGTGGCTGTCTATCAGCTAGTGTGTTTGCTCATTCTACAGCAGCTAGGTAGTTGTACAAATAGATGCAGTCTTCCTCATTTCGGGGGTGGTTTCTTCCTGGTATGCTCCCATATATTTTTTTATTTTGCATTATTTTTAAACTTGAAAGATGCTCAATTGGGGAGCCAGAGTAGGGACAATCAATTCACAATCCACAACATGGGCAGACTTCTGAAGACAGACTTATCCCATTATGCCTGCCATGCCTTAATTGGTGGAAGTCATCTGCATTGGTTACTGACTTCTGAAAGAATACAGTAATAAAGTCAAAAGAAAAATAATAACAGTTCTTGGTTAACTGTTAATTGGGACCGGAAACTCTGTCAATGTGGTCATAAAGCGTGACATCATGTGACCACATGAACTTACAATAGCAACTCCAACTGTTTCAGTTGCAGTTGTTAGGCGTGACATCATGTGATTGTCATTTGTAACCTCCTGCTGGCTTCTCCACTGACTTTGCTTGTTAGAAGCCAACAGTAAAGGTCACCAATGACCACTGGACACTGTGATCATTGTAATTGGGAGCTGGTTACCAAGCACCCAAATCACGATCACTTTACTGTAGGGACACTGCAACAGCCACCACTTTGAGGACCATCTGTAACTCTTCGTTCAGCACCATCATAAGGTTGAATAGTTTTTGAATAAGTGATTTAACCAAAGACTACCTTACCAATTACCTTGCCTACCGTGACTCACTCACACAATAGGAAAATATCTATTCAGTGAGTTAGATGCAGAGGAGATAGGAGAGTAGGAATTGACAAACTTAAATAGGTGATAGTATTTTAACTTAGGTTTTCTTTTTAGAGAAGCAAAACCTTTTTTATTAACACAACTCTGAGCTGAAGTTGATCCTAAAAAGATGAAGTTGTTGTTTATCCAGAAGCCATAGGTTTTCTCTCTGCTCTGGTGATTACTCTGGAAAGAATGACACTACCCTTAAAGAAACAAGTCCATGCCTTTGGTATCCTCCTGAATCCAGAGTAATTGATGGGAAGATAGAAGCAGCAGCTTTAGTTGGTGTGCCATTGTGGCCCAACCTGAAGTGAGAAGACTTAACTCATGCCCTTATCATCACCTGTATTTTCTACTTCAGTGCTCTCTTTGATGATTCCTTTGAAGTTGCAATTGACGTAAAATTGAATGTGTACTGACAGGAGGGAAAGCTATTACAGTAGAACAGTACCTATATTGGTGCTGTATTGGTTGTTGACAGGCATCCAAGTGCAAGTTGAACTGTTATTTTTGATCTTTAAATTCTTCAGTGTCTTGATTTCTGCATGTTTGTAAACCTATCTTCTACATAGGTACAAATGACCAGTCCAGCCCACTCACCCTAGATGGGAATGCTGCAACGCCTGGAGAAATATGTTCTGATAGTGGCCCTTGCTGTATGGGAACAGCCTCTTAGAGATCTAATCATTTTGAATGCATTTTGAAAGGCAGGTAGAACAGAGGGTTGTAAAAGCCAATTTTGCCTTAGGTTGGGGCATGCTACTTTGCAGTTGAAATGGTGGCCATAGTTTATATTGTTTTACTGTGTGTTAGCCATATTATTTTCTCTTTATGGCTGTAAAGCACAATCGATTGAGCCTGGCTGTATATAAATGAGAAATACACACATACAAATAAGTACTGATTTTCTGTGCTGAACTACAATAAAATTTAGCTAAATCTGATTTTTATTACGAATGTTTTAAATTATACCCAATCAGATCAACCCAGACTCAAAAGAATTAATACTTGGATCAGGTGGTTCCTTTATATCTGCCTGTAAAAGTTAAGGAGACTTTTTTATTTTGCAAAAGAAAGATATTCTCTAAAAGGGGTGTATAAAACTTACAAAGATATGTGACTGCTTCCTATTCCCTCTATCCCAGGGGTAGGCAACCTTGGCTCTTTTATGACTCGTGGACTTCAACTCCCAGAATTTCTGAGCCAGCATGGCTGGCTCAGGAATTCTGGGAGTTGAAGTCCACGAGTCATAAAAGAGCCAAGGTTGCCTACCCCTGCTCTATCCCATCTAATATATTTCTGTTACTATTACAAGGTTTCCTCTATAGAGATTCCTCTATGCCTTCTTTCTTTTTACTGCTGCACTTCTTTGTTTCCTGGGGATTGCAAATCCATACCTCTTCCCACCTGCACCAAGGTTGCTGCCTTATTGGCAATTCTGCTGTACTGACTGCTGGGAGGAAGACTCAAATGGGAGGGAAAGCAACAAGCTCTTCCACAATTCCATACGTTAGAAAAATGAATGATTGAAAGAGAGATTTAATTTCTTTTTGACCAATTCAGATGCATTCAGACACTGGATGATTTATAATAGCCTCCTAAAACTTCTAGGTAGAGAACTATCCCAGCAGAAGTTGTGTCTATGCATGTGTGTATGTGTGTTTGGGATGGATGGATGCACATGGACCCAAACCTATGCATTTATGATTGAGTATTCACAGCAACTCTAGATGGAAATAATTATGGAGTGATTTATCAGTCAATAAAAAATGGTTGATTCTGACCTTAATGACTCAGGAGGAAAAAGCCAAGGCAGCAGGATGAATAATTTGTTGAGATAAATAGCTGCTTGCATTGCTTTCCTATAACTTTTCCATCAATCTGTCTACTTGTTTAAAATTAACTATGCATAATGCATTGCCTTATATCATTACTGGCAACCCCAGTCATAATTCTTATATCTTGATATTATTCTTGAGATCAGAATATGTATTTATGTCAGTTAATTAAACAAATATTGGGCTCAAAGATAGCTAGTTGATTTTGAATATCAAGTCATAAGTACAATATGTCAATGGAGAGTTGTGGATGTTCTCTATTTACTTTGGGGGGATGATGCTAAATCCAGTCCTGAAGGCTCCCTGGATTTTCACCAAATTCAGTGAGACGTTCAGGTTGAATTTAAAAAATCCTCCCCAGGCATCTAGTCATTTGTCTGTTTTGAATAGTATGCCTGCTATAGCTGTGGTAAAAAAAAAAAATCTGCTACCAATTTGGGAAATATAGCTGAATGCCTCATTCAATAGATTCATCTGCCTTCAATAGATACTCGTTTTCAGTAGAAAAATCTACCCTTTGCTGTCTCATGCAATATATGCTTATTGTTAGACTGTTTGCAGTTGTTTCCTGTTGACAGAATCACTCAATTCGCGCAATTACACTATGCCATAATGTGGTTGGCTTGTTTTTGACTGAGAGTAATATTAGAATAAGATGACCAAATAAATTATTGTTTATTTTAAGATAATACAGGTAGTCCTCAACTGGCGACCATAATTGAGCCCAAAATTTGTTTTGCTAAGTGGGAGAGTTGTTAAGTGAGATTTGCCCCATTTTATGATCTTTCTTGCCACTGTTGTTAAGTGAATCCTCTGCAATTGTTAAGTTAGTAATACGGTTTGTTAAGTGAATCTGGCTTCCCCATTGATTTTGCTTGTGAGAAAGTCGCAAAGGGTGATCAATGACCCCGGGACACTGCAACTGTCATAAATATAAGCCGGTTGCCAAGTGTCCAAATTTTGCTCACATGACCATGAGGATGCTGTGACAGTCATAAGTGTGAAAAATGGTCATAAGTCATTTTCATTATTTTCACTTTAATTTCGAACAGTCACTAAATCCTCCCCAGGCATCTAAATGAGTGGTCTATCTGTAAATCATAATTTGAAACAATGATTTCTTGTTGTCTTACTGATTGCGGTATTTAGCATATTGTATATAAGGAATGGCATGGTTTGTTCAGAGTTTCCTGGCATAATCCTGATTTGATTTTGTTCCTTTCCTAAATATCTAACCAAAAATCTGGGCAAACAGACCAAGAACTAATCCAAAAACATATCCTACACATACTTTTTTTATTTATAATGCTAACTCTGGCTTGTTTCTGGCTTCTTCAAGAGCTTGTGATTAAATGACTGCTTTAATCAAAATAGATTGACTGATGGTGTGCCAACATACTGAATTGTACTAATAATTATGCTTCTGTTTCTGCTGCTTTAGTGTTACTGTTCTCTTACTGTTATTATTTTATCTCTCTCTCTAGAGCTCTGGCACCAAAACCAGTTAATCTTGTTGATCACCTACTTTGCATTATTGAAACCATATGTTTTTGTACTGTAGTTGAAACACGCATTGCAAGTCAACTTCACAGTCTTCTGATGGAAGTCCTGCCTACTGTAGTTTTGCCCATCATGTATTACTTTTAATTTATTCTCTAAATTCAAGGCAGAATAACCAATAATAATATTTATTTCCTGTGCAATGGATAGCACAGGTATACATATTTGCATGCATAACTATCATACTATGATTATGTAAAACACAGAAACAAAGTATGAAGCAATAGACCAAGAAATTAAAAGGCATGAGACAAGAAAAAGTAAATGAAGTATAGCTAAATCTAATTTATATCTATATTTTATTTTTCTATACTTTTCTAATCTTGCACACCATTATTGTTTCAGCTACATCCATATTCCAATTCATGCAGAAACTTCAATCCTCCTTTTCTTATTAATTATCTGATCACTTCCTTTCTCCGTCTTCTTTCCTCTCAAACCATTCCTTTGTCCTTTATAATATATTTCTTTTGATATTCGGTTCCCATTCATTCTCTCTAGATGGCTACACCATTTAATGCAGGGGTCTCCAACCTTGACAACTTTAAGACTTTTGGACTTAAACTCCCAGAATTCCCCAGCCAGCATAGCTGGCTGGGGAATTCTGGGAGTTTAAGTCCACAAGTCTTAAAGTTGCCAAGGTTGGAGACCTCCAATTTAATCCACTTCTTTTGCACTGGTCTTATTAACACAGCATGCCTTACACATTTTCCCATGAATACATTAAACAGCCAACGACAGACTTCTTTGTGCCCTGCTGTTGTATACCTTAAAACTTTCCATGAAGATAAAGTTTTTGTATTAGGCTCATGTCCCTTCCAACTCTAGGAGTCTATGTGATGGGGATAAAATTGAAACAAAGGAAGGTTGGAAGCAAACATTCATGGGAGCGGCAATGTTTATCTTCCTATAGTCAGTCTACTTTGATCTAATTTCTCTAATTTCTCATCAGACTCATTATCTGATGTTCATTAATTCTATCAATCTTTTATAATAAATA
Organism: Azemiops feae; assembly: GCA_023970755.1. Classification (NCBI taxonomy): domain Eukaryota; kingdom Metazoa; phylum Chordata; class Lepidosauria; order Squamata; family Viperidae; genus Azemiops; species Azemiops feae. The sequence continues at coordinate 482,089 of JALGBA010000269.1, read as the reverse complement.
ATCAAATCAATATTGCTTATAGATATCTATTCATTATATCGCAATTGAATACAGTAGTGGCCAAAATTGTGGAAACCTTTTGGGAAAAGTGTATTTTTGAGGTTTGATGGATAATAACACCACTTTTTTTTTGGAGTAGTACCATAAAATTATATATCAATGGAAAGATAATTTAATCAAGAATGTAATGCAACATAGTTTGTTCAATTATCTGTACTGTATTCTATGAAAAGTTATAGTCAAATAACCAGAAAAAGGAAGCACAACTTGCTTAGGTTGATATCAGGTAGCTTTCCTTCATCTGATTGTAGCCAATGAGCATGAGTGTTGAGAGCCAATCAGGTGTCATCTTGTTTTGGCAATGAGCCAATCAGATCACAGTAGGATTCAGTTATTGATGTCATGTATTGAAGCTGAGAGGAGGACATTTGTCAGTGTGTTATGTGATCGCTATCAAGTTGGTTGGGTTTTTTTTGTGTTCTTTCATTTAGTGAGCTTGGTGGAAACTTAACCAAAGGTGGCATTTCTACTGTACACTTTCCCCAAAAGGTTTCCACAATTTTGTCCACTACTGTAGTGCATTCAAATAGACTTTGGCTTAACTATATACTATATCCTCAACTTATGACAACAATTGTGACCAGAATTTCAGCTGCTAAGCAATGCAGTCATTAAGTGAATTCTTATATAACCGGTCCCATTTTTTTTTACCATTTTTGCTGCAGTCCTTAAGTGAGTCACACAGTTGTTAGATGAATATAAAGCGCCCAGCTGTAGAATAGGTTATTTGGAGTAGAAAATTGGCCAGGTTTATGTTCCATATATTTGATGTGGCTTATCTCCTGATTATTGTTCTTTCAGCATCAAAGCCATTGAAAGCCCTAACAAAGATGATGATACACAGTGGTTGACCTACTGGGTCGTGTATGGAATCTTCAGCATAGCAGAATTTTTCGCTGACATCTTTCTGTCTTGGTTCCCATTCTACTATATGATGAAGGTTTGTAGTCTTCTGCTCCCCATATACATATACCTCTCTCAAGAAACAAGTATCACAACGTGAAATATAAGCTTGGATGGTGCAATGACTATAGTTAAATGTATCTTAATCTTAGTTTATAAAGTAGCTCTAATTTATACAATGAACTTCAACTCCAACTGTGATTTAGTTTCCAAACATACCAAGACTTGGTTCTTAAAGGAAGATGTTTCTTAAACCAAAACCTATTGGCTGGAATAGTGATAATAATATCCAAGCAACAATGGGATAACAGCATTTCTTCATACATAAAAGAATAAATTTAGGTATCCTAAATTCATGCAAACTTCCATTTGCTCTTAAACATGACTTTTTCAAAAGTTACTATTAATTTGCTTTGTAGTTGCATTTATATCAAACAATATTGGAACAATTTTAAAATTACAAGCAGTCCTGTAAGCATCCAGACCGTGATCACATGACTGCAGAAGGGGATGCAACATTTTGCAATAGTTAGAAGTGCTTTACAGCAGGGGTCCTCAAAACCCAGACTACGGACCGGTACCGGTCCATTGCCTGTTAGGCACTGGGCCACACAAATGGCGGACAAGCGAGCAGTTTCATCTGCACATGCATGGGATCTAGATTGCGCATGAAACCATCCCCCCTCGTGCTTTGGAAGACAATTTTTCTTCCAAAACCAGTCCCTGATACCAGAAAAATTGGGGCCACTGCTTTACAGGCCCTTTTCTCTTAAACGAAAGCTATGCCCCAGTATTGGAAAAGGCATGAAATTGTGCATTATTTCTCTTTTATCAGTTTTGGAAAACATATTTGCAATTGTCTAGTTGGGGAAACATGCATGAATCTTATTTTGCTACCTTATGTTTAGAAGATTTTATTCTCCTAATTATGTTATGTACATACCTGGAAGAAGCCAGTGCCAAACTACTTTTATATTATTGCCAAGAAATCACATGGCTGTGTCCATCAAGTAACAAGAACTGAAACCTGATTTGAGGCAGAAATTATTTTATTTTAAAATTATTTTTAATAATAGATGTGTCATAGGCAGGGCACATTGATTTTCTAAATTTTTCTTCCCATATTCTAATGCACAAGGAGACGCAAAGACAAATTTCAGGAATTTCTCCTATTGTTTTGGAGGGTACTCTCAGATAGCATATTCCACCAGCTATGGAAAATCACTTAATTCCCTAGGATTATAGATTAGTGCAAAAACTAATCACACTAAGTGTTCCTTTATTTATGAACTGGTGGAGATCTTAGAATTTTAGGCTAGATACCCATTTTTTTTAACTCAAAGAAGTAGAGTTTATCTGCAATACATGTAATATCTTTTGCAGAGGTTTGTGGGACCCATACAATACTTGTATTGCTTTATTGTCCAAAATGATTCACATTGTTATAGTCTCTGTGTAAGATATTATTATCTTCATATTGCAGATGAGATGAAGAGGCAGTGCTAAAGCTAATATATTTATCACAGTGAGAAACTCAGGCTAAGAAGCTCCCTAAACTGTAGCATCAGGATTACTGATATTTAAATACCATGCTGGTCACTGCATCACAGTCTGTTTCTTATTTGCTCTTTCTGTTTGTACAGTGTGGCTTTCTGGTGTGGTGTATGGCCCCAAGTCCCTCTAATGGAGCAGAGTTCCTTTACCACAGAATTGTCCGCCCTGTTTTCTTGAAGCATGAGGCTCAGTTGGATAAAGTAATGAAGGAGTTGAAAGAAAAAGCTGGAGAGACAACAGACACCATTACTAAGGAAGGTAAGCTGAGGCCAGCAAGGCCAATTTCAAACAAGTCTGTTTTGTAGATAATTATGCATTAATCATTTTTAGTGAAGTTAATAAAAAAAAATTGTACAGCAAGATTTGCTGTGAGGAAGTATGTCTGTTTCTGAACTATGTAAGTGCAGAATGTATGTTGAAAAACTAAATGGTCATTTTTTCCAAGATAAATCTCCATAACAGCCCTTTTGAAAGTGTTATTTCTCCAGATGTATACGATTTCATCCACATAGGCTGGGCATTCTAAGAAATTTATTTCACAAACTCTAGGTTGGGAAAGACTGCTCTATTAGGTCTGCAGCAATGGGCTATAGACTTTGTAGACAGTGAAATTTCACAACAAAGTAGAATTATCATGGAGGAAGATTGGGATATTTATCCTATTTATTCCTTTCCCCAAATGATAGCAGCCCAAAAAAAACCACTATCCAAGAAATTAAGTAATTAAGTACGTTAATTAAATATGCAAATATATTTATCTTGTGTAATTTATACTGATTACACCATGTTGAGTACTTATACGTTGTTTAATAATATAGTACAGTACAAAATTCTGTATTAAATGTTGGAATAATTCCATTTTAGTTAGACACGGAGTGTTGATTACTCCATTCCACTCTCTCTTTTCATTATTTCTATCCTTACTTCTTTATTACTATATGCAAATGTTGATGTTGTCCCATAGAAGTTGAACATAATTTGGTATTTATAATAATTTTGAGTTACCTTGTTATAGTATTGTTAAAAATAATGGATTTCTTTCCGTCTTTTAGTTAAAAAAGCAACAATAAATTTACTGGGTGATGAGAAGAAGACCACCTAAAGAAATTAATTGGAAGAAATTTCTCCTTATCACTACCTTTATACAGTGTGATGTTTCTGGGGACTGTGATACAGTAATTTGAATAATGTTGCCTTGTAAACCTTTTTGATTTTATTAAAAGAATGTATTGTAAGATTGCTTGCTGTTTTTGCAGTTTTCTGTATTGAAAGTAAGCATTTTTATTTAACGTCAATGCAGTAGATGGCATCTAAAGCTTATACAGTTTCTAAGCAGAAAGAAGATTTTCAGTAATATCTTATTTGCCTTTCATGTAATTTTCAAAAGAAAATATGCCCCAGGCTCTGAATATTACACCGTTTGTGCATGCAGTAGCTGTATGTGCAAATTTCATTTCATATTTGACTAGTTCTTGCTATAGCATAGTTAAATATCAAAGTGTAATGATAGTGATTTGGTGTGCGTAGTTTTGTAATATATACAAGGGATAATAATTAGCCATGTGTTGCTGTGTATCTCTCTTCACACAGACCTGTGTTGGAAGAATAAACTGAGATGACAGTGCTGGAAACTGATTTTGAAGTACAGATTTGTTGTAACTTGTAATATCTGGTTTCGTATATATATATATTGACTTAGGCATTCTCTTTAAACACCAAAAAATGAACCCTTTGCCAAAAGTTATTTAACATCATCATATTGGAAAGTCTGGTAGCACTTTTTCTGACTAACACATTTTATTAAAATGCTCACCTAATTAGATGCAGAGAGCGCAGCTCATACAAGTCTGTGCCTTTTAATAAAATCTACTGTTTTAGAAAAGCTGCTACAAGAAAACTGAATTTTTGCTAACGCATAGATTGGCTCTCCTACAATATTACCTGAGTTATGTAACCAAACAACTGATTAAAGCAGAGAAAAGACATTTTCCCCTTCCCCATTGACACGGTATTCTGGTTCACTGAACTTCAATCCTGTAATGGGTTTTTATAGTGGTGGTGTTTCATGTGAGCAATCCTAGATGATGCTTGCTCAGTTTATAAAATAAAAATTTAAAAGGGATTCTGTTGTGTTCTTTGATGTGTTTTAGTTTACTTGGCCCTTCAATGCTATTCATTCTATAGGCTTCCCAGTGTTTTCACCTTTATTTTTAATTTAAAAACATACAGCAGCAAGAAGAGGGAACAGTGGGTGCTTATGAAAGCAAGCAGGTGGGCAGCCACATACATTTTTTTCTCAAATGCACTGGCTTAGTTGCAACAAAAAGCTAAACCAGAGTTCATTATTGGCTACGCAGAAATTCAGACACTCAAAGGCAAATAGTTCAATAAACTTATGATTTAAACATCCTGGTCTAACATTTGTGAATGTACCTAGTATTGCTAAAGTGGATTATTTAAAAGGGGGAAAGTATGAATTGCCTATATACGCTATCTGCTTTCAATTTGTATTCATTTCTAGAGTTTAACAATGATCTTAAGTGATATTTCAGAATGTGTTTCTTTAGCAAAGGTACTGTGATGTGTCTGAATCCCTCCTCTGTAAGGATGATGTTCCATCCCACAGATAGTGAGAGCTGCTGCCTGTTTGTCTTTCTGTATGCTAAGTGAAATATTAAACTACCTGTGCTAATATCCATCAATGTATGTTGTAGGAAATAATACTCCCAATAGCTTGGGAATTCTCAATATTGCTAATAGCACAGAATCTCTTAAACATACATTTCAAAAGAAAGGGATTTAAAAATAAAATCATTTGAATTCTATATATGTAGTAAAGAACAAGGGGGGGGCTCTCGGAAATAGTATTCTCTAGTTTTACAAGTAATTTTTTTTCTTTTGATTCAAACTCAACTTCCAGTTGCCTTCATAGAAATAGGCATATAATTTTCTTGGCAACAATATAGAAATGGTTTGCTGATGTCACTTTGTAGATATTTTTAACTTCCCAATCTAAATTGCAACTCCTGGATTCCTGATTACCATCATAACGAGGCCTAATTCTGCTCGCCTTTTGAGCTGAGCAGCTAGGTGCTGCCCCCTAGCTGGGCACCACAGCATCTTAACTGTAACCTAAATCCCCATTAGTATAAAGAAGCACGTGAAATGTAGTCTATGTATGATTATGTTCCATGCAAAATGAGATAATATGTCACTGAGAACAATAATATGCATACTGTATTGTTGCCAAAAACTATTTTTGCTACATATACTTTTTTATTAAATTCTTTCTGGAAAAATCCACATACTTGTAATCAGCTGGAAAATAAAGATAGTAGAATAGAAGTGTGTAAGTCAAACCAAGCCAGGTGGGAAGTTTCCCATTTGAAAACGCACTAATAAAGTTAATTTGCATGGGACCGAGAAAACATCGACATATTGCCTAGACAACAGGCTTGTATATTTGACCTTTTATTGCTTTTGTAATTTTATGCCATTGGAATAACTTTAGTGTAAGGCAATATTATTGAACAGCTGTATTATTGATACAGAAAGATGTAGAGCATGACGTAAATTAAAATTAAAAGTCAGCACCATAAAAGTGAGTGTCCTTGGTTCATTAATTGTTGATGCAAATATCTTCACAGTTATAAGCTACAGTAGAAATAAGTCATCTTTCATCCCACTAAACTAAATCTGAGGAAGTGCTAAAGCCAAAAATATATGATTTTAGAGTTTTTGAGTTTGGTGAAAGATAAGTCACTACTTTTCACATGAAGAAAGCAATATTGCTTTCAGATTCTATTAATTTCCACTATATATTGTCACTGTAATTAGAAATTTGTCATAGATTCTTGTATTTTCCCATATCTTACTGATTATATTAACTACATGAAACATTGATGGTACATCTTTCTGTTTCAATTTAGAAATGCTGATTATCTTGAGCAATGTTATAATTGATTTTTTTTAAAGTGTAAATAATAAGAACTAAACAGAACCCAGAAAATTAAAGAATATATATAGTTATCATACATACAATGCTGGACCAACCCTGGGTCTATGGATTTTCAACTATTGTTACTTTTTAAAACTACTTTTAGACATTTTTAGGTATTTTGACACTAAAAAAAAAGTTCATTATGAAATTTAAATTTAAATTATTCCTTTGGACATCTACAGAAAATATATTGATATAAACAGAGTACAATTTATGAGTACTTTCCCTGCAGTTGCCCATGAAATACAGCTGTCGTAACTCTCCCAGGCATGACAGTTTATTGATTTTCATCAAAAAATAATATAACTGGAAGCACTACTTAGCAATTAAAACATTCTAAACAGTTTAATTCAAACATATGTTTATTGTAATAAAGAGAAGCCCAACATCACAGTGACAATGTATTTCATTGTAAAGTTATCAAGTGAAAATGTATCCAAGGCAAAAACAAACAGCTTTGCATTCATTTGTACATACAGTTCAATACATTAAAACATTATTTTTCCATATTTTTTAAATATTAGAAGAGGATTTTCTGGTTATGTTCCCAAATAGTTCAACCATAATTTTATGCAAAATGAAATTCATTCTAATTCAAAAACTACCACAAAATAGCTTTGCATATTCTCATTGGTCTGTCCGTCATTTGAAATCATTATTCTTCTGTAACCATACTCATTTGAATATATATTAGTCCATGTCACATTCATTTCTTCTTTTTTCCTTTGTTTTTTTTGCCTCCTTCTCCTTGCTGTAGACTTGGGTCACTGGCTCCCATTTTTTGTGTCCTTGTTTTCAGTTTGGGAATTGTTTCTGCTGCATATAACATCACTGCCTTACCTAAATATACAGAGAGAAAAGAACAAGAAAATAATTCATCAAGCAGAGGGTAACCAGGAATTATCCACCATTTGTGCTCCATAATATGCAGCTTTGGCTTCCATCTATAAATGAACAAAAGTCTTGTGCATATTTATAACACTCACGTGTTGGAAACTGAGGCTGACATAGATTACCATCTTCCTGCTTCAGCTGAATGCGAACTCTACCCCTATATTGCGCATCACGGTTCCATTCCCTGGGATACATTTTGTTTTTCTAGTACATAAAGAAAAAGTTCAGACATTACAAGTAAGCGTAAGCAAAATAAAAATGCTTACAATTATAAATCTACTTTGGGAGCAAGAACCATTAAACTGTTAAATTAACAGTCCTAATAGTTACACAGGAATAACAAATATAGGGCTAAACCAGGGGTCTTCAAACTTGGCCCTTTTATCACTTGTGGACTTCAAGTCCCAGAATTCCTCAGCCAGCGTGCCTGGCTGAGGAATTCTGGGAGTTGAAGTCCACAAGTCATAAAAGGGCCAAGTTTGAAGACCCCTGGGCTAAACTGTTTATTTTAATAGTCAAATATATTACCTTAGTAATTCAAAGGAAAACTCTGTAAGAAAGGCTACAATTTATTGTAACAATTTGAAAGTTATATTAGTAAAGGTTTTTTTGGATTGTATGCCAAGGATTAGATTTCACAAATGGATTTCCCAGCTCATTATCTTAATTACTATAGTATACCAGCATAAACATTTTAGATTTATATCTCTCCAGAGTGTTGTTAACACACTATTGGAAGAATGTGTTCTGTAATCCTCAACCTCCATTTATTACAGTGTCCTCTGTAAGGTCTGCTGCTTTCATTACTCTAAGGAAGGGAAGGACTTGTGTCACAACATTGCTTCCATAGGTTTGACTCTTCTTACTCCCTTCCCCTTTGTCACAAATTGTGGAATTATAGTTTTACATAAGAGTATAATAGGAAATAACAAAAAAAATTACCTCCAAAAGCACATTAAGACCAATTGCTGCACAAACATCTTGGATTTCTGTAGATGTAGGATTTTCAATAGCCTACCAAAAAAAATAAAAAAAATCATAGCGTCTATGATTTCTGGCCACCAATAAAGCTGTCACCCACAGATCAATTGTTATTAGCTAATGCTACAGAATTTGGAGCTTTCAGCGTTTTATTGCAACAGCATTAAAATGATTATGTGCATCTTACCCATTTATAGGAAAAAGAAAAAACAATTCCTAAAATATATTAAGGTACAGTTGACTGAAACAACAAAAATCAATTAACACAATAAAATGGGAAATATTTAGAGACACATGGTATAGCCCATAGAATGTATAGATATAAATTAATTTGAGCATGCACAGCTTTACATTTTGCAAGCCATATGCCAGCTTTAAAAATTGGCACTGACAACCCTTGCCAATTTGTTACCTGATACCAAAAGAAAAAAAAAGCAAAGAAATTTTCATGTAACAAAAATGTTACAGTTAACCATAGAGTAATTATAGCTTGCAACTGAACTTTTTAATATTCCTAGATACATAAATCATTTAAGTACTTTAATTTTAAACTACATTAAAACAACCAATGCAAGACATAAATATGTAGTGGCAAAACTAATATTATGCGCTAATGAATATATACAATGAATTTTTTTTTACTTAAAGCAAATACAGATACTACATCTTAGTATCTGATTAATAAGGCTCCATGAAATAACAGATCACACAAATACATTTTATTCTACATAAGTTTCCAAATTATATTTTTGATGCACAGATTTTCTTTCCTCCCTTCGCCCACAATTACTTTGTCAAGAGGTATTCTTCTTCCTTCTGCTATTGTCTTCTTGTTATTTATATAGGCTGGATATATACAGATAAACCTAAGGCAAGAAATAAGAATTGAAAGCTGATAGGATACATAAAAGAATACTTATTTCTTCACATTCAAATATTCTTCCAAATATGACATATGCAGCTCCTAAAGTAAAGAAATCCATTATGGCTAAGAACTGTATCAGTGAAAGGGCTTATTTTTATATTTTTAAAGTTTAACTAGACAACCTACAACAGGTCGTCATTTCAAAGACATTGCCTTACCTAAACATAAAACTAGGGGCAAAAAAGCAATGGGAACAGGAACAACTTTTGATTTCCAGCTGGCTTGATGTAGAATTGGTCTGCCTAGCTACCAGAGGGCTAGGGTGGGATAGTCTAAAGAATTTCCAGGCAACAGTGCAGCACTGCAGGAGCACTGAAGTGACCACACATTTGCCAAATTTCAATCCTATGGGAAGCAAGGGTCCCAGCTTTTGGATGCATTCTATAAGTTAGCCCATTTGAGGTACCTTGATTCAAAAACTGCTGCCCTATGATGCACTGTTTGGCCCAGTTAAAGGTTACAGACATGAAAGTTTTAATAATATATAAATAAAACTGAACTGGGTAATAAAAACATTTATCTATTTATATTCCACTTTTATTTTTTTTATAAATAACTAAATAAATAAATAATATGACAAACATATCTAATACTCCTTCCATCTCCTATTTTCTTCACAAGAAGAGGATTTGGCTGAGAGAAAGAGACTGGTCCAAAGTTACCTAGTCAGTTTTCATGCCTAAGGCAAGATTCAGGGTCTCCTGGTTTCTAGCCTGGTGTCTTAATCGCTAGACCAAACTGACTCTCCAAAACATTCTACGTTTTATGAGTGAATTCAAGGTTGCCAAGTGCCAAGTCTTACAAAGAAGTATCAGCAGATTTTAAGAATTCCTAAAGCTTGCAGATGCACCCCAAATAAATAAGTAAATGATAAAAGATTCTGTCCCACCCCAATCCCTTTAAAGTAGGAAATTAAGCTGACTTCTATGCATGAACACCACCATATGGAATGTTTGAGAAAGGAAAAACTAAAACACTTGACAGGAAGAATATGAAACTGAATGACTAATTTGCTATCTTTTTTATTTGCAGATTGTGTCTCTAATATTTTAAATTAAATAATATAGTAGCTTATCACAACTGCAGATGTAAACCATTTTTTTATAGAAATCATTTCTCTTCCCTCAATCAAGGGATGCACAAGTATAGTCTTCAACCGGTGGGCTGTAACCAGAACGAGACCCATCATAGGTTACAAGAGCAGCATTACCACCAACCAAGGATATGTCTAAAGAGAAGAGGATGCCAAAATGCATGGGCATCTGCAGGGTGGCATGAATGGGCACCTGCAGGAAAAGCACCTACAAAGAGGGCATGGATATCACACCATCATGACAGTGTCATACAAATTATGTGAATACTCAACTAATGCAACTTATATAGCACACACACACACACACACATTATATAACATATAACATTTGTATGTAACATCAGGCTTCTTATGGATGCCTATTCCACTCCATTGTGTGCTGCCAAAAAACTGGATCTCAAAAACCTAGATAATGATTGTCTTAAGGAAGCGTCTGTTAACTCATGTAAAGTCATTGTTCAAGCAAAGTAGGATGCTTGTTTTATTAACGTTTAATCAGTTAAGAGTGGTTAAGATTTTGGACTAGGAGCTGAAAAACAAGGGTGTAGTCCACCCTCACATCAGAAATTCAGCGGGTGACTATGGGGCCGGTCAGGCTGCTGTTGGGAGGAAAAAAGCAGAAAAATGTTCTTTGTAGTCCTCTTTATGCTCTTGAAGAATTTATGCTCTTGCATCGAATGAATGAATGAATGAATGAAATAAATAAATGAGTCTCTAAGCACGTTGCAGCCTTTATTCTACTGCCCTTCCTGATTCAGTTACGAAAAACAGTGGGAGGGGGGGAAGCATGCAGGTCCCTCTCTCTCAGCTCCACAGAGCAGGGACCATGAAACGAAGCGCATTCCCACCACACGCAAAGCCAACGGGCTCCTTTAGGGAAGCCACCGGATCGCCCAGTCGAGCTGCGGAAGACCAAGCCCAAGAAAAACGGGACAGCTGCAACCGTCGCCGCGGCCTTGCAGCAGGTGCCTCTCTGAGCTTCGGCCACTCTCGGCCGTCGCGTCCTGCCCTTCCCTACAGCCGCCCGAGCCGAGGGGGAAACCCGCGCACTCCCGGGTTAACTAAACCGCGGTTCACACAACGCGCGAGTCTGAGACGATTTGGCAATTCGCCACTCGGGGCGAACCCTGGTAGAGAGCCACGGCGCGGCTTCCGTTCCCACGTTACCGAGATTTATCGGAGGGTAAAGAGGACGCAGCCCAAGCCATGGCCTCCGCATCGGCAGGCGGCAGCGGCTTTTCGTGACTCGGCCATTCACCAGCCACGGCGAACCGGGGACAGGAAGCGGAGATAGCGAAACCGACTGTCCCGCCCTCAGTCAGTGACGTCGTTTGACCTCAATGGTTAGTGGAAGTGTCGCTCCTGGATAAACGGAACTTAACCAGTGAGGGACTATCTCAGTGTCGCGAGAGTTCCTGTAAGATTTGGTGACTCGTGTACTATAGAGATGGGAAATCGAGCTGCGGAGGGAGGTCCCCGATTTTACCTCCTCGTCGGGCGGATGACAAAGATGCCTCAAATTATGTAGATCAGGGGTGTCAAACTCAATTTCATTGAGGGCCGCATCTGCATTGCGGTTGCCCTGGGGGGGCGGAGCGGAGTGGATGGGTGTGGCCAGGATGGGTGGGCATGGATGGAGTAGGTGTGGCCTACTGGGGGGGCGTGGCCAGCTCTACATCGTTCGCGTCAAGGGTGCCTGTGGGGGCCTGGGCAGGAGTGGGACAGATCTGAGGGTCTCTGGCAGAAGGGGGTGGTATGGTCCACTGGAGGAGCCTCACTGTTCCTCTCAGGTCATGCGGGGGGGGGGGGCTGGATGGTCGTGCGGGCTGCCCAGCCTGGCCCTCGGGCCCCCATGGCCCCAAGCCCAGCCCACTTCCCCAAGGGGGTGCCCAGCTGCACTTACCTCCTCCTCAAGGCTGCTGCTGCTGTGCTTGCTCTCCTTAGCCAGGTTGCTCATGATGGGTACGAGGGCAAAGTCAGAGGGAGGCCCATTCCCTCTCCATGGGAGAAGATCCGGTTTTGTATCCAAAGCTTCCTTAGCAATAGGATGGGAGACCCCCAGGAAAGGCCAGGAGGAGGGGGCAAGGGGATGGTGAAAGGGCAGCAGGGTAGGACTAAGGTAGGACTTTCCTCAGACCCTCCCTCTCCTTTCCTTCCTTCTTTCCTAAGTACAGAATGGTGGGAAAATATTTGAGATGAGGGAGGGAGAAAAACAGGCAAGAAACGCAGCTGGGGAGGTGTCACCCTTCCTGAGGAATGAAGAAATGCACCATCGCCTGGAAGTGGCCAGCACATGGCCCTCACCTACTTCACATATCTGGCTTGGTGGGTTCTGGGGGAGGGGATGCCATGAGCAGCTAGAGAGTCAACGTTACCTGCGCAATGCCGCCCAGCCCCCAGCCTGCCCGGTCTCGGCAGGCAGCGGGGCACTCTCCTCACAGCGCCGAGAGACTGAACCGGGTGGCGCAAATCCCAAAAGAAGCGTGATGCCGCCCAGCCCCCAGCCTGCCCAGTTTCAGCAGGCAGCAGGGCGCTCTCCTCACAGCGTTGAGAGGCTGAGCCAGGCTGTCAGAATCCAATTATATTTTATTTCTAACTAATCTACGCTGGGAAAACCCAATTCTTACTCTCTTTGGGATTCTGTCATACTACGAAGGGGGGGGGGAGTAAACACGGGTGTTTATGGCTGGCATTCCTTCTATCATCTACAAATAAACATCCTCTGTGGATTCCCTCTCTGGAGTACTAACAATAACAATGCGGCCATCAGCCTTTGATCTCACTCCCTATGAAGCCTCCTATTACCGGCAGCAAGGAAAAGGAGGGGAAGATTGAAACGTTTGGGATTCCGATGGATTTAACACCCAGCCATCTGCCAATTTGGATTGACCGGAAGGAATGTGGGGTGGGACTGCTTGGGAACGCTTTAAAACATTGAATGATCAGGGGGGTCCCCCAGATCCTGTCTAGCACACCTTCAGTCAGTTTTTCTTAAAGATTCCTGTTGGAAAACCTGTTCCAAGAGTTCTATCTTCTTAAGATGTAAATTGAGGAGGGTCCTTACATTAGACAGGATCTGCAAAATTAGTCAACCTGGAAGGAAGAACCTTGCCGGGGGACTTTGCAAAAATTACCATGTCAGACGACGAAGCAGGGAAGGGGGAAAGCCCCCCGGAGAGGGAGCCGTTGCCCCAACTGGAAACCTGCCAAATATCCGGATCTGAAGGGTCAGATTCCTCAGGAGAAGAGGAGGTGGAGACGCGTAACCACAAGCCTCGGTGGTCAATGGGCGTTGGAAAGAAAGGCGAGTGGGAAAAGAAATCAAGCAAGATGACCCTGAGACGGGGGGCTAACCAACCAGGATGGAAGCAGGAGATGGAGAGATCCCTGCACACAAGCGAAGATGAAGGGAGCTGGGCACAGCACTCGAACTGGATCCTAGAGAAAGCTATCAACTTGATGAAGAGAACCCTCAGCTCCCTAGGAGAGGAGAATCCTGAACCCCACGACCGCACCAACTCCTGGAGCCGCAATTGGAGAGACACTGAGGGGGAATTGGAACCTGCAGCCCCGGGGACATCCGCTGATCCAGTAGTCCCCACCCCCCGCCGACCTGCAGAAGGGAATCCAGATAGAAGACAATACCGACGAAGAAGACACCGCTCCATTCAAAGACTTCCGCCGTTGGACGCAAAATTCAAGGGGGAGCCGACACGCTTGGGGTTCTTCCTAACCCAAGTCCTTGGCTACATGGAGGAACACGGGCGACACATCCCTAGCGACAAAGCCCGTATCCGGATCGTGCAATCTGCTCTGGATGGACCGGCCGCCGATTGGGTGGTGAATTTGCATGATTCCAATGCCCCAGAGCTCAACGACTTCAACCGTTTCATGTCCTCTCTGAGAAGGCGATTTGAAGACCACCTGGCTGATCGCAAAGCACGCGAAAGAATCAAAACAATGAGGCAAGGCAGACGGCCAGTAGCTGAATATACACAAGAATTCCGAACTATTGCCAGCAAGCTGAACTGGCCGGAAGACATCCTCCTTAGCCATTTCAAAGACGGTCTGAATTACGACCTATATGACGCTTGCCTGCCCCGGGGGGACCCACACCAACTCGACGAATGGTACGTCCTGGCAGAGGAAGCAGAGATCGACCTACTGAAGAGGCACCGCCGAGGAAAACAATGGAGCCGCTCACCGCCTGAACCAACGCACGAACCAGCAAAGCCATCGGCTATGGCCAAGAAACCAATGGGCTGTTTCAAATGCGGGAGAGAGGGGCATCGGGCTGTAGAATGCCGCTCAAAAGCCCCCCAGCACAACCCAGACAGACCACCGGCCAGCAAATCTGGGAAGTCCCCAGCTAAGTCAAAAGAATCTGCCATGAGAGGAATAGAAGCTGTGGAATCCCCTACCTCCACCCATCGTGAGGAAAGAGCCCCAGCCTACACCGCAGGGCCGGTGGACGCCTCAGATGACACCTCGGAGGGTGAACCACTGGTAAGTGGATCCATCCCACCCATCCTCAAGACAGTGACTATATTAGCCCCCTCCATGCCCGAAGCTGTAAAAGTAAAAGCCTTAATAGACTCTGGCTGCACCCGCTGCCTAATTAGCCCGACTCTAGTGGGAAATCTGGGCATCCCAGTGAGGAGGCTGGAACAACCAATCTCATTTGGTCAATTAGATGGGTCCATAGCAGGGGGGGTGCCAGCTACCCTAGCCACGTTACCAATCCACCTATCCCTGGGGAATCATGAGGAAGACCTAACGTTTATAGTGACCCCAGGCATGGAATGCCCGATGATCCTAGGGCTGGAATGGTTAACAAAATGGAACCCCTGGGTAAATTGGAGGACGAAAGAAATCAATTTCCTGAAGGAGGACCCTACAGACTTAAAACCCCAAGGGGATCCATCAAAATTAAAAACGGAAATAGCGTCCATGGGTGAAGAAAAGGGGCTACCAGAAATACCAGAGGAATACAGAGACCTGGCTGAAGTTTTCAGTGAGGAGAGGGCGGATGAGCTTCCCCCCCACCGACCCACGGACTGTGCCATAGAGTTCAAGCCCGGGGCAAAACTCCCAAAGCCCAGATTATACTCCATGAGCCCAAAGGAGAAGGAGGAAATGGAGAGATTTATAAAGAAAAACCTAGAAAGGGGGTTCATTGAACCAGCCAAACCTAAGGTGGCCGCTCCGGTCCTCTTTAGAGAGAAGAAGGACGGCTCTTTACGCTTATGTGTAGATTATAGACTCCTTAATGCGATCAGTGAAAGCAACCTATACCCCCTACCCCTCATGAAGGACATGTTATCACACCTCTCGAAAGGAAAGATTTTTACTAAACTAGATCTAAGGGAAGCGTATTACCGCGTGAGAATTAGGGAAGGAGATGAATGGAAAACTGCATTCAATTGCCCAATGGGGTGCTACAAATTCAAAGTTTTGCCTTTTGGATTACAAGGGGGCCCCGCAGTATTTATGCAATTAATCAATGAGGTACTAAGGGAGCACCTATTTAAGGGGGTCCTGGTTTATCTTGACGACATCCTCATCTTCACAGAATCAAAAGAGGAACATGTCAACCTAGTCAGAGCGGTTTTAAAGAAACTGCGAGCCGCCCACCTATATGCCAAATTATCAAAATGCGAATTTCACCAGGAAAGAATAGACTACCTAGGTTACCGCATATCCCCGCAGGGCATTGAAATGGACCCAGAAAAGGTCAGGGCAGTATTAGAATGGGCACCACCTCGCACAAGAAAGCAACTGCAAAGTTTCCTGGGTTTTGCAAACTTTTACCGCCAATTCATCCCCTCATTTGCCCAGATAGCCCTGCCCCTCACGAGCTTACTAAAAATGAAGGGAGAATCCTCAGTGAAACCTAGCCAGCCACTAAAATGGACAACGGAATGCCAAGCGGCATTTGAGAGATTAAAGAGACTTTTTTCTGCCGAACCAGTACTGAGGCACCCAGACATGGACAAACCCTTTGTGATACAGACAGATGCAAGTGATGTAGCAGTGGGGGCTGTATTATTACAAGAAAATGAGGAAGGGATGTTACAACCCTGCGCGTATACGTCCAGGAAACTCACTGAAACGGAACAGCGCTGGCCCGTGTGGGAAAAAGAGGCATATGGGATACGTTGGTCATTACTTACATGGCGCCAATTCCTTGAAGGCAATAAAATCCCTTTCCAGGTGTGGACAGACCACAAAAATTTGGAAGCCTTGAAAACACCCAGAAAACTCAGCCCCAAGCAAGCCCGCTGGTCCCAGCATTTTCACCAATTCAATTTTAAGCTCAAGCATTTGCCGGGGGGAAAGAACTTTTTGGCAGATGCATTATCTCGCATGCCCCAATATAACAGCACGCGAGCCACTGACTCTAAACCGATCATGGGAGAATCACAACTGGCAGCACCAGTGACTACCAGAGCCCACGTTAAATTAAAACCACAGCTGGATAGCCAGACCGGAATTGAATTCCGGAAAAGTTTGGAAACAGATGAATGGTTCCAGAAAAATAAACACGTGTGCACAATGAAAGACGGACTGCCTTGGGTGGGGGAGAAGTTATATATACCGACCACCCAAAGAATCACATTCATGCAACTTTGCCACGACACAAAATCAGCAGGGCATTTTGGATTTGTAAAAACATTACACTTAATTAAACGGCAATTTTGGTGGCCATCCATGAAAAAAGACATAGAAAGTTACGTGGCCAGCTGCCCAAAGTGTGCAATGGCAAAAAGGCTGCAAGGGAAATCACCAGGACTGTTACAAACAGTGGCAAATCCCTCAGCCCCCTGGAGGGAAATAGCCATGGATTTTATAGTGGAATTACCAGAAAGCAATGGGAATACTGTCATTTGGACGGTCACGGACCTATTTTCCAAACAGGTTCACTTTATTCCTTGCCAAAAGATCCCCACCGCAAAAGCTTTAGCAAAACTTTTTGTGCAACATATTTACAGATTGCATGGGGCACCCCAACGCATCATATCTGATAGGGGAGTGCAATTTACATCTGCGTTTTGGAAGGAATTTCTATCTCTTTTAGGGACCACCCAGGGACTGACGTCTAGCCATCACCCTCAGGCAAATGGTCAATCAGAAAAATGTAACGGAGTACTTGAGCAATATTTAAGATGTTTTCTAAATTTCCAGCAGTCAGATTGGACGGACCTGTTGCCGTTTGCAGAGGTTGCCTACAATAATGCAGTCCACTCCAGCACAGGTTACACTCCTTTTCAAATAGCTACCGGCCAAAGTTTCAACCCCATGCCAGAACTAACCCCAAACGAACCAGAAATCCCATCACTGAAAGAATGGATGGAACAATTACACACACCTGGCCAATAGTGAGAAAACCCTAGAGGAAGCTAGGCAAGCATACAAAGCACAAGCAGATAAGAAAAGGGTGGAGCCCACACCATTCATTATAGGAGAAATGGTCTATCTGTCTACAAAATATTTAAAATCCATACAACCCTGTAAAAAACTTGGTCCAAAATATATAGGGCCTTTTCCAATTAAAAGAATCATAAACCCGGTAACAGTAGAATTAGAATTACCCAAGAATCTTAGGCAAATACACCCAATTTTCCACTGCAGTTTGCTGAAAAGAGAACAACAGTCACCCTTACGGCCAAAAATTCCCCCCCCACCAACACCAATCATGATAGAAGGGGAACAACATTTCGAAATAAAGGAAATCCTGGACTCTAGAAAATATCATGGGTCAACTCAATACCTAGTAGCATGGAAGCACCTCCCCGCCTCTCACAACGAGTGGGTCCATAAACATCATATCAAAGCCCCGAAGCTTTTAAAGAAGTTTCATACAGAGTATCCTAACAAGCCAGACTAACTTTTATTCCTGTTTTGTTTTCTCTACAGGTGGACCTCTCTTATTTTTAAGGGGAGCCGGATGTCAGAATCCAATTATATTTTATTTCTAACTAATCTACTCTGGGAAAACCCAATTCTTACTCTCTTTGGGATTCTGTCATACTACGAAGGGGGGGGGAGTAAACACGGGTGTTTATGGCTGGCATTCCTTCTATCATCTACAAATAAACATCCTCTGTGGATTCCCTCTCTGGAGTACTAACAATAACAATGCGGCCATCAGCCTTTGATCTCACTCCCTATGAAGCCTCCTATTACCGGCAGCAAGGAAAAGGGGGGGAAGATTGAAACGTTTGGGATTCCGATGGATTTAACACCCAGCCATCTGCCAATTTGGATTGACCGGAAGGAATGTGGGGTGGGACTGCTTGGGAACGCTTTAAAACATTGAATGATCAGGGGGGTCCCCCAGATCCTGTCTAGCACACCTTCAGTCAGTTTTTCTTAATAAAGATTCCTGTTGGAAAACCTGTTCCAAGAGTTCTGTCTTCTTAAGATGCTGGGCAGGCCCAGCCTAGGCAGCATTGCACTTCTCATCAGATTTGCGCCGTCCGGCTCAGCCTCTCGGCGCTGTGAGGAGAGCGCCTCGCTGCCTGCCGAAACCGGGCAGGCTGGGGGCTGGGCGGCATTGCACAGGTAACAATGGCAATACTGCAATGGTTGTAAGTGTGAAAGATGGTCATAAGTCACTTTTTTTAGTGTTGTAACCCCTCCCCCGGAGCCCATCAAGCCGGCTATGTGAAGTAGGCGAGGGCCATTTGCTGGCCACTTCCAGGCGATGGTGCATTTCTTTATTCCTCACAAAGGGTGACACCTGCCCAGCATGCACCCAGGGGGCGGGGGCGACGCGGCAGGGGCTGGTTCCTCGCTGTTTCCAGACAGCCTTGTGGAGCTAAGACTGAATGCGTTTCAGCGTAGATGGCCACCACAAAATTGTACATTGGCTCCCGGCTGGCCTGGGCCAGGGCCAAGGCAGCGGGGGCAGTTCCCTCACTGTTTCCAGGATGGCTTCGCGGGCCACATGAAACCACTTTGCGGGCCGCATCTGGCCCCCGGGCCTTGTGTTTAACATGTCTGATGTAGATGGAGAACCATGAAAAGCGAAAGGTGCTGATGTGGCTCCTATGTTGGACGTTGTTGCACGTGACGGATTTTTCTCTCTTTTCTTTTCTTTTCTTTTTACAGGATTCTATCTCTTGTAGAGACCCGAAGGTTGATAAAAGAACTTGGTAAAATGTCTGAATCTAGACACGAAAAGCAATAACAGCCAGGGGAGAAAATTCAGAATCCATACTGTATAAGAGTAAGAAACATAAATTAGCAATATAAACAGAGAAGAAAACTTACTGAAATCACACCCGCTGTAGAGTTATCCTCTATGCCAGGGGTCTCCAACCTCAACAACTTTAAGACTTGTGGACTTCAACTTCCAGAATTCTGGGAGTTGAAGTCCAGAGGTTTTAAAGTTGCCAAGGTTGGAGATCCCTGCTCTTTGCTGAGCATGTAACGGTGGTGACTTTTACCGCTGACATGAAAAGTCACCCATCTTTCCCAGCTTGGTGCTCTTCAGTTATGTATCTCCAGTTATGTGTCAGGGACTATGGGAACTGGAGTTGAGATTGGAGAAATATGTCCTAGCTATGAAGGTTTCAACAGGAGTAGGGAACAAAGTAGGTTGTATTGGTCCACTTAATTCAAAACTACATAGCCTTTGGAAGCTCTATTGTTCTTTCCTGAGTTGGTCCTGCTTTTCTGTTCCAAAACCTTATTACATAAAATGAATAAAATGGGAAAAGATTTTCAGCTGGCTTGAGGGGTTGGTGAGTACTCCCACCTTCTCTTGCTTTATTACACAAGGTAAGCAAGAGAGCATGCGGTGAGGTACACATTTGTATTCCTCTCCCTACACATTGCTGTCATGATTGGTGGATAGTTTCCTGCCAGCTGATAACATTCTGAAACTGGGAGGGCAGCAAAGCCAGAGGCTTTAAACATTGTCACTGTTAACTCTCAACATTGGCAAATAGGCCCCTTTGCCAAGAAAAAGTATACTAGTTACTGGATAATTTCCACGTCTATCCAAGTTCTACTGTCTATATTCCAGGTTTATTTTTCCTGTCACATTATATGTAGATGTGTTAATCTACTTCAGATTGTGGAAATATACTGTATAGAAAGATCTTTTTATACAAAGATGTAAATGATATATGCAAAATCATTGCAAAATTCAGAGATCCACTCCAAATGCCTTATTAATCAATTTGGCATCTGGTAAGTGCTTTGGGAATTTCACTGACAATCTGGGGATAATTTGCTTGAGAGCAAGGTCTCGCCACTGGTAGGACAAAATCTTCCCTGAGCAGCTTCTCTCTGCCAGCCAGTCCCAGGTAGTTCCTCAGTTCTTAGACAATAATTAAGATAATTTGAGTAAACAGAGGTACATGCCCAAGCTTAGGCCTATTCAGTGGTAGTAAAAGTAGGAAAATGTGCTTCTCTCTTACTGCATCAGGTAGTTTTTGTCCAATGACCCTTTTCCAGGTGGCCAACTCCCTTTTGATTTGGGGCAGTCATATTGATTTACCATCTGTCTGCTACGATTACTTTGTTCAACACTTTGCTGGCAAAGCCGCTCAAATCTAGTCTAATCTGGACTCGGGTGAGGTTTTGCACAGTGATTTAGAGCACGATCTTGCCAAGTTATCTGACCTGTTACTTCATTCCCTCAATCCAAGTGGTGGTTGTGGGGAAGAGATCAGTGTGGTAGCTTCGGTCCTACAGAGTATTACAAGGGTTGATTGATTATTTAACATCTACATGAAGCCACAGAGGAGATCATCAGATAGTTTGATCTTGGTACCATCAATATGCTGATTAAACCCTACTACACATTGCGCCTCTAAACCATGCTAGAGATGCTTTTGAAGTCTTGTCATGCCTGAAGACTATAAGGGTCTTGCTGGGAAAGGATTGAACCCTATCAAGACAGAGCTTCTGTTTGTACATTCCTTTATACCCCCTGCTTTCTCAGCTTGGCACGTTTATCAGTGGTTATATATCATACCTGTCATGGGCTCTGCACTGGCTCCCTGTTATATTGAATCCTGCAGCATATTGTTATTTTTAGTAGCTCCTAATGGAGTTTTTTTTTTATTAAGTTTGAATGATGAGGTTTAAAAATATCTATTTATAGATATAAGATATGGGGTTTTTTTCCCTTTGTCTTTGGATAAAATGAAAAAATACTATATAAAGAAATATTTTTCATTTGTTTAAAATTGTGTGTGTGTGTGTATAAGAAATATTAGAGAAGCTGTTACTGAAAAGGTTTGTACTTGTCTTGATAGAGGTAGAAGTCATTTCTTTATTTTTTCCTTATTTTTTTATATTTTTCCTCCCTTTGTCCTCCCCCCTTTTTTCTTTTTCTCTCTGCACTTTTCACTTTTTCTTTTTTATATTTCTCCTAATTTTAACTTTGTTTAAACTTCAATAAAAATTATTTTAATAAGATATTTTTATTTTTTACAAGTCATAGCTCTAGTCCTATAGAAAAACATAGAAATATGAATAATAATGCAGCCAACAATAAAACAAAGATTAAGAAGAAAAGCAAATCTGAGAAACATTGGGGGAAGGGTTCTGGGTCATAGAGGATCTTGGAAACCTTTAAAATAGAGCATATCTTGCAGCCAAAAGATTTGATAAGTGAGTCACAATTTTCTGTAAATCCTCTGTGCAATAACTATGTCATGCCAGATGTGGAAAATAGGTCGGTGTTGGACTGAGAAAATGGGGAATTTTCTTCCTTTAAGAAGGGATTAAAAATAAAGGAAGAGGTTGCAGATTTCTCTCAGGCATGGATTTGGTGGCTAAAAACTGTATGTTTGTTTATTTTCTATAATTTAAGGTGGCTATTTATTGATGCATATGGTTATTTCAATTTATCATCAAATAATGGCGGCTAATAACAAAATCGAGGAGCTGAAGTATTTCTATCACAAGATCATCTGAAAAAAAAGGAAAAGGGCTATGCCTAAGGAAAAACAGAAAGTAAAGAAATTTACCAATTTGGGGAAGTGATCTGTTTGTGCAGCTGCAATGCAAAAGATACCTCAGCTTCCAAGACTGGGTACACACACTTGAATTATTTATGGCATCTTCTGTATTTTATAACCGCTTCAGATAAGAAAAATTGTATAATAGATAAGCTTTCGTGCATTCTCTTTCAGCGCTTGCATTGTCAAGTTCATATAATGATTTGGTAGATATTGTGTGGCTTCTTAATTAATGTGAATTTAAAAGAATTGTTCTTCAGGTCCACTTTACCTTTGATGATTATTAGAATGAAAGCTATTCTTAAGGGCTTTCATGTCATTCCTGTCTAGGCCTTTGAAGATGAATACATCTGCTCCTTACTAAAGGTCAGGAAACTATAAGACAGACATTTGGGAGAAGTTTGTGAACAAGAAGAGATTAATGCCTGCCAAGTTAAATCTATTCTAAAGACAAATGATAAAAAAACAACACACGAGCATAAAAGGAGGTCCAGGGCATCGTGGCAGAAAAAAATCAGGAATTATTTGATTTATTCATTTCATCTTCTCAAGTAGAGCAAAGGATATACTTCATAGGCTTGAAATGTTAAAAACTATACTGGCAACTAATATATCATGTCTGTCTTTTAATGACACAGTGGTTAACAGGATAGTTTATAATTACAACTTTTTTAAAAAGAAAACAATAGTCTGAAACATACTCAAACTGCTTAGTTGCAAGTATTAACAACATAAATTCCCTCACAAGAGTCAGAATAGCCCTCAGTATCTGTATTTTAACAACATAATTAGCTGCTTGGTTGTGGTTCCCAGAGTAAGGAAGTGGATGCAACATGAAATACAAAGGAATGAATGAACAATATTTGCATCAGAAGATTTTATTCAAGTTCCCCTGGGGAAAAAATCTCATCTGACTTTCAGTCCACATAATCAAGCACTGATTAACGAAGGATATGAACCCTAGGGTTAAGTTTCATCCTCTCCACTTTGATTTGATTCAGGACTTTAGTTAATTTAAAGAGTATTCATGTCAACCTTCATTGTAAACCAGATTAGGAAAAATAGGAATATACTTTATTGAGATACTTAATGATAACAGTATCCTGCAAGTCCTTCCATTATAAAGGCTGGATATAAACAAACAAGAACATTACACCAAATCTATTCTTAACGATAGAGGACTGTATCCTGTCACCTTTGTTATTTAACTTACATAATAATTTTGTAAGTTAAATATCCCTGCATACTATCCCCTGAAACTGGTTGATAAACACATTGTGATACATTCACATTGAATGATGCAGTATCATCATATACAATTGGTTTGAAATGAGTTGTTTGCTCTGCCATGAACCATAAGAAAGAAATACTGAAGATAAATTCTCAAATTAAGATCTTAGTATTTGTCAAACATCCCAGAGTCCATGCCTGACAGTTGAATGAACATCTGATTGAACAAGTTAAAATCTGAACATATCTGTGAATAGTGTCTCAGTTCCTTGGTAACCATAGGGCTCACT
The DNA here is from genome assembly GCA_023970755.1 of Azemiops feae. Classification (NCBI taxonomy): domain Eukaryota; kingdom Metazoa; phylum Chordata; class Lepidosauria; order Squamata; family Viperidae; genus Azemiops; species Azemiops feae. The sequence goes on along the minus strand of JALGBA010000269.1, from coordinate 458,178 downwards.
GGGATTATATTGTTCAAAATGCCTCAAAATTGGCATTAGTCTGCAATCTTTTTATTATTCTATTTATTACTCTTTATTATGCCAAGGCTCAGGAATTCTGGAAGTTGAAGTCCACAAGTCATAAAAGGGCCATTGTTCCCCACCCCTGCTCTAGAGGGACATTATTTGTGTTAGCTTTCTTAAAGCATTTTCAGCAAAAGATCATGTGTAACTTTTATTTGGTTTCCATATAGGCTGCTAAAGCTCTTTTGCCCCATTAAAGAGTACAATTTCAATTTCTAAGGGCTATTTTTTCAAATGATATAAAGTATGCTAATGTGGTCTTTCATGAAACTGATGTGATTAGAGTGGAGACTAGTAAAAGGTGCATATTTTCTTTGTGGTTGAAATCAGTTTTTTTGCAGCATGCTTTAGGTACTCTGATCCTGGTTGATAATTTTGAATCAACTTGGGCGACTAAATTCATTGGATGTTGCAGTTACAGCTTTTCATGAGATACATTACTGATGATGGATTACAAACAAGCTGTGTCAAGCCTTAAGCAATATGAAGAAATCAATTACATCTATCAGTTACCCCTAGAGGATTTTTAAAAGTAAGCAATATTTTTTTAAACCAACAAGATACCTAAATCGTATTTCCATCCCTAAATTTAGGACAGCACTAAACCCCAGTATGTTACAATACACTTTTAACAACTGTCCTTAGAAGGTGGTTTAGGAAAATCACTTTCTATTTAAGATTCTGTTCTTGTAGGGAAGTAACTGTTGAAAATAAAATCCATATACAGTATTGTTGCATTGCCCATTTTATAAAGATACACTGCTGCATTTTGTATCTGTTTTATTAAACTTCTGAGCCATTTAGATCTATTTTATGTATAGCTGACAGTTGCTATTAGCCAGTATGATTGTTTTTTTGAATGTTGCTAAATTTTGTTTGTAAAACTATATTTTTATATAAAATATTATGTCATTTTAATTTGCATATTTCATTTTTATTTTAAGTGATATTTTTGTAACTGACCATAATAAAGGATGAACAGACTGAAAATAAGTTTTTGTGGTCTGACAGCATGTATTATTCTGGGGAATTAATTATATTATAGGATGTTTTTATGTACTATTTTGTTACAGTTATGTCATATTTATCTTTGTGAGCTGCCACGAGTCTTTTGTGGCTGAGATATATATTTGATTAATAAAATAAATAAATCAGTGGCCCACTGGAATCAATCAATCCACTTAAGCAGTAGATATGCTTTCTGACATGCATTGGATTTATTCAATTATCCCTAATCCAGGTTAAGTACTTGACAAAGTTTAGCTGATCCATACAAAATCGTTCACTGATCCTATTCAGCTTTAGCTGAAAATATTAACCTTTTCATTAGTATATGTTTGTTTATATTTTTCAAAATGTATGCATTAAAAATTACCTATATATATCTATTGTGTGCATGACTTACATCCGAGAACAACTTTTAGCAAAGCTCCATATTGCTATGAGTAAAATAAATCAGATCACTCTTGTTTAATTACATGTATTGCAATTCCCTAGGCATCTTTATATTGCTCATCTTCTGAGAAAATATCTGTGAGAGATGGTCCTTAGAAACAAAAACCAAATGACTACATACTTAGGCAAATAGGCTGCATATTTTAACATTGTTTCCAAAACAACTATTAAGAAAAGGGACAGCAGGAGGTGCTTAACAGTAAACCCTTGAGTTTCCCAATACATTTGAATGTTGGTATATAATCTAAGTTATTCAGTATTGAAAAATACACAAGCATCTGGTTCTAGCATACTCATTAAAGCTGATCTACATATACAAATATCTTTAAGATGTATATTTTAATATTTTAATGAAGCACAAAAAGTCACATTTAAACTAAATCATGCTTTAGTCTCACTGAAATACTGTAAGTGGGCAAGTTAATCATAGCTCTATCCTAGGCATTTCATAGAAACAGGAAACTGGGCAGAAAAAAAACCTATTGGTCCATCAAGTCTGCCCTTTGAGTTTTTCTTTTAATTTTTAAATTTTTTTTCAGGTGATGGACATGTTTATCTCAAGCATGTTTAAACTCAATTACTGATGGCTGATCCACTACTTCTGTTGGAAATTGGTTCCGAGCTTCTGTGAAGTAATACTTTCTAACATTGCTTTTGAACTTCCCTCCTGTCAGTTTGAGGTTACAGCCCCATGTTCTTGATTTTTGCTTAATATTGAAAATATTGCTTTCTACAATTTCAGTAGTGCCCAAGTATGCCTTAGCTTTCGATATTGCCCTAACCTGATCTCTTGACTAGAAGTGATTTGAATGAGCCAGAAGTATCCTATAATTGCCAGGTAAATATCAACCATTAATGTTTTTGGGGTACCCACAGCAGACTCAAAGAATAGATCTGCCTGTTGTATCTTCACTGGCAGGGAAACCTTCACTAAAATAAGTCTTTTATTCCATCATGAAAGCCATAAATAGGTCTTTCCACTGCATCATTTTAGGCAGCTCTATAATATATATATTCTATAGCCCTTAGCATCTTCATGAATGCCATATCTCATTCCAGATATAGCCTATAAATGAAGGTAGGCAAGAGCAAATGCTGGACAATGTTAGCACTAAGAAAAAGCAGTGAAATGTTTGCATAATTACAGGAAAGCCATGTTGCTGCAAATTTCCAATTTAGCAAAGTGAGATTTTATTTACTTTAAATAAAATTAAAAGGGCAGATTGCAGAAGACAAACCATACATTTTATTCACATTTAAACTAAGTCATGCTAAATTTAGCAGATAAGTCTTTTAGCCCTCGAGAAGATCGTATAAAATATGAATTTTCAAATACAATAAAAAGCTGTTTTAAATCTATTTTGAACCAAGGTATCTCTAGATTTTGTTTAATGATGAATGAAATGTCAAATAAATACCTGCATTTTTGTCCAGAGCATATACATTAAAAGATTTGCAGAGAAAAGATTGTCTGGTAAAAGTCATGTACTATTATTTCCTCAACAGCAACAATGGACAATTGTATGAAAGATTGTCTGGTTTTGAAAAGAGCTGTATTAAGCCAAAGTCTGTGTGTGATATATTAGTATCTTATACTCTATTCTATTTATTTTAATATCTATTCAACTACGTGTAACCAACTTTAGCCCTCTGTTGCATTTTCATTTTTAATGAAAAGTTTTTCAATCTAATTTAAGAATGCATGAAACCAAAGTTATCTGTATATTTAAAAGCACCTATGCACATGGATACCACACATAATATGCTCATTTATATTTACATGTGTCATAGGAAATTCTAAGTTGAGCAACCATGCAGTTATGTTATATACCATGCTGTGAAAAAGCATCCAAGTTTTACAGTTTTCAGATTCTGCTTTGAAAATTTCCTTTTGATATCTGGGATCATAACTGGCTAGTTCAGTTTATTATAAAAACAAGATACTGAATAGATGTATTTAAATGAAAACAGGGCAGATAAAAGAACACAAAAGATATAGAGGATAGATTAACTACAATATTGTCAAATAGTAATGATGATTAAGCAAAACTGGGCAATCTTCAAAATCATGGTGGTTGAGAATAGTATTCTCAGCAAATGTATCACAGTTGTTAATTAAGAAAGGTTATTTGGACCACTCACCAAGTAGAAAATGCAACATAGAAGCACATGTATGACTGACATAATTACTTTTGTACAGGACTATTCTTAAACCTAACAGATGTGAGATGTCTCCATGAGTTGGGCATAGAGTATAATCTTCAGACTTCCCCCCCCACACACACACACATAAGGTAGAGGAATTACAGAATCTAGATCTTTCAGAATGTCACAGTCTAGAGCCATATATTTTCACCCCAGAGCAATCTTATGAGACCAACTGGAGTTAAATATTAAGCTTACATGTTTATAACATTTTAGATTCAGATTTACACCTGTTCCAGGGTTATAAATAATTATAATGCAAATTCTAGAACTGAGCTGTCAGTAAAAAAAATAAATAGTTTAAGCCAAAATGTCAGATGGCAAACCTCAACAGAGATTAAGCCAGATTCCAATTTCAGCAGGGCATCCGATACACAATACGGCTCCTTTTTATATGTAAAAATAATGGATAGCTTTGTAAACAAGATATAGTTAATTATTAGAATACTGATTTTTTTTTATCCTGTAATGCATGGTGAACTGCAATGAATAGTATTTTTTTTAATGGTTTGGAATGAGCATATTTCAGACTATAAATTATGTGAATAAACTGACAGCAAATGGAGTTCACAATTAAATGTGGACAGCAGCCCCCCCATAGATAGATAGATAGATAGATAGATAGATAGATAGATAGATAGATAGATAGATAGATAGATAGATAGATAGATAGATAGATAGATAGATAGATAGATAGATAGATAGATAGATAGGGTCATATTTTCTTCTATATGTTTATATATTCAATATATTGGAACTGAAAGTACTTCATGTAAATAAAAAGCAGACACAATAATATATGCATATTTTCTGGAACATTTCGTTAAAAAGATGCACTTTGGTTTGTCAAATAATTTGTTTATTTCAGTGTGAGAATTAAATTACAAAAGAAAAGCTCTTGTCTTATACATCAACTCACAAATAATCAAGGAAGTGGATAAAATTAGTACAATTCTCATTAGCAAAACTGCAGAAAGAAGCAGAAAAACTTTAAAAGAATCTGTCAACTTTTTAAAAAATGTTGCCTTAATTTCTTGACTTGATTCTATCCATACTGCACGGCGCATCACTTTTACAAGTTAGTGATTAATTTCAGTAGAAGCAAATAGCAGTAATCAGCAAGTACAAATATGACAACATTAGTGACCTCCAGTTGCTGAATTAAAGTTTAATAGTCAGCAAAGACAGGGGTATATGATGGGCTTTTCCCGTTATGCTTTCCTATTGTCTTTATACAACAAGTGTATTTAAAGATAAATTGAGATGAACTATACTGCGTACTGATCCTGTTTATTGATCCACATAAGATGCCTCACAAAAAGTACATTGAAACATATACATTAATCCATCACAAAGATTATATATATGATAAGCAGGCCTTGTGTTCACGTAAGATATTCTACCAATATGGTATGCCAATAAATATGCCCTGTTAAAAGGCAAAAAGTACAAGAAATAAATATGTATAATCTTTTTGACGGAGAATCAGTAATAGGAAGTTACATCTATTCTTATGTCATACTTTGGGGACAACACCTTAAATTTAAATTAATTATTTTTGTGGTCTTAGTAACATTAGGATTAGTATTATTGGGCTAAATGCCTACCTATGTGTGTGCATTTTTAAAAAAAAACAAAAAAACCCAGTGGAATAGAGGCTGGGAAATTAAAAATCAAGCCTGCATCAAAAGATACAATTATGTAATGCTAAACCAACTTACAAGGCCTAGATTGCTGTCTCTTCTTCCAGCATGGCCATGACTTTAGAATCTTATTTCTGTTTTAGGCTAAGCCAGGGGTCTTCAAACTTGGCCCTTTTATGACTTGTGGACTTCAACTCCCAGAATTCCTCAGCCAGCGTGCCTGGCTGAGGAATTCTGGGAGTTGAAGTCCACAAGTCATAAAAGGGCCAAGTTTGAAGACCCCTGGGCTAAGCCATAGTAGATAACCTGATACTCTTTAAGTATTTTGACCTGGTTACTGTGGTCAATGGCAAATGACTGCAGGAGCTGCAATTCTAAACATCCCAAAAACATCCCTAGAATTTCTATCATGGACTAGTTTATCATGATGTTGAGGCCTAGACAAATTGCAATTAATCTCAACTATCCTTAATATAAAAATACTTTTAAGTTTACAACATTGGCTTATTTTTGTTAATATTAATAACAGCAATAACAATTTAAAGTTTTACGCAGTGCTTTAAAGTTGGGCACTATAAAACCTTAAATTGTTTCTCTTTCTTTTTTCACACTTTTATTATAAGTGTAAGAAAAGAAAATATAAGGAAATAAGTAAAAGGGATATTGTGATCATTTCTCATATTATCTAGTTTTCTGTTTTGTGTGAATTTGGCCATCAATCAGTTGAAAATGCATACTAATTGTTGCCGTCACTCTATCTTAATGTAGAGGTTATTATCTGGTCTGAAAAAGTTAAAACTGATATTAGAATAGTTATAGCATCCACACATTTTAAAGCATTGGTTTGATTTATAGATTAAACTGGATTATCTGAGAACATCTGTAAACAGATTTTGAACTTGTCAAATAATCATGAATAGGATTGTAATAATAAAAACCTGCCTGAGATATATATTTGATTTGCTCAATACTGTTTTAATTAACAATGTGCACACGCATGTTGCTATTTCTGTATAGAGGCACTTAGTAGAGTACTTCTGTTGTAAACAGTCACGGAAGGTCTCTAAAGTAAAAATATATGTAAATACCAAGTTGGTTTGTCCAGAGCAATTTAATATACAAATCTTATTTTCTATAAGAAACCAAAATTTAGTACATTAGTTTCTAGTGCATTAACCAAATGAAAAAAAAATATTCTAAACAACTTTCATTCTCAATACTTTCCATGTTGTATTTGTATATTGAAAGCACTCTAGGCTGTGCAATAGGAAATTTATGCCTTTGGGCATATATATGGAAGTACTTCTTTTCTGTACTGGAGGAATCCAAAAACATTTCAGCTGAAAACACTAATGCTATATCCTAAAGCTGCAGCTGATACATATAAACAGCTATTAGAATAGAAATTGGAAGAAAACCAGTGTGCGACTGTATTAGGCAGTGGATATAATGCAGATCCATTCAAATTTGTAAGAATGTTTCCACTGACTTCAGTAGAATAATTATTGTTCCCAACACGCTTTTTGAGGAAATGCATAATAGGAAACGGATTTCTTAAACATTAAAATTAAAACATTGTTATGTACTGCAAAAGTAACACGCAACAAAATGTACATACAGCAATAATTTATTCCGTCATTTAGTTTTGTTGAGACTTCACCTATGCCTCATTAATAAAAGAGCAGCCATCTTACCTCAAATACCAGAATATACAACAAGTTACAGCATAGCAAAAATCCTACCTACTGTCAGTTAAAATCTAGTTCTGGTAAAATAATTTTGTTCAAGGTTTACACATACACAGATGTCCTTTTTTTCTTTTTTCTTTTTTGCAGAGCACAAAAACAAAAATGTATTTATTTCACTATAACTATCTATGCACATTATGTGACCACAGAAATGTTAATTATCATTTCAGAAAATGAACCATCAGTTCTATCCATGCAGGAATAAAAGGCTTGTTCAGCAGAAACCATATTACTGTGAATTTCACAGCCACATGATTAATTAAAAGGTTAGTGGCTTCACAAATACTAAGGTGGAGGGTTTTTTTTTTTTTTGGCATAAATACCAATTTTTCCCTGAAGTTATTTAGCCATTTTGCAACTCTAGAAGTGAGTGATATATTAATAGAATTATTTATTTTAATCTGTTTTTCATATTTCTAAATTCCCCCAACCCATCAAAACAATTATAAAGGTATGGGATGTTAATTAAATATATGTAAAATATACTGTACAAATATAATTATTTTAGCAATTTTATTGCTAAATTATCAATTGGGAATCCCTCAAATATTATTAGTGAAGACAAAGAATATATATGGCTTCCAGAACAAGAACCCTCTACAAGAATCAAACCTATTTACAAAAAAAAAGAGGGGCTAACCACAATTTTGCTGCTTTATTTTTTAAAAATCCACATAAATCAATACATTGTTAATTTTTTATTAAACAGAAGTCACCAGATAAGACCCTGAATGGCGCTTAGGGCTTTGTGCACCACTCGAATCTGGACTTTCGGCCTTTGAGTCTCGTTTTTTTGTACTGTTATTTACTGGTGTTGGTATCTGCGATGGTCGAACAGAACTGTTATCCACACTACTTTTCCTGGGGCTTGGATTATAGTTAAAAGGCGTCACACGTGCTGCAACAGCACCACTGGGTGAGCTGTGTTTACTTGAGCTGCTAGAACTAAATGGTGTGCGCTCACTTAGAGTGTTTTCACTAGTCTCTGGGGCAGCTGTAGAATTGCTTAGAACAATTTTTGTTTCAGTTCCTTTCTTGTCTGGACCATCAGATTGGATAAATGAATTCAATCGGGTTTCTAAACCCATGGTGCGAACAGGGACATTTCCATTTCCGGTATTTTGTTTTCCATGAAGATCTTTTGAATCTTTGCTATTTATACTGCTTTTCTCTGAACCACTGTCAATAATGGGGGGAGTATTTCCCGTTGGAGATTTTCCAGACCTTGGATTATTAATAGGACAGTCCTCAATCCTCACCCATACATCCTCTGTTTTAGAGACTGCAGGGGCCATCTGATAAATGAGAGTTTTTGAATCAGCACCATTGGTGGGACTTGATAAGATATTCTGAGGAGGACTTGTCATTATTTGAGGAATTTCATTTTCCTTTATTTTTCTCCAAGTCCCTTTGGTTGGTGCTTGATTTTCTTTACCTTGTTTGAGTCCAGAAAAAGAAGTTACATGTTGCTTTTCATCTTCACTTTTTGCCTTTTCACTGGATTCTGAAGAAGCTGAAAGAATTGAGGAAGAACTTCCTGTCCTTCGCCAAGTACTTACACGAGGAAGTGATGAAGAATGTTTACTGTGTTCACGCTTCCAAGTTCCTGATCTGTTAATTGGCAATCTGGATGGACTCTCAGAATGAGATCGAGTTATGTCATGCCGTTTTGTTGGCCTCCCATCACTGTATTCTAAAGATGGACTCAGGTTAGGAGGTAATTTTCTCCAGCCACTGGCTTGGATGGCTGAGTGAGAAGATAAAGACATGTCAGGAAGCGATGGACTTAAAACTGGAGTATGTGTTTGGGACTGGGTTGGAGAGTCTGGTCTAGAAGGTGACAAAGATTCAAATGAGACAGACTCTTCTAATTTCCTTCTTAGAGTAGGACTTGGGGTTTCTTTAATAAAAGTTGACTGACGTACTAAAACAGGTCTCTCTGACCGGTCAGATTCACTTCCACTTGATTTGGCTGATGACATTCTAGATAATTCAGTCTTTTTATTTGATCCACTGATACCAGACATTTGATTTAATCCTTTTGAGGCAGATTCACTTCTAGGAATTCCACTAGTACTTTTAGGCAATCCTGTTTGTTTTGCTACAGTTTGTTGGTTCATTTGTCTGCCTGGTGATGTATATGCCATTCTTCCTGAACCTGATGATTTATTGGGAGCTGTACTTGGTGATGCTGTTCTTGGCAGTTGGGAAAGCTTATTGGGAGGACTTATGCCATTTCTACCTGGTGAAATTGAGTTTCTGCCAGGAGACTGCAGAGGCCTACTTAATGGTTGTTGTTGTGGTCTAGAAGGTGTAGAATCTCTAGATCCTGACCTAGAAGGTCCTTTACTTGAAATACCCTGTTGAGATGGCTGTCTAGATATAGGGCTTGGATCAGATTTCATAGGTTTGGCAACTCTTGGAGAGCTAGTAGAACTCTGGCTTTCATTTGGACTTTTGGATGCTGCATTCTTTAGTTGTGGTCCTTTTTTAGAAACTGGACTTGTACTTGAAGAACTATTTCGAACTCCAGGAATATGAATCATTGTTCTTCCTCGGGAAATAGAGGGCATATTTGTTTGCAAGGGCTGTTTCAAATGGCTTGTAAGTTCAGAATTAGAACGAGCTTTACCTGTAATCATGCTTTTATAAACTTTCTTTCCTCCTTTAATTCCTTTATTTTCAGACTCAATTTTCTTATTTTCCATTGTACTCTTCTCTCCTGGTTTAATAATTCTTGGACCCTTATTAGTAGTAAAAGGTTTTTCTTCTTGATCTGGTGTAAGATGAAATGGTGATCCTAAGGAAATTCCCGATTTTAATGAAAGTATTGAATCTGAATCTGATGAAGCTTGTCTAGATAGTGATGCCGCTGCAGCAGCTTGATGTAAACAGCTAACTATAGAATTTGCACCTTCTTGAATAGCTTTCCAGTCAAAGTTCTCTGAATCTGGTGAGAAACCATTCTCTGAATCAGGCCTTTGTATATCTTTCAAATCTAATGTGAGATCTTCTGCTAAAATGCCTCCAGTGTTTCTAGAACTAAATTTTTCACTATCCCCCTTTGACCTTGATGGCCTTTTCTTTTTAGGCATGGCTGAACTAATACATTCCTGCAAAAGGTCATCTTCTGAATCAATACTAAGAGAACTAAGGGAACTGTTCCTTGAAAAACATACAGGTGTATCTTCTACATGAAATGATTTAGGAGCATATCCAGAAACCTGTGCTCTAGTTGATTCTATATGTTTATCAGGTGGTTCTATTTGTTCTACAGGTTCACTTTCTTTGCTGTTGTTGTTTTCCTGATCAATATCACTGAGAGAACTCAGAGAGGAATTACGAGAGAAACAAACAGGTGTATTTTCTATTGCAAAATTTTGTGTTTTTTCATCTGTAGATGTAATGTCTTTGGCTGATGGACAAAAAGAGATCTGGTTTTGCCCTAAAGGTTTGGGTTGATTTCTTCCAGTTGAAGAGTGCTTTTGACCAGCTTGTGATCCACTAACTGATTGCTGATTTGAAATATATTCTGTATTGGAGTTGGCTTCAATTTTATTGTTTTTCTGCTTTCTCAGTTCTGCCTTTTCTCTTGAAAGATCTACATCATCATCAAATTCCAAGGAACTCAAAGAGTCATTTCGAGAAAAACAATATGGAGTTCCTTCAATTGGAGTATAATGGTGGGGAGAATCAAATGCAAAGCTTCCTCTTGTACGCTCTTCATTATTTGGAAGTTTATCATTAAAATCTTTTGAATTATTTTCAAGAGTCTGCTTCTTTGTCTCTTTCTCATTATTTCTTTCACTACTAAAATTATTTTTTGACTCTACATTTTTTCTTAAGCGTGCTCTGTACTCATTACTTTGTGGCATAGGTTTTACTGGTGACGTTGGTTTCTTTTTCTCTATTTCTATTTGATTTTTAGTATTTATTGGGGACGATGTAGATGCTAGCTGGATTTGATCCAATATCTTTTTCACTCTGAAAGGTTTGTGACTTTTCCCTTTTGGCATAGCAGAATTAATACATTCTGCAAGAATATCATCACCTTCTTCTGTTTTGTCATCATTCAACCCAACAGTAGAGCTGTTTTTTCCCCTTTGAGCATCTTCCGTATTTCTTCCTTCTGTGGGAATTGTATCCCTCTTTTCAATTTCAGCTGATTCCATTCCTGAAACAGCAATCCCTGTACTGGCCAGTTCATTTGGAGGTGATTCTATTGTTAGATCACTCAGAGATGTAGCTGTTGAAAAATTTATTGGTGTTCCCTCAACACAATAAACACGTGGCATGTCATCACCAGGTGTAAATGTAACATGCTTTTGGGAATGTAATCTGCTTTGAGAAGGAAGAATTTTATATACAGGCAAATGGCTTGGTTTTCTGGCTACAGGTGGAGGTATTTTAGAAGCAGTTACCTGCGAAGGCTTTTTGGCTTTACGTGAAGACTTAGTTGGCATAGCAGAAATAATACACTCCTCCAATATTTCAATATCATCTTCATCTGAATCATCTAGAATATCTTTCTCTATTTCAGTGGGTTCTTTTGTATCTTTTTCTAATTTATCCTTGGTATCATTTGATTGTTCAAGTTCTGCTTCATTTACATGATCATTTTCATGCACAGGAGGCATTATTCTCAATTCTACATCTTTCTGTATAAATGGTTCATCAAGACTCAAAGCACTCAGGCTTGATGAACAAGAAAATCCATCTGGTGTACTTTCTGTTGCAAAGTGTAACAATGTATCAGCATCTTGCATTACCTGCACCCTTTGAACAGCTGTATTTACAGCTGTTTGTCTTGGTCCAGATTCTCTCTTTTCAGTGTTGGATACTTTTGCTTTGGCTGCTTCTCTCTTTACTTGGGGCACTTGGGTAGGCGGTGGAGTTTTACTTCTGCTGGGTGGCATTGTTTGCCCAGGACTATCTGGAAGATCACTTGGGCTTATTATACCACTTATCATCCCACTACATGGCTCACTTTGAACAGAGCTAGCAATCGAACGGCTCTCAAAACTATCCAAGGAACTCACAGAGGTACATCTGCTAAACATGAGTGGAGTCTCCTGTACATAATGTTCTGGTGGGCTCTTGGGAGTTTGGGCACCACTTTTTGAAGGAGACTTGGCACCCGAAGAAAACTCAACAACTTTATGTCTTGTTGAATCAGAAGGAGAAATAGTAGAAGTCTGAAGTCTATTTGATTTTGTTCTAAGATGCTGGGAAGTTAATGAGGTTTCATTAGTTGTAACTGCTGTTGACAGATTCCCACTGTTTTCTTTCATTCCAACTATCTTCAGAAAGTTATCAGTATCAGTTACCCGTGTGGAATGATCACGTCCTGTTTCATCTTCAGCTGATGATAAAGATGATAGAGAGCTACATCTTGAAAAACATATTGGTGTATCTTCTACACAGTACGTTTGCATTGTTTCCTGGTTAATGGAAGGTGCTTTGCAGGATGTAGGCTTCTGAGTATGATTTGTCTTATTCTGACCAGAATTTGGATGAAGTTGGTTACGTTTTTTCGACGCAGCAGATGATGATGTATTTCCACTGCTTGATGAAATATGATCTGTTTTAGAACTCTGTACCGATGGAGTTTTTGAAAATGAAAAAGATGGTTTCTGTGCAGGAGGAATATCTGTTGAATATCGAAGGCTGTAATCAATTGGCTGATCTACATGGTGCACCTCTTCATTGTATTTTATGCTGTAGTTAGTTGGATGATCTTCTTCCTCATGCTGCTCCTCTTCAGAATAATGCTCACTATAATTTGTAGGCTTATCAGTCGCATAATCATCAACCTGACACAAGGATTGACTGACTTTGGGATTTATTCCATGATTACATCCTACTCTGTTTTGTTCTGAATTACTGGATTCTCTTGATCTGAAAGGAGATACACATTCTGGCTGTCCAAAAGCTGATTGATAACTTAGGTGTTTATTATCACCACTCTCAGGATATACAGGATATGCTCCACTTTGACTTCTGGATTGCCTTTGCTCATTTTGCTTTATTTCTTCTTCTATTACATGCTTAGGTCTTGCCCATCTTTCATTCTGAGATGGGCTCTGCCTTCCAGAATTCAATTGTTCATCAGAATATTTCAGACTATAGTTTATTGGAGTATCCAATTCTCCATCATTGTCATCCATATGATTAGCACTGTGTATTTTATGAGCTAAATCAGCAGGATACTGTCCATAACTGCAAAATTTACTTTCTTCATCTTCAGAATAAGATTCTATAGGCTTCATTTGTCCTCTTTTACCATACCCATCACTGCTACTGACACTGTTTAAACTATCATTAGAAGCTCTTTTATACTCTACTTTTGAATATGGTACAGAACATGCCCTGTTCTCAGATTTTGGAAAGTTATAACTATTTGTGTGAGAGTGACCAGTAGAAGTTCTTCTTAAAGCATTTCTGTCTTCCGACAAACAGTGAATTTCTGTTATAGATCCACTGCTTCTTTCATCTTGTGATATGTGCATATTTGTTGTTTCCTCCATTACTTTTGAAATCTGAGTAGCAGCAGTAGAAATTTGCATTCCTATTCGTTTAGAAGAATTGCCAGAACTTTCTGCTGTGCTATGGTAGCTGTTCAATCCCACTGCACGTTCCCTATCTAAACTCCGTTCTTTTTCAGAACGAGAATTCTCAGTATTTCCTCTGCTTGAGGAGGAGGAGCCAGGCAATACTGTAGTATTTAAATATGGTGAAAGTACAGTCACATTTCCACTGTTAAAATTTTCTGATCTGCACACTCCATCTTCATGGCGATTACCATCCAAAACATATTCACTGTAAAGATTCTGTTTATGTCTTTGCTTATTGCGGTGAGATGTTTTGGGACTTAAATTATCAATGTTGTCAAAAGTCTCAGATAATTGTTGAGCATCTAATTCTGCTTCCAGTGCTTTTTGCTTTCTGACGTGGAGAGATGGTAAACTTGAACCTGGAGACATAATATTAGCATCTTTGTATTTTGCAGGTCTGTTTGCCATTAAATTTCTTAGAGCTGCAGCACTCCCCATGGCTATCATCTTGTGCTTCGAATGTATGAGATTTTTGAGCATACTGACTGCTCCCAAGTCCCATAATGCTTCCTGGTCCTTTGCATTCCGTGCAGACAGGTTCCACAAAGTTCCACATGCATTACTGACTATTGTCAAACTGTGAGACTTCAAATGATGTAAGAGGGTTTGCAAGCAGTTATTCTCTCTCAATATTTGTCTGGAATTGAGATGTAAGCATAAAAATAATCACATTAACAACACGAAAAAGTTCAAATATATCAACATGTTATTTTTTCATATACAATATGGCTTCTAAGCTCTGAATAACAAATCTTCTCAAAGAATGAATAAAAAAAAGTCAAACAGTACTATGGAAACAATAGTTTCCAACAGATCATTTACCATGGCAAATATTCCCTATGCCAAGGAGATAGCCATGTGAATATCCCTAATTATTACATGCAGATATTATGCTGATAATGCTATTTCACTTACTTTAAATATTCTGCACATAAAGTCATTTTACTCTAGAAATATGAATCTAGTACAGAAAGATGAAAAGGAAACAGGGCTACTCAGCTGGCTCTGCTGAGACAGCAGCTCCTCATCTCTTTATAAGAGCTTCATTATGTTAAGATCTGATTCGAGAGTTTGCCTCCCACACCCAAATCATTCATAAAATATCTTTGATTGAATGGATAACTAAATAATGCAATAAAACAGTATGCTTACCTATGGTCCTCATTTGTAGCAATCAAGCTAGAAACATTACGAAGAATTCCCCCTCCACTTTCAATGATGGCTAAAGTATTTGTTTGGCTTCGGTATGTCAGTGTGCCCACCAAAAAGGCAAGAGCACCATCCACTGCACATATATCAGCTTTATTCTCAGTGCAATGTGCTGATAGGTTCCATAAGGCACTCAATACACTTTTCAGCGTAGATTCCTGCAGAGAGTAAAACATTACATTAGATTTCCTAGCTGTATAAAAAATATTAACACTTTATTTCAATAGGAAATATCTTAAGACAGCGGTCCCCAACCTTTGTGGCTTGGCAGCCTGGCTGGGAGAGGGGAACCGGGCCGTGTGAGCAGCAGGCCGGCACACACGTGGCGCAGCTCAACTCACGCAAGTGGCAGGCCAGTGCACATGCACGTGCACTCGACTGCAAGTCGACCTGCGTGTGTGTGTGTGTGTGTGTGTGTGTGTGCGCGCTGCCCCATGGCACAGTTGCAAATAGGCCAGGGCCCAGTAGTGGGCCGCAGCCTGGGGGTTTGGGACCCCTGTCTTAAGATATCAATGGATAAGTGGATTAGTAGATAAGCTGGCCCTGCAGGATCAATATTTTTCTATGCCCCTCACAAGTGCTTGACAGGCCTTATCCTCCTCCTTCCCCTTTTTCGCTCAAAATCACTACTCTGCCCATGGCAGCAATCATGTAGCAACTTTATCAATGTATGGGTCTATGTCTACATGTATAACAGAATATGTGTCTTTATTTAAATATGAAAGGAATTTGTGTATGTGTAGCCATTTATTGTTATGTCATTGTAAATATACCATAGACATTTTATTATTTGATAGTAATCCAGTGATAGCTTCTTCACCGTGGCATGAAAAAGAACAAATAAATACATTTATGCATACATGTACATTACAGATGTATCCCAAAGACATATTATAGCCCTAATAAAAATTTCAAATTGTTAATATAATAAGGTTTAGTAGAGAACACCTGTCCCTCCAAAATTAAAGTACTTATTTTGGGAGTTGCTTCCCATCAGCTTTTATAACAATTTAAATTTAAACGTATTTTTCAATGTTATTTACTAGATGGAAATTACTCTATAAATTTAAACAGACTTTAATCTATGGGAACTAACTGATTTTATCCAATATATTGAGTTGATTTCACTGGGATTCAAGGCTAATTAATACACAACCAACTAAATTTGTTCTAAAGTACAGTACTATTACAAAATAATATACAAACAAAAACAGCAATCAGATAAAAATGGCAAGTGTATAGTTTATTTAGAAGAGTACTATAAGTGGAAAATATACTTTTTTTAACCAATTCTTCCTCCTAGCTTCCTTCCCAGAGAAGCTTCTGCTTTCCAGGAACTATTACTGATGATTGTCTTCTTTCACAAAAGTAACTGTTTTAACTCTCTCTTATGTATATTCTTAAACAAGAAAATAGATTTTTTTAATATATTTAAATACTAAAGAAACACTAATTTGCTACAGTACCTTTTTAACTTCCAAAGCACATTCCATTAGTGCTTTCACACTCCCAACCTCTCGTAGAGTCTTCTTACTATTCACATCTGCCCGCCAAGACAAATTTCTTAAAACACTTGCAATAACCTATAATATTGTTAATGAAATAATAGAAAAAAGTAATGTGCTTTAACTTGGTATTCTGAAAAATATTTTAATTTTAATATGCTAGTTTAATACAGTGGTACCGAGTTTCAACTGCTATGAAACTCATCAAATTTGGTACTCAACGCAGTTTGACATGAAAATTTTGTCCTGGTGCTATTCATTTGTTTGGTACTCAACACACAAACTAGAACTTGTCACTGTTAGCTGTCTAGTAACTCACTACACTATTTCTTATAGGAAAAAATTGTTTGGTACTTATTGTTTTTGGTATTCATTGCACCTCCCAGAACCACTAACGATGAGTACCGAAGTATCAATGTATATTGATTTTAAATAATTCAGTGCTTGAGACTTTAAATCAGAAATATAGAACATCATCTTTTTAAAAATTTGTCATAAGAATTCTTGACAATAACAGACAACATATCTGAGGTAAAATAGTATCTATAAATCTCTATTTGTCTATGTTATTTACACTATTCATCTGTAAATGAAAATGTTCTAATACAGTATTATGAAATATGAAAACTTGTCCAATTTAATTATTATTTTAGCATAAAGTATTCAATGTAAAATAAAATATTTCTCAGGGTAAGAAAATAAATTGCATCAATGTAAAGTCCCTAATATGAATAGTTTGCTTATAAAAATTTATCTTATTTGATGGACTTTCAGACATTATAATTAGTTCAACTCAATATTAATTCATTTAGACTTTTTTAAAAAATCAAATGTTGTGGTAAAACGAAGGGCAAATAACATTTAATGCTTGATTTGTTCTACTAATCAATTTAGTGACTGGATAGCTCCTCAAGTTGTTCCCAGTCACATCAATTTTTTCCCCCCTCAAAACAAATTCAGAAAAATTATATCACTAAATATACTAATTGAAAGAATACAGAATAAGAAAATAAAATGGGAAAACTTTTGAAAAACCAGAAGTCCAGATAGCAGATTACAGTATACAAGGGAAGAAAAAAAGAAATGTTGCATGAAAGTTATAAATATATAGAAATGGAATATCCTAGCAATGAAGTTTACCTGCTGCAAATCTTCACTTTCAGATTTTAACTGTGCTACTAAAGCTCTCATGCAACCCTTCATAGAACACAAAGTAGCCTATTTGAAAGAGAGAGAGAGATTTTATGAAGCAGGTAATTAGATTTATGTTGGCAGTTGAGGATAAATTATCTAATGGATATTCAAAATAGAATTATTTCTTTTCTGTATTTTTGCACTTAGCCAACTAACGGCTTTTCATAAAACTAAAGTATTAAACAAATGAGAATCACAAACATAATAAGTTAGAAGCAGTTTTTTTCTAGGGGAGGTTTAAGAGAACATCTTAGCTGAGAACCCCCAAACCTAATTGAATACCAAAAGGGGGAAGATCCCCCCAAAGCATGGGGGGGGGGGAATCTGAAATAAGCTTCTCAAAAATCACAATAAAACAAGCACACATCCAAATATAAATTAAAATAATTGATGGTACAAGTATAAATAATACATATATAATTATAGATCAACATTCATTGCATAGAACAAGGGTAGGAGCATAATCCTTTTTTAAAAAAAGACAATTTCAATGAAGAAAGAGCTGCACAAATAAGATGAAACAAAAAGAACTGGATCTTGGCTCATTATAATTAGTTCACCCAAGAAGAAAACTGCTGATGATAGATTCAGATGACACCTAGATTCAGAATTTACAACAAGACTTTAAATAGCAAGAATAAATCTGTGAAGTATAAAAACATCTATTACAATAAATAGAAATAAATCCGAATCAATTCGAACCTACCTTATTGGCTACGTCTCCAAAAGTTAAATTTGTCAGAGCCATTCCAGCATATCGTCTTAACGTGACACTATAATGGTCATTAGTAAGCCCATACATTTCACAATCTACCTGTAGCAATTCTGCAATGGCTTGTAAACCTCCTATAAAAATAATTGAAAGATTTGTTAGAAATATTTTGGTAAATTGGCATATTTATTCTCCAAAATTCCTTTTTTAAAAATGTTAATACCAAAAAAAGAAATAAAAACAAATATAATTATTATAGCTTTATTGTACACAAGAAAAACAAAACTGATCACTTTTGGAAATAGCACATCCTTAAGTTTTATAATCCTGGATTACAGATACATGGCCAGTTTCTTTTTATTGATTTAATGGAAACTCTAAAGCTGGTTATTGATGTATGCATGTACAACCTTTGGGCTGAGACTGCCGATGATGCAAGATAATATAATAGTTAAGTAAGTAGTTAAGTATATATAAATAAAATAGTTAACATAACCGTTGAATTAAATTGGTGGGAAAGCCTCTGTATGTGTATGTACACGTGTATGACCTCTGTGTTGGCATAACAGAACTACTCTGCTAATATGGATTCTGGAATCCTTCTCTTAGCTAGCTTCCTTTATTTTATGTATAACATGAAAAATACCAGATGGAGCTATTCAAAATTAGATCCTAAAAAATTCAGTTATTTTTCCTTCTAAGTACTACCTAATGTTATCAAGTTGCATTTCTTGCTCCTTTTTTTTCATAAAATCATTATTTAGCTTCATTTTGAGTAAGATAACTTAAATAACTGCTGCATTTTATATTTTTAAACATGGAAACTCAATCAATTGCACTTTTCTTGGTGCACGTCTCAGTGCAAACAAACTGCCAGAGCACCAGACAAACCCTGATTTATATGTAAATTTATATATACACCCTTATGAGTGTATTTTACTGCATTGTAAGTATTTGCCCATTTTCCCCAGTATGTTTTCACATAATAAGGAATTTTAAAAAATGTATTCAGTTCTGAATACTTTGAATAAACCTAATAAAAACATTGATTTAATGTGGATTTTGAAACATTCTATTAGGTGAAACCAATTAACTTATATATCTGCTCCCTACAAAAGAATGCCCTGACTTTAAGACCTTCTTCTAACAACTATATATTAAGGAGAAAGATTTACTTTTCTGCAATGTCATTTTTTTCTTACCAAGTTCATTCATTGCATGCCTATGCTCTTCATCAAATGAAAGCTTCATTAACACACATACTGCAGGGCAGATCTGATGGTCAACTGGAGCTGGCACTATGTTAGAAAAAAAAATTTTTTTTTCAGTTAATGTATCAATTAAAGAATGCAAAAAAAACTTTAAAGTTACACTGTCAAACAATTTATTAAACAAATGCAGTCTAACAGATATACTTCTCTAAGCTTTTGCAATGGAAAAAAATTGAAGTCTGCCAGTTTTGCATCAGGAAGAATAACAGATCAGTTATAGCACTTCCATACTTGCTGTCAATGAATGTGATACCTATTGCCCATCACTCGTAATCACTTCCATGTAACTTCAATTTATAGGTAGTCCTCAATTCACAACTATTCATTTGGTGGCTGATCAAAATTACATCAGCACTGAAAAAAGTGATTTATGACAGTTTTTCATAGTTATGACCGTTGCAGAATCCCTGTGGTTATGTGATCAAAAAAACAGACACCTGGCAACTGGCTCATACTTATGACTGTTGCTGTGTCCCAAGGTCATGTGATCACTTTTGTGACCTTCTGGCAAGCAAAGTCAATGGGGAAGCCAGATTCACTTAACAACTGTGTTACTAAGTTAGCAATGGCAGTGATTCACATAACAACTGTGGCAAGCAAGGTTGTCAAAACTAACTTAACAACTGTCTCATTTAGCAACAAAAACTTGGGGCTCCATTAATCATGTCAAAAATAAATTTTAGAAGTTAAAATTCCCAATCAACACAGAAATATATACTTTATAACAAAAATGACATGATCTAACATAGATACATTTGCCCATTCCCATTTGCACCTTGTATTTCTGATAGCCTGCTTGGAAAAAAAAAACATTCCACAAATAGCTAGAGTTCAAAGCTGTTAACACCAAAGAATACTTCACAAGGGTTTTGAAACCTGAATTGCAACCAACATACTTGGATTTTTATCTTGGTCCATGCCCTGATCATGGGCTTCCTGCCATTCCCAACAAGTTTCACAGTAAGCTCGGATTTGTTCTAGAAGATGAAGAACACGTATTTCTCGTCTGCCTCGTTTATCATCAGGCTGGGAATGAATGATATTATGTAGTGCTGCACTGGCTCTGGCACGAGCCTCTTTACTTCCACGAGAATTTCCCAACAACACAGAGTCTTTATCATTGCCATGCAAAAGTTGAATGAGAAGAGGAAGACATCCAGACTGGCGCATAGCTATGCAGCTATCCTGGGAGCTAGACATTGCTAGTAATGTTCGTGACATATCATCTTTATCATGGGTGCCCAACATTGACAGCAGTGAATACACCATTTCAACCTGCAAAGCAAATAGTTTTAAAACGCTGTTATCTACAGTTAATGTGGATGGGATATACTCACATGAATATTCTCGGGTGACTTCAATTATATATATATAGGTATATATGAATATACTTACATATAAATATTGTTTATATACACACACAGAGGCAGAGATGTACGTAAGGTAACGTGTGGTAATGTAACTTAACATGTTTATGTGCCAAATTAAAACTTACTTAAAAAGCTAAAGGCAGAGCACAGTCCTTTTGGGTAGTAATGATTTCTGTGGGTAAACAAAGCACTTGGAAATAATTATGCATTAGCATTCAGCTCAAACTATTAATTTGGCAATAGTCAGATATTATACCATTTAACAATATTAACAGTGTCATGACAGGCACATTAACTACTTTTGTTTTATAAAACTGAAATAAATATTAAAAAGTATGTTAGATGTTAAAACTTGCTAGAGTTTACATATTACAATATAAGACAGCCAGTTGGGTCTAGTGTTTGTGTCTATGGAGATTCTCAGTCATCCACGGTCATGATTCTCCTAAAGGTGCTTTTTTCAAGAAGCAATTAAACTTTCTTTGTTTTTCCTTGAAGATGTTTTGCTTTCATGAAGAAGCTTCTTGGATGAGAAGCGAAACATCTTCAAGAAAAACAAAGTCCAGTTGCCTCTTGAAAAAAGCACCATTGGGTCTAGAGCTTAAGGTGTTGGGCTAGGAATCAGGAGGCCATGAATTCTACTCCCATCTTAGGCATAAAAAGCCAGTGGTTGACTCTGGGCTAATCACTCTCTCTCAGCCCAACTTACCTCACAGGATTGTTGTAATGGGGAAAATAGGAGGAGGAAGAACTATTAGGGATGTTAGCTGCCGTGAGTTATTTATAAACAATAATAAAGGTGGGATAAAAAATTCAAATAAATAAATAAAAAGTAATTTGATTTGAAATGTATTAATACATTTGAACTATTTGACCTTCTGAAAATATAAAATATTTCAAAAGCATCTGTAATATAAAGTTTCCCACAGGATACATAGTCCAGATGGATAAGAATAAAAAATTCATTGTTAAGTAAAAATTTACGCTATATTGCATGGATAGAACTTGCTTTTAAAAACAAAATAACAAAATAAGGTCAGGTTTGTTGATATTACATTTTTGCATTATTGGAAAAACCAGAGACACAGAGTTAGAAGATTCCTAGAAATCTTCTAGTCCATCCTCCTGCCAAGGACAAGAATGCTCAGACCATCGCAGATAAATGGCTGTGCAAGCTTGGATTGATGATGGAGCACCCAAGACTCCATGAGCCAGGATGTTCCACTACAATAGCTCTAACAGTCAGGAAATTGCATGTTATTTCAAGTTTATCTCTTCCAAGTCCACCCATTGGTTCTTGTCCTACTTTGGAAAATAAATTTGTATCTTCTTGGCTGTGGTAGCCTTTCAAGTATTGGAGGACTGAATTCATGTTTCCTGCTCTTTTCTTCTCTTTGGCTAAATACTGCCGGTTCTTTTAACTGTTCTATACAGGATTCAGTCCCAAGCCTCTAACCTTCTTTGTTGCTCTTCTTTGCATTCTTCCAGTACCTCAGCATTTTTCTTGTATTGTGGTAATCGGTACTAGACACAATACTTGAGGTGGGCTCTGACCACTCCAGCAGAGATTGGAAATATCACTTCCCATTATGTAACCCAAAATTTAATTGGCTTATTTGAAAGTTAGAAAAAACTGCTGGCTCATGCTTAATCTGTGGTCCATCAGGACATCTAGATCCTTTTTTACAAGCACTACTGATAAGCCAGCTATCACTTATCTTATACCTGTAGCACTTATTTTTTCCTACTTAAATGGAGAACTCTACATTTCTCACAATTGAATTGCATTTTGTTGGAAAAGGCCCAATGTTCAAATCTATTAACTTCCTTTTTACAGTGAATCTGTCTTTTGAGATATTACAAGCCCAACCACAGAAATTATTGGATAAACAGAAACTATGACTTTAAAATTGTGAAGAATTGAAGCTGTATTTCTGTTAAATAATGTTCTTAATACTGAATGGTACATGTGACAAAATAGAAACAAATTACATGCCCATTTGCAATAAGAGTTCCTATAGACTAGAGCACGGGTGTCAAACTCGCCGCGTCACGTGACGTGTCGCAACATATCGCGACTTTTTTTGCATTGCCGGAGCTGGGGTGGGCACGGCCTCTGTATGATGCAACCAGCCTGCGGGCCGGCAGTTTGACACCCCTGGACTAGAGGATTATCCTCGTGTCCCCCTAACTGTGAGACAAATATGTCCCATTATCCATTTTTAGAAGAAATATCCTCTTTTATACCACCCCAAAATGAACATACAGCTATACTTTTAAAATAGCATTTTTCATAATCTCTCAAAATAAATCTAGGAGAACAAAAGAAATCATCAACAGCTAGCATTTCTGGAAGTCTTATTGGCTGCTTGAGGCATCTGCAAATATTTCCCCACTCCTCCCCAGTCACTGAGTACTTCCTCCACAGCCATTACTGCTTGGGCTGCAAGAGAAATCTGTCCTATGTCAGCAAATACAAGTGTAGACAGTTAGACTTTGAGCTCTTTATGGCAACTATATAACTCACTATAGCGCAGGAATGAGAGACTATTCAGGAAAACTGAACAAGCTTAGTAAGTTCCAGGCAGACAAATCTAAGATCCAGGAATCAGAATTGACTCTATAGCCTTGCGCCAGTCCAAAAGTGAGTCAGGGAATCAGAACATGTTCAGGAGGTAACCTCTGAGACCGGAAAGATGTTTGCCAACAAAAGTCTGACACCAAAGCTCTTTTATAGCTCTGAGTCAGGCACATCTATCTTCCTGAGTCCTGACTTTCTTTTAAGGAACCTCGCTGAACATTTCTTTTCTACTCACTTGATATTTATGTGAAGGCCAAGGATTTTTTCCTGCTCAGGTTCTAGGTCAGGTGATTCAGACTGCTGCTATGCTTCTGTACAGGTAACTGATTACTTGATCTTATCCCCACCCCTGGATTAAACATTAAGCAAAGTAAGCATTGATTAATGCACCAAGGGAAGGGGGCACCACAGAATATTTTCCTCCTAGCTATCATGACCTAGCCTCTTTCACTGTCACACTCAACTTTAATTTTCAGCACTTATGGAATCTTAATGTCTTGTCAGTTAACCAATGAAAGGGCACCACTGTTAGGCTTTGCTTAGTCTTAAGGGAACAACAGCAAATTTCATTACACTGACTATAGTAGAATATGCAAATTTTACATAGTAAACACTTAAGCAAATTGAAATCTAAAACATCTGGATGGTATCAGCTTGCCTCTCCCATCTAAAGCAGGGCTTTTCAACATTTTCAGAGATTGTACCACTTTTAGGATATGGCAATATTTGAGTACCACCAGTCACCTAGCAGGTGGGCGTGGCCTGCTTGACGCCACTCACGAGAGAGAGAGAGAGAGAGAGAGAGAGAGAGAGAGAGAGAGAGAGAGAGAGAGAGAGAGAGTGTGTGTGTGTGTGTGTGTGTGTGTGTGTGTGTGGATAGCATGCTAAAGAGAAGTTCTTTTCCCAATCTCAGACATCATTGGTGTTTCCCTGTCCGGTGTCCCCTCCTGGCAAAAAAGGAGGTGAAGGACATTTGCAGGAAGCAGTTTCCTCCGAGTCCAACATCTATCTTGACAGATCTCTGGCGAGCAAGAGGAGGCGGCAGGGGAGCAGCGCTCTCGGGTCCTGCACAAGGGAGGCTGGCCCTTCTCGAAAGGGAATTCCCATTTCCAATTGTGCGCAGTAAGGATGCTGGCTTGTTGGGGCAGCCTTCCCTCACACAGCTCTCCTGCCACCCCCTCCTCCTCTCCAGAGATCTGCAGGGGAGACAGAGATCTGGAGGGCAAGGTGCAGCCTCCATATTGGCCACTTCTACCTCTCCAAGCCCTCCTCAATTAAACATACATTATATATAAATTAAAACACAGCCCAAAAGAAAACATAGTTAAATCTCTAATTACAGCTTTCACATATTTTCTGGAAAAACCACCTTTATTGATGTTAGGAAGCAAGAGCAAACCGTATTAAGGAACTCTTAACAGGAAGGGAATTGAAGACCCCAAAAGGTCTTGTTCTTTCTAATCTGCCTTCCCTTTGAGCCTTTAGTTCTCATTATTTTATTATTATGTATTTAAGAAGAAGATCAAAGGCCTCCATAGCTCAGGATACTCACCTTAAAATCAGAACCCAGAAAAATTTAGTTAATCCACAATACTGCCCAGTGAAGAATGAAGATAATCTTTGGGCCCTGAGAGCATGCAGGTGTCCAGTCAGAATATTAGTGGCACATCTGTCAGCAACTGGAAGTGCATAAGTCCATGTCCCTTCCATAAGTCCCTTCCATAAGTCCATGTCCCATAAGTCCCTTCCCTGTCACACAACTCAATCCGTAAATCCTTTTTTTTCTCATAAGCTCCTTAAAAAACCCACAAGGTGTAGTGTAATTAGCAGGAAAAATAAATCTAGCACTCCTGAATTTTTTCCCCAAGGGGGAAAGGAAAGTTCACAGCCTGCAGGTTGCTAGCAAAGTCATCTAACAACATAGTTATTGCTGCTAAAGGCAAGAATAAATAACGAATCAATTTTGCAGCTCTTTCCTATTACTACATCCTCTTACCTCCAGAATGTGGCCTGGGATTGCACAAGGGGCTAGGCTAAAATCCAGTTGAGTAGTTTGCAGCCAGGTATTCAGTATAGACCTTGCCAATGTGATTTTAATAGCCCAGGAAGAAATAGGAAAACCCGAGGAAAACTTTGCAATCAATAAACCATGATGGACTACGCTTGTTTTGCCCTAATAAGATTCTCCTCCCCAGCATCAGCCCATCGATTTCAGAACTGCATGGCCACAAAGTGGAGGGGCAGCTCCATGTTTGCAGGCCTGACGGCACCTGCTGGAAAGCCTCCTGCTTCCCCCCCCCCAGCTACATTCTTCGGAGCCATCCTCATCCCGACAGGCCTGCCGGCATGGCGGCGGGCAAGAGCGCCGGCTGACCCACGCTTTGCAGGATGAAGCTGGCGCATCTATGCCGGCAGACCCATCAGCATCAGGACGGCTCCAAAGGAAGTAGCTGCGGGGGGGGGGAGAAACAGGAGGCTTTCCAGTAGGTAACGCCAGGCCTGCAAATGCGGCGCTGCCCCTCCACTTTCCAACCCCGAAATTGCAGAATAAAGCTGGGCAGCCTTTGAGCGCCACTGACAAGCTGCAGATCTGCTGTAGTCTTGGTTGCCGCCCCCTTTCTTGGCAGGGCAAGGCTGGAGCGCACGGCCTTTAGTCGGGCCTGTCGGCATGGCGGCGGGCAGGAGCACCGCTTTGCAGGACGGAGGTACTTGCAAGTTCCGCCCCAGCTATGGTGAGGAGCTGCAACTGCGTCTGTGCCCAAGGGGCGAGGAGAAGGAAACAGAGGGGCACAGTGGTGGGCTGCCTTCTGGCCCGCTGGATTCAGGGTTTTCCTTTGATTACGGGCTAGGCTGGGCCGGCCCCTCGCTGTCTCTAGGATGGCCCCAGGCCAAATGTACACACCCTGCGGGCATGTCTATCCCTTCCTCCTCCTTTTGTCTTTGGTGTAACTGCAACTGACTCCTTTCCCCAGGCTGCGCGCAGCTTCTGGAAGCGCCAGTCAGCTGGAGCCGTGTGTGGATCCCGGGCACTCAGCAGAGCCCCGGCAACACCGCAGCTCCAGCTGACTCTCCCACAGGCCTGTGCTGCGTTGCCGCCGCTTCAGCTCATCCCCACGCTACACTTTTACACTTTGTTTTACACGGGTTTTTTTTCAGTGCTTTTCAACCCATCGTAAGCATACTGCCTGCCAGGTGCCGACGTACCACCAGTGGTGCGCATACCTCCGGTTGAAAAGCCTTGATCTAAAGAATCCCAGCATTAGCAGAGCATATGCATAATCTGATGACTCACTCAACTTCTTTCAGGATGTATATTAAATTGTTGTAACAGACACTGTTAAATCTGAAAATCACTATTAAAAAATAATATTGACCACTAACTCTATATACCAGGTGTGCATTTCTGGAGTTATATATTAATTACGGCCATCTTCAGGCTGCTTCATTGTAATAAAAGTCTATATACCATTATCAATACATTTTACCCTGAATTTCAGCATATAGTGTTTTCTCAACTATTCAGCTTTTTTTGTATTTTTCTGTATCCATTAAATGACTACTGTAAAAACCTTAAAGCCCAAAATTTTATGAATGTTGTAAATAATTACTAAACACAAAACAATGCATTTTTTAAAAGTAAGATCATAATTGTATCAATTTAAAAGCAGCCATATAAACCATTAAAATATCCCAGTGCAGCAGACTATTCCATCTATTAAAATCTCTTTCATAGTTTAAAAAAATGACTCCATTCAATTCCAAATAGATATTCTTCATTTTCTCTGAATTCACTAAGCAGAATAGGGACTAGAGAGCGTCCATTACTGATTATAAATTCAGATAGGTCAATGCAGATGTAAAATATATTTTAATTATAAAATGGAGGATTAGCAAATCTACAGAAAACTTTGGTTACCTTGGTGCCTAAATGACTTGTCAGTCTTCGAGGAACAGAGTAATTACTATTAGAACTCATAACACTGGATGTTTCATGGTCCATCCGAGCAGTTGAACTCTGTAAGTTTAAGAAATAGGGTTAAGGAGGTTAAAATATTAGCACAATGCAAATGTGGAACTTACTATTACAGTAAATAAGTCAACTCAGTAAATCTCATTATTTCTGTATGTATATTTTATTAAACTATGATTAACATTGTCTAGTAACAAAATAACATAAATCCAAGATGCATAGAAAAAAAGGTGTATATAAAGTATTTTAAATATCTACTTAAAAAGGAAGCAAAGAGACAGGTACTGTAGATATACAAATTTACCATAAAAGTTACCGTATTATAGCCTATTGCTTTTGAGATAAACTATAAAATCCATACAAACTTGATAGAATTGTCGGTCCTGCTTCTGATGATTCATTATTATAACAATGCCTGTGATTTTTTTTTTGTAAGTCAGCAACTGAAGTGAATTTGTTAATTCACATCTCAACTGTTAGGTTATACAGAGTTTTTCAATGTTGGGCAATTATTATTTTATTTGCTAATATTAAATAAGTAGTAAGCTCCTTATTTTTAAGCTTGAGATCTGGTCCTGTAAATAAATGCAGTAAACCTAAATCTGGGAAGCATTTAATTGTTTATTTAATAGTGGTACTTTTGTGCAAAAATGTTATGCCATAAGAGCATGCCTTTACTGAATGACAATCACAAATGAAACTGAGGCCACTTTTTTGACAACCTCACCAACATTTGCAAAAATAATTCTGATATCTGTGCGCCAATGTAAGTGGAGTCAAGGGCCAGCAATATATAATCTTCCACTGCAGTTCTTACACTGAAGCTCATTATCTCATTATTGTTTAGATTTTTATTCAATATGTTATAATAATAAGCCACCATAGTTTAGAGAAAAAAGAGTTTCCCACTTATGCAAAAACAGGTCCTTTTGTAGGATTTTATTTTCAATTGATTAATTGATTAAATGCCATCAGATCCGTGTTCACTCTTAGCAACCACACAGATTTTCTCCATCATTATCTGCTCCTAACTTGCTCTTTCAGATCCTCCAGCAGTGCACCCATCACCTTTGTAAATGAATCCATTCCATCTTTTTATTGATTGGGTAACTCCCAGATGGGCAATATAAGGTAGAACTAATGATTTCAAAGCTCTTCAGGAGTCACACCGATAGGTGGAACTGTATATTTGCAGAACAACAAGACCTAAAGCCAAGACACACCATTATACCAGCTTACAGCAGCAAAATAGCAATCTTGATTTCTAAAAATAATTTATTTGCAGAGTAAAGGTGATGACAAGAGTTCTAAAATAGGGCTGCTATCTTTAACAGTGTCTTCCAGAGGGGGGGGGGGAAACAGTATAAATGAAATAAAAACAAAGAAAGAAATATTAAGGTGAAAATGCATGTATCAGTTGCATAAATAAAAAGAATTCATTTATTAAATAATGGAAGGTATTGATTATAACAGAATCAAGCAAAATAGTATGTGAGCTTTGCAATGGCGCAGCTGTTTTACATCACCGAAATAACTAAGGAAATCTGCACAAGCTGAAGCTTTCCAGGCACAATGGGAATATCCACAGATTTTGATGTCAAAACTATTTCTTTCCCAACTTTGTTATTTTTATAAATAACTCAAGGCAGCGAACACACACAATATTTCCACCTCCTATTTCTCTGCAATTACAACAACCCTCTGAGGTGGGTTGGACTGAGAGAAAGTGACTGGCCCAAAGTCACCCAGACAGTTTTTCATGTCTAAAGCAGCATTAGAACTCACGGTCTCTAAGCTGGTGCCTTGACCACTAGACCAAACTGGTTCTTATCATCAAACTTGTCTTGCATAAAGTTCTATGTTTTACATAAATTTGATTGACATAAAAAGAAATTGCATGATAGGCAATATAGGTATTATATTAGAGTAGTATCTGTCAAAAGGCTCAATTGCAGCTGAATTGTACTAGGACCAGGAAATCCCAAAGGTAGCAGTCTGAAAAACATTTTAGAAGATGCAAGATATCTCTGTATTTTGTAAAGAAAATTATATGGATTTGTCCATGAAGTCACCAGAAGTGGAGTTCAACTTGAAAATGGCCTTATATACAATTCTACTATAAAACATACCACTGAAAAGTAGTTATTGGTCTCCTCTTCCCCTTAAGGACCCCATATTACTCTGGGGGATCCTCTTAAACTGGGATAATTTGCTACAGATAACTTAATAGAAAGGAAGAATTATTCAAAGCTTCCCTGAACAGAAGCTTTGATTTCTGATTTTCTAAGAAGCTAAACACCTGCTACTGGAAGAAGGGAAAAAAACACTATCTTGTTGTTTCTACATTTCTCTGGATCTGAGCTACTGAAGGCAGAACTAGTATTAATACCAAATATATAATAAAAGAGAAGCAATTAAAGCTCAATTACAGAACATTAATATTCAGGAAGTTAAAACACAACTTTTCCACAGAGCCTTCCAGGAATAAAGTTTTATTATGCTGTGGTTGAATTAGCTGATGATTGTCTGGAAGTGATGATTGCAGCATCTGATGTTATAACAGATTATTTTGCTTTTATTCTTTGTCTGATTTTGTATGGTTTTGAATTATTGTAGAGATTAAATAATCATAAAGCTATGGATTTCTTTATTTACCATAGTCATAGGCTGTCCCAATCGTAAGACTGTGGGCAGAGTACAAAAAAGATAGAACAGAAAATATCGAAAGTAAAAACAAAATATGAGAAAATGGAATGGCTATATTAAATCAACTATGAACAAATATGATAGAAACTTTTCATTGACTTGTGAAATATTAAAGAGGAAAGAGTGTTGCATATTTCTCCAGGGAAGCAGATTCTAGGTTAAGTGGTCAGTACACAGAAGGCTTGTCATCTAACCCAGGGTCTCCAATCCCCAATCCGTGGCCTGGTGCCGGAACACAGCCCATTCGGAACTGGGCCATGGAAGTGGTGGGCTGCATTTGTGAAAGTGGTACGTGCAAGCAAAACCATCCCTCCCCTTTGCCCCGCCTCGCCGTGATCTAACCCAAGTTCTAAGCACTTCCTGCAAGAAGGAATCTTAGCAGACCTTCTCCAGGTGGTTGGACTGAATAATTTTGGGAAGGTAGTATCCCAGTGCAACAGCATATATACCTCTCTTGATGATAACCAGTACTTTGAATAAAACGGAGAAACCTATTTTTAACCATTAGAGCTACCACGAAAGTGAGGTGGCATACTAGGCTGTACAAATAAATAACTGAATTACTTTGTATTGATGCCACCTTTTAAGTAACTTTATTTTTGTAATCTGAATATTATTACTATTCTGACTTGCTCTTACATTTTTTTAATCCAGTGCTTTTATCACATCTCATTTTAATTTTTAATGTTATGTTCTATAAAAATGGTCAAATAAAAAAAATAAAAATTCATGCATTGAAATCCTGTTAGTTAAACACGTTATGATGGAACTTTTCTTATTAAAAAGGAAAGCTGCTTAAAATTCATTTGCTGGTTTGAGATATATTTAAGTTTCAGTACACAAATAATCAAAATAAAATGTGACAAAGCAACAACAGCAACAAAGTCAAATAGTGAGGGTTATTTACAATAATATGTCCTCCTGTCTTTTTTAACTTTTAAATTAAGTTTTCATTAGGATTTAGCAATGGATCTTTGTTGTTCCAAAACAGCAGAGAAAAAGAATAAAATAAAAAATACATTTTAGCCATAGCTGCTACGTAATACTAGGAAGTCTTAATAACTTTAAATAAAATTAAGAAGGTATATATGTACATAAGTGGATTTAAACTATTTTACAGATTGATTTATGAAAAAATATAATAATTCTAGTTATTAATGTAGATCCAAAGCATATGCATATATATTATAAAGGGCTCTTGAAAGCAAAATGCAGATTTGTATTAAATTAGATGATAATCCCTGCCATGTATAAAGATAGGGCTGGACTATATCCAAATTAATACATAATGTACAACACAGGAAGCATTTTTAAAAAATATATCCTCTTTCAACATCTCCCTAGAATGATGGAATTATTTGGTTTACAAAATTCCACCTTTTAAGAAAAACAAATCTATTTCAAAATCATTCCACAATTGAAAAGAATATTCTTTTGACTCACATACTCATATTAAAAATGACAAATCAAATTTAAAGATACATTTATTCCTTTTCCTTCAAATGTATGCATAATAGCTCTTTGAACAAGAATTATACTATTACAATATAGAATATTAAAATATTTCAGTTTAGAAAAAAATATTCTGTAGCAGATTAATGAGCGTTCATCTCTTCCAGTGGCACGCTAGCTTTCTGGTTTAACAAAAATGAAATAATTCATGCAGGCACAAGTTGCTATTACAGAATTACTACCTATAACCTACACGAAGACTGTATTTTTAAGCACAATTTATAGCCTTACCTGGCTACTGCCAGCAGTTGCCACAATGATTTCAGCTGCTCCTTGACATTCATTTTGCCTTTCAGATTCATGTGAACTTGCACCATGCTTGCTTGGAGCTGTTCTCTGTTAACGCAAGAATTTCTGGCATTATGCATAGAGATCAAATACACTTCATCATGCAAAACCTTCTAAAAACTGAACGAATCAATGCTGTAGTTTTACATGCCACTAAAGTGTACTTTGTATTTTATAATCCCCAGCCTCAATAATTAGCACTCGAGACTGGCTGCCTAAGCAAAACTGTAGAATGAAAGTGAAGCATGTCCTCTGAGGATTATAGCTCTAGAAGACAAAGGATCTGCTGTGAGACACAAGACACCATCTTCCACCAGCTGTGCTCACATCACTTTCAGAAATGTAACAGAATTAGAACAAGCTGCTTTGTCACATGATCTACGCATTTACTGGAGGCTACAAATAAAGCAATCAAAATAATACAAATAAATATTTGCATGAAAATCTACACAGAACTTCAGTTTAAAAAGCATTTTTTAATGTTTGTTATAGGATGACCTATATTGAAGCATCCATTTTAACAGCAAATAGTGCATTGTCCCTAGCTTAATTTCCAGTTAGACATATAAAACTGTCCATTTTTCCCTGGGGAAAAAAACAAATTTATAAATAAAAAAGTTTATAGGTTCTTTACTTATAAAAGCAACATTATTTTTTAGAAACTGACTGAAATATAGAACAGCGTATAGAACCATTTTACTGCTCAGAGCTATTATGCATATTTTATGGGGACATCTCTATAATACAGGATTTTAAAAGATCTCCAGCCCCAAGCATGCTAGGCAAATGATGCATGCACAATCCTTTTGATGTGTATTCCACATTCCTCCCTCCTTACTTCTTGTAACCCCATTCCGTCCAATGAATATAAACCCAACAATAATTCCCTTCTTGCTAATCATCCCAATGCTGGGGTAGGCATTCCAAAAGGCAAGGGAGTTAGGAAAAAGGAAAAGCTGAAGTAAAATCATGAAATTTATCTTCTTTGATGCAGGGATTTATTGTTAAAAAAATGAGATTATACACTTATTCCAATAGTTATGCTTTATTTCTATGTCTTTTATTTTTTATCGCTATCTTTGTTTTTTCCCCCATGTACTTTTATCCTACATTTCTATATCTTATATCTACGTACTACATTCTATATGTTTCTATAAATTTCTGTTATCTCTTTCTATAAAGCTTCTCCCCTGTTTCTCCCTCCTCTCTTTTGTAATCAGGCTTGAATTGCCAATACTTTCTTAGATTTTAGTTAACCTTCTGTCCTTGGCTGCTGTTCTCTTCATCTCATCCTAACTCCTAGCCATCATAGGGTTTGGGTGGCCTGGTTGCTGGCTGGCATTTTCCAAACTTTTCAGCCAAGTCTCCGGCTTAAGCTGCCACTGCTATCTTGGCATCTCTTAGTCTCTTACTGGGAGGAAGGAAATACTCCTACCATAGTATGGGTTAGCTACTAATACTATGGCTTCAACTAGGTTCTGCTGCTGGGCTTGATAGTTGCTTCTAGCTCTTACTCTACTGCTGGATTCCAACTTTTGTACTTATGTTCTTCTTCAGTGCCTTCAATCATCACCCACATACTGTACCCCTTTCTCTGACCCGTGTGAACTCACCAGTGGTATTTTGTTCAGTCCAATACCAGTGTTCCTGCCTTTTTCATCATACTTTCCCTTTCTTCCTCTCTGATGAACACTAACCATAATCTCCTCCCAAGCATCTGCTTCCAAATCCAAAAAAAGTTTCTCCCTTAGTAGCTGAAGCAGAAATGCAGTCCAGATAATTTGGTTGCACCAAAGTCCCACGGAAAAGTAAAAAGGAAGGAAGGGCTCACACAGACTGTTATGAGGCTTCCTCCTCCCATATGTTTTACTACTTATCCATCCATCCTTATTTTGATAAGACACTGAAAGATATTTAGATCTTTTCCTCTTTAAAAATTTTTGAATAATTTGTTCAGTTTTCATAATGTCTCTTCCTACAACCACCCAGATTCTCCTCTTAAGCTACTTATGTTCTTATACTGGTCTTTTATTTTGACTGCATGTTTCATAGGGTGAAAGCACATATGCCCTCTTAATGTTCCAACCTGTAGGCTAGTTCTGTTCACTTCTCCAACAACTGTGTTGCATACAGGGGCTGCAAAAACAGGAATCACTTGAATGGTAGCAAAAAATGGTATTATCTATTAGATGCTTCCATCTAGTGACTATTAAGAGGTTTGCACTTCATATATGGTTGCCTTACTATTGTTTGGTTGGCCATGTGTTACAGCACCTTTCTGAGGAACTCCAAGAACTCAACATAAAGAGTATAAAAAACAACATAGGTTTGATTGCTTTAAGGTACTAATTCAAGTGTCATTGGCTTTGAGGTTTTAAACATGCTGATACCTGAGTATTGTGGACATCTGATCTTTTTATGCAGATCTGCTTTTCTCTCTCCTTTCCCTCCCTTCCCTTTTGTTGTTTCTTTCTGCTTCTTTTATTTCTTTAGCTCTATTTCGGTGTATAAATTAGGTTAAGAATTACCACAGACATAGCTTTAAGTCAAGCTGATATCCACTCTTGAAGCATATACACATTTGAACTTCCACAGAAGTTGAGACACATGAGTCAACTGTATTTTTTGTGTTGAATTTATCAAAATCTGGCAGCTCTCATGTTTAGTTACAGCTACCCTGATGCTTCTAAAAACATCTCATTGTTGTTCTGCTTGGTTCATCATAAAAGAGTGTTCCTTACTGTTAAAAAATATTGGTTTCTTCCAATGCTAAAGTTTAATTTTTCTCTACCAAAATCAGATATTATCCCTTGTTATATTTTGCAGATAAAAAGTTTTAAGAGCACAGGATTTCCCTAATTTCAACCAAACTGTAATCAATAATGGATTCAATAATTGTAGGGAATTACAACTCCTATCCATGGTAAAATCAGATTTACTGGGCCAGAAGTAGCATACTTCCTTCTAAATTTATTTTTCTGATAAATAAAATCTTGATACTAAAATGATAAACCTAGACTTCATATACTGATATTATTCCCTCTCCTTTTTGTTCTTCTCCTTGCTAGAATCTTCTCTAACTACTAGAACAAAATGGGTTCTTCATTTTTAGAGTAGACAAATATCTGGTTTCAAAGAAATGAAATACCGTGAAAGTTTTACTGTTGTCAACCTATGGAGCCCAAAAATATAACTTTAAAAGAAATGACTTTTACATGGAAGTACAATTCTTTGTGCAGAATTTTACAATGAAATCTCAATGTTTATAAACTTGTGTATTTCCTGCCCTCAACATATTTTTTAAAGTATTTATTAGATTCATTACTCGACAAATAACTCAGCAGTGGGAGATCACTAGCAGGTTCTACTAGAAAATCCATGACCCTGATTTACTCGGAGGTTCTGAGGAATAATTCAGAGCCAAGCCATGTATGTCCTTAAAAATAAAAACCAACATTTTAAACTGTTTTCAGTACAGGGCATGGAGCATTAGCTGGAAGTTACATATATCCGATATACTAGTCATCAACTAAGTGTTAATATTGGTGATTTTTAATTTTTAAAGAAAAATATCAGAATGAGAGTGAGCAGTGAAGTAGTTGTACTGCTGATCAACACAGTAAAATCAAAAAGAGTTTGTGAAACATTCCAAAGGATCTCTCCAAAATAGGCTTCAAATGTATACTGCAGTTCAGCATAAATTATGTAAATTGACGCATATTGGCACAGAAAATCCAATCAACCCCTTAATGGGATCTGAACCAATTATAATGGATCCAGGAAGCTGAATTAGAGAAATAGTGGTCTGAACAATGAACACTGCACAGTTGCTGTAAAAAAGAAAATGCCACACTTATGATCATTAAGAGAATTAAAAACAAAAAAGTTGATATAATAATGTTATATAAATCTGTACGAGACATGAAATACTGTGGAAGATATTATAATGGTAGAAAAGGTGAAAAAAGTGTGTCTATAATGAACGGGGTTCAAACAGGTCTTCCATGAAGAAAGACTATGGCAGTTAAGGTTTTTAGCTTGGAATGAAAGAATGTATGGGAAGTCACATTGGAGGTATATAATAAAATCATGCATGGTGCATATAAAAGGAAGCATGCATTTTTCTCACTCTGTTACAAGGTCAGTTTGATTTTGAAACAAAATCCAGATACATTTGGGACCAATATAAACTACAGATATACTTTGTGGAATTCGCTGCCAATAGTTGTGGCAATAGCAACCAATTTGGGTGGTTCAAAGACAACTGAGCTGCTGGGCTCTTGGTGGGCCTGCTCCACTTCAGCAGTTTCAGCCTGCTGTTAAGCCAGGGTTCATGCTGACATGCGTGCCTTGAGAGGAGGTGTTTGTGCCAGTTTGCCCTGGACTTGCCCGTTGCCCTGATGCAAAAATCCTGATGCAACCTGCTACCTGCAGAAGCTTCTGCTTTCTTCCTAGTTCTGATACTGCCAGCAAAGAACTGCCGCCAACACAAGAGTCCCTCTGCCAGGGATCGCTGCTTTTTGATGTTTGAACAGCGGAGGCAAAGCAGGGACAAACAGTAACTATGCAGTGCCGGGGCATGTTCAGTGCCTTTTGGTGCACACTGTGGCTGCACTTCTGTCTCTCCAACCCACAATTCCCAGCTCTGGCTCCAGGGCATGCCAGGCACTCGGCTGGGGGAGTTCTTCCCTGCAAAATTCCTCATAGTCCCTTTGGCAAAGTTCAGCTGAGTTGGGCAAGAGGAGAGGCTGCATCTCCCAAACCAGACTGGACTGGGCTGAGAAAGAAGGAAAGGGAAAAAGAGGTGAGAGGAGATGAAGACAACAATGAAGGTCAGCTCAGGGTAATGGTAGAATTCAGTGGCTTCCTCATCTTAGCCATGCTGTGCAGGATGGACAAAAGGGCAACGATAG
Organism: Azemiops feae; assembly: GCA_023970755.1. Lineage (NCBI taxonomy): Eukaryota > Metazoa > Chordata > Lepidosauria > Squamata > Viperidae > Azemiops > Azemiops feae. The sequence continues at coordinate 421,219 of JALGBA010000269.1, read as the reverse complement.
TGGGGAGATGGGGGCAACTTTTTTGTATGGCTATCGATTCTTTAAGTGACTGGAGGAGCATGCTATTAGTTGCACTGAATATATCGTATTAAAAAAGAAAGACATTTTAAATAAACTTCTTGTCTGACTGAAACAATATAATACTGGTTTGCAAAACATTTCAAACCCATTTCAACTGTTTATCTTCTGAACTCAAAACAATGTTTTAAAAGTCTGAAATGGGGCAATTTTGCACTTAGGACACTTTTAAGATAGACAAAACAGTATCAGTTAGAACAGTTCAAACTCAAAACTGGATCATTTTAAGCTCAAGATGAGGCATTTTGACATTTTTCTATACCATCCTAATTTAATATTACTCAGCTGCAGTTTAACCAAAGCTAAAAGACTGGCATAGGTTATTAACTATTTCTATTGAACATGCTCATTATTCTGTTAATTCCTATTATTTCTTTTAATCCCACTGATGCCTGAATAAATGGCAAAAAAACAAAAACTAACCTCTGTCTCAGCAGCTTGGGATTGCAATAGTTGTCTTATACGCAGAATATCCTTCTCAATTTGTTGAATTCTAGCCACTCGCACCTGAAACAACATGAAGTTTAAGAACTATTACAACACAGGTATTATTTCCCCTTTAAAAATTAGATATGAAACTGACAATGTAAAAGCTCTTAATACAGTGTAGAGTTTGACTCAGAATATTTATTAAATTTGTTTGCTACCTATCTTGCTTCAAAATGAATATATTGCTATATATAGGAAGGAAGATAATCCTGAATTAAGACAATCTTCCAGAGAAGGAGGAGGATGATCACTGATGGTGGTAGAGGAGGAAAAACACTTCCATTAGGAAAACACTTTAAAAAATAGATCAATATTCAAATGTTCTCTTTTAATGATATACGGTCTTTTATTTCCAGCTAAAATTAATCCTACAAATATGTTTTTCCCTCAAAAAGGACAGAATAGCGACAAGAATTAAATAACATTCACTGAAATGAATGTTTCATTAAAGTTGTCCATTTACAAAATTAATTGATACAACATAAATCTTTCTCTACCACTAGGTTCTTCTGGCAGAAAGAGGAAAAAGGAAAATGTGTTGAAAATAAATAAGCAGTCCTTGATCTACAACTGTAATGGAGCCTCCCCACGATGGATGTAAGTCGTGATAACTGTTAAGTGAGACAGCCTTGCTTAATGACCCCCTACACCCCCTGCTCTCCCTGATGCCACTGATAAACAAATGCAAGGGTTGTTAAGTAAGCATGAAGTAAGTCATGGGTGGGGGAGGCCCTGAGAGGCAGGTCACCCAGCTGGGATCATAGGGGAGGCAGACAAGCAGCAAAAAGCTTTGCAAAGCCAAACACAGCCCAGCAGGGAAGAAAAACCCAGTTAGATTAAGGCTGATTGCTGTGTTCCAATACCAGAGAAGCTTCCAAACTAGTCTCCATGCTTGGCCAATGAAACCACATTTGTGGGCTGGGTGTCTGCCCTGGCTTCCCAAAACTTTTCCTTTGTTTAACGCCCTTCCTCCTCCAGAAACCCTCATTTCTTCAATAAACAAAAAAAAACTGAGGACAGACTTCTTGATCCTTTTTTTCCAAAGGTTTCCAAGATTTTGACTGCCTGCCTGATTTCCTTTAGGACCCAGCTTCTGTTGTAGTTTGGTGCCCACATTTGTGCTTTAGATGCTATTTTTAAGAGCTGAACTTTTTCTTCAGCTCCTCAAGGGAAAAAAGGTGCAGGATGATATTCTTTGCTTCTTTTCCTCTACTGTTCAGCTTGGCAATGACTCAATAAGGTAAGAAACTTACAGATTTTTGTCACCACTTTCCAGGTACGCAGCAAATTAAGTGATTAAATGGATCAAGACTGGAGGGCAGAAGTGAAGAGTTTAGTTTCGGCACCGAGTTGGAGGGGTGTGTGTAAAAAGATCAACAAGCCTATCTCTTCGTTTCTTGATACAAACAACTATTTGCTGAAGGACTACAGGGGCATATTGTGAAATAAAGGTACATTAGATTATAGAACAGCCATAACATCCTTAATGTTTATCAAGTCTTCTTAGACTTTTTCTTGCTAGCTTTCCTCTACCAATATGTACTACATACTAGAAATTTAGCCCACATCTTAAGTTCATCCACAGTCCTTTCATAGTCCAATGTTCTTTTACAATCCATGTGAATCAAACTACTGATGATTAAAAAATATCCTTAAAAATGACCTGTTTCAAATTGTCTAATATGACTAAGTCATTCATTTTTTCTGAGCATAGGAATCTGCTTAGAATCTTTTGGCAGATGATTCTAATAATATCCTCTTTTATTTTTTATTGCTGAAAGATTACTGATACTCAAGTCAAGTCACGTTTACTACAATTAAAGACCAGAGATCAGAACAAGTTAAAACACTCAAGGAAAGTTAAAAATTCAAAGTTAAAAATTCTAGAATAAAACCATAAATAACAGATAAAATCTATATTAAAATCACAATTTGGCATCCAATCTGTCAATTACACATGGCCTAACTATACTAAAATATCAATCCTTAAACTGTGAGGCCCATAGTTATTAAATAATAAAATACAAAAGAATAGTAATGCAAAAGGGTTTGCTGCATTAATTGTGTAAAATAGCTATGGTGGATTAATCACGTGTTTCTGACGAATCCCCAGTGCTGCTGCGCAGAATCTAGCCACCTGCGCTTTAATCAGTCTATTCGTCCAGAAGCAGCCACTGGAGATAAGCAGTGTCTGAACGGCCAGGATACCTATCGATTATTGGGAGGATATGCTTTTTTAAAATATCTCTATAAAAAGAGTATTGAAGGAGTATGTGTCCAATAGTCTCCACCCAATGGTGGGATTCAAATATGTGAACAACCAGTTCTCTGTGTGGATGCCGTTTCCGGAAGTCCATTCTGGGCCTGGGCAACAAAAAATTAGCTACCGGTTCTGCTAAACTGGTGCGAACTGGCTGAATCCCACCACTGTCTCCACCTCTCCTGAGCCACAGGAACAGAGTCTTTTAGTCAATGGTATTTTTTTATACTTGCCGTGCAGGACAGCCGATGAAAGCGCATGGCACTGTGCAAGCAAAAATGCTTTCCAGTGGTTCTCCGTCTCCAACTGGCTAAGATAACTGGCAGGAATAACAACATATCTAATACAGTCTGGAGCCAGAAACAAGGAAGCTTTCCCCAAGTCCACTTGCCTCTCAATGTCCTCTACCCTTTGTCGCAAGGTTTGTTTTGCTTGGTCGTAGTTCAACTTGAGTATTGAGACTGCAGAGAAACCTAGTTTGGCAAGGTTTCAATGGCCTTGATCCATGAAGAGGAGAATTTGTCTTGGAGGATTAATGGAGCAAGGCCTTGCCGAAAAAAATTAAGCTTTAGCCAAAGATTTAAAGAAGCTATATAGATTCTCACTTCGACTTTTATCAATTCTGTTTCCAGGTGCAGAAGTGCATTTGAGACAAAACGTGGCATCTGGAGAACTGCTGTAATAAATTTGTATTGAACTCTTTCCAATGGTGTGAAACACGAAGCTGAGGGTCCGCGCCAGGTCCTGTAAAGAAGCTGTGCTAGCGACTTGGCCTGAAAGAACTTAATTGCAGCAGGAACACAGTATTCTCCCTTTGTGCAGAAAAATTTGAGAATAGCATTCGCTGATCTTTGGCCAGAGACAGCTGCATATTCTCGATCCGGTGGCATGGATGACCACCCCTAGATACTTAAAGGTGGTTACTTGCTCTATATTATGGCCATTAAGATACCATGAATAGAGTTTTGGCCTTTTGGCAAAGGCCATAACCCTGGTTTTCTGGTAATTTATGTCCAGTTTATCGTAATTACAATACTGAACGAGGGCTCGCAAGGCTGTTTTGAGTCCTACAGGTGTCCTGGAGAGGATCATAGCATCATGTGCGTAGAGCAGCAGGGCAATGCTTCGATCACCTATTTTTGGGGATGGCAATTTGATTTATTTAACCATTTTACCATGTCATTAATATAGAAGTTGAATACAACATTATGCTATATTGCTATTCTACATTCTAGTCTATAATGCCTTAAACAACTGATCTCAACTCTAAACACACCTTTTTATATACAGGCTGATAAAATTCAGGATCCTTTTTGAGACTTAACCTTTCCCCAAAAGAGAAGACCTCACGTAGACTCATTGTTTTGGTCAATCCTGTCAGTATGAAAGAAAATAAACCTTTAAACTAAGAAATCCAGTGGCTCCTTGATCTCTTTTACCTGTACATATAAGAGAGATCTTATGTCTCCTGGCTTATCTCTCTTTGGTAGGAAGAGTGAGAAAAGGAATTGCAGGGAACAGACAGACAAAAGTACTAAGCAGAGAAAGATTATGAAACTTTGGAAATAGATGCAAGAAGAAAAATAAGCAACTTATTTTACTTTTCTTTGAGTGAAATTGAGCAGTCAGTTCATGCTATGTCAGTATTGTATTATATTTAATACCACTGTTTCTGTTCTCAGTTTTTTTGAACCACAATTGTTAAGCTTACTGCATAATTATTAAATATCTCATTTGAAAACAAAGGTACTTTCTCAAGCAGGTACATCTTTGAATTGTTGCTAAATTGTTAATGAACTGATGTGCAGAAGAGATTACCTGTGCTCTCTTCTCCATGTCCTGACATGTACCGAGTTGTTCTTCCATGGCAGCTCTGATCTGTCTGGCCTCATATTCCAATTGCCTTCTATTCATGTCAGTCTGCAATGAAAACTAAAAACACATGAAAAACAATACTTCCAATGAAGAATAATGCTAATATCCCATAATAAACTAAAGAAATTTAAGTATGTGAATCTAATGTTTATAAAAGTTAAAGCTAATTAATGTCATTTTCTCAATATGACATACACAGATACACAGAAAGACTGAGAAAATCTATAAACATATGAAGAGTCTTAAAAAATATTCCCAATATATTTCTGTAGACTTTAGTCTTGTCCTCAAAATATCTGAAATAATGTCGTATCTCAACTGGTATATTTTGATTTAAATAATACTTATTATATGTGTATAGTTGTTACCACTTACATTTTCAGTAAGAGGAAGACTATCTATCCTTTTAGTCAAATTCTGAAGCTGAGCATAATACCAGTCTTTTTCCTTTTCTTCCTTTTCAAGCTCAGCAAGCAAAAGAGATCTAGAGATGAAGAAACAAGGATTGTATCATTTATTACTCTACATTAGCCAATATATGACAGGTAATAGTTATATAAGTGAATCATTTTTCATTTTTATAATCATCCATGAACTTCTCTAAGATGAGCCAATGAGGTTCATGGTGCAGAGTACAGATTTAAATGTACCCTCACCCCAATCCAAATCCAATATTCTATCACTTATGCTTACCCCATTCTCATCTTAACTGAATCTTGCCTCATCCTTGATTTGATGTTATCTTGATAGTGTTGTAGATTTATTTGGATTGATACATTCTAATTTGTTGTTACATTAACAATATCAATATGTGGTTAGGGAATACTAATTTAAAAATTAGAAAAGGCTATCTTAAATTTTATATTTTCATACTGTCTTTTTATCTACAGTTTAATAACTTGTTATCTTTCAAGGGGAAGATAATAAATGTTTCACAGCTGCTCAGAATTTCAACAATACATAAAATTCATATTTATTCAGCATGTCAAAAATTCAGAAAATGCCTAAGTTGTCTCTGCTGATGTGTTATACTCCCCCCTACCCCCAGCCCCTTGACAAAAGCCCTCCAGATTTCCTCTCTTCCAGACTCCAGGGTTGTTCCAGAGGGCCCTGCTATTGCAGGGCTTCTGGAGCTTCAGAAAATTGTGCAAGAATGCTTCCTCAATTTTCAGACACCATAGGGTTGTCATAGATTTGCCATCCCTGGCATAGAAGCACAATATGTGAAAGCAAAATTAGCTCCACGTCTAATTCACAGCATCCAACTTAGATGATAAACTCTATGCAAGAAGCTTCACTAACATAACTTGAAACATACATTTTCAGACTTGGGGAAATTATAAATAAGATTTCTTCAACATGCCATGCAAGAAATAAATATTTTTGTGTGGTCTACACATTCCTGAGGAAGGAAGGAAGGAAGGAAGGAAGGAAGGAAGGAAGGAAGGAAGGAAGGAAGGAAGGAAGGGAGGGAGGGAGGAGGGGGGAGGGAGGGAGGGAGGGAGGGAGGGAGGGAGGGAGGAGGAGGAAGGAGAAGGAAGGAAGGAAAGGAAGGAAGGAAGGAAGGAAGGAAGGAAGGAAGGAAGGAAGGAAGGAAGGAAGGAAGGAAGGAAGGAAGGAAGGAAGAGGTACAACTAATTTAAAGTTTCAGATTGATATAAAACACATATCTGAAATTAAAAATTACCTCTCTTTCTCTAGTTCTTCTAGATAACCAGTGCTTTCTCTACTTCCATTCATAAAACCTCTTCTGGGAAATGATCCCATGGGAACAGGGCTGCATTCACCTGATCGACTGGAAACTGATCCTTCTCTGCTTCCGTATGAACGCATGGATATCTTTGGCCTTAGCTTCACTCCAGGGAAGTTACTGCTATCCAAATTCAGTTCTGAACAGAAAAAAAAGAAAACTGTTAAGTTAACAAGAAAAAAGTCTTGTATGATTTTTTTTCTATTATACCATTCCCTGTTCAGGTAAGCAGTATTATTCAAAAGGCAGAAAAGGAATATAGGTTGTTCTTGACTCACTAACATAATGGAGCATGCCCATTGTGGTAGGAAGTTGTGACAGCCATTAAATCAAGAGCCCACATGATCTCGTCACTTACAACCCCTCATTTTTGTTCTCCTGATGTGATTGTTAAACAAATGCATGGGTGGTTAATCAGAGCAGGGGGACCTTAGGGGAAGGCCCTAGGAGGCTAGCATAGGTCCTGCCCAAGATCTCCCAAGGCCTCCCCACTCCCAGGGCATCCTGTGCTCTGCTTCTTGCTCACTGGGGTCCCTGCAGGCCTTGGGCCTGCTTCCCATCCACTGGGCCCCACTCTCTCTTCCTCATCCCGCATGAGCCATTGAACACTTGCCTTTCAAAGATCTCTGGAGCTTGGGTTAGGGAAGGAGGGCAGGTCACTCCATTGCTGGGCAGCGTGGCACAATCCCAGAAATGGCAACATTTTCTGAATGGCCACAGTTCAATGCAGAACGCAGCTGCGGAATGCTGTAGAACTTGTGTTAGGGAAGCAAAGAAAGCTGCTCCGTTGCTGGGCAGCACAACATGATCCTGAAAACACCCACCATTTTTTGGGTGGCCACAATTCAATGCAGCTACTTGGAAAATGGCAGTCTCTACAAAGATTGTATCACATGGCCCAGCAATGGAGTGGCCTGTTCTCCTTCCTTAACCCAAGCTTTGCAGATCTTTGAAAGATAAATTAAGGAGGAGGAGGGTGTAGGCCCAAGGTCTGCAAAGACCAGGGGAGATAGAGAGGGGGGCACTGCAGTGTGCATGTGGCTGGCTGTGAGGGTGAATGGCTGTGGGGGAGCTCCGGCATCTATAACTTTGGGACTGGGTTGTAAGTAGCTTTTGGGATCTGCTGTAACTTTGAACAGCCGCTAAATGACCGGTCATACATTGAGGACTACCTGTAAGAAATAAGCAAAACAAAAAACAAAAAACCTCAAGGCAATCAATAAGAGAAAATAAAAGGTATACTGCTCAATCTAGTTTGCCCCAGCATTCTCCCTTATCTGTCCATGCCTTCCTGTCCTTGAAAACTATCCTTCTACCATGTCTGTGCACTGGCTGGTTCATACACTGTCTTTTTTCTTTAAACACTTCAATAGTCACCTTTCTCTCAACCATTCTGTAATTTGAACACACATTTTTTTAATTCAGAACCATTCTTGCCCTTCTCTTTTCTTCTTTCATTATTTCTTTCTAGGTACCCATTTCTATTGCATTCAAATATTCATTTCTTAACAAGCATTCATTCCTCACATAAAGTCGTCTGTCTTCACACTACCACTACCCTTCTTTGCAATTGTTTTTATTGCATAAGCTTTGACAGATTATTGAGACTGAAATCACATGAAAACACTGTAAAAATACTATTACCACTACATTTTTACTAGTATTTGTATCTCTTGAAATTTCTCCAGCTATTTCTCTGCCTTTAGGAAATATTCCAACAAGATATATTAATTTATCTACTTGCTCCAGTTTGTCAGTAGAGTTTGGTGAATTTTTCTTCCAGATAAAAAGGCAACAAATCTTCTAATACTTCATAAAGACAGAATATTTTCCTACTAAATTAAAATTGGATGTCAATTGGATTAGATTTATTCAGTTCTTTTCTCTTCTACTAAATAGTATTTTATTAGGAATCTCACAAAAGGAATACATGTTTTCAAGCTGCCAGAATGGAAATTTATTCAGTACTAAATATTACTATATCTAAACATATAAACTTTATAAGTATGAAAGTTAAATTGCCAGTGTTTTCATATTTGGGTGATAATTTGAGAAACATTTTTTTCGGGGGGGGGGGGGAATATATCTTTGGCTCACAGTGTTCACCCTGTCTGATCTCACAGAAAGAATTCATGGAAAATATTTGCTTTGCTAACTGGTGTAGCTTTCTTCCACATTTACCTTTAAGACGTTCCAGCAAATCAATCTGACCAGATGAAGCCATTGCCTCATCTTCAATACTTCCTTGCAATTGCTTCAATACCTCCTGAAATATAAGGAACAGTATTATTTAAAAAATTAAGCAAGAATGAAATATAAAAGTTACTGTTTTATAGTGCACCCACTTTCAAACACATCTTTTGAATTAGATAAGGACACGTACAGAATTATTTTATTTAGAATGAGAAATTAAATAATAAAAAATGCTGCACATCTTTAATTCCCAATAGCTATTATTTATTTTTTAGTACAGATTGATAATTTTTCAAGAAATGTATATATGATGTCTTAATACTTTTTACAGCATGCAATATGTACATTAGAATAAGTATTGTGCTTTTAGAATGAAAAATGATCAATTCATGTGCATTACAATAAAAATATTATGAAATCCTATTGTCTTAAAATTATTATACTCAATTGCTAAATAAAATATAATAGAAAAAGCAGATTATTCAGCAGAGAGAATTTTTTGTTGTTTTAATTTATGACATGGACATATCTCTTCTTCAAGTCTATGTTAACATATGATAACATGACTTCAAGATGGTCAGTTATTCGACTTCACTCACCAAACCTTTCTTATATTTGACATCTTGATTATGTCATAGGATGTTGAAGGCACTGAGCATAATCTTTTTGGTGCTTTTAAAAATATTTTAAAATATGAATTCATAAAATTCTAAATTGTTTTGTACACAGAAGATTCAGCTACCAATCAACAGTGGTTTCTTCCTTTCTGTAGCATATTGACATACATTTTTATATATGCACTGTGTTCTCCTCTTGTTGTACATATGATCACCAGATTTAAAGTCCAAAGCACATATTTCAAATCTGATTTCTCATTCCTGATGCTGAACACCTGGTCAATTGAGTAGAGGAACGATAGAACCATTTCAAAAACTGAATTACATCCATGCGATGATTTTTCTATAAAGTTTCCTTGGCTATTAATATTTGTCTCATGAGGATACCCAGTATTATCTTTTTTTGAAACAATGTTTTGCTGCCAATACTTTATAAATCTGGGAAATATGGGGTGAAATTGCTTAATAAATGCTTCAAGAAAGATAAGAGCTATGGATTTTTTTCTTCCCCAATTCCCCAAGAATACTCTGCACTAATATTTATTAATTGGTTAATATTTAATGGAAATCTTCTGATCACCGCTAGTGAGCAGCTGTTGAAGACATGACATCCTGCAACTCTTGTAGAAAAGAAATAGAAATTCAGAAAATCACTACAGTACTGAGCAGTGATTAAAAAAGCCTAACCTTTTCTTATTACAGAGCAAAGAATGACCTTTCATTTGCTTATGGGTTCAATACTACATGACTAAGAAATTTGGGGTATGTTTGTCATGCATCTACCAAACCACCTTCTCCCTTCTTTTCAACTTCAGAATAAAGAAGGGAGGGATGGAGATTATAGTGCAGTTGTAATCGGTCCTTACATCAATTGCTCAATTCTTATTTCTGTGAATTTAAAATTAGAAGGGTCCTGTTAAATAAGTACTTGAAACTGAGGAAGTAAGGTTTCTTGGACTGTTATTTACTGTTAGCTTGTTTAATTAACAATAAACAACAGTCCAAGGAATCACCAAGACTACTTCCTCCAATACTGACAGAGCAAACCACTAGTATATAAAACAAGAGCAAACCCCATTCCCTATTAGCACTGATGATAACTTAGTTTGGTAATGAAACATCTGCAAGAAAACAACCAAGGTCACAGAGTACCAAGGACACCACAGTTTAAAATATTCTCTTCTATCAGTACAACATAAAAATGCTTGGTAAGGTACTCATGCTGCTTTGCTGATTCTTGCTGTTTATTTACAAAAACGCCATATTATGGGGATATTTAACCTTATGCTTTATTCCCTAGAATTCCTTCATTATTAAATGATAAATCTAAGATTTTGAGCTTCAAGGTCTGAAAAGTTAAAAAAAGAAAAAGCCAATGAGGCTTCATACAGTCCTACCAAACTGGGGCTTAAAATAATGTGTGGAGTAATTTATAAAGAGAAATTCAGGAGCCCAATGAGGCTGCGTCACCCCTAGCTGGATGCTGGGATTGATATATAATACTAAAAACATAATCCTCAAAGGGAGATTAGATATAAATGTTAAAACATAGAAGCTGCAACCCGGACAGTATCTATGTACAAGTTACTCAATTCCAACTAATTCTGGGTCTTCCCTGGGGCACACTTCAATGCCTTTCTCAGTGCAATAACGCACTGAAGATACAACCAGACCACCTTTACACACAGAAGATGCCCCAGTTGTCTCTGATGAAATTGAAACCTTAGAACAGGGGTCTTCAAACTTGGCCCTTTTATGACTTGTGGACTTCAACTCCCAGAATTCCTCAGCCAGCATTCCTGACTGAGGAATTCTGGGAGTTGAAGTCCACAAGTCATAAAAGGGCCAAGTTTGAAGACCCCTGCCTTAGAACATATTTTCCTAAGGTGTAGATTTTACAAGGAATTGATCTCAACCTAAAGATACAAAGCACATGAAGAAGCAGCTCTCACCATTAATATGGCACAATTGCCAATTATTTTATTTAAGAAATTGTATATGGATATTACCTTAAACAGTTGAGAGAATATAAATGCACACACACAAACACACACACACACACACAAATACAAAAGGTCTGATACAACAGATTTTGAAGGGAAAATCAATTAAAAGGACAAAGCTCAATATCCATTGCATTATGGGAAAAATCATAGAACTATGCAATCCGAAGCACAATCCCAAAATGCTTTTAAAGTAAAATTATTTCCATACCTTCATATTAGATGCTTCAGTTTCCAGTTTTGTAAGATGGTTTGAATTATCTTCCAGTTCTTGTCGAAGATTTGAGTTCTCCATTTTTAATGCCTCTACTTGTTTTAACAACTGATCATATGACACTGCAGCCATTCTGGGCTACCCCAGGACCTGAAGCAAATAGAGAATAAGCATTTGATTTCATTTGCTCCAAGAAACATATCATGAATTATTTTTAAAACAGAACATTACTTCCCACCTAAATAATTTATCATTGTAGTTTTTATATATTGTAAAAATGTCTTGGAACTTCAAGTAATTCCCTATTTAAGTAAAAAGTACAGAGCAGATCTGCTTACTTTCATCCCAGAGTTGGCTGAAAGATGGACAGCTATATACTGTAAAAGTTTTAAATAAATAAATAAAATAAACTCTTGAATGCCTTTACTTCAGACAATAACATTTAAGACAATATCAAAATATTCACTAATGAGAAGTTTCCAATCCAAATTTTAATATACAGCATGCATTTCCATATAGACAAGTAGTATGTCTGAATTCATTTTCAAAATAATTCAGAATCAATAAATATGCTGTAATAAATAAATAAGCCCCTTAATTCAATGTACTAAACTTAAAGCACACTCAATTTATCAGTGGAAAAAGGGATGAAAGTGAAATATTAAAGTTCAAAGTGAGCTGTTTGCAAGAGACACAAATTTTTTTTAAAAAAAGACTACCTTAAAAATAAAAGGAAAGTCAGAGAGGATTGTAGGTTCAGTGTGAGAAAACAGTATGAATTGATAATGGGTGATGACGAGAAGACAAAACTTCTGAACTCCTATTTTATGCATATCTTTTTTCAAAACGGAAATAGTGCCCTACTTGGTCATTCTTCCACTGAGAGAACAAATTTTTTTTAGGATGGGCAAGGAGAGGCATAACAGACAGAACTCAGCTAATTTTAAAAAATTCAAGACTTGAGGCCAGATTATCACAGGTAGCCCTTGGTTTATGATAGCAATTGGGATAGGAATTGCTATCGCTAAGTAATGTGGCTGTAAAGTACAATGTCATGTGTCTACACTGCTTTGTGACGGCAGTTCCAGCAGTCCCAGTTGCCATCGTTAAGCAAGAATCCTGTGTGCTGTTAAGTGAGGACCTCACGTGATGTTGACTTCCAAGTTCCCACTGGCTTCCCCACTGACTTTGCTTATAGGAAGCCAGCAGAGAACATTAGAAACCGTCATTACCTGACTGTGGAAATGCTGCAGTAACTGGAACTCTGAGGACTGGTTGTAGCTGCCACTAATTCAGGACTATTGTAAATTTGAACAGCTGCTGAACAAATGTTCAGATCTCAAGGTCCTAATCTCTATATCTCAGGGTACAGAAGGAACTAAAAGAAGCAATCATAGGAACACTTTTAGTAATCTTTGAGAACTCCTGTGGTACTGATGAGGTCACAGAAGTATGGAAGAAGGCAAATGTCATCCTAATCTTCACAAAAGAGAAGAAAGAACAGACAGGAAACTACAGACAGGAAACTACAGACTTGTCAGCTTGATATTTATGCTGGACAAGATTTTTAAAATGATGATCAAACAGTATGTTTATAAAGACTTGGATAGCTGTGCTACATGTAGTAGTAGTTAGAATGGGTTTGTTATAAAGAAATTGTACCTAACTAATCTAATTTTTATCTGTGAAAGTTATAAACTTAGTAGGTCAGAATAATGATGTAGACATGGTGTGTCTGGATTTCAGTAAAGCTTTTGATAGAACACCTCATTATATTTGCATTAATAAAATTGTTTAACATGGCCTAGAATGGATCCTGTACTAACTAGGAATTAGATTAGATGGTCTCTAAAGTCCATTTGAATTTTTAAAAAAATGAATATGCTTTTAGGTGGCTACAGAAAGGATAGTAGGCAATAGTTTCACCAGTATGCCTGATGGCAATTACATATATATATATTAATTACACACATATATAAATTACATATATATATATATATATATATATATATATATTAATTACACACACATATATATTAATTACACATATATATATATATTAATTACACATATATATATATTAATTGGAAGTGTCTTGGCGACGTTTCAACGAAGTCTCATTCGTCATCTTCAGGCTGGCGTCTTCGGCCTCGTGCTTCTAGGAGCAACTGCTCCTAGCAGCAACTGCTAGAAGCAACTGCTCATTCATAGCTGAATACCTACTGTTTTAGAATTAGGGTATTACCCACATTTTAATATATTTCATTTAGGTGCATTCTCTGCTTTCTATTTCTATTTCCTCTTTTTAGAGAAAAGTAGGAAAATATTTTGTCTATTGTATTCAAGTAACATTCTCATATATATGTGTGTGTGTGTGTGTGTGTGTGTGTTTGGTAATTCGGGTTTTCTCCCGCGTAAAATTGGAAGTGTCTTGGCGACGTTTCGACGAAGTCTCATTTGTCATCTTCAGGCTGGTGTCTCTTCGGCTTCGTGCTTCTAGGAGCAATGATTGCTCCTAGAAGCACGAAGCCGAAGAGACACCAGCCTGAAGATGACAAATGAGACTTCGTCGAAACGTCGCCAAGACACTTCCAATTTTACGCGGGAGAAAACCCGAATTACCAAAGACCTACATATATATATATATATATATATATGAGAGAATGTTACTTGAATACAATAGACAAAATATTTTCCTACTTTTCTCTAAAAAGAGGAAATAGAAATAGAAAGCAGAGAATGCACCTAAATGAAATATATTAAAATGTGGGTAATACCCTAATTCTAAAACAGTAGGTATTCACCTATGAATGAGCAACAGAGTATTTTGGAAAAAGAGTATGGCTAAGTAATTTCCTTATTCCAAGGACTGAATCAGTTGCTTCATGACGATCAGGAAGTATGCATGTGTATACAAATATTCCATTCATAGCAGGGACATATGAGATGACTGGAGGAAAGTTTAATTCAGAAATGAACTATGAACAGTGAGTAAAAAAATTAAACGAATCTTCCTTGGTAATTAGTTTGCTCCCATATTTATTCATTCATTTTATTGGCCTAAATAAGGTACATATGCGTCAGTGTGTGCATATCTTTGTGTGTATGTATAAACAAATAACCTTCAGAGAACTTAAATAATAGCACATGCAATTTAACTTGATGCAATTAACACCAATTTATTTATGTTTATATTTTTAATAGCCATGCATATTCTGGTAACTTGTTTTTCCATTTGGTTGCTGATTGAATAGAAGACCAGCAAGAAATAACAGAATTAAGGTCTAGTCTAGGAATTATTTTTAAAAAATCCCCAAAGAAGGAATAGCAAATCACTTGCATAATATTCCCAGGAAAAACTACACAAGTATGTTCATGAAGCCACCAGGAGCTAAACTCAAACTGAAGAAAAATGTACTTTCCATTCTATTTGGAATATGCTTTGTAATTCCTCATTCAAAGATGAAGTGTGGCTCTCATCCTATACATAGTTATAGAAATCTGCTTTATATATAAATGCAAAATGCCTAATAACTCCTGAGATTATTATTTACAGCATCTTTGACCACTGGCTATACTAATAGAACCTATGACAGGTAGTCCTTGACTTATGACCGGTCACTTAGCGACTGCTTGACCCAGTTTACTTCTGACCTAGTTTCAAAGTTATGGCCACTGAAGCGCCCCCATGGTCATTCACCCTTACAACTGACTGCAGAGCTACTGCTGTAAGACTCCACCTATTTCCCATTCCCCCAGCCGGGTCCCTGTAGACTTTGGGCCTGCTTCCCATTCCACCAGGTACCATACATTCCTCCTCACCCAGCCTTATCACTGATTGCTCACTTACTTTGTTCCAGCTTTGTTCCCCCTTCCCCCCAATAGCTTTTAGTCTTCTTTTCTAGCCTAGGCACACTAGAAGCTAGGGGGAGAAATGAAGCTGAGAGACATCCCCCCCCCCGTTTCTAGTGCATCTGGGCTAGAAAGAAAAGCTCGACGTCATTGGTGGTGGGAGGGAACAAAGGTGGAATAGAGCTCTTCCATCTTAGTTTTCCCTACAACTACTAGCATGCCTAGGCTAGAAACTGTGAGTGGGAAATGAAGTTATGACAAAGCGCTCCCATTTTTGTTTCCCCTGCAATTTCTAACAAGCCTGAGCTATAAAGAAAGGAGCTATGGAAGAAGAGCAAAGTGCTCCATCCCTCGATGTCCCTAAGCTGTGTTGCTAGGTTGGGTTCCCCTAGGCTGCTCCAAAAGTTGTGTTAGAAAAGGAACAGTGTGTTCTTCTTCCCCAATGTAACCTGTGGAGTTTCCAGAAGGACATCTACAGTAAAAAAAATGTGAGTGATATGTGATGGGGGAGTCGTGTGTGGGAATCGGGTGGGATGGCAAAGCAGTCCCAAGGCCTGCAGGGATCCTGAGGGTGGGAAGCGGAGCACAGGATGCCTCAGGAGATGGGAAAAGCCCAGGCAGGGCTTGCATTAGGCGTCCCAGGGACCCCGAGGCACCCCTGCTCCACTTAACGACTGCATTGGGAAAACAGGGATGGGAGGAGTCATTCATTGGAGCGATCATGTGGGTGCTTCGCTTAATAGCCATCACAATTTGCAACAGTAATGGGCAGGCTCATTACAGTCATAGCTCAAGGACTACCTGTAAATTTGATGTCCAGCTTCCATCCCATCAATTCCTAGTTTGTACTTGGTACAGAAATTGCAAATTTAGGCAATTTTGTTATTTATATTTTTAAATCCATTTTAACAACGATGTTCGGGGGGGGAGGGAGGAAATCTGTCCCTGAATTCTTAGAAATCAGATTTACTCCTTCGAAACAATTTAATATGTTCCAAAATAGATCAGGTTTTAATGAATGCTTAGAAGATGGTAAATTTGGGGAAAATATTATTAGGTAAAACTTATATACTTCCATTTTCCCCAAAAGTTAAATTAGCTAATAGACAAAAATTTTCAAAGCATTTTCAAGCTGAAATTTTGAATATTAGAAGATGACTACACAACCTGAAACCTACTTAATAAACATTTGCATCAAGAAATGAATATAAATATATAAATATATTGTAAATATGCAGATTGCATGCACAGTATCGTTGTACCCAGAGAGACTAATTAATGTTTTGAGAGGTTCATCCCCACTTTTCCATGTTGAATGCAATTCTTTATTTTAGTAAAGTGATGGTTAGAGTTGAAAGGAGGACTAAGGATTTATACTCTTCTTATCAAGAGTGGAAAAGGTAGATAATGAAGTGCTGATTACTAACGTAATAACTTTGGCAGGAAGTAAAGTAATGCAGGACTAGATGAAAGAAAAAGACTAGCTGGAAAAATGAATGTTGTAAAGAGCCTACACAGCATCCTGGCTTCCATTGAAAAATTTCAAGGAAGCTAGAGGAGTGAAAGAGAAAGAAGAGTTAGTACAGAGCTACCATCCACCTTATTTATCTCTTTTAGACAGCTTCAAACGCAGCCTTACATTAAGAATACTACAAGAATCTTTTTTAAAAAATCAGATTAGCATATTGGCTCTGCCCAAGATTGCACTCTAAACGTTACATACAATTGGTGAAAAATTAGCTAATCATTCTGACTCATAAAAAATTCCAATATTCTGCATCTATTCAAATAGAAAAAAATGAAACTCAGTCAATCTAGTTCTTGTAAGTGCTTATCAGCATAATTTCTGATTTGTCTGGATTCAGTTTCAGGCTATTTGTCTTATTCAATATAAGTTCAAACAGTAGTTCTGCATTTCAAATGTTCTTTGCTTAATGACCCTATCTGGGGCAGGATTTTCCACCATTAAGCATAGTCTAAGCGTCACCTAAGGTTAAGTGAAATATTACGTTACCACGCCACTTAATGAGGGCAATTTCAGCAGTCCCAGTTGCGGTTCTTAGGCCAAAACTTTGCCCTCATTAGGCAAAAGCTTCATGCTTCTCCTGCCCTACCATTCCTGCCTTTGCTTCAGCTGCTACCCACTTATCTTCCCCCCCCATCTTGTCCTTTTGGTTACCTTGTGCTCTGCCAGCCTACCCTCAGCTGCCCCCTACCAACTTTCACTATCTGCTTCCTCCTGCTCACAAGGTGCCCCTGGGCTGGCCCTTTGCAAGACAGCTGCTGGCAGCACAAGTCCTTTGCAAAGAGACAGGTAGCGAGCCATTCCAGCAGCAGGAGGAAGAAGATGGTGAAAGTCTACTGGGGGAGATGGAAGGCAAGATGGAAGAGGTGGCAGAGGGCAGGATGGGTATAAGGGCAGAGATGGGGGGGCAGAAAGGCAGGAGGGCGGCAGCTGAAGTGCACTAGGCAGCTGTGAATGCTGAGTGCTCAAATTTTGATCCAATGACCACGGGGTCGCTGCAACAGCAATATCTCCAAGAACAAACTATAAGTACCATTCATTCAGCACCATTGTAACTTTGAACAGTCACTAAACAAATGGTTGTTAAGAGAGGACTAGCTGTATGATGCAGTTACAAACTTTGGTAACAAAAATTTGAATCATTACCAGAAACTGATACTCAGCTACAGAGCAACACTGACTCTTCCAAATAATTTAAATATTAAGTAGTATTCTATTTAAATATTATATGTAATATTTTAATATTAAATAATATTATTAAATATTAAAGAGTATTTACTATTACTAAGCAGTGCTAATACTGAATCTTGTGGAGCACCCTTTAATACCTTATATACCTTGTCTGTTTAGACAAAAAAAAAAGGTACCAAACTTTCAACTAAAACCGTTAAAATGAATTATGTGGACCATTATCAAAATCCAATGAAATGGTCTACTAAAATCAAGATTATAATTATCAGTCATATAATGACCATTATTTTTGAAAAGAAATGCTTAGACACAGGTTTATAACCAGTCTTAGAACATAAAGATCATCTCTTTAAGACAGTGGTCTCCAACCTTTCTGGCTTTGCAGACTGATGGGAGAGGGGATGGTTCTGTGCAAGTGGCAGGCGAGCACGCAGCTACATTTGCACAAGCGGCAGGCACACATGCCCGTCACTCACACAAATGGAGCTGAACGCACTTGCCTGCCGCTTCCGTGGCCCGGTTCTGAAAGGGCCACAGCCTATTACCGGGCTGCGGTCCTTTCAGAACCGGGCCGCGGAAGCGGCAGGCAAGTGCCTTTACCGGACTGGGGCCCTGAGGTTGGGGATGCATTCACAATTCAGGCCATCACCTGGAAGTGTCAGTTGGCTTTTACCATCCAGGAAGGATAAGAAGCCATATTCTATATAGCAACTTTCCAAAATAAGAAAAATCTTAAAGGTAAGTCAATATGGGTTTCGGTAGGACAATGTATATGTGACAAAGACAAGCATTTACCTTCAATTAAGAGAACGTGAATCTCAAGTAGCAACGCACACCAATTTCCTTGCTGAATTACAAGATTTTCATTAACACATTAGCTAATAGACTATAGAAATGTATTTCAGATATACATATGGACCAAACTGCTTTTTTCTTAAAGAGAAATATAAAGGGTAACAATAGGTTTTTAAATCAATACAATAGAACATATTAACAAAAAGAATAAAGCTGCACTATTTTTTTTGGATGGAGAAAAAGCCTTTGACAACTTGCAATGGTACTAAATAAAATGAATCCTGAAGAAGAATTGCAAGTTTGGGTTAAAAATATATACAAATGGCAAAAAACAATAATGTCTTGGCAGATTTCCAAATCAATAAAGGGACAAGGCAAGGATGAGCAAGTTTTGCAGAGGATGTAGTATTTGTGATAATTAGTTCATTTCAGTTAATGAAAACAATTTATAATTATGCAGAATTATGGAGAAACACTTTATATAAAATCACTGTTAAGAAAACAAAAATAATTACAGCATTTTTAATACAAGGAAAAATCAATTTTCTGCCAGAATAATTTGGTTGTTACCATATTTAGCAAGATATATTAGTTTGGAACTGACAGTATACAATCAAGAAATATATAAAGATAACAGTGTCAAATTATCGCCAGAAATTAAGAGAGATCTTGAATGACGGAGGAACCTAAAGTAATCTTGATTATAGGATCTTTTACAATTATCAAACTGAATGTATTACTCAAGATAAACTATTTATTTCAAATGGTACCAATCAGAATAGCAGAGAAAACGTTATCTGAATGGCAAGAAACTGTTACTAAATTTATACGGAGAGGGGAAAAACTCAAAGAGTCAAACAAATAATTCTATGAGACTCCAAAAAGAGAGGTGTTCTCACTCTCCCAAATTTCAAATTGCATCATAAAGCAAGCCTGTCATGAATATTAGAGTAGATAAAATTCCCAAATAACAGAATGGCAGTTCTGGAAATAGTTGGCTTAGCTAATAGATTTCATAGATATTTATGGTATAGAGATATGAAGGAAGATAAATATGTTGTAGAAAACATTAAACAAAATTTGATAAAAGTTTGGAATAATAGGCCCAACTGTTTCATCTCTGGCTTCTCCTTCAAATATTTTTCATGTTGCAGATAATTATAGCAAGAAAAATGTAACTGTATATGTAGATATGATTCATTCAGATTCTGCAAATTTACTGAAAAGGACTACTTAATGAAGGCTGGAATAAATCATGGCTGATGTATTTATAAACTGCAGGAAGGATAAAATCAGATGTCAAGAAAGAAGGAAGGATATTAAGAAAAAAGAGTTTGAAATGCTCATGCAAAACCAGCACTATGTATTAGGGCACATATTTAAACGTTATATACGATGCAGAGACAGAACAAACAAATTATATGATCAACGGATGCAAAATTTCAAAGAAATAGTTGCAACACAATAATGGGAAGAATTATGTACTAAATCTAAAAAAAATTACATCAATTAACAACTTAAAGAAAAATGGATACAAAATGTTGTGGCGATGGTATCTGATTGGTACTTAACCTTAGAGAATACACAGTGATGGCAAAACTAATACACACATAGATACACTAGAAGTTTAACCAAATTTAAGCAAGAATGGTTTCCATACATGCAAAACATCACATAGCATGGCAAATATATTAACTTACAGTTTGGTTTCTAAGGGGCTTAAATGTCTACACGCATTGTAAAGTGGTAGATAATAAAAAAGAAGAAATCAGAAACACAACAATTCTTATTTCTTTTTTATGTTTCAATATAATTTTTGGTATTTTAAATCTTTTTAAATTTAACAAGAGATAGATAGATAGATAAGATAGATAGATAAGATAGATAAGATAGATAGATAGATAGATAGATAGATAGATAAGATAGATAGATAGATAGATAGATAGATAGATAGATAGATAGATAGATAGATAGATAGATAGATAGATATAGATAGATAGATAGATAGATAGATAGATAGATGGATGGATGGATGGATGGATGGATGGATGGATGGATGGATGGATGGATGGATGGATGGATGGATGGAGTGTAACAATACAATGGAAACTTTAATATTAAGCAATCAGTTTAAGATTGAAATCTTTATCATATAACAAATGCGATGAAATTCAGAGTGGTTTTTTTAATTTATACTCAAATGAGGATGAAAAAGTCAAATTATTTATGCTTGTAAATTAATAGTGATAGATCACTTCTCTGTACTCAACACTCTAAATCAGGGGTGTCAAACTTGTAATGTCACGTGACGTGTCGCAACGTATCGCGACTTTTTTTCCATTGCCGGCAATGGGGTGGGCGCGGTTTCACCATGATGCATCCGGCCCACGGGCCGGCAGTTTGACACCCCTGCTCTAAATTGTCTAAATAGAATGTTAATAATCTCAAATAATCTATAAACACGACTATATTGAAACAATATAATGTATCAAGATTTATAATGATATAATGAAAAGCAAAAAAAATCTAGCAATTTCACTGATAACATTCGTATGGAAACAGACATCTCAGGAAAGATTGCATGAGTTTTCCAAGGCAAAGAAACATGCCTTCGATCATTATAAGGGCTCTTTTACAGCATGCTAACAACTGTATTCAAAAGATAGGTGGGACAGTAACTTCTAGTACTTTATTAAATTATTGTTTTTCATTATTTTTATTTTAACAAGTACTGTAACAAGTACTGTATACAGTACTGATAATAAGTACTGTAAATATATATTTTTATTAATAGAGAGTGCTATGACACTGAAATTCAGATTCATAGCTCCATCTTCTGATGACAAAAAAAGCTGCAGTTATTTCATTGTTATAGACCAGGGGTAGGCAACCTTGGCTCTTTTATGACTCGTGGACTTCAACTCCCAGAATTCCTGAGCCAGCCATGCTGGCTCAGGAATTCTGGGAGTTGAAGTCCACGAGTCATAAAAGAGCCAAGGTTGCCTACCCCTGTTATAGACCAAGCAAAAACAGGCAGAAGGAGCAGAAAAAAACCCAGAAAAAAATATCTAAACAGGAGAACAGGAGAAGCAGCAGAGTGAATTGGCAGGAGGCAAGAAAAGAATCTGGAGAAAGAAATCAAATGAAAGGAGTAACAAAGTGGAGGAGAAACCAAGTGAAGAAAATTGATGTAAATGCACATACAAAAGAGAATCAGAGGTGGCTGCTATAGCAGAAAGTAATGGATTAAAAATGAGAAAAAAGTGCAGCAGCCAAGGAGGAAATGCACTGCCCACAAGTGGAAGAGTATTCAGGCAATAAATATATTGAGTAGGCCTAGAAGACAGACTTGGAGGAGGCAGCGATATCAGGAAATTAAAGGGGTGATAGAAGGGACTCCAACTAGGAAGAGGGGGAGAGTGAAGGAAAGAGTATTAACAAAGGGCAGAATATCGGGGACAAGAGGTTGAATGCACTTTAACTGGAAGCAACAAACAGGCCTGGGGAACAGAGGCAATGACTGCACCAGATAGCACTTTACTAGAATTTCAGCACTCCTGCTCTAGGGCTATTCAACATGTTGTCAATCGTTCTGCTGCTCTGCACATGTATTCCATACTAGCATTTCATGTGCTTCCAAAGTTTAGGATTAGGAAGCATTATTTGTCACTTGCATTGTATGGCTTAGGTTTTGTCTTCTTCATTGCAATTTGCTGATTGTATATTATTGATTAGTTTGCACAACATATAAATACAGTATAAATTCAATCCAACTAAGAGGTCAGTGAAATTGCATTTTCCCCATTCACCAAGCATAAAGGTTTTCATAAGAGTCAGTGAGGTTGGGGCTTAAAGTGTCAGTCCAAATTAAGTGACAGGCGACAGGTCAATGGCACATCTCTCTCTGCATTTTCCTTGCACATAGAGGATTAGCAGCAAGGATACCCAACTAGGTTTGTGCTATATATCATGCTAATAGGATGTATCTTTCTGTCCACACCCACAAAACTGAGTAGATTATTCCCTAGATTATTCACTTGCACTGATGTTACCTAGTTTGGGTAATGAAACGTCTGCAAGAAAACAACCAAGCTCAGAGAGCACCAAGGACTCCTCATTTCAACCCTGAGCTACAAATATTCTCCTTTATTGGTAGATTATTTTCCCTTTATCTTCTGCTACTATTAAGTGCCATAGTTATTACTTGTTACCCTTTTGGGACTACTACCAATTTATATAGTAATATGTATATCTTTAAGTCTGAATGGTTAAAATTACATATACTAAAATACATTTCATACAAAAGTATTCATACAATATTTTTATATAGATATCAAGTGCAAACCTCTATATGTTAAGCAACAAAAAAAATAACATTGAGTTCAAAGGAATTTCAGTACCAGATGATATACATAGCATTGTTATTTAGTTCTGTTCCATTAAAATTATTTAAATGGCAGGTTCTATTTTATACCCTTTGCTATAATTATTAAAATCATAACTAATTATCTTGAAAGAACATCTTAATTTACCCATTTTCTGAAAACAAATTAGGTGTGATTCAAGATTAAAGACCAGTTGAAATCAATGGGATTCCATTTATTCAGTTCATGACTGAAGCCTCCATGGGTTTCAACTGGCCTGCCCTAACTATAGTTAAGTCTTCCTCCCCGTTTTTTAAAAATAAGGAATATTGGTTGATATAACTAAAATTAGACAATTTTCATGAATGCAATTAATGTTCCAACAAAAACAGGAAAATAAAAGCATACACATGTAGAAAAAAATTAGCATTTCTAAATTTAGGATAACGAATTTTAAAGAATCATCTGGACTACCCCCCTCCTCCCACAAAAGCTGCAAATTTCCTCTAAAATGCTCTCTGCTGCTTATGTTACCAAATATTATTTTCAATTTATCCATTTACTTTAAAATCATTGCTTTACTTTACTATTTGTAATTCTACTGATACTGAAAAATCCTTCATTTTTCATCCATACTGAAATACCTAAGATGACCTAATTATTACATTAAAAGAACTACATGACAAGAAAAAAAGAAAAACACCTCATTTGCTATTTATTATTATCCAAGACCGAATAACTCTCAGAGTCTTTTTGATGATGAATATAAGTCAGATAGCTTCGGCTGGGTGGATGATCAAAGAAAATGAGGAGCCCAATATACAGCTATATTTTCTACTTCAGCAATTGCTTTTTTTTCAGGTGGCAGCTGCTTTATTACATTCCTGATTGCAGCAGTGCAGAAAACATTCTCGTCTCTAGGTAGCTTTTTCTTTTTAAGTAAGGAAGCAAAAGCTGCTGCAGTAAACCGCAGAAGTGCCACTTATACATCGTGTCAGTAACAAAGGCATATGATTTTGCACCATTTTCAGTACAGAATCTTCCTGGCTTCTCAATGTCAAAGTAAATATTTCAAAGCTAGAATAATTCGGTTTCTATAATACTTGCCTCATCTTCCCCTACAGCCTCTATTTTGCAGGGCTGTTAGATTCACATCAAGGCATCTCCTATGTGGCTTTGTGTCTTTTTCTCTGGCTGCTGCTTCTGTGACAGGAGGGGGGAGGAGGAGGAGGAGGAGGAGAACCAGAGGATTTCAATGGGTTCAGTTCTCAGTCCTCTAAGCAATGAATCCGTTTCATTCTTTGTTGCCCTTTATCCGTCTCCTAAGATACCATTTTCCCATTTTCTATGTCAAACCTTTAAAACAATCTTTTGTTCCCGATAAAGACATCTTATTTTTTTCAACTGCCTTCTAAGTACACCATTACCACCTTCTTCCATCCTGTCAAAAACAGGGATTATAATGCTAAGAATCTATCTCTCGTATATTTCTCTAAAAGTCAAAATGAGGAGATGGGTAAAAACAACCAGGCTGCCCTCTCTAATATTTGTCAATACAAATGCATGGATCAGCCCATTGCCACAGATACAAATGCTAATTTCTATTAAGAGTACAATGCCAATGTACACCTACCCCATCTCCGATGCTGACTGCACCTCCATTCAGTCTACAATATCCAGTAGCCTCCTGTGTTCAATGACTGCGCTACAGTTAGAGCCAATACAGCCACATTCCAGTCACGTGGGTGCCCAGCCCAATTCAGCCAATGGCCTGCTTGCTTCGGAGAATGTAACAGACTATGGTTCATACCCAACGCTTCCTTTTTCCTACTCACCCTGACTCTTGTCAGTTTGCTGCCTGGACAATCTACACAGAGAGGGGAGGGGTAACTTGTCAACGAGAACAGGAAAGGACACAACCTTTACAGAGCAAAGAAGAAAACAAAATAAAATGGAGTCAGGGGAAAACTAACAGCTGGACTTGGGAAAAGAAACATATCCAAAACAGAATTCTTTTATCCTATTTAGCTGAAGGATTTATCTCTGCACCGAGATGGAATTTTTCAAGAGTAATATTTGTATATTAATGGCAATTGATAATGAACTCAAATTGTTACTATGGAAAAGAATTAGTTCCTTTGATTACAGGGAGAGCCACTTCAGATCTGCTTTTTATTACTAAACCTGACAGTCATTTAATCCATTTACATTTAAATTACAGGATCCTGCTTTAGGATAGTTTGCTAACAAAAATTGCTTTCATTTCCTATTTATAAAATCAAGTTTCTGTAATAATGGTAATAAATTTAAAAGAGTTTAAAACACAACATAATTTTTAAAGCAACGTTGTCTATACTTTACAAAGTTATTTTTAGTTTGCTATAATTTATAACAAAAGTCTTCCTCAAGTAGACTATGGAGACATCCATCTAATTTTTTTGGCAACAATATGGAATTAGTTTATCACTGCTCTTTGTATGTTTTTATTATTATGGTTGATTGCACACTCAGACAGATGTTTAGACTGGATTTGGCACTTTTGTCCATCTATTGAGTCCTTCCTAACAACCTGGGATAGGCAGATGCTCTTGTTTAATAATATTAAAGGTACCACCGCAGGATGTAAACTATTATAAGTAAAGCTGCCTTTTGCAATTGGCTGGTGATTTTGTCAATGCCAATGGTGTTCAAGTGGTGCTCCAGATATTTTGGACTAGCACCCAAGGTACCTATTCTATTGGTAATATCTCTTTTTTTGCCACAGTCATTCTACTTCCATTTGCAGGTTTTTTGTGATTTTCTAGAGTTATTTCTCTTCTATTCTGCTGTCTCCAGATATTGCCACATCCATTATCCAGACTTTCTCATCCTTTCTTATCAACAATTGTTATGTCTGGAGTGTTGTGTAGCAGATACACATTATCTGCTTATCTGCCACTGCCAAATTTAAAGTCCAGAACATTTTTTATTTTTATTTTCTATTACACCATTTATGGTTCCACCAGTTCATGCTTTCAGCCAAGTGATATTTCTTGCAGATATTCCAATAAACCATTGTTTCTATTTTCTCATGCCATTGTTTATAATCAGTCTGTGCAATCTTCTTGCAGCAGCTAACTACATGGTCCATTGTTTCTTCAGCTTCTTTGCTATCTGTTGTTGTCTTTTCCATTGTGGCTTTATATGCATTTGTTCTTAAGACTTGTTCTTATGAAGCCATAATTACCGTCTTTCATCAATTTTCCTTCTCTTAGCCATTGCCAGGTCTTGTTGTTATCTGCTTTGCCTGCTATTGTTTTTATGTAATGGCCAATTTAGACTCTCTGGTATTCAGTGAACCATCATTGTATACTAGCTTCTAGTGCATCTTCTTCACTGTTCTTCAAATATTCATCCAATGTCCCTTTTTCTTCTTCCATGCCACCTATGCATCTTGGTAAATAGTCTCGTGTCAAAATCACTATATGGATGAAGGACATAAATCACTGTTACTATTTTTCTTGTCTTCCTATCTAGGGCTTCTAAGTCTGCTTGAGTCCAGTTCACTATTCCAGCTTTATATCTAATGTTGGGATTACCCGGGTGTTAATTACCTTCATGGCATTTCTGCCACTGAGTTTTGACTTTAAGATTTTCTTCGCTCTTATGATGTATTCATTACTAACCTTCTTCTTGACTTCAGTGTGCTTGATATTGTCAGCTTGAAGGATGCTCAGGTGTTCATAATGATCATCTTCATCCATATTCTTGATGTTATTTCAATAGGTCATCTGGATTTCTTCAGTTTCCACTATTTTTTCCCTGCTGATAGTGTAGGTGGCATATTTGTCCAGTCCAAACTCCACTGTAATATCTTGGGTGAATATAAGGCAGTGTTGAGCAACGATTCTATTTCAGATGGTAGTTTTCCATACAGTTTCAGATTGTCCATGTAAAGAAGATAGCCTAGCAGATGTTTTTGATGTTTGATAACCATGGCCTGACTTGTTCAGTACTATTGAAATCAATGCAATGACATACTACTGTAGTGGTCATGGTGAGTCTACTTGAAAGATTCCTCTCTCAATGTTAACCTGTACTGGTTTATCACCACCAACTAAAAACTGTGTCTTCCACTGTACCATTGATTTTTTGCACAAAGCTTCGTATGTTTCTACTGATTCTTATTTCTTCTAGGCACTTAATTATCCATTAATGTGAAAAGGGAGCCAAAGGGACATAGGGAAGCCTTCTAGTAATCACAGTCCAAGCTACATTAAAGTTGATCTTCCTTTTCTTACAGTTTTCCCAAATCATCTTGTTAATTAGGAACTGATCTTTTGTCCTGCTGCTGTTTGGACAGTTTCCTTACTGGTCAGATGGAAAGAGTTTATTTTCAATTAGATGCATCAACTATCAAGCCAGTTAATAACCTGAAAGTTACAGGTAAGCGAATAATCAACCTGTAGTTGCCTAGTGGTGCCCCTTTTGTTGGCTCTTTCATTATCAGATAGGGTTTGCCAGATATTAACCAATCTTCAATTTCACCTCCTTGCAATATTTGTTAAACTGCTTGGCAATCAGTGGGTGCAGATCAGTTAAATAAATGCAGTTCATCTTCACCTGGTGCTGACCAGTTCTTGATTTTTCTTACCCTTTTCTCCACCATTTCTGTTGTTATTACAAGTTCTTCCATCTCAGCTTTTTTTTTCCTTTTTCACCTCCTTTATCCAAACTGTATTCGCGTTGTACTTCTTTGGGTTGTCTCATAGCTGTTCCCAGATATACATATCTATTCTGTATAAGGTGCTGGCTGGTTCATTCCATTACATTGATAGATTGGTAGAAATATTTGTTTTAACTGAAATTGGAAATTCTGCCTGTAGTGTGCAATTCAAGCTTCATACCTGCTGATTTTCTTGGCTATGGCTGTTATTTGCTCCTTTATTATTTCCAGTGCTTCCTTGGTCTTGTCTCTAGGTGATATTTCTTAATCAGCTGTAACTTGGTCTTGTTCTTCAGCTTTTTTTGCTTTCACTTCTATTCTAGCTTGCTTGATTTGATGTTGCATCATATTATTTTCAAACCTGATCTTCCATTCTGATATTCGTCTTTTTTTCTTCTTTGTGCATTTTGCATCCAAGATATTCAGTTATAACAGCAACTAAGCTGTCCATCAGTTGATCTGTTTCTTGCAGTGTGGTGATGCTTATATAGTATTGGCATCTTTTAATACTGAAGCCTTTTTTGTAACAAATTTCAATTCTGGCAACTTTATTCTGTTTTTTTTCCCTGCAGTTCTAGGTGCTCAGTTATTCTTCATTTCATATTCTTCTTTTCCAATTAGAGGATTTTGTCATTTCTGAGGAGAAGGTAGAGGAAGGGATGCTTGGTTTGCAAATGAAAATAGTTCAATTGTGATGCAGGTTTTATTACCAACTCCCCCCTGGCTTGTCTCTACTGTCTAAATTACTTTTGGCAAAGCTTTGATTTCTTTGCCCTGGAGAGACATTTGCAGTTCTTCCAATTCTACTTCTGTGAATACTTTATTTCATATTATAAATCAGTATTGATCTATTAATCTCTTTCCCTTTATTTCTGATTCTGGATGTTTTTCTTTCCAGAACTGGTGCATTCTTTTCAAATATCCTCTTCTCTTGGAACTTGATTTGCAATAGCAAAACATTATTTCTTTGTTTGGGGTCTTTGAATATTTGCCATGGGCAAGCAACTTTTCTTCCAGTAGTTTTGCAGCTGCTGGCCCTGGCTGCTTAGCCAATAGTCCTGAGTCCTTTATCCAGTTGTCACCAAAAGTCCAGAAACTCAAACACCAAGTGTGGTCCTTGTTGACCTGGGAGATAACTGATCTGATAGAGGGTTTTGTAATTTACATCTCACCAAATTGTTTATTCGTCTGCTTTTATGTTGAGACCTGTCCTGTATGGTTGAACCTCTGGCATAGCTCTCGTCTTCTTCAGGACATGCAAGCTCCACATCCACATAAAGATACTGTCTCACTGAGGGCTTATTATGATGGTTGGTCACACAGTCGGACAGATGTTTAGATTTAATCTGGCAATTTTATCGACCTATTTAGTCCTTCCCAAGGATTTGGGATAAGCAGATGCTGTTTGATGTTGTTAAAGGTATTGTCACAGGATCTCAATCTTTCTATATTTTGCAATGAGTGAACAACTTTTCTTCCAGTAGTTCTGCACCTGCTGGCTATGTTTGCTCAGCCAATAGTTCTGAGTCCTGTAACGCACTTTCTACCAGATGTCCAGGAACTCAAATTCCTAGCATTGTCCTTTTTGACCTGGCAGCAACTGGTCCAGTATGGGTTCCTGTAAATTATATGTCATCATATTGTTTATGGCAGAGGCTGACTCCTCTAATGAGTCAGTTTAGTATGGCTGAACTTCTGGCATATTTCTCCTCTTTCTCAGAGCACACAAGCCCCACAACCACATCAAGGTAGTCCCTCACATTGGGGGATTATTATATGTGGGTAGTCTATTGTTACTTTTATAGTCTGAGACTGACAGAAACCTAATCATTCAAGTCCTAATCAAGAACCTAAAAATTATTAAGGTAGAAGCTAAGAATATAGGCAGTTCCAACCAGGGTGGTGTTTTTTTTCTAAATTAGGGTGTTCTAAGGGCATTGTGAACCAAGAAAGTTTGTGAATCTCTGCACTATATTGTTTGGAACTTAGAAAAGCAAATAAAATAAAACAATGCTTTAAAATAACCGTTTTTAAAATATACACTTATTTTTTTAATAATGAAATCAAATCCAACTTTTTTCTATTAATGTTTGAGATCACTGAAATTGAACCAAAAAATACTGATTTTCAACCTCACATTTTTTATATATTTGTGTATGTAACAATAAGAAAACTAGGCACAATAATCCTCATCAATGTTGCAATGAAGCATTAGACCATCATATAAAAAACTGTCAATTCCAGCTCCACCTACTCCAGTTAAATCACTGAGCCACAGATCATTCTACCACCCTCTGTGATAGACACACAAAAGTCCTGAGCAATATCCAGCTTCCTACTTTGTTAAACTAAGGTCACCAATACCATCTGAAATCAAATGCTACAAATTCCCCTTAACCAGTGGTTCCCAACCTTTTCTATACCCCGCAACCCTAGAACTCTTCTGATATATTCTCGCACCCCTTACAAAAATTCAAAACAACGGCAACGAATTATGCATATACACTATAATTTTGAAAACCCAAGTTTTCGCACCCCCTGGAATATCATCTTGCACCCCTAGTTGGGAACCCCTGCCCTTAACCCTTCCTTCCCCATACTGGCCCATAAATATATCTGAGTGACAAATTAGTATATGAAGGATTTTCAAGTAATATAAAATATGAAAATAACAGTCTTTCATTCCACTCTTTAAAAGCTATGTATAATATTATAAACATGTTTAACTGCACTAATCAAACACCTAAATATGATGACCCACATGATAGGAATGAAAAATGGTCCTTTTGGGGAATTTTTCAAATGGGAAGAATTGTCATAAAATGGTTAAAATGGTTACTATTTCAAGAATTCTATTTTAAAAATGCTTAACAATATATTTTAAAACAAAATGTTATATCACTGAGTTTTACATGAAAAAGGAACTATATGAAAAAGGTTCCTTGCCTTTGTCAGTTATTTACAAGAATAATTCTAATATGGTTTGAAAATAAATTAGATAAAATATATTGAATTGTATTTGTGGTAATAATTCAGATTTGTACTTATTTGTAATCACCATCAAATTACAAGAGAACCCTGTCCATTTAACTAATTAAGCTCTATTATAAATTCTAACATCTAAAATATTTTGACATGTAGGTAGATGTATTTAAAAATATAAAATAAATATATATATTTAAAGCAATGTTATACATTAATGCTGTAAAAATAAACCTAATTTTAACCTTTATACAATTACTAATTTAATGTAATATAACCAAAGACTTTTCTGAAGCAAACTATTTCAACAGCTGAAGTTAAGACATTTTGTTCCTCAGTAGAAATAAGAATAGCATAAAGACCTACTTTTTCATGCTAACAGAGAGGTACACAAACTCACTGCTTAAAGAGGACAAGAACTTTTTTCCCATTCAATTTACTCTTTTAAATGCATTACACTTGAAACATTTTTGGAAAAAACTTCATGAACCAAGTCCAGTTCTCAAGGTCTAACAATGACATCTAATTAGTGAGCTGGCACTTGAGCTGGCACCCAAAAGTTAGTGAAATACAGAGTTCCACATTAATTCAATATCACACAGGCTTAACATAAGTAATAAAAAGTCAATTCTTACCATATGAAATAAAACCAAAGAATACTGTTAATATAAAGAAAATTTTATAATTTTAAAATCTTAACATGCTAACCTTACTCATTGAAGAAAATTCCCATACTTGTTCCTTGGTTTACACTCTACTTGTGTTACAATTTACTGTGCACAAAGCTTTCACAAAGGCAGCTTAAGAAAATTCCCAATGTTCATACTCCATCTATTCCAAAAGTATTATGAATTCAAGATACACCCAAGTGCCCACAAAATTCTTGCACAAACTGATTGATACACTGGTTCAATATGGCAATGTAACTTTCACTATAGCTGAGAATCTATCCAAAATGCTACATGAGATCATCAATGCTCATAATGATTATCTTGCATTACATGCTATGTGGTTGAAATAATACTGGAAGTAATTCACATGTCACTTTCAGCCACCATAAAGCCAGTCACAGTTGTGCAATTCTACACATTCCTTCTACTATAGTTCTAGCTTGTTACAAAAGGATTACAACTACCAACAACAAAAAATGCAAATCTTAAAAACAAAATTGCCAAATATACACAGCAAGTCTTGCTTATGACTCCATATAGTCTCTGTTAATATAAACCCTGTTTCATTAGCTATTTAGAATTATTTGAGAAAAAAGGAACAAGGATGATTTGGAATGTTTTTATATTGTTTCAAGTTCTTAAGCAAAGATGGTTATTGTAAGATAAGAAAAAACATTTATGTTATAGGCTGGTAACTGATTAAAGAATTTATATAAATGGAGGATTCTTCAAAAATATATACTGAAAATAAATTAGGACAGTTCTAAAAGAAACATTCCAAATGGAGGATTGGCTACTTAATTTTTTAAAAAAGCTACTATTACTTTTCTAATGTCACTCTATCTGTGCACACATCACCTTCTCTTTGTAAAAAGACACTTTTATATGTCAACTACCTACCATGCAGCCTACCATGCAGAATCTCAAAGTTATCCCAGTTACAGATATTTTCAAAAAAAAAAACCTTATATACAACCAATAAACTGCTATTGATGAGGAAAAAACCCTTTTCACAGCTGGAAATATCTAGATAAAAATTTATCTATGATGTTATAGACATGCAAAGCTTCCACAAACATGGAGGCAGAAAATGGAAAAGATCATGTGGAAATAATTTTTCTCTGTCTCATGTTATTCAAAATATTTGGCATAGCATTACAACAAAGAAACACCATTACACATTTATCATTCACCCTACAACGATCAATAGATCTATCTTCCAGATATAAAATACTTATTGTATCAGACAAATCTTGCCATAGCTGAACTGATTTTTAACTTTGGTTCAGTACTGAGAAATCATTTTAGTAAGTGCATCCAAGTGGCATAGTGACTGCCTAGAAGTACTGTAGGGTATTATAAATTTCCAACAACTTTCATATTAATGGTAACTATAAACAGCAACACATTATTCACAGAGGGAGTCAAGCTATTCTCCAAAGCACCTGAAGGCAAGACAAGAAGCAACTGATGGAAACTGACCAAAGAGAGAAGCAACCTAGAACTAAGGAGAAACTTCCTGACAGTTAGAACAATTAATCAGTGGAACAACCTGCCTCCAGAAGTTGTGAATGCTCCAAACACTGGAAGTTTTTAAGAAGAGATTGGACAGCCAAGGGTTTCTTGCCTGAGCAGGGGTTGGACTAGATGACCTCCAAGGTCCCTTTCAACATCATCATCATCATTATTATTGTTATTGTTATTATTATTTGTCAGATTCAATAGTACTTACAACTAATCTCATCAAGGCAAGTATAATGTAGGAATAAAAGTAGTCCAACAACAGATGTCACCATTGAATAACTCATGGAAAGATACATTCACAAACATGTCCCTCCCCAAATATATCACACTTACCTGAAGAACAAAAGTTAGATTCCCTCTGCCTCCATACAATGTATCTAAGTAGACAAAATATGTAATGGAAGGATTAGCTTCAATAAACAAACCCTGCTTCAATAAAATCATGAAAACTTGAAATATCTGAATAATTTTAACACTAATGCTCAGTGAACCAATATACTGATTTAACAAAATACAACTTATCTCATTCCCTATCCATCAGCTAAATAAAACATTGACATACAATATTAAAGTTATTAGTAACCTATTGTTCTTTATTCATAGCTCCTGACATTGCATTAAAAATGAATTACCTTCTCTACCATTACAGTATTTTAAAAATGTTTTCTTTTTATCGGTCACATCATGTGAGTTTTATAAAGCTGCTTATCATAAAGAGATCTATGACACTACTCTAAACCAGCCAAATAGTACATTTCGTTTGGTAATAATTCTTTAAATTTCAAACATGACATATTCCTCATATTTGATTGAAGATGCTAAAAACAGAACCTGGGACCTTTTGAATAAAAAAATATGCATGTGCTACTATTGAATTATAGTCATCCCACAATCATTTTCAACTACTTGAAAAGTGCACTGTACCCATCAGGACCAGAAAGTACTAAGAATGTAACAGTTTGGTGTGTATCTTCTTGGAATTTAGTAATCTTCATATTAAGCAAACACTATAGGTCCCCAAGAAGCTATATTATCTAGGGGATATGGTGTTTGAAATGTCTTTGACCCAGATAAAAATTGCTACTTTATTGAATTTATATATGGACTGAAAGGGGAAGGGGAATCACCATTCTCGAGAATAATAGTAAGGATAAAGTTTAAGAGGCAAGAAAATGTTACTGAGAGTAGAAATCCTCACTTCAGCAAATAATAGAAGTATTACCGACTATAGCACAAATTAAGACACAGTGCACACATTAAGCTTATTCTACAGCTCAAAATGTACTGTCAAGATTTTTTGACAAGATTCACAAACAAGTGTTTCTTTGTGTATACCTGTAATTCATCTGTTAATTACCCCCCACAGTCCGCAGCTCACCCATACTTATCCAACTTACTACGAGCCGTTCTTCTTAAAAATCCGTACCCAGCTTCTGCCATATAAGAAAGCCTTAAGAATCCTGGAAGGGAACAAAAGCCTATCCGATCCAGCATCCCGTTTCCTTCGATGGCTAAGTAAACGCTTAGTTAGGGGGAAGTGCCCAAACAGGAAACGAGCTTCTTACGAGACGGCGCTGGACCTCAACCTTTTTTTTATTATTTATTTAAGAAAAGCTTAAGCCAATAGGCCATTGACAGTTATCAAACTCCAGGATTTCAAGCAGCACATCGTATTTACCAGGAACGTCAAGCCTCGTCTCCGAATCGCGAATTGCCATGCTTAGATTTTTCAGAACCCAGCCAGACAATGGGGCGATAATGTCTGCGATCCCGTAAAAGTGGGAGGATCTGAAAGGCGCAACGCCCCCTAAAAGGCAGGATCGCTTTGGCTGGCAAGTCAATACCTCAAGACTGCCAGAGCCAAGGCTAAGAGACAAAAAAAAAAAAGGAGGAAGGGGGGGGGGAGGAAAAAGGCAGGCAGGGAGGCAGGCGTGTTCTTCGCAGCCGCCGTGACCGGGGAGAAGGCACATGTCCGCCTAGAGACGGACGCCGCCGAAAGCACACTCACCTGCCCACCTCGTCGCACTCCACACCCAACAGCGCCGCAGCCTCCGCAGCTCCCCGAACTCTGCCGCCGCCTCCGTCGCGGCCGGTGCTCGGGGGACTCGGCCCCACCAAGGAACCAGGAGATGACCGCCCACACATCCGGGGCGCCGGGCAGGCCCTACGGGACACTGCTTACAAGCGGTAGCGGCAGCGGGCAAAGGGGGCAATAGTACCTCTTGTCCCGCCACCTTGACCCCGCATTTCCGAAGAGTACAGTAACCGAGAAGTCCTCGCTGTTCAGCACGATTCTTGCTCCAATCGGTATCGGACCTTCGCCGGCCTTTGCCTTCCCCGTAGTTCTACCTGCGGCCGTCACCGCCCCCTTCCTTCCCTCACTGCAACTCCCTCAGCAAGCTCTCCGCCATCTTGCTTAGGGAGCCTACTTCGGACGCATGCGCGATACTTGGAAATCCCAGCTCCAAAGAAGTTTGGCTTGCTTCTGGTAGGGTTAGCCGGAATGAGAAAGAAAGAGCCGAGTGCGCCTGCGCTGGCTCACACCTGCTGTGTGACAGAAAAGAAACTCGAGGGAGGAGCTTCGGTTTCTTCGTGGCTCGCCTAGAAGCTGCGGAAAGGAGGTGTGGAGCGGTATTTGAGGTCAACACGCTGGGCTGCCCTTTTAGGTTTTTAGGTTTACGAGGTTGAAAGGGAGTTGCTCGGTAATGCAAATAACAAATTGTACTAGAAAAGAATCTTGAAGGGTCAGCGAACATCTCGACCATTCCAGATATGTTGGGTTATAACTCCCATTATCCAAATAAAGAATCTAAACTTCCTGTTATTTTCTCCAACTCTGTTCATGATACTAGGGATTAGTATTTTGCCTTTATTTAAAAATGTATGTGATAGATAAGCTTGTCATTCTTTACTGTGAGCACAATGGCCCACATTAAAAATTGAATTCTGTTGCCTGCTCTCCAAAAAAATATATCCATACACATAACACACATTTTATATGTGTGTGTGTGTGTATGTATATATGTATATAGCATATACATATATACCCATACATATATATATATACATATGAATATTAATGACTTCATTTTGAATACATAGCGGGAAGAGGAAACTTGGAAATTCACAAGGTTGTGTTGCTTTCTTACAGGTAATGGCATAGTAAATAGAAGCATGTGCATATATCATCTGATTCATATATTGTACTGAGTTGTGGTTTGCTGAACAAATCAGAATAACTTTTGTACAGAACCATAAAGCAAACTACAATACTAGGCTTACATAACAAGTCAAAATTGAACAAATTATGGTATAAGATAAACATACAAACCTAGCTGTTGGATATAGCCTAAGATCCCGAGCAAAAGAAAAAATTAAATATGTCACCTTCCTCCTTTAATTTATCTTTGTGTAGCTTGATGGTACATAATCATTATCCTATTCAGGAAGAAAACCTATTTTTGTGTGAAATATCTAGAAATTTGGGCAGTGAAATGTGTGGAAATTGTCAAGTTCAGTAAATTGAAAGACAACATTGAAGCAATTTTGAAGTTGCTAAAAAGTTATTGCCTAGTTAGAACAGATAACCTGTACTTAATTGATTGTTCCATGTCTTCAATTCAAAAATATATTTTAAAAAAATCAAAATATTCTGCATAGGTCCAATGGCATTATTTAAAAGATAAGTAAATTGAAACACATTCTAAGGGCTAATTTAGTTGCCTACAACTGCAGGTAGTTGTTGCCACACACCTATGCTGCGATGGGGTTGATGGGTAAGCGAAAGTTGTAGATGGCTGTAGACAGGCCAATGTGCACACCTCTCAAATCCAAATCCAAATCCCAACTACAAGTTGTAAGCAGATGCGCAACCTGATACTAATTGATTGATCTGATTTCCTGTTCTGTGCTTTGCTGTTTGAGTGCTCCCTAGCCAGAATGTTATATTTGCAGAAACATAAATGGAACAGCTATGCACCCATCCTTGAATGACAAATGCAATCGTTCCCTGACGTGCACTACTGGAGAACTTTGCTCAACCCTTAAAGAGTTTGAATGGAATTCTTGCAGGATATATTGTATAGATATAACAGAATAACAGTTGGAAGGGACCTTGGAGGTCTTCTAGTCCAACCCCATGTTCAGGCAGAAAACCCTATACCATTTCAGACAAATGGTTGTCCAATCTCTTCTTAAAAACTTCCACTGTTGGAGCATTCACAACTACTGGAGGAAAGTAATTTTTAAGTGAGTCACAGACATTTGTTTTAATAATGACTGGCAGTCTGATTGCCCTGCCTAATTTTTATGAGAGTGCTTTCTTTGTAATGCCACTAGAAGCTATGGGATTATAACAAAGACTCTTTTAAAATTTCCAAATATAGATTAAGTCCTCCCCCAAACTTAGTTACATTTGTCTCATTTGGTGTAATAAAGAAGTTACTGTTCTTGATTCATAGCTAAGATTCTTTTCACTGAGTAATGGTATAAAAAGTATTCCCTTTATCAAAATAAGAGTGCATTCAAAATATGTTTAATCTATATTTGAACATTTGCCAGTGGAAAAGCAAGCCAGAAGTAAAATAAAATATTTTTTTCTGAAGAAATTAACTATGTCCATACAAGGTAACAAGAACCCTGATTAATATGGAAAATAAAATATATTTAAAAATTACAAAAAAGGGATATTGAAAAGAGGTCATACCCTAAGAAATGTGAATTTTATCATTAGGAGTTGAAGAGCATCTTAGTTTGTTAACTTATGTATTTTTACTGTTAAATTTCTTCTATAATTTTACTACCCTAAAACAAGCTGTTTTTCTGCACATGAGGTTTAAGTTCAAATTATGCTATTTCTTTCATGATGTGCTTATGGTTCTTTGACTAATCCCATATAACTTAAAATCCCCCACCTGATTCCCTCCAGATATGTTTGACTTCAATTCTCATAAAACTTTAACCATTCTGATTGAGGATTATAGGAACCAACATATCTGTAGGGTACTAATTTAGACAAGGTTGATAATGCATTTGCATATTCCCAAATGTTTGTTAATTTTTTAAAAGATGTATGGAATGAAAATTAGTGAAATAAAATTAGTGAAAAAATATCAGGAAAGGATCCTTCTCAATTTCCAGTGTGCTTTACTATACTGTATTTAGGAAGACATTTTGCAATTTGTTTCTAAAAAGCCCTATAGAATCTCTTTAAACTCCTATTTAGGGAGTTTGCTCTTCTTTTAAATACGAACTCACATTCAATGGATGTTATATACAGTTTGACTTGTAGAATAAAACCACCACATATATACCATTCTTGTGCTTCCAACAATCATGCCCATATTACTTCTTTATAGCATCAAGTTTCTGCTATGAATTATAGCTCTCTATATCTGTTAAATACTGGGAACTTTATTTTTGCCATATGGACTGAATAGCCTTCAATATTAGCACATAAACATATACTGCTATGCTTTTCTCCAAAAATTTTATATATAGTGGTACCTTAGTACTCAACATTAATTGGTTCTGGGAGGCCCATAAGGAATAATGTAGGCATCCAACACCGAAAGATTCTAGCTTGTGCGTTGAGTACCAAACAAACAATGAGTACCGGGACAAGATTTTTGCATCAAAATGCATTGACTACCAAATTCGATGAGTTTCAAAGCAGTTGAGTAGTGCAGACTTTCTAGTAGTATTGTTTTATTATTTTAAAAGATTATTATATAAGATTGGACATTCTTTTTAAACTCCATGCTTGCCAAAATTTTAGAAACTATCACAATATCAACAGTAAGATTTCAGTGACATTTTTTGCTAATATCAATAGATAAAATTTAGAAATGCATTGTATTGCTGGATGTGCCACTTTACAAAAAAAAAAAAGACACTACACTATTGGACAGGAAAGTGTTAATCAGAGAGAGAGAGAGAGAGAGAGAGAGAGAGAGAGAGAGAGAGAGAGAGCAAAGATTTCCTAAACTCATTGCAGGCTGCATTGAGTAAGTCCACAGATCCAACTGAGTGCCCATGAAATTTCATATCTGGAACAATAAGATTCTTTCTTCTGCAGGAGCATTCAGTATTTTAGAACTTGTTTATTACATAACCTTGCAGATATAACATTGCTATTTAAATTGCTTTACTGCAGATAAGATAGAAGCCACAAATATCCAGGAAATTTCTCTTCAGGCTTATATTTGTGTCTGCTCTGGGATTTAATTTTTTTTCATTGGAAATTTGGCTGTTTCCTTCCTGCCTTTGGAAAGGGAGAGATCTGCTTAGTATTTATCCAACAGTTCAGGCTAGCCTAGGAATAATTGGTTCTTTCTTCATGAGATTCAATGTTTATTTTGACTCAAAACTGACAGATGCTGAAGCCAGTGAGGTAGTTTGCAAAAGGAACTGTCAAATATGATGAGCAGTGTATATATTACCTGCTGTTTCCAGCTACAATTCTTTGTGTGGGTAGCCCATCCCTTGAATTAAATAATCCGATCTGCCTTTCTTGTGCCAACTAAATTCCATCTGTAATTATTCCTCTGCTGAGATGGAGGGATGGGTTTACAGGTACACCTTGATTTATGACCGATTGTTTAAAAATTGTTCAAAGTTATAATAACCTTGGAAAGGTTTTACATCTTGTAAAGTTGCAACCTTTGGAAATATTGTGCCGCATCTCCCCCACATTCGTGGTTACATGATTGCATTTTTGCCTCTTGGAACTGGCTCAGATTTAGGAAGAATCCATGACAGGCCTCCTATTTCTAGATTATCTTAGTATCTATTTAGAACAGGGGTGGGCAATTAATTTTCTCAAGGGTCCACATGAGAAATTGGGCGTTGTGGAGGGATGACATCACATCACCCCCAACACTGCCATTGCCCTGCCCCTGACACCAATGCTGGACCACTGCCCTGCTCCTTCTGCTGATGCCCCACTCCCTGCTGATACCACCTCAACCCTGCCACCAATGCTGGACCACCAAAGCCCCACTGCCAATGCCATGGGCCAGATTGGAGACCGCCAAAGGGCTGGATGTGGTCCACAGGCCATGAAATGCCCAGAATGGTACCAGAAAAATACCAACAAGCATTCTTGTGAGCAGAACACACACCTATGGCCTTTTCACCTTCACACCTTCAAATTGCTCATTCAAAGGCCAACTCGACCTGCGGCTCTGCTTAAAGTGCCTCAATCTTTCTGAAGCTCCATATAACTGCATATGCTGTGACCCGTTTTTAGCTTACTCATCAAAATGCAATTTTTCTTCTGACTATTGACTATAAATTCAATATTATAAGTAATAAAACATAAATCTGGGGTAAGTTTGAGAAATTATATGGAATTACAATATAACTGCATCAATCTACAACCTACATGGTCCATGTCTCTCTATATGCCTTTAAGATTTATTTTTTTATTCAGCTATAAATAGTCTCTGGGGTGCAGCCCCTTAGTCAGCCATTAGCTGTTTGCAACCGGGCCGCAGAAACGGCAGGTGAGCGTGTGTGCGCATCCCCACTTGCACGAGCAGTGGGCGAGCGCGTGCATGCATGCTACATTTGAGTGGCATGAGTGGCATGCGTACGTGCACATCGCTTGTGCAAATGGAGTTGCACGTGCATGCTTGCCAGCTACATGTGTGGAATCATCCCCTCTCCCCCCCTCCCGCCAGTCTGCAAAGCCGGAAACGGGTAAATCTGGTTTAGGGCAAGGTACCACAGCTGAAGGCAGCCTTTCAATGCATGCAATACTTAAGTGTAGTCAGTAGCTTAACAAAATGGGTAGAAATAATTTTGCTCTAGAACACGGGTGTCAAACCCGCGACGTCATGTGATGTGTTGCGATGTATTGCGACTTTTTTCCCATTGCTGGCAATGGGATGGGTGTGGTTTTGGTGTGACGCATCTGGCCGGCAGTTTGACACCCCTGCTCTAGAACCTCATTTGGGTTTTTACTTGCTTTGGCTGTAATTATGCAAGAGTTTGATCATTAATCCCCCTATTAAATACAATTTTGTAGTTATTTTTAATTCTGTAGTTGACCTCTGTAAATTATTACTTTTAATACTATCCCAATCCAACCAAAATCAAGCAATTTTACCCGGTAGGTTTTAATAAGAGAATGGATTGTTTAAAAATATATTTTCCATCTAGAAAATTTACAAATACATCAGGCAAAGTAGGGGAGGACAGAGAATAATAGCATACATACTTTATTAGTTACATAAGACGCATCTTGTATCCAAATTAACTTACTAGTGCCAGCATAAAAAGATTTCCTTTGTAATTTAGTTTTAAAGACATGACAGGAAGAAGAAGCAATTCATTAAGAAGTTAAATCTACAATTAAGCTGTAGAATGGATGAACATGGCATTTTTCCAAAGTCCTTGTAAACAGTCTTCAAATTTTTGATCCCAGGCTGACGCAGAAGTGAGGCTATTTCTAGCACGTAATGATACCACAGAGCCTGCTGTGTTAAAACAGTGCTGTGAAATTTACAGGGAATAGGTCCCTTTGACAATGTACCACAGATTCAGTTGCACGGCCATTTCATTCTATTACTGTCTCCTTTCTAGAAAACAATGGCATTAGAAAAGCCAATGCACAAAGCCTGTCAGCTGTGCTGCTAGGGACAACTGTCAGGAGTAATCTATCACACCTTAGTTATTCTTCAAGACAATGCCTGAAACAGCAAGAAAGGGACTCAGCCAGGAAGGGGGAGGAAACGGCTAGCACCAAGGACAAGGTCAGCTGCTGATAAAAATATAATAAGTCCAGACAGTGCCTTCAAACTGGAATATAATCTTAACCATGGATGTGTCCTCTTTCTGGGTTCATTAATCACAGCTACACATAGTTTCTGTAAGCTGCAGCAAAGAAATGATCATAGTTAAAAGTACTAGTGCTGTTATGGCTAGTAACTTTTGACAAAATGCTTGATTCTATGTTTTAAATTGGTCACAGTCAAGTCAAGGATTGTAGTGAAATTTGCAAGAGTTCTTTAAAGATCATACCATAGGGTTTTTTTTCCCCTTTCCTTTTAAAAAATATCTCATCAAATCCATATTAGGCTGTGTTGAAGCAGGTGTTGCGCTAGTTTCACCTTTAAGTACAATTTACAGAAAAATATATGTGAAACGAAAGATTGTAAGATATAAAAGGTGAAATTAGAGCAAGTAAATTAATTTTACACCTCTGTAGAATGTTTACCATAGACAGGAAAATGTATGGAGATATATGCACAAATGCTGGTAGTGGGTAGTATATGGTCTAGTGCAAATAAATATTGTACAAAATGCTAAATGTCTGTGTATAAGAGTGTGCTTATATTTATTTTGTCGTATGGAAATGAAAGTTTGGTTTTTATCAGGAAAACAAAAACTTGAATGAAGTACTGAAATAGATGGAGGAAGAGGAAGACCAAGGTCACAATTGGATTGAGTTGCTGAGTTCCTCAAAAATAAGTTTAAAGAACAGAAGTCAATGTATGAAGCTGTATATGAATATGTAGAAGCTGTGTAGAAGGATGATTTGTAAAGAAAGAAAATTAGGGAAAAGCTCATTGAATTGTATTGGTGTGCACTACATTTGATTAGATTTCTTTTATCTCCATCTTCAATTCTTTTGCTCATCATATTGTACTCTTCTTCTCCACTTTCCATGTCATTGCTTACCACAAAATGAAATTGTATGGATACATCCTTCGACAATCTTGTCATTTCAACTGTAGGGCTGACAACCAAACTTTCTAAATTCTTTGGCTGAGCTTTGTTTGGAAATGTCAGTCTATCACTTCTATTTAATTTTTACTCCATTTGTCATATATGATTTTAATAATTTTATAGCAAATGTAAAACTGTAAGATAAGAGTTTTACAGGGTTGACCCAAGCGAGTTTTTGTGGGACAAAAAACAGAGCATTCCCACCCAACATTAGGCTCAAAGCAAAGGCCCAATCTTAGTTTAGCATATGAGGCCAATCCCCTAGTATGTAATAAACAAATTCAGTAAAAGCAAATTAGTAGATTTTGCTGTTCTTTCAGGACATCCAGAATTTACTCCTTGAAGTAGTTGTTAAGCATTGTTAAACTCCAGAATGATTTTATTGAATTTATACATAGCCAATAGACTGATTTAACTTCATGGAAGTCAGTTGTGCTGATTTACCTTAGATACATAATCACAAATGTGCCTGTAGGATGTTTTTAGTACAAGACCCAACTGCCTATTTATTTGGAAAGACAGATTAAGTGAACATACTATACACAATTCTAAATGATATATTCCAGATATATGCACTGTCTTTAGAAGTTCTGCTACCTTGGCCTCAGCAGCTATTCCACATTTTAATTAAAGTGTAGAAAATATATCTTCCATGTATGCAAATAATATTTTTACAATTTCTATGAAAATGATTTTTATATCTCTATCCTATAATAAATCATTTCAGGTTTGTGTAGTGAATAGTCCTGCTGTCTTACACAGTGGATATGTTTTACTTCAGCAACCAGATTCCCTCCAGGAATACTAGACTAAAGCTCCAATCCATAAGTCATGCTGACTGGTATTCATGAGATAATTCAAGTCCTTGATTTACAATCACAATTGAGTCCAAAATTTCTGTTGCTAAGCAAGACAATTGTTAAATAGATTTTGCCACATCTTATGACCTTTCTTGCCACAGTTAAGTGAATCATTGCAGTTATTAAGTCAGTAATATGGTTGTAAGGTGAATCTGGATTCCCCATTGACTTTGTTTGTCAGAAGGTTGCAAAAGATGATCATATGATCCCAGAACACTGCAACTGTAAGTGTAAAAAAAGGCCATGTTACTTTTTTCAGTGCCATTATAACTTTGGCCACTAAGCAAAAGGTTGTTAAATCGAGGACTACCTGTA
This sequence comes from Azemiops feae, assembly GCA_023970755.1. Taxonomy (NCBI): domain Eukaryota; kingdom Metazoa; phylum Chordata; class Lepidosauria; order Squamata; family Viperidae; genus Azemiops; species Azemiops feae. Next base: position 377,224 of record JALGBA010000269.1, on the reverse strand, counting down.
CATGTGATAGTTTCTAAGCTAAGAATATCTACAGAAAATCCTATATCAGTATAATATCATTATAATCACAAACATATGGTTAAGTTATTAAATTCCCATTTTTATTTTTTGCCTACTTTCCCCAAAAATATGAGGTATAGTTTTAATTTAGATTCCATACATAGGAATTAAATTAAATTAAAATAGAGTTGGAAGAATCTGTTTAGACTAGGGTTGCAAATGCATGACCCAAGGATTTTATTCAGCTTACCATCCTCACTCACTTTCCTGTTACTTGCATGTTTTAGTGAAGTTGTGTGTGAGTGTTGGTTAAGAGACTTCTTTAAGGAGTCAATTCCTGACTTCTGGTTTTGCATTGTAGGGACGCGGCCGAGGGATTGCGGAGCTCCGCGCCCCACGGCTAGTTTCGCCCTGCCTGAAGACCCTAAATGGGTTGAAAGTCGCCCCGGAGAGGTGACAAAGAAGGAGGGGCACCCTGATGATCGCGGTACAATGGCAGTCGGTCCATTCGATCCGGGGGAAGCTCTCCAACCCGACAGGAGAAAGGCTAGCTGCACTCCGGTGACTAGCCCAAGCTACTGACATCCGAAGTCCAAAAGCACCAACTAAGAACAACTGTGAACAGTGTGTTGGAGCTGGTTGAGACTATTGATCTTCTCTTCTCTATGTTGAAATTGATTTCCTGGAAAAGATCCCCAAGAAGCAAAAAATCCTCCTAAAGTGAGAAGGAAGGGGACTATGACCCCACTCTTCCATAGATGGAAGCGGTGATTTAATATTTATAGGGGACAGAAATACATTGAAATGGACTAATGTAAAGCTGTAATTTGGATAAAACTCAAAATTATGGAAATTGTTAAGATTTTATACCTAAAAGAATATTGACGGAATTACAAGAAAATAATATTTTCGTTTTAAAAGCTGGGAAATAAACACTGACATCTAGTGGTGGAATAGAGTATAGAACAATTAATCAGTGGAACAACCTGCCTCCAGAAGCTGTGAATGCTCCAACAGTGGAAGTCTTTAAGAAGAGATTGGACAGCCATTTGTCTGAAATGGTATAGGGTTTCCTGCCTGAGCAGGGGGTTGGACTAGATGACCTCCAAGATCCCTTCCAACTTTTTTATTATTATTATTATTATTATTATTATTATTATTATTATTATTATTATTATTATTATTATTATTATTATTATTGTTATTATTATTATTATTATTATTATTATTCAGAAAACAGAACAAAAACTAGAGGAAAGTGATTTGGAGGATGCAAATGAAGAAAACCACAATTTAACACAGACAAAGAAAAATGTATATTATTATTATTATTATTATTAATAATAATAATAATAATAATAATAATAATAATAATAATAATAATAATAATAATAATAATAATAATAATAATAATAATAATAATAATAATAATAATAATAATAAATGTTTTGAATACTGAAGGGAACCTAAGCTTAAATAAGAACAGGCAAGAAACAGACTTAAGAGAGATGACTTGACATACCAGGTGGAGTATCATATGACCAAGCATTTGTCTAAATATGATTAAAAGAATAGTTAAATTTTGGAAATGAAGAGGTTTTACAGTAAGAGAAATGTGATTTAGAAGTAGTATAGTATTTTTTTTTTCTTTCTTTTTTATGATATGGGAAATGTAAAAATATTGGGATGATTTAAATCAGGGGTCTTCTAACTTGGCCATTTTATGACTTCTGGACTTCAACTCACAGAATTCCTCAGCCCAAGTCATAAAACGGCCAAGTTTGAAGACCCCTGATTTAAATGTATGAAATATTTTGGATATTTAAATGTAATCAATTTTGAGAAAACCATAACTGACAAGAAATGTTTGGATTACTGAGGGGAAACTAAGCTTAAATAAGAGTTCTGAAAACAGGACCTATAGTGATTTATATAAGATGATTTTGTACAAAGGCAACTGTAAAATAAGCTGATTAGAAAAGACATTCCATACTGATGTTATTGTGAAATATTAGAAAAATGTTTATATTTAAATTTGTATGTATTGATAGTATTAAGAATTATATTTGCTTAATGTTGGTAAAAGGAGAACACTACTGGAAGAAGAGAGGATCAAGGAAAAGTATTTTTAGTTAATATGTTGATTATGAAAGTATAGATATTAACTATTATTGACTGTTGTTAAATATATTAACCCAGACAACACATTGTTTACTAAGCACTAAAGATTGTTATTCTAAAAATCAATAAAATATACTAAAAAAAAAAAAAAAGGAGTCAACTCCTTGTGATTCTTGAAATAGCCATATCTTTTTTTTAGGCTCATAATGAAGGCTCATAAAGAAAAGGCTGTTGAATAAATAGCAAGGAGATGTTACATTTATTGAGGTCTGAAGCATCTATTCCAATCAATCTCATGATCTGTACAGTCACAATACTTATGTCACATCTATAAATGAAGCATCTAGTATGAGAGTTTATAGACAAATGAGTAAATTACAATAATGCAGGCAATTTCACACACACTTATTAGAGTTTCTGGCCTATTCTAATTGTATCCTAGAGAATATTTCCTAGAGAAAGTAAATATTGTATTGACATAATCTTGTGTCTTTCATGAGTTGTTACATTAAGAGTTATTCACTCTTTCTCTCTTGTTTAATCCACTGTAATAACTATCACAGTCTAATAGACTAGAATAAAGGAATAAGGAAAAAAAGTGGGCAGGAAAACAAACTGCCAAATAATTAGTCAGAGACCAAAAGGATTAAAACTTTTCAATTGTCCAAGCTGCTGCTTCACCCCACTCTACAATTTTTATTTATTTTTGTACATGCCACCCATCTTGCCTGGAGGAAATTCTAAGAGGCTTACACTGGATAAAACACCAATATAAACATTAAAACAATAAGCAGTAATTTCAAATTTGGTTAAAATTGAAAAGAGGGGGAGGAAGAGCGCAAGACGCACACAAGGAGGGTGAAATCTTATTTAATCCATTAACCACCTTCAGAATGACACAGAAGAGCAAAGTCTTCAGGCTCTTTCAGAAGGCCAAACGGGTGAGTATAGATCTCACCTCAAAGGGCATGATGTTCCAGAGGGCAGGAGCCACAGCAGAAAAGGTTCTTCTCCTGGACCCCGCCACCCGGAGTTCCTTGAGTGACCAGATTCACAGCATGCCTCTTTTGATGCAGGTAGGATGGGCCGATCCAATAGGGGTAAGACAGTTCATCACAGATTCAGGAGGAGTTCCCAATAGTTCCGGGGGGTGGGGATTATTTCCTAATTATTACCTCTTTAGCCACAATGCTTAAGCAAAAATCTAATGTAAGTTATGTAACTAAAACAGCCAACTTGATTTCCATAAAAAGTAGGTGCCTGGAATAAAAATATTTCTGTAGCATTGCTGCTGAATTTTTTGAAAATCAAAGTAACATTTACACTGAAAATAAAGCAGTATTAATAAAAATGTAGCATATCCTTCACCATTACTCTTTTCCTCTTAATATTGTGCTAACATATTTAGGGATCTGACCCTCCTGCTACATTCACTACGTCACTTTATAAGAGTGTGTAATCATTCCAAACAGATCAACAATGGAATTTAAAATATTCTTCTTATGAACGCATTAAACTATGAAAATACTCTCTTGATGTACAGTATGAGACCAAGACGCACGTAGGGGGAAAAGGGCAAAGAGGCTTCTGGGAGTTGAAGTCCACGAGTCATAAAAGAGCCAAGGTTGCCTACCCCTGGGCTAGACTGATATACATAAAATGTTTAATATTATTTTGGAATGCGTAGATAAAAAACGATTTGTAGCCTGGGAGTTCTTTTTAAGTCCAAGTATTATTTTTAGAATAACCTGCTGCAATCACAGAACACTCAGTGATTTACAGAATAGGAATATATAATAACAATATAAATATATTAATAATAATGTGGCAATTTATATGCCCCTCAACTCACAGCAACTCTGGGGCAGTTTATATATTGTTTAAAATATTAAAACAAAAACAAGAAATCAAAAGAAGGGTAAATATAGCAGGATGGAGAGAAAAACAACAGGAAGACAAGAGCAGAGGAAAACAAGCCATCTACTTGAAAGAAAAAAGTGTGATTCAGCCAGTGACTCAGCCATTGAAGTCAAGCTGGTAATCAGGGTTATATGCCTGACTTGTTGTGATTAAATTTCTTAATGGCAACTTTGTCACTATAAATTTGTGGGATTACCTGGAATCTTGGACTGCACATGGACTATTCTTGGATTTCCCTGAACCTGAAATTTGACTTTCCAGATACTTGGAAAAGTAAGCTCTTGTGCCGATTTTCTATTCAGAAACTTTGACTTTTGTGTTAATTTGGTGATTTACAACTAAATACCTCAGGTTTGCTATCAGAAATTGGCTACACATAGTCCTTGACTCATGACCGTAATTGAGCCCAGAATAACCATCATTAGTTGTGCCAGTTGTTAAGTGGGTCATCACATGATCAACCTGATTTTATGTCATTTTTGCAGTGGTCATTAAGTGAACGCTGCAGCCATTAAGCAAACCCATTCTCAACTATGGCATTTATTGCTGGAAACTGGAAGTAAATGCCAGTTTCCAGCAAAAGAAGTCATAAATCATGGTCATGTGATCCTGACGCGCTGCAAACAGCTATAAAAGTGGGCCACCTGCAGGGCACCCAAAATGCATTCATGTGACCCAGGTGGGAGGCTGGCCATCAGAACTTTGAATCCAGACCATAAGTTTCTTTTTGGGTGGATCCATCACAACTTCAAACAGTCACTAAGCAATCAATCATAATTTGAGGACCACCTGTATATAAGTGTACATAGCTAAGAACAAGATACTGTTGTTAATATCTTTTTAGACCAACTCTGGAGATTGGGCAGTCACTGTGTTGCAGTGATTTTCTTCTAGTGTTGATTTCAATTGGTGTAGATGAGTCCACAGGGTCCTACATTCTACCTGCAGCTGTTTAACATAGACATGAGGCTGCAAATGACGGCCAGCTTCCTTTTGGGCTACACATCACATAGGTGATGCTGTAGAAGGCCTGCCTCATTGCCTGGAGACTGTAAAGCATAATTGGGAAGAAATAGGTTTAGTGTTAACCCTAGCAACACCAATTTTGCAGCTTTTTAGCAGAGTTCCAGGTAAGGAGTAAGCGGTGCCTCGGGGGGGTGGGTAGGGAAGACACTGGGAGGCTCATTTTTGTTCAGTTTTATACTTTTCATAAATCTTTTTTTCCTTGTTCCTTCCCTTCTTCTTTTTTCTTAGTTGCTTGTTAAATATACGTTAAACTAAATTAAAATAAAATAAGCCAACTTCCCCCACCCCATTCCATTCCAAGATAAATTCATTGCAAGATGACACCGCTGGTAATGGAAGACAAAATCTTGTTCTTGAAATAATAGGTCCAGTTGCCAACTGTATTGTACATCTCTAAAACACAGCTGTTTTAGAACTCTGGAATAGACAACTTCTGGGAAAATTGGGAAGAAGAGTTCTTGGTGATCTTTTCTTTGGTGAAGTTTTAGGAGAAACATTTTAATAATAGTGAAACAATTTGTGGAGCTACATGAAAGATAATAATTTTAGTTCAGGAACTCAAGGAAACAAGGTGAAGCTATCACATTGTGATGATGGGTATGAGTACACGTTCTCAACCTCAGCCATCCAAAAATGGTATTGTGGCATTTAGAATAGCAGTAGAGCATCATGGAGTCATGAAATAAGATTACAGAAGGACCTGAGGGCACAACCCACCCTTTTCTGAAGGCCACGGCACTTCAGAAAATTACCAGAAATCTTAATTGTATGCTTTGTTCCCAATTGTCTGATAATTATATAAAACACAGCTGCATTACTGAAATATGGTAATTAAAAAGCAGTTTTTCTTCTGTGAGCTACAAAATTTTTTCATGCCCTATCTAATACATAAAAATGCATAGCTTTCCAATGTTTTTCTTTCTTCAGAGACCTCTATTTCTTCCGTATTAATCAATCTTCTAGCCATCTGTTAATTTTAAAGCATAGTATTTTCAACTGAGATTTCATAAGTGCACATTAATCAAAATTAATATTAACCAAGTAAGTATTATTTTGAAGAAAATATATTCAATTACTTATCACATCTTTCTTAAATGGTGTGCATATGAAAATGAATGATATCCCACTCCAAAATCCTGATAATATAAACATGGCTGATCTAGCTAGACAAGTGATTCTGCTAGTGACCTTGGAGGCACCCTAATTGTTATCCAAAGTGAAAAACAATCACTGGGAGAGGACAGAATAATTTGGGGAAAATAATACATCTTAAAAAAAGTAAAGGTTTCCAATTGTGTCCGATTCTGGGTGTGTGTGTGCTCATCTCCATTTCTTAGTGGAGGGAGGGAGTGTTTTCCAAAGTATCCAGATAATAAATCAAATCACAGTCAAAGGCTAGCATACAGATAATGTAAAATAACAAGATTTGGGAAGTTTATGTATAAATGTTACTATAGCAATGGTGATTGCTCTGAAAGAATTTTTAATACGGTTTACCATTCAGAAGAAAGAACTATGGTAAATTGCAATCTCTTGGTGTTATCTTGGATAAAAGATGATATCAACAGTCTGTTCTAAAGCACACGGTAATTAGAAAAATATTTTATTAGAAAAATAAAAAGCATCTTAAAGGAAATATATCATGCTTGGAATAATATCTTCTGGGCCTGTCACATGCCTGGTACAAGGGCTCTATTTTCTAGTTTCATTGATTTGCACTTATAGTGACTAGTTATAAAGTTTAAGAAAATGTCAAATCTGACACATCATATTGCATTTACTTGTCAAATAGTGTCACTTCTGTAATTTGATGTGTGCTTTCTATAGGATCTGAAATAATAGAACACTGAGATTTTTTTTTCTCCAAGAGCATAAACTATTGCCTCTCCATGAGATCCAATTAACTCTTTCCATCATTATTTCAATAGGCTAAACTTCTCTCTTCTGGAGGTAGGCTAAACTTCTCTCTTCTGGAGTGTGCATACTTCAAAAGAAATGTTTTGTATCTTACACAAGCACGATCTCAACTCCTGTCTGCTATTCATTTAAACAGCCCAACCTTTTTCAGGCTTTCTTGTCAGCCTGAAAAAAAATCACATCCCTTTAAGGAATCTACACATTAAAGTTAATGTGATTCCTAAAGCAGTGACTTTTTTCAGGTTTGTGCAGAAGTCTGAAAAAAGTGGAGCAACTTTAATGAATACAGAGAGGCTGCATTTGCACTATCAAATATTTTGTGTGTGCCCATCTCTGTCCTTCATGTTATAATGAAATCAGGTCATTGATCCATGACTGTTTAGTTCCATTTCTGAACTTGGGATTTTTAAACCTCATGGCTGTGCTCAGTGTGACAGATTTAAATGAGTTAATTGTACAATGCCTCCCTCTTCTTAGTTGCTAAGATACAGTGGTATGCCTTCCAGCTGTAATAACGAATTCTTTATTCTAGTATAATTTACCTGAATTTGAGAGTAAAGGTTGAAGTTGAAAGTAAGGTCAGTAGAACAATGTCAGTTTAGGAATGCCTTCAGTAGAAAATTGCTTTTTTCTCCTATCTTGCTATACCATTTTCGAATTAATACTTTAATTTATCCATATTTAGAAAAAGTGTTACTACCTCTGCGGTTTTTGCCTTGTGACTATATATGCAGAACATAAACACAGATTGTGTGTCTTATTACTTCTACAGAAACACTATTTCCTGTGTGTGAGGAGGGGAAAGCCAACATTTCTTAGGCAGAGATGGGAGTTATGTAAACATACAACAACCACCCAACTTCAAGAATCTAAAACACCATGCCAAGAATCCATTAATTCATTGGAAGGGTCGGAGAAAGAAAAGCAAGTTTAAACTATCATGGATAGAGGAGTTACTGGCTGTAGGCAATTAACTTTTTGGTATGGTTTCATTTTTATATACTGTACAATTAGCAATAACTTTCTTGCCTTTTTTAACTGAGCCCTGTCTGTGAGATTTCTTCAAACTCTAGTGAAGGAGTAAGAATCAGCTTCAAGAATCAGAAATTAATGATTTACTGCTAAGTCCTTCTTAGCAGTAAAAAGACTCTCTCATGTCATCCAGGAAAGTTTATGGGTTTGATTAATTTTTATTTTATTTCTTCTCAGTAGCTGGTCATGCATTTTTATATTTTTGCCTAATATTTTTTAAAAATATTCTAATATACATTCATCATATTTTTCTCCATTAACAAAAATATTTGGTTTGTACTTTTCCAAAATATGTATATTTTATACAAATGTTCCAAAAACTACACAGAAAAATCTGGATGCCAAGAAATTTTGAAATCAAATAATTAAATTGCAATTGGTGTATTTATTTATGAGGTGGGAATTGTGTATTTATCAAAATAGCAAGACAGTGAAACTCTGCCCGCTATGTAATAATAAACCATTTCCCACCTTTTTTTGAGGAGGAAGTGTCAGAAGATATGCTTAGAGAAGTGGTAAAGTGAAAAGTAAAACTCACCAGACTTAAGTACAAACTCAAGTTTAATCCTACTGGCATATTATGATTTGAGGGTGGGGAGTGAAGGGGAAAATTTTCATTATTTCTCCTCTTATTCCAGTGACAGCTATCAGGTTTTGGCCAGTAGTCTTGTTTAAGGTGGCCAACTCTGAATCATTGAGGATCTGGATGGACAAAACAAGCTGGCACTGAACCCAGGCTAGATAGATTTCTTGTTATTTTAGGTTTCTGACATATTTGGTGTTATCCTTTGACAGTAAAGGACCACCCAAGAAGAACCAGGTTTGGGATGGATACAATTGGATGGATAGATGCAGGCTATGGGTGTGGAGCTTTCATCTAATTTTGGTTTGTAAAACACTCTTACATGGAATGTGAGGATCTCACAACAGTGAATCATGCCCTCATAATTACCCATCTTGATGATTGCAATACCCTGTACATAGGCCTGCCTTTGAAAGATACCCAGAAGCTTTAACTAATGGAGAATATGTTGACCTGGCTATTACAATATGCACCAGCATGAACACTTTATCCCTGTGCTCCAAGCTTAGCACTGCTTCCCCAGTGTTCTCCATGCAATTCAAACAACTGGTTTTAACCTTTAAAATCCTACATAGCTTGACTTTGTGGTATTTTTTCTAACCAGTCTTGATAGTCCAAATACAAATGTCTCAGCAGCATCCTTCAATGGCTCCCCTCTTTCACAGTGAAAATAGGTTGGTGACTCACAGGCACGGCTCTGTGGCTCTACCTGCTTTACTGAATACCCTTCCACCTAGGATACAATCAATTCCCACTTTATAGCACTACATAAACAGCTGAATACGAGTTATTTAGAAGAGTTAACTACTTTCTACATATGCTTTATATTTATTGATTTTATATCAAATACAAGATCTGTTTCCACAGAATAATTGACGGTAATGGCCCACACCTCCATAGCAGTGCACCATTTCTTGTGTCTACCTTAGCACATAGGACAGAGTTGGGTGACCTTGTATACATTAACCATGGCTTCTTGAACAGGTTCCTCCAGATAAGTTAGGCTTGTGGGCAGAAATTCAGCTTGGTGCTCATGATGCTAGAAGCTACTCCAGATCTTGATCTCTGGCATCCCAGTTGATGTGCTGCAGATGAGGAAAAAATATCGTGCACTGAGTGCATGGTTAAAGGTGTTATGAAACACACAAAGCATAGCTGGCTGCTGAATATGGGTGCACTGCAGCATTCAATAGGATCGTAAAATGACAAATGAGAAGTGCACCAGGAGATTTCGGTATTGTGCCAGGCAAACAAGAACTCTCACCCTGGAAACATCCATAAATATTTTTAATATTCTATTGTTAAAATATTGGACAATTGGAGCTGTTTCCATTAAACATTTTAGTCTACATTTCAGAACCCTGAGTCATGTGGCATATCAATACCACATGGTTTTTTTTTAAGTGCTAGAAGGGGAGCTTTGCCAGCAATTTAATATAAATCTGCTCAAATAAGTGACCAGCCCCCTACATCTTTGAATTTCTCTCTTCTTCTGCATGCTAGAAATTCTCCTAATTTATTTTGGCTCAGTTTGGAATTCATTGTCGGGCTGTTCTCCCAAAAGGGTGATTTACTGAACTCAATATTTACATTATTGTTTACAGAGTTTCAGGTCAACTATTCTAGTTCTCTACATAGCCTCTCCTAAATGTCTATCTAGTCTGCCTCAGGCATGAGTGATCATTTAATAAGTGCCACTGAGATATTGTCAAACTTTTCCCCTAACCTCAGGAACCTCATCAAATATTTGGTATATTATCTTAGGAAAGACTTCTGGAGTAGACTGAAAACTGAAGGCGACATTCAGAAGCATTATTATTCTAAAGTGCACTAAAGTATATAACCCTGAGCTTTTATTTAATAGGACCAACATTACATCCGAAAGAGGTATCCAGCATAGAAATCTATTTTGTATCTGTCATTTTACAAAAAATATGTCCTCTTAAGCAGGCTATAGAAAATTGTGGGTTTTGACATTTCGCTGGTGACGTAATTGAAGAAATGCTTCTTTTTTCCCCCTTTTCCAATAGTCACTAAAAAGGTCATTCTATGGACTTACTGCAGTGTGCTGCAGCTGCCAAAAAAGCCAACACAGTGCTAGGCTGCATTAACAGAGGGCTAGAATCAAGATCACATGAAGGGTTAATACCATTTTATAACGTCTTGGTAAGGCCACACTTGAAATACTGCATCCAGTTTTGGTCACCACGATGTAAAAAAGATGTTGAGACTCTAGAAAGAGTACAGAGAAGAGCAACAAAGATGATTGGGGGACTGGAGGCTAAAACATATAAAGAACGGTTGCTGGAATTGTGTATGTCTAGTTTAATGAAGAGAAGGACTAGCGGTGACATGATAGCAGTGTTCCAATATCTCAGGGGTTGCCACAAAGAAGAGGGAGTCAAGCTATTCTCCAAAGCACCTGAAGGCAGGACAAGAAGCAATGTATGGAAACTAACCAAGGAGAGAAGCAACCTAGAACTAAGGAGAAATTTCCTGACAGTTAGAACAATTAATCGGTGGAACACCTGCCTCCAGAAGTTGTGAATGCTCCAACAAGTTTTTAAGAAGAGACTGGACAACCATTTGTCTGAAATGATATAGGGTTTCCTGCCTGAGCAGGGGGTTGGACTAGAAGACCTCCAAGGTCCCTACCAATTATTATTATTATTATTATTATTATTATTATTATTATTATTATTATTATTATTATTATTATTATTATTATTATTATTATTATTATTATTAATTATTTTACTACTACTACTACTACTACTACTACTACTACTACTATGGGTTCTTCTTCCTTTCTCCAAATGTTTACAGTCAATCATCTGCCTACTTCTTTCTTCAAGTACACACTTAGTGCTCAAGGGAGAGAGAGTGATAGATATGCATTAATTTGATGAACTGAATTCATTGCTGTGTTACTAACCTAATACTAACAAGTTTTTTTTTAAATCATTGCTTATTTAACTACTAAGTGTAAGACAACAATCACACAGCTGTAATGTAAACTAGTCCGAAATGGTACAGGGTTTCCTGCCTGAGCAGGGGGTTGGACTAGATGACCTCCAAGATCCCTTCCAACATTATTATTATTATTATTATTATTATTATTATTATTATTATTATTATTATTATTATTATTATTATTATTATTATTATTATTATTATTATTATTGTCTGTTAGTTCTCTTACCAGATGACTACTACAGAATTCTTAAAGTACTTCCATACACTTGGAATTATAAAAACATTGATAACAGTCATACTTATATGAGACGCATTCCAAAAATGGTCTCTTGCTTTATCTCACTGGACATTACAAAAATCTATAGTAAGGGGGGGGGGAATCTATGATGATTTTAAGACTCAGAGGTTGGGCAGGCACAGAACTGATACTACAATATCATAGCATGAGTCTTGACTCTGCATCTCCCAGCCTAACAAGGCAAATGATCAGCCAGCTTGTTTCTCTATTCATGTGATTATTCCAGAAGTAGAATTTTCTTCGTTCTGTTCAGTTGCATCCAATTCTCAAAGACTGCCTGGACAAGTCCCTGCAGGGGTTTTTGGCAAAGTTTTTCAGAAGTGGTTTGCCATTACCTCTTTCCTAGGGCTGAGAGGGCCCTAGACTGTAGTTCACCCAGCTACCTTTGTGCCCAAGGCAGGATTAGAACTCCTGTTCTCCTGATTTCGAGGCTAATGCCTTAACCACTACACAAAACTGGCGCTCTAGTAATAGAATAGCTCCTGATAATGTATGTTCCACACAGCATGGAGAAATTCGTTTGAAATCTGCTGAGCTAGCATGAAGAATGTAAAGAGATCAATATAACCATTTGATCAGGAGCTGAAAGAAAATGCAGAACAGCTGTTCCTCTGTTTATTTATGGATTAGGTTTACCCTACTCTTCTAATATATGTGTCTCATTCAGATCAGCTTATAGCAATTAAAATCATAGTGGTGCAATCACAGCAAAATTGCAGTTTTGTCTTTGTGAGAGGCAGGCATACAGATGTAATTGCTGCTGCTATATACCAAAGCATTTCTTTATTGCCACTGACATGCATGGAATTGTTTGTAAGAGCTATAAAATCCAGGAAATAATTTAACATTTATTTTAAAAAATGAAGAACATGAACACAGGCAACATGGGAGATCTAAAGATCCTCAAACATCTATAATGAAACGTATTTTTTGGTCCTGAGGATATCACAAAGTGCCAGATTCAGTTTTGAGGAATTGCACACCTGAGCACATGCACCCAAACAAGCCCATCTTCACTGTGTTAGAACAGAATGTGCAAATAAAATATTTCCTGCCATTCTTCCAGCACAACTGTAATCACAGCAACTGCACAGAGTAAGTAAGGGGAAAATATTTGTGGGAGACAGTTACACAGGAGGCCTTCAGAGGTAGCAATTTCCATTTCTCTTTGTGGAATCTGTTTCCTGATTTGGGCAGACTCAAAGTGATCATGTGTCAAGAGCTTCATGTAAAAAAATAGAAGGACTAAGAGTGTTAAGTCCTGTGAGACCCCCACATATGAAGGATATTCAAATAAATTTCTTCTTCATCAACACCTATTGGAACTAGCTACAGAGAAAGGGAAAAAACCATTGCAGCAGTGTGTCATCCACTCACAGTTTACTCGGACAATCCAGAAGGACACCACGATCAATGATAACAAAAACTGCTGAGAGTCCAAGGAGAACTAGTATAATTGTTTCACCACTATACTGGTTATATACCATTGATTATTCATAATATGATCAATACTGCTTTGATACTATATCCTGATCTGAAATCTGACTGAAAAAGGTCCAGATAATTCATTTCCTTCAGGGGTTTCTGAAGCTGCAGCCTGGCCACCTTCTCAACGACATTCACTAATGAGATAAGGATGGAGACTGAATAAAAATTGTCCAACATCATTAGATACAGCATGGCTTCTTGAAGATGGAATGTACAACCATATCCTTCAAAGCAGATAAAAACCACCTCTTCACTGAAGGATGCATTCAACGCTGCATGGACATAGATACATTTCCCCTCCCAGACAGCATCAACTAACTGGCGGTAGGGGGGTCATGAGTCTAAAGGGCCAGTGTCTGAGTTAAGTGTCCCAAGGAGCCTGACCACTTCCTAAGAATAGCAGATGCCCTCTTATAACCTCTGTTGTGTTAGTCTGCATAGATCAGAACAATTTTATCTGACAGGTGCCTGGAATATTCCTCATGGCAGCCTTGAAGATATTCCTTTGGCTCTTTTCTCCTCAATAGAGATAACTTCATCTTTAAAATCTTATCTTATCTTATTTAAGGTTATCTTAAATATGATCAATGGATGGCTATCTATGAATGGGATAAGAATAAGAAAATAGATACATTTTGCTGCCATTATCACTACAATATAATCCCTAATATGGGCTCTAACATATATTTGGTTGGGTTAACTTTTTTATCATTTTCTACACTAAAGCATCTCTTCTATTGTTTCATTTGCTGGAAATCCTTAGAAAAACACAGAATCCTCTATCCCCTCTAGACCTATTAGGTCTTGGTAATATATGCCAGATCAGCCACCTCACCCGCAATAAGATAATGGATGAGAGCAGCTTTAAATAACATGGCATTTAATAATTGCAGCTAGAGGTCCAAGCTTCTGAAGCTTCTGAGATTTGGCAGAGGCTGAATGCTACTGTCTGGAAGGCAGAATCAATTTCAAGGCTCCACCTTCCCCATGACAAACCCACCCCCAAATTCCTATCACATCTCCTCTGCCCATTAACAACTGGGATGTTGCTGCCTGCCCTCTCTCCATCAATGTTACCCCTTCCCACACCCCAGGAACCAGACACCACCTACCAGTTAATTAACAATGCTCATCCACCTCCAGCAACAACCAAATATTCTAGGCCAACTATCAGACCGCATTGTCCTCAAGCTTCTACTAAGAACAGCTGCAAGACACTATAAGGCTATTTAATTTTAAAAACCTTACCGATTCAGACATTCAGTAATCCTTTTGCTAGCTCCTGTAAACCTGGGATAGCAGATGCCACCATACAAACCTACATACACAACTTCACCCCCCACAGGACACAACCAAAGGTCCCTTTAGTCCAATACTGTCCAGCAAACAGTCAACATACACTGGCAGGCAAATCTAATAAAATTGATGAAAAATCTCCCAAATAAACATAACAGAGAAGGACTTGGCTGTACCTGTGAGAAATTAGTTCTCAGGCAGCAACAAAGATTGGATGGGTTTAGCTCTTGACCTCCAACTGATCCTACATCCACTGCCCTATTGTGTCCACCACATAGCCTCTTCTAGCAAAGAATCAGAGAATTCCAGACATCAAGCATCTTGTAGTCTTACAGGTTCTATGAAATCTTCGAAATAGTGGCTCCAGCTGGACCTTCCCTGCTCTAGTGTCATGATAGGAATGCCCACCATGAAGTAATATCAAATGAATGATCCGTCTCCTCATGATGAGCAACCCACTATCCTCCTATCTGACACAATTGGAATGCTGCATCCAGTTTTGGTCACCACGATGTAAAAAAGATGTTGAGACTCTAGAAAGAGTACAGAGAAGAGCAACAAAGATGATTAGAGGACTGGAGGCTAAAACATATAAAGAATGGTTGCTGGAATTGGGTATGTCTAGTTTAATGAAGAGAAGGACGACAGTTAGAACAATTAATCAGTGGAACAACCTGCCTCCAGAAGCTGTGAATGCTCCAACACTGGAAGTTTTTAAGAAGAGACTGGACAGCCATTTGTCTGAAATGGTACTATAGGGTTTCCTGCCTGAGCAGGGGATTGGACTAGATGACCTCCAAGGTCCCTTCCAATTTTATTGTTGTTGTTGTTATCTCCCACCAGCAGTTCTGAACTGTAGCAAAACTATTCCTGAAAGCCTTTCCCAACATTTCAAATAACATTTCTTCTTATCGATTACCTCTTAGCTGGAAAGGCAAAAACCCACAACTATTGTGCCCATTGATAACACCCATCTCCTTTAGTTACTATGTTTTTTTTAAAAAATTGCCTCTTCAAAACACATACTCTGCAATGCCATGTAGGAAAGGAGTGGAGCTTACATCATGATATTGCAGCACTGCTTATTGTATACAAAAACAACTATACCTCCTCCATATTTGTGGTTCTGGGACAGAATCATAGAGGAATTCTATATCCTTTATGCTCCTAATAGCAGCAATGGCTCTAGGCTGAGAATCAAAGGGCAGAGAGATGGAGTGGTAGACTTACTTGCAAGACTGCCTCCTCTACAAAACCTCTGCCTGTGACCAGATGGCTAATGGGACATTAATAACCAACTTACACTGTTGCATCTGAGTTGTGACTTTAACTCTGTAATAGAACATCTTTGCTACTGCTTAACTGTTCAAACTTCTGCACTTGCTACTTACAGTATATTTAACTGCCTTCCTTTGGGTTTGTTTTTTTCACTACACTTTTTCCTGCTGATTCTGTTATGAATAAATTGGATAAATCAACTCGACTAATTGCCTAAACTTAACTTGAAACATATTGCTGGAAGCTGAGGCAACTTGCCACTTAATTATGCTCTACCTGTATTGGGATTGGTATGTAGAAAAGCATTAAAGATTGGGAAAAATGGCATAATAATTGCTAAAGAATTTGGAATAATTTCACTTTTCCATATATTCTTTCAGTCCAAATAAATGCTGTTCTTAGCTCTCCAAAATGTATTTTCTGTTACTTATATTCAACATCAAGTGGGAATTATAATTATAAATAGATCAGATGACGATACTACCCTGATAGAAGAATAAGCAAACTAAGATTAGTCTCTTCATTTTAATGGCCAGTAACTACACTTTTTAAAGCAAGATGCCATGTTTTGTTCTTCTAAGTGGCTTTTAAAGAGGCTTTCAGATTCATATTGCATTTGAAACCTGACTTATGCTGATTAATTTATTAATTTAGGAATACTATAAGTCAGGGGTGGGGAACTTTGGCTCTTTTATGACTTGTGGACTTCAACTCCCAGAATTCCTGAGCCAGCGAATTCTGGGAGTTGAAGTCCACAAGTCATAAAAGAGCCAAGGTTCCCCAGCCCTGCTATAAGTTATCCAAACTTCATTTGGATAGAATAGAAGGGGAATCTTGAGGAGATACTTCACTTATATAAACAGATTCCTACCAGGTGAAATTTTATTGACTAGTAACTTGCAATAAACAGGCTGTGGATTCACATAAGGTACCTCATGCAAATGTATTAAAATATAAATACTAGAAAATTTCTATTTTGCTCAAAAGAGAGGTTTTTTTCCTGGGAATCAGCATTTTTTGTTGACAATGTTCAGACATGCTCTAAACGTATTGTATTTTAGTATTCATTTCCTCTGAGTCACAGGAACTATTTCATCTGTTTTGTGAGTATGATTTATGGTTATTTGTTTTAAGGTTATATATCAGCCTGTCAATGACAGGCAAGTTATTGCTTCCTCTTAAATATGGCAGAGGGTCTGAAGAGAGGTTGTCTTTTTGCTGCAACAATTTCATGGGAGGAGAGAGGCTTACTTACAGTACTGCTTATCATCATTTTCTTATCATGAAAGAGAGATATTGAAGAATACCAAAATCCAAGAGATTACTCTCAACAGGGCTGCAAAAATGTGGACAACCATAAGATAGCAATAAAGATATACACAAAACTCTTAAGTGTTGCCATCGTGAAGTAGTTGACTGGACGGTTGCAGCTCATACCTGATAGCTCCGTCTAGGACAGGGGTAGGCAACCTTGGCTCTTTTATGACTCGTGGACTTCAACTCCCAGAATGGAATTCTGGGAGTTGAAGTCCACGAGTCATAAAAGAGCCAAGGTTGCCTACCCCTGGTCTAGGAGAATGGGGCACATAAGCTTTAGTACACAAGGGACAGTGACTGGGGATCCCACAATTATACTTAGTAGGAAGCCATAACACATGAAATCTCAAAGATAACATTGAAATGGATTGGGGTTCACCAGGACAAATTGTTATAGTTATGATAATATAAGCTTGGTCTTGTAAAAATATCAGCTAAAACATGCTGTGCAACTTGGGACAATTATTATCTCTCAGCCCATTGTCACCCCAGAGATAAATATTGTTAAGATAAAATGAGAACTGATTCCCACTCAGACTGCTTTGAGTAACGTTGTTATTTAACTGTGATAATAAAATAAACTATGCAGCATACCACTACTTTAATTACTCAGTCTGAAGAACCTTTTTTAAAACAATAATTTCTATCCATTTTCAGAGACACAATGCCTCCTTTACACAGGAAGTTCTATTCTTGAAAATGCATTCTCAGCACATGATGTTAGTCAGTCTCTTGGGTATCTGAATTAACAAAGCTTCCTTCCTGAACCTCTCCAATGTCTATTTTTCTGGGCAAGATTAATAACAGGAGACAAGTTATATTTCAGCAGCCCCCAATTAAAAGAACTTCCCAAGTATTCCCCTCCCTTTTGTAATTCCCAGGAAGAAATGAAAAATCTGTCTGCATGAGTTTTCTGCTGATTTCATTCAGCACAATTATCTCAGCCACTCTGACTTCATTGATCTTGCACTAAAAGTGAGTGATAGCTTACATATTGGCATTGATTATCTTCTTTCTTGAGCTCATAGCAATTTCAGTGATAATCATATCAACACTGTCCTCCAAGGTGTGTCAGATCGGGATATGCCATATTGTAAAGATAGTCAAGTATGATATTCAGCAAATATTTCTTTTCATACACATGTGTTAATTATTTATAAAATGTTAATAACAACTCCTAAGGCAATTTATGGCATACTTTTCCAAAACAGATAGCATTAAAACTAGCATTATGTTTGAAAGTAATTACAAATCAGGGGAAATGGAAAAAATAATTTAAGAAGAATGCTAAAGAACTTAATAACTGCTGGAATAGACCAAAACCTTACTTCAATCTTCTCAAATGCATACATATAAACAAATGTACCAGAAATGTTTGGATTCCCCAGCCACCATGTTAGAGATCTAATGTTTCTGGAGGGCATCAGGTTGGGGAACGCTACTTTAAAGCTTCTAAAGAAATTAACAAGGGAACCCACATTTATGTTGCTTTAGAACAGGCATGTCAAACTCGCGATGTCACGTGACGTCACGCGACATATTGCGACTTTTTTCCCATTGCCGGCAATGGGGTGGGCGCGGTTTTGGCATGACGCATTTGCCCGCGGGCCGGCAGTTTGACATGCCTGCTTTAGAATTTACAATTTCAACAAATTTAAAATCTTCTAGGTTGGCAAAGGATGATCTTTCACCTTTCTAATCCCACAATGGCCAACCAAATGATTTTAGGAAGCCCATAAACAGATCAGTCTGAATAATTTCTCTAAATAACAATAGAGAGATTTATTGAAGTTCTTGAGGAGTTTAACCAATGGGAGGTTGTTATTCAAAGAGCTCTGTGATAGCAGATAAGATACAATATAAAAAACAGTCAATCTCTTCATGCCCTCTTTTATATACTGTAAAAGAGGGAAAATGGAAAAAAGTGCTCCATAAGCCCATCACACCCATATTTTAACATTTATGTTCAATTATACATTGACTATACTTGCAATCTTACAATTTTCAGCATTCTCAGACTGTTATGGTTTTTTATCAGTTTGGGATTGTTATCAAATTTATAGCATTGATTACAATTCTATACGCATTATTATACAAATCTCTTATTAAAATCCTTCTATTCCTTCAATTCTGTTTCAACCCAAATAATTTCATAGCTTTTTAAAATTCTCTTTACTCTGTTGAAGGCTTCATGATTACTCCTCTTCATACACTTCCAGCAAAGACATATTGGAGTAGGATTCAAATCTTAATACTTAAGTGAATATAAAGATAAAACTGGAGATTTTTCTTTTGGGTCTAACAGACAAAGGATTTGGAGAAAAAAATGGAACTTTGATGTTATATGTGCCAATAGCAGCAAGAATGCTCTATGCATAAAAATGGAAAGTTACTTTAATTCCCAAAATGAATGACTGGCTGCAAAAGCTGATACAGTTAGCAGAGATGACTAAATTGACTACTTTACTTAAAGAAAAGAATACAACTAACTTTGTTTTTACTTGGAAACCACTTCTCTACTTTGTGCTTGAGGTGGGGAAAAAAATGAAACTTCAATTTTGGATTGTGTGGATTAGATAAGTTTGTTGTTATAGCAATGGCTAGTACATATTACAGGTAGTCCTTGACTTACAACCACAATTGAGGCCCAAATTTATGTTGCTAAGTGAAACATTTAAGTGAGTTTTGCCCCATTTTACGACTTTTCTTACCACTGTTGTTAAGTGAATCATTGCAATTGTTAAGTTAGTAACACAGTTGTTAAGTGAACCTGGCTTACCCATTGACTTTGCTTGACAGAAGGTCGCAAAAGCTGATCACATGACCCTAGGACAATGCAACCGTCATAAATATGAACCAGTTGCCAAGCATCTGAATTTTTATCATGTGACCATGGGGAAGCTACAACGGTCGTGTGAAAACGGTCATAGTCACTTTTTTCAGTATCATTGTAACTTTGAACAGTCACTAAATGAACTATTGTAAGTCAAGGACTACCTGTACTATGTAAAAATAAAAAGTTGCGATTGTATGTTATTACCTTATTGTACTGCGCTATAGTTGGATGTCAATGTTTTTGTTTTTGTTTCCTCTTTTATCCTACACTTTTTCCTCTTTCCCTCCCCTACTTTCCCATTATTTTTATTTTCATTTTATATTTTGATAAACTAATACAATTTGTAAGACAACACACTTCCAAACAACTTATTTCCATCAAAATTGCTCTTCATTTTCTCTACCACTGTGCAGCATTTATTCTCACACAAACATTTTTCTATCCTTCATTTTATCATTATTCCATGTATCCTTTTCCATATTTCCCATTTTTCACATTCAGTGGTGCTGTCTAACATTTTTTCCCAATTCTGTTCCAAGCAACTTCCACATTCTCTTTCATTTTGCTCATTTTTAGTCATTCTATTGAGAGATTAATCTTAACTTCCAATACTTTTCATACAGCATATATGTTCTTTTCCTGCAGTTCTTTCCTTCTAATTTCTTTTACTTTTTTTACTTTTCTTCCATGCTCATTCTTCCCCAAAGCCTAATACTACAAATAATGGTATGTCCCATATTCAGAACCACTATATCTCTGTGTTCTTCCCTAATTATCTCAGCTTTTCATAATAAATGATCAATTCCATCTTGCCTTAAATTGAGTCATTCCTTTGCCATATTTACATATGAATACATGATACATGAATAGACATATGTTTATATATGAATAAACTTTCTTATGAAAGAAACAAACCTTTCTTTAAATAAAAATATACCAAAATGTTATCCATTCTCACTTGTTCTTGGGTCTCTGAATGGCACAGTAACTTTTTCTGTGTGTTTTCCAGAGATTCAAAAAAGACTTTGTTCTGTTTAATGGCATAATTACAATAGACAACACATTGATGTAGAAATGAGACCATGATACAATCAGAGAAGACAAATGGTAGACAGCATAGCAAAATAACCGATAGTAAACACAATAGTAAAGGGACATTGATGACAGTGTATATTTTCTCTCTTTTTGTTACTCAGTGCTTGAAATAGGATTGTCAGTAATAAAAGTCAGAAGATCAAACACTTTATACTGCCTGTGAACCCAATGTATATCTGTTATGAACTTCTAGTAATAATAATTTTAATTGTAATTAATAATCTGTTCATAATAAAATCTGACCCATTCTTCATTTTGTAATTTGAAGCAAGAATGACACCTTGTGTGCAGAATAAACATTACAGGACAGTGATTTTTTCTCCTTGTTCTTAGCATTTCAAATCCACAGAACTGCTTCTTAGAATTTTGGGAGTTATAATGGGGAAAATACCATCAATCATTTATAAAAATAGAACAAATTAATCAGAATAAGTATTTTTAGTATTGATGCAACTACAAAAACACATGGGTGGACAATGTAAAGCAATTTGCACTGCTTGGATTTATTTGTAGTGACTCTTGAAATAAGGGTAACATCTTCAGGAAAATTACTCCTTCCCTAAAAGGGTATCAAAAACAAGAAAAGTAAAATGGGAAGAGGGGGAGGGAGGCAATAGAAAGCACAGTAGTAGCAGAAAGAATAGGGCTTTAAAAAATAAATTGTACCCGAATGAATAAACCTCAAGCCATGATAGGTCAACTATTTGAACCAGTGGGCACATCTGGAATTTTGAGAGCATGTTGAAGCACAGCTATGGGGAGTTACTATAATGGTTATTTTTACCATAGGGTTAATAAATTCTTTAACTCTAGCAAAAAGTCAAAGAAGAAAATGATTGTAAAAAAATAGAAGGAAGAGGATCAGGATGTGTTTTAGCCCAGGGAGAGATTTAACCATAAGATTTTAATGAAAATAAGGAATCAGAAATATATACTCAACTATTTTTAAGCTGATTCATTAATATGTCTATATGGTTAATTATGATAGCTTCATCTCTGGTATCCATGGAGATACTTAGTCATCCAGGTCATGGTTGTCCCAAAGGTGCTTTTTCAGGAGGTAATTGGACTTTCTTGTTTTTTTTTTAAGACATTTCGCTTCTCATCCAAGAAGCTTCTTCACCTCTGAGCGGCTGGTGGGGAATGGAAGGATTGGTCATTTGCATTCTTTTAGAGAGTCCTTCTGGCTCCACACACATTTGCACTACTCAGGTAACCCTGAGGACACAGAAAAACCTCCAAATGGCCCCCTAAAAGAATGCAAATGACCATCTGCCTGCAAGAGAATAAATCCTTCCATTCTCCACCATCAGAGCTGAAGAAGCTTCTTGGATGAGAAGCGAAAAGTCTTCAAAGAAAAACAAGAAAGTCCAGTTGCCTCCTGAAACAGCACCTTTGGGACTTCATCTCTGTTTTTTACATGCTTGTAAAAACAAACCCAGTAGCTACTTTTGAATGATTGACACGTAGCAGAGCATGCAAATATTGTTTTTAAAGTATGTCATCAATTTGATGTCATCAGTTAGACCCAGCAAGTTTTTCTAATTTAATTTTAAAAAGCTGGTAATCATATTATTTGGGTTTTGCCTACGGAGAAGTAAAACGACAGCTAAAATATGACAGTCTAAGCATGAAGGAAAAAAACTGCTGTATCAGGAAGATCCAGCCAGGTGTTTTTGGTTGTTACCTGGCCTGGAAAAAAAAGGAGGGAGGGGTTTACCCGGCAGCCTTAAATTGATGGACTTCACCAGCTGGAAATGAAGCCAGCTTAAGATTTCCAGATTTCTGCTTTGACCATAATGGCCTGATTTCCTGTCTGGATCGCATTTACTGTGGCCTTGATCAGTTGATTTGTTGTCTTGTTTACCCCTCTTGGACTGGCTGAAAATAAAAAAAAAGAAAATACCAGAGTTTAAAAATGTTTGCTCCCTCAGTGAACCTGTAAAACATAAAAAAAAACTGCCAGCTGTTTGCAGTTTCATTGATGAACTTTGTCCAAAAAGAAAAAAAAAACCATGGGGGATAGTGACTAGTAATCAGAAGAGACGGAATGTGTCTTCCACAGTACGCACAGTAGCCAAATTGAGTTGAGAGGTTTTTTATAATTAAATAAAATGAAGTAAAGAGAATTGGCTGTGTTGACAGAAGTAAAAAAAAACATACTACTGACATACAGATAGTCCTTAACTCACAACTATTTATTTAGTGACCGTTCAAAGTTAAAACAGCAGTGAAAAAAGTGACTTGCAACTGGTCCTCACACTTAACAACCATTGCAGCATCCTGATGGTTATGTGATCATGTATTTATAACAGTTGCAGCATCCTGGAGTCATGTGATTTGTGAGCTTCCCGGCCAACTTCTCACAAGCAAAATCAATGAGGAAGCCAGATGTGCTTAATGACTATGCGATTCACTTAACAATCATTGCAATTTTGTTTTTGTAAAATTGAGTGCCACACACTTAACCACCTTGTTTAGCAATGAAAATTCTGGTCCCGATTGTGGTTGTAAGTTGAGAACTACCTGTATACCAGAAAAATAGGCAAAATTGTGTTCCCAGTCCTCGAGAAATGGTCAGTGGCCAAAACTCACTCTAGGACAAGCAGGTTCTACAAGCCAGACGATGTGCTAAATACTGTACGTAAAAGCAGGGAAGATATGGGTAGAGTTAACTCCTTAGCTTGTCCATTCACAAAACAGCTGCCATGATGATATGCCCAATTGCAAGGCAAAAGATAGGCTGATGGAATTGCCTGCCTCCCCTTCTGAATCCAACTACGCCACAATATTTTACTTTCTTCTCTGGAACAGAAAGACATATTTCTAAACAACAACAAATCTGTGGTTTTTTTGTTTTTTGTTTGTTTGTTTTTGCAGCTTTCAAGTATCTCTTTTACTTATACTTTATTAAAAGAATCTTTTACAAACAAAATCAGATAAGAGCCCAGTGGAAACTATGAAAATCACTGCTATCATACATAGCCTGCCACTGCTTCAACAGATAGGAAAGTTGTACCCCTACTACAGTTGATAGGGAATTAAGAACTTTTCAAGTTCAATCAGTCAGCTCTATCTGGTCACCTAAATTAGCCAAGAAAACCAGGAAAAAGCAAGACTAAGTGTTTATGTAGTATGCCGAGATTTCTGTTTAGATTATTAGTGTTAATAAACATTACAGAAAACTCGTAAGAGACAAGTATAAATATATCCAACATAGCTCTCCCCTGCAAAACAAAAGAAAAGAAAACTCTCAAAAAGACTGTTATTGATTTTTTATCTACACATTTTTGCTAATCTACGTTTCCAAAATAAGGTCACTTTTGCTTAGGGATAAATATTATCAAACACTTCTTCAGTAATCTAGATTTTAATTTAAGAGTCTTTGTACAGTGAGAATTTACAGCATCACAAGAATGGCTTGGCAATCCCAAATTTATCTCCCCCCCCCCAGCTCACATATGCTGACTGTGTCTTTTCTCTAGTCTAGGCTATTATTTTAAAGTCCCTATTCTGTACTACAAAGCACCAGCCTGCCACAAAATCCAAAGAAGAATGAGGAGAGTCAGGACAATGACACAAAGGGAAAATATACACAATGAACCCAAGGACTGGGTTCTGTCAAGGATTACTAATGAAGAAACCTTTGTAAGTTGACAATGAATGAATGCAATGGGTTTGGAAAAACAGAATTGTAGTTTTGGCCTAATTTATTTCATATATTTCCCAGCGTAGACAAATGGGTTGGCGCCTTTTGTGAAACATACTCTCCAAACAAGATTTTCTGACACGTTATTATGTGTGATGGGTCCTGTGATGCAAACTCCCTTCCCATGCCAGTCCACAGGAAAGAAAGTTTGCATTAGACCCTTGTATTTGAGGAAATACTTGAAGTTCACTAAGGAGGGGCTATTTGGATTTTGGCCAAAATACTTTTCTCTGTTATATTAATACCTTACAAAAACAGTGGTTTAACCACAATTGAACATTTCACCTTTGCATTTGGCAGAGATTTTAAAAGGCTTAAAAAATTTCTCCATCACAAAGAGAAGGTAAGAATATATTGAGTTCAGAACAAACAAACAAACAGCCTCAAGCATTTACAAAATGCTAATACCTTCAAATTATCCTGGAACGTCATTTTACACCTAAGTAGTCTCATAAGAAAAGTCAGTTAGTAATCTGTGTAAATCAAAATAATTGCATGAATGTTGCAAATCTGCTAACAATGAGCAAACTAACAGTTATTGGATATCCATTATTAACCCCATTTAAAATCTCTTTTTATACTGCAATATTTAGCTTACATGAAGTCTCCCTCTTTTTTTCTATTTCCTGGAACAGTTCTGAGCTGTTCAGTGTTTTGCATGAAATGCAAATAATCCAAACTAGAGGGACCGCAGAAAAGCCAGTTATTAATTCTTTTAACCATAGTTGACAGTCTGCCTTGGTTTGCCACTTGTACATACATTCTTATAATGGATGTGTCTGTTCCTTTTTCTCTCTCTAGGTTTCTTTTTGCAATCTATGCATTTATTTGACTTTGGGCATATAAATCAAAGTTTATGTACATAATCTTTGAAATTCAGCTAATAAATTTGTCTGTCTGCCTGCCTGCCTGTCTGTCAATCGATCGTACATGTGCACCTCTAAATTCCAAGGAATGGAATCCCATTGCTGATGGGAAATAAGTCCATGCATGCAGTATAGACTTCTTTTTTAATTAGCTATCAGAAGCACCGAAGATAAATGAACCCTTTTTAAAATGCTTTAAGGAAGAGGAAAGTTCCATCTCTCCACAAAAGCCAGTGCCTCACCTTCTAAAAACTATTACTATAACAAGTAAAGCAATGCTGGTTTTGATGTATGAACACTCCCACATTTTAAAAATGTCTCTTTAAAATGCCACAGTAAAGGGCATGGGGAAGAAAAATTATGCTTATCTATTGTGATATTATATTCATTAGTTAGATGTTCTTACTGTTTTCATAACAGTAATGGAAACAGATTGCCAAAGGAAGAATACAGCAAATACGAGCTAAAGTGCTGCCTTGCAGAAAGAAATCTGATTCTCTTCCCTTAAGTTCATACTGAGGCTTTTTGTAGTATTTTTGTAAGACTATATATAATGCTTTTAACATTATTTCTTCCTTCCTGGAATGACTTTGAAGCGAAATATGCTGTGATTGCTTTGCTTATTCTATGCTGTGGGAGTTTTATGTTTGTTATAGGTCTTTTATATTTTCCTAATTACATGTAAGTAATCCAAAGTCACTTTTGTGCAATTTGGGCAGGAATATAAATGAAAATAAATGAATGAAAGAAAATTGATGACCATTTGATTAAGCCAGGAATGAAGGCTTCTACATATTTTGAGATAATCAAAAGTACGTTCTGAAGATTACATGGGTAGAATGCTGTTTCTTTTTAATTATTCACCTGTTTGATTGTTCTATTTTTAATGAAGATTTATTCCTTTTTTAATATATACACACACACACACATACACCCCTTAAGTCACTGATCAGAAATATATACATATACATATGTATATATTCAAATGACTTTATATACATTGTATTAAATTAGATTTATAATGTGTATATGATACATTATATGATATACAGTATATTATCTATAGCATGTATGATACATTATACATATACTGTAGCATACAATGTACAAAATGGAAAAGATAAGCATGTGGTTTATAAAAATTTCCATTGATGTCTCCATAGGATTGACTTTTAAGACATTCCCATGGGCAAAAATCATGTCATGCTCATCACTCACTTGCAGGATTCCATTCTCAGAGTACTGAACTCATCCTTGTGCTCTTTATCACAAGTATCTTTGTGAGGCTTATGTGTTTTTTGTAGATCATTTCAAAATAAATACATTTTTCCACATTTCATATTCCCAGTCTTAGCTTCTTTTTACATGCTATACTCTATGTTGTACACATATCATTTCTACAAACAGCACACAAACACATATTTGTGTGTGTGCATGCAGATAATATAAACATATACAGCATATCATACAGCATTAACATGAATATAATGTATACAACAGCATGTATGATGCGTTATACACACACACAGTGGCATCTGTGAGGGAGTCAAAACAGACAAGATGGTGGAAAAGCAGTGCCATAATTAAAGTCCATTTTATATGTGTACTAAACTAAACAACTCATGACCACTTGGTTCATTGTTTCAGAGATATTTCAAACCATCACAGAATGTCTAATGTCCTACCTTCACTGGAAAAGATGAGATACATTCAGATGCCTGCTGGTAAGGTAGGACTGGTTAGGTTCAGAAATGTATCTGCCTTGAAAATGGCCCATGTTGAATTGTATAGAACAAGCATCAGCACAGAAAATATTTTATGACATTTTGTATTTTGTCATAAACTGTTTTATGATAATTTTATGTCATAAAGTGTTTCATAAAATGTACCAAATTTCAATTCCATGAGAGTCATGGGGTCCCAGATTTTGGATATATTCTCTAGGTTAGCCCATTTGAGGTATCTTGGTTCAAAAATTATTGCCCTATGACAGGGGTGTCAAACTGCCAGCCCGTGGGCCGGATGCATCATAGTGAAACCGCGCCCACCCCATTGTCGGTAATGGCAAAAAAGTCGCGATACGTCACGACACGTCACGTGATGTTGCGAGTTTGACACTCCTGCCCTATGATGTACCATTTAACCCAGTTAAAGGTTATGTGAATGAGAGTTTTAGTAGTATATTAGGCAACGTGTGACCCCCTTGGGTCATCTTTTCAGAGATATGTCCTTACCAAATTCCTCAATGCCTTCAGAGCTTCTAATATATTGCCTTCACAGGAAAAGGATTGACTCTGATGCCTGCTGGTAAGGTAGGACTGGTTAGGAGGCTCTGGCAATCAATGGGTGAGGTCTCTTCCTCCCAGGATGGTGGGGATTTCTGGGAACATGTTAGGATGGGGAGTTGGGGTGCAATTTTACTCATGGTCTGCACCTCCCTTTGTTCTCCCTCCCGCAAGAATGTGACAGGCAGTTCCATGGGTTGGAGGAGGAGGAGGAAGTGGAGAAGGAAGAAGAATTTCTGATGCTCCCTGCCAGCTTCCCACAAGCAAAGTCAATGGAAAATCAGCAGAAAATGCCAGTTTTGTCCATCCATGGTCATTCTGTTTTTCTGTTTACATAAGGAAATATCTCTGAAAGGATGACCAGGTTCTGTAGTTATTCAGTAAAACAGAACTTTTCAGTGCTGATATATAAATCAGAAAAGCATACCATGTGTCGAATATCTTAATTTTACATCTTCTAATATTGTCCAAGTCAGGGGTTGGCAAAGTATTAGTAAAGGGCCAGATGCTACTTCTCTTCCATGGGCACAGCTGGGAGGTCTACATAGCAAGCCATGTGGCAGACACTGTATAGTGTTGGATCACCAGCAAGCAGGTTGCTGATAGGACACTGCCACAATTCAGGCTAAACCCCACCTCTGGCCCTCACCTCCACCCTTCACTTCAGTAATCGATGCCATTCTTAGCTCACAAAAAAAAGGTGATGGGCCAGATTTGGCCCATAGGCCAGAGTTTGCTAGCCCCTAGTCTAAGAAGCTCCTTCATGGATTACTGCCTTGTCGTGGCGAAGGGGCTTGCGTAACTCAATGAAGCTATGAGCTATGCCGTGCAGGGCCACCCAAGACGGACAGGTCATAGCAGAGAGTTCTGACAAAATGTGATCCACTGGAGAAGGAAATGGCAGCCCACTCCAGTATCTTTGCCATGAAAACCCCATGGACAGTACTAAAAGGCAAAAAGATATGACGCTGGAAGATGAGCCCCTCAGGTCGGAAGGTGTCCAATATGCTACTGGGGAAGAGCAGAAGGCTAGTACTAGTAGCGCCAGAAAGAGTGAAGCGACGGGGCCAAAGCCGAAAGGACGCTCAGCTGTGGATGCATCTGGTGGTGAAAGGAAAGTCCGATGCTGTAAAGATTTTTTCTCCATAGGAACCTGGAATGTAAGATCCATGAATCAAGGCAAACTGGACGTGGTCAGACAAGAGGTGACAAGACTGAACATCGACATCTTAGGAATCAGCTAACTAAAATGGACAGGAATGGGTGAATTTAATTTCAGAGGACCATCAGGTATACTACTGCGGGCAAGAATCCCTCAGAAGAAATGGAGTTAGCCTTTTCATAGTCAATAAAAGATAGGAAAAAGCAATACTGGGATACAATCCCAAAATGACCAGAATGATATCAGTGCGAATCCAAGGAAAACCATTCACCATCACAGTGTCCAATCTATGCCCCAACCACTGGTGCTGAAGAGGATGAAATTGACAGGTTCTATGAAGCCCTACAGCACCTTATAGAATCAACACCAAAAAATGATGTCCTTATCATCATGGGGGATTGGAATGCTAAAGTAGGAAGCCAAAAGATAAACGGAATAACAGGCAAGTTTGGCCTTGGAGTACAAAATGAAGCAGGGCACAGGCTGATAGAATTTTGTCAAGAGAATACGATGGTCATAGCAAACACTCTTTTCCAACAACCCAAGAGACATCTCTACACATGGACATCACCAGACGGTCAACACAGAAATCAGATTGACTATGTGCTCTGCAGCCAAAGATGGAGAAGCTCTATACAGTCAGTAAAAACAAGACCAGGAGCTGACTGTGGCTCAGATCATGAGCTTCTCGTTGCAAAATTTAGGCTTAAATTGAAGAAAGTAGGGAAAAACACTAGGCCACTCAGATATGAACTAAATCATATCCCTGATGAATATACAGTAGAGGTGACAAATAGATTTAAGGAATTAGATCTGATAGACAGAGTGCCTGAAGAACTATGGACGGAGGTTCGCAACATTGTACAAGAGGTAGCAACTAAAACCATACCAAAGAAAAAGAAATGCAAGAAAGCAAAATGGCTGTCTGAGGAAGCTTTGCAAATAGCTGAGGAAAGAAGGGAAGCGAAAGGCAAGGGAGAAAGAGAAAGATACACCCAACTGAATGCAGAATTCCAGAGAATAGCTAGAAGAGATAAGAATGCCCTCTTAAATGAACAGTGCAAAGAAATAGAAGAGAACAATAGAATAGGGAGAACCAGAGACCTCTTCAAGAAAATTGGAGATATGAAGGGAACGTTTCATGCAAAGATGGGCATGATAAAGGACCAAAATGGCAGGGACCTAACAGAGGCAGAAGAGATTAAGAAGAGGTGGCAAAATTACACAGAAGAACTATACAAGAACGAGCTTAGCATCACTGATAACCACGATGGGGTGGTCACTGACCTCGAGCCAGACATCCTAGAATGTGAAGTGAAATGGGCCTTAGGAAAGCTGAGCAACAACAAAGCTAGTGGAGGTGACAATATTCCAGCTGAGCTATTCAAAATCTTAAAAGACAATGCAGTAAAAGTGCTACACTCAATTTGCCAGCAAATTTGGAAAACTCAACAGTGGCCACAGGATTGGAAAAGATCAGTTTACATTCCAATTCCAAAGAAAGGCAATGCCAAAGAATGTTCAAACTATCGCACCATTGCACTCATTTCACATGCAAGTAAAGTTATGCTTAAAATACTACAAGCTAGACTCCAGCAGTATGTGGATCGAGAACTTCCAGAAGTACAGGCAGGATTTCGAAGAGGCAGAGGAACTAGAGATCAAATTGCCAACATACGCTGGATCATGAAGAAAGCTAGGGAGTTCCAGAAAAACATCTACTTCTGCTTCATTGACTATGCTAAAGTCTTTGATTGTGTGGATCACAACAAATTGTGGCAAGTTCTTAAAGAGATGGGAATACCAGACCATCTTATTTGTCTCTTGAGAAACCTATATGCGGGTCAAGAAGCAACAGTGAGAACTGAACACGGAACCACTGATTGGTTCAAAATTGGGAAAGGAGTCCGGCAAGGCTGTATTCTGTCGCCCTGCCTATTTAACTTATATGCAGAGTACATCATGAGAAAGGCAGGGCTAGATGAATCAAAAGTTGGAATTAAGATTGCCGGGAGAAATATCAACAACCTAAGATATGCAGATGATACCACTCTAATGGCAGAAAGTGAAGAGGAACTAAAGAGCCTCTTGATGCGGATGAAGAAGGAGAGTGCAAAAGTTGACTTGAAACTCAACATTAAGAAAACCAAGATCATGGCATCTGGCCCTCTCAATTCCTGGCAAATAGATGGGGAAGAAGTGGAGGTAGTGACAGATTTTATCTTCCTGGGCTCCAAGATCACCACAGATGGGGACTGCAGCCAAGAAATTAAAAGACGCTTGCTCCTGGGGAGGAAAGCTATGGCAAATTTAGATAGCATACTAAAAAGCAGAGACATCACCCTGCCAACAAAAGTACATATAGTCAAGGCCATGGTTTTCCCAGTTGCAATGTATGGCTGTGAAAGTTGGACCATAAGAAAGCTGAGCGCAAAAGAATTGAGGCCTTTGAACTATGGTGCTGGAGAAGACTCCTGCGAGTCCCTTGGACTGCAAGGCGATCAAACCGGTCAGTCCTAGAGGAGATCAACCCTGACTGCTCCTTAGAAGGCCAGATCCTGAAGTTGAAACTCAAGTACTTTGGCCACCTAATGAGAAGGAAGGACTCACTGGAGAAGAGCCTAATGTTGGGAAAGATTGAGGGCAATAGAAGAAGGGGACGACAGAGAATGAGGTGGCTGGATGGAGTCACTGAAGCAGTAGGCGTGAGCTTAAATGGACTCCAGAAGATGGTAGAGGACAGGAAGGCCTGGAGGAACGTTGTCCATGGGGTCGCGATGGGTCAGACACGACTTCGCAACTAACAACAACAACAACAAGTCTAAGAAGTATAGAATGATGTTAGAAGTACCCCTTGTGAGATATATTATCATTTTCTATGTTAAGCACATCTCATAGTGTACAGAACAACTAAAATTTAGAAGGAGTATTAAAATATCAACTATTAAAAATGATAAACATGAAAAAGAGGCGATCATCAATTATGGATCAAACTGAATAGATATATAATCCACATGTTGGTGGGGCTGGCAGAAAAACTTAACATTTTAAAGACTTCACTGATAGTATTTCCTAAACATCCAAGTAGAAAGAATTTCAAATAATGGGTGACACAGCTATTGGCCAGAAGACACTCTTTGATGCTTACCTTCAAGGTTCCTCCAATGATTTTAGAGAAAGTCACCTAATAACCAGGATTGGGGGATATAAGGTAAAAGGTGATGACTCTCTCCTTTCCTCTCCCAGAAATCCTTGTACATACTCTGCCCTGCTTTCCTGCCTCAGCACAACCACTTTTGCTACTAACACTCACTATAAAAGAGTATATCCTCCATCCAATACCAGATCACTAAACTGATAAAAGCAAACTAAAATCTATAGTCCATTCTGTAACTGTAGTATGAATTAAGGGAAAAGCTTGTATAATTACATAATTCTATTATAAAGCTGTATTACAAATAAGATTTCAAAGCGATGTGTAATCACAGTGAATGATGCAGAAAATATTCCATAACACTGCTAAAACTGCAGGCTGTATATTAAACATAATTTCTCATAGTATGTAGGAGAAAACTGCAGAGCAGACCATGTTACTAGCTTATCTTTATTTGGAAGCCCTCTGGGGTAATGAGGCCAAAATGCACAAAACCAGAAGAACTATACAAATCACTCCATATATGCAATGAATATATCACCACAGACAATAATCACAAACATTAAAACTTTAGAGACGCTAGAGTATATAATTAGCAACACATATTGCAATAAAATAGAAAACCCTTACAGAGAGTTAACAGCTGAATTTGGTTACCTATATTTACCCAAACATAAATCTCTTTCTGATTCAATATTACCTTGTCTTGCTTTTCTTGAACATCCTAACATATGTTTCGACGTTCAAGATAGATGATAAAACCTCATTTTTTTCCAGTTTCCCCTCCAGGATCTTTTTCTTGTGCCGCTACCGAGCTCGCTGCGCTCGTTCCCCCCCTACCTCTCTTCTACCTTTGAACCTTAGGTGTTTAAATCCCCCGCTTTTTCCTTTGGAGGAGGGAAGTGCTGACGTGCTTCCTTTTCTCAACATGGCAAGTCTGAACTTGTCTCTCTTGCTGCCTGCACGTGACCAGCCACTGCGGATTCCAAGTCTAGGTCTCGGCTGTCAATCTTGAGATAGCTGCGTGAAGGTGGGGGAGGGAAAGTTTTGCCCCGTCTTGGCTAGACGACTGGAGGTTTGTATGTTTACATACAGACTTCCAACCCATATTTGATTCCTGACGACTCCCTGGACAAATTCCCTGCAGCTTTCTTCACAAGGTTTTTCAGAAGAAGTTTGCTCTCCTTCCTAGAGCTGAGAGAGAATCAATGGCTCAGAGTCACCCACAGGTGGCTGTGTGCCTAACGTGGGTCTAGTCTTCTGGTTTCTAGTCTGATGGCTTAACTACTACCTACCACAAACTGGCATCTCTTCGGGGCATACTTTATTGGCTGTGGAGGCCTGAGGGCTGGAAAAGTATTATTGAATAATGTGGTAACATTTGATAGGATAAATATCTTTCTCTCAGAATTTTGGCAGTTGTTTTTTTTGCCCATAGACAATGGATAGCCTATAGATCATTATCAAAAGAGATCATCTGTCAGGCTCTGGTTGCATATTGTTCATAAACCAATTACAAGTTCTTGAACTCAGATCAGCTGCTAATATATAGTCAGTGCAAAAATCGGGAGATCCAGTCAACCTCCTGGTATCTCAGTCTGCTCAAGTAAATTCATGTAAATTGCATTGCAATTATCAAAACATAGATCTTCTAACGCAGGGGTCTTCAAACTTGGCCCTTTTATGACTTGTGGACTTCAACTCCCAGAATTCCTCAGCCAGTGTGCCTGGCTGAGGAATTCTGGGAGTTGAAGTCCACAAGTCATAAAGGCCAAGTTTGAAGACCCCTGTTCTAATGCATGGATTACAACAGCCAGCCTATCCAGGAAAGGATGCAGCTATTGATACATCAACCAAAGTTAATAAATTTGCCACAAAGACCACTTCATCCCTCAATAATGAATATTCTTGAAGCATTTATAAACTATATACATTTCATATATTTCTGAGGAAGTGTACCCTATCTAAAAAAAAACAAGCAATTCTCTTAAGAAGCATTTGTCTATTGGCTATGACTCCATGATGTGGTTGAACCATTTGCTACCCTGAGAGAAATACTTAGCTCTGTGTTCTGATAACACTCAATCATAGATGCCTCAGTGAAATGGGAAGTGGGGAATTTTTTTTAAAGAAATATTTGATTTAAAAAAAATTGTAGTAGTCCAATCAGAGTTGGCATCACAATGGATGGAGTTAGGAGACTTAATCATGTCATCCCTGTTCACCTCTTCATGTGATTATGGTGTATGTGTGAAAAGTAAAATGCAGACAGAGAATTTCTAGGGAAATCTTGTTTATGCAGAATGATAATTCATCAAAATTAGTTTAGTACTGCCCACTCCCTGAATTAAAAAAAATACCTGTGACAATTTTGCAGTAAATACATCCCCAGAATATATGCACTTCTGCATAAATTCAGAGAATAAGGGAGAAGTACCCAAGGGCAAGTGCCCAGAAACTGAGGTAGGAGAATCTCCAAGAGACCTGGAACCTTGTATATCACCTGAACTAATCTTTTGTCCATTTTTGTGAAATCTTGGCAAGAGCTGAAAGTCTAAAACTTGCAAAAGTATCGTATTCATATAAAGGCCTCAGTAGCTGAATGTTGCTGGAATGTAAGGCTGGAATTAGGAAGGCTGGGCACCAGTTGTGCCCTTCAAATCTCATTTTTGAGGGATGTTGTCACCAGGACCATAAGAGTATCCTTTTTCTGTTGCTGACTCTTTTTTGGAACAGTGTTCTACCCAAAGTATTTAGAAAATCCACTAATCCTGGCTGTGCCAGAATACCTTTAGGGTTTGATATAATGGCATGTTCCCTCCTTTCAGCAGGCATTTAGTGCTGCCGTGACTATTTTTCTTGGTGTGTTAATGGTCAGGAAGCATTCTTGTAGTTATTGGTCATTGTAATTTGTTCTAACTAATTCTATTTTATTTTTGATTCTTTGCAAGCCTCTTAGAGCATTTTCAGAATTTTACCACCTTTTTGCCACAGTTGTTAAGTGAATTACTGAATTGTTAAGTAGGTAATGTGGTTATTGAACGAAACTGATTTTGCTTGTCAGAAGGTCACAAAAGGTGATCATGTGACCCCAGGACAGTGCAACTCTCATAAATACATGCCAGTTGCCAAGCATCTGAATTTTGATCATGTGATCGTGGAGATGTTGCAATGGTCATAAGTGTGAAAAACAATCATAACTCACTTTTTTCAGTGCCATTGTAACTTTGAATGGTCACTTTGAATGAATGTAAGTTGTAAGTACCTGTATTCTTGGGTATTTGGCTTCTCGCTGTTGCCTGGGTTGAATTTTTTTAATCCTTTATTTTTAGAAATAACTCAAGTTATTTTATAAATAACTCAAAACATACCTAAAACTCCTCCTATTTTCCCCAAGACAACAACCTGGGAGGTGAATTGGGCTGAGAGAGATGATTGACCCAAAGTCACCCAGTCAGTTTTCATCCCTAAGGTGGGACAGAGAGGAAGCCAGTGAATTCACAATGGAACTTTGCTTCCCGAACTCATGTTTTGGACTATGCGAACAAATATTCCAGGAAAAAAAGTAGACATTCATTTGCTTCCCTGGGTCATCTCCTCTTCATGACTTAGCTTTTGCTATACGAATAGTCCTCCTTTAACAATGATAACTAGGACCCACAAATCTGTCAGTAAGTGATACAGTCATAAAGCATGACATCATATGGCCACACTGACTTATGATGGCAGTTGTGGCAGTTCCAGTTGCTGTTGTTAAGTGAATCCCATGTGGTTGTTAAGCATAACTTCATATAATCACCATTTATGGCCTCCTGCCAGTTTCCTAATTGACTTTGCTTGTTGAAAGCCAGCAGGGAAGGTTGCAAATGGCGATCACATGACCATGCAATGCTGCAACTGTTGTAATTGCGAGCTAGTTGCCAAGCGCTCAAATTGTGATTATGTGACTGCTGGTTGCAACTATGAGGACCAATCATAAACCTTGTTCAGTACTGTAGTAACTTCACATGGTTGCTGAATGAATGATTGTTGAGCAAAGACTACCTGTACCAATGTAAAGGAAACCCATATAAATTCACACCAGTAACCTTGAGAATATTTTTGTGTATCTGTGCCTGCTTTCTATATATTACTGAATATATGTTACTCATGTTTTTCTTCCATTGCAAGGTGATTGAGACAGGTAAAATGTTCGCTCTTCTATTAGAGCTTCTGTTCTATGTTTTTTGACTCTGTTCTTCAGATCTCTGATACATGAAGTTGGAGGGTGGTTGGCTAAGGCTGCAAGCATAGACACAGCTTTACCCCACTTTTAATTCTCCATGTATTCAGGCAACTGTCTGAAGGAAGCTTGTGCGTGTATCTATTTCAGGTTTTGTTCTTCCTCACCCCCATACTGAACATTCACAGGTTGTAAGAGCCATTCTGATACACTGCAATGGCATATCTCTTCCAATAGTATACAAGGTTGCTTTATAAAGATATATAATCTTTCTTGGCTTTTTCTGTCCTCAGTGATAAGGTAACCAGGGAATGCGAAAGTGTCTGTATTATTCATAGTGATGCCTCAGTTGTAAAATGTCCATCTTCAAAGTGAAAACCAGTCAACTTAACCAAACTTTTAATGAGCAATAAATCTTATACTATTACCACTCAGATGTATAATTATCATTTTATTGATACTTCTATCATTATTATTTTGGTTTAACTTTTTAAAATATATTGAATGTTAATGATGCTGTATTGCATTTTAAAAATAATTTATAACTTTTCCCAACATTAAAGTATGTGCCATAAATATGTGCCATAAATAATCAAAGATCTTGTTTGGAAGAAACATCTCTTAATCTTGCTAAAAGATTTTTTTATTAGAAGTGAAAATAGTAGCTTCTTTTCATTTGCTTTTGGCATGAAATACTGCACTGACAGCTCATCATGACTTCATTCATATAGTTGAGTGCAATCAGCAGCTTTGAAAATAATGCTTCTTTTGTCAGCTAGAAGATAACAAAGGCTACAGTAGCTAGAAGCATCAATTTGTCTGACTAGCTTTTGCCTATCTGGATGTTTGGTATGTATGCATATACATTTTCACATGCTAGAAAATATTAATGAATTATTGTGATAATAGTTAAGGAGCACATGCCTAAAGCAGACATTAAAGGCCAGCTTCTGTTAACAGGAGTGCCATTTGTGCTTTGTATATATACCAACCTTCACCAAAGTGAGGAAGACATATTCTGTGACATGACAGTAAGTGAATCAATTATTTTGGAGTGATCTTCTTTTCAATTATATTATTACCTTATTCCTCATTGCCATCCATAATGTATGAATTTCTAAGGAATGAACTTAGATTTTTCTCATATGATGAATTTTCTTTGACTATATGTAAACGTAACAAAACCAACAAAAATATTATAACAAAATGTTATAGCTAACATTACAACCACATAATTCATCTAATCTGTTACATGTTCAATGCAGCACCAAAACACCCTCTTTCTTAATATTCCAGAAATTATCAATACAAATGTATTACGGTATTCTTTTGGAATGATTTTCCAAAAGGCAAAAAATGGACCAGTTTATGTACATTTTGATACAGTTCCACAGAAAATACAAAATGTGGTATTTTGTACTATACCATATCCTGCTAAATGTTTAGTTGCCTCAAAGCAGCTGTGGATAAAAGATTAGTCTGGGCCATAATAAACATTGATTATATTCCCTCTCAAATGTACAGCATACTCACTGCTGTGAGAAAAGAAATAATTTATTCACAGATGTACAAGGTTCTTTGGCAGTGCAATTACCATGCAATCTGTAGGCACTACTCAAGGGGAAGAGTTAATGTTTGCTTTCAAAGATCTGTTTCAAAATGATTGTAGAAACAAAACAAAACAAAAAAGAAACAAAAAACATTTTGTTTTAGAGACCAACAGCAGTTCTACTTTGAGGATATTCTGGAGGAGGTGAAATCCAAGAAGCCTTCTAGGACGTCAAAAGTTCATTCTAAATGAACTTTTCTAACTACAATATATAGCTGTCCAGGTTGGCAGTCACCCACCTGTACCTTTTTCTTTTGTTTATTTAATTTAAAATAACATTACAACAAAATTTAATAGAACATTTCAGATGTTATAGACTCACATCTACTAAGTTAAAAAGATAGGAATGGAAAAGGAAAACAAGGCTGCAAAAAACATATGATCACAAACAGAATTGGAATTTCTGATTTTCAAGTACCATATCAAGTATTCCCAGTACCAAACAAACTACAGGTAATCTTCAGTAAGCAACCAGTTGTTTAGTGACTGTTCAGAATTGTAACAACATTGAACAAATGGTATCGGTAGTCCTCGAGTTACGACCATAATTGAGCCCAAAATTTATGTTGCTAAGTGAAACATTTGTTTCTTGCCACAGTTGTTAAGTGAATCATTGCATTTGTTAAGTTAGTAACATGGTTGTTAAGTGAATCTGGCTTCCTCATTGACTTTGTTTGTCAGAAGGTCCCAAAAGGTGATCACATAACCCCAGGACACTGCAGCCATCATAAATATGAATCAGTTGTCAAGCATCTGAATTTTGATCATGTGACCATAGGGATGCTGCAGTAGTCATAAGTGTGAAAAACGGTCATGGTCACTTTTTTCAGTGTCATTGCAACTTTGGTCACTAAATGAACTGTTGTAAGATGAGGACTACCTGTACGTACGACAGATCCTCGAAATTCTAGCTGTTGCACACCCTCATGCTCATATGATTGTAATCTGGGTGCTTGGCAACTACCTCACATGATGGTTGCAACATCTCAAGGTCATATGATTGTTATTCAAAAAAATAGAAAATATAATGGTAATTCTTAAATTCATTAGAGCTAAAGGTTATTTATGACACCAGGCTTTTTTGCAAAAGGATCTTATGCAGCCTTGACAACACACACAACTAATTAATCTTTCCATCATTCTCCCACATATACCTAATCATGTGTTATTATCAGCTTAACAACACAAATACCATTTAAGAGGAAATTAAACATGCAATATTGCTTTGGTGGAGAAGTAAGTTTTTTCCCCCAAAACAAATACAAGAATCTGATAGTATCAGCCATTATTATCTTGCAACTCTTTATTTTATTCTCCACAAAATCAGCTAAGAAAATATTGGTGTTGAGCTGGTGTGAGACTGGTATTGTGATATAGTAAGGCACAGGTGTCAAACTCGCGACATCACGTGACGTGTCGTGATGTATCGCAACTTTTTTCCCATTGTCGGCAATGGGGTGGACACAGTTTTGGCGTGATGCATCCGGCCTGTGGGCCGGCAGTTTGACTCCCCTGTAGTAAGGGAACTACGTACATTATAGAATACAGATTCTTGTTTATTTCATTGGCAGTGAAAAACTAGTCAGTTATAGATTTAAGGATCTGGTTCTTCAAATTCTGCATGGCTGCATATTACCTGAATAAAACACTTAAATTAGTATTTGGCAAAACAGTTATAGTAGTAGACATTTTGCACAATAACCACAAGGACTGAGCAAGAATGGATTGTAAAGTTTTAAAGGACTTTTGTAGGCAATATGGCAATGTAAGCTGAGCTACAAATCTATGTTTGTTTATTTACTTTTTTATACTGCTTTATATTACAAACTCTGGATAGCTCACATAAATATTATAAATATCCCAAAAACTATCTATTGAAAAAACAAGTGTAATTAAAATATAGTTAAAACAGTCCAGTTAAACAAGGACCTACGCCAAATAGCTCAGCATAGGAACAGTTTTTGTCACCTTCCTGAATTCTGAAAGTATGGAGGTCATCCAGACATTGGTGAATAGACTATTTTAGAATGAGTGATAGGTTCACTACAGAAAAACCTTGCTGTCAGGCTGCCATCTGAAGCAGCTGTGAATTCAGAAAGAATCTTCAACTTACACTGGTGCTCCTTCAGGGAAACAGCAATTGCATCTAAAGCCAATAAAAGCTCAATGTTTTGGGCAAACAGCAACTCCCATCCATTCAACTTCAACATGTCTTGTCCCATGTAGCTCCAAACTGTTTTTAAATATCCAATAAAAAGTTCTATTGCATTTCCTGTCTGATCTAGGTGTGGAGATATAGAACAACAACAACAACAAAAACCTTTTATCTGTAAGAATACCAAATAACTTAAAATACATAAGAACATGCTTTGAGAGCCAATTTGGTCTAATGGTTAAGGCATCAGGCTAAAAACTAGGAGATGTGAGTTCTAGTTCCCCCTTAGACATGAAAACTGGCTGGGGCACTTTGGGCCATTCACATTCTCTCAACTCACAACAACAGGCTTGTGCAACAAGCTGGCCAATCAATTCCTGTTGCAACCAATGGATTAATACTTGATTGATCTGAAAAAAAGCAGGCCCTGGATTTGCAGGAAAATACTAGGAAGAAAAAAAGGGAGAACATTCTATCATCATTACTTTGTATATTATTAGCATTCATAATGGAGCTAAAATAACCATCAGTTCAATTGGTAATTCATATTTATTCATCTATAAAAAATCTATTTGATCAACTCTGTTGTATATGTTGAAAGCTTTGTGTTTAAGTGGAAGAATTTTGAAAATCATGATTCTATTCTATATGCATTAACTTATGAATAAATCTCAATGGATATATTTTACTCTTGAGTAGTCACATATATTAATAGCCTTTTAATTGATGAAGGCCTTGCACTATGGAAGATCTGTGATTTTGATTATGACTTCACATTATTCCTTATCAGGTAAGTTTAACAACAATATTTTAAAAGAAAACATTCATTCCCAAATTCTTAACAAATAAAACAAATCTGTGACAAAATTTATAGATTCTAAATATTTTTAAAATTTGATTGTATCACAATTATCAGTCAATATCATATTTTCAGATGGACAGAATAAAACATGTCACTATTCATAATAATCTGCTAGTGTTTTTAAACTTCAGTTACTCCAGTAACTGAAGCAGAAATCCAGATTCAGTCACAGCTTTGTTCCATATAGTATTAACCTTGTGAACTCTGAAGCTTCCTCCTTCCATTATGCATTCAAGATGGACAGTGAATAATATTTATATGTTACTTGTAGGGTGTAGGTCTATACATATGTTGTATATAGTATGTTTTAAATGTGTGTTATGTATGTGTACACTTTGAGAAGAAGCAACTACATTTTATTTTTAATATGTGCCATTGTGCCCACAGGAAAAAATGACAATAAAGGTTATCTATCTATCTATCTATCTATCTATCTATCTATCTATCTATCTATCTATCTATCTATCTATCTATCTATCTATCTATCTATCTATCTATCTATCTATCTATCTATCTATCTATCTATCTATCATCTATCTATCTATCTGTTACAGAATGTAGGAAATTAGTCCAAAACTCATGTATAATACAGTAAATTTATCTCGTGAAGAATAATTAGATGATTAAACTGAAAAGTCATAAAAATTAATGGTATTTTAGCAATGTGTTTTTTACAAGGAAATAATGTGCTAAAAGGTAACCCTGTTAATAAACTGAACACAAAGGACACCATAAAGTATTCATTGCAATGTTTTGCCTCCAGCTATAGTTTAAGCATCCATTCAAATGACAGGTCATTTTAGTATCTCTTCTTCTTCTTCTTGTGCCATATCCGTTATCGGACGTTGGCGATCATGTTGGCGATCATGTTTTTATCAGCAGCCGCACGAAAAAGTGCTGCTGAGTTTTGTCCAAACCAGTCCCTTAGATTTTGAAGCCATGATGTTCTTCTTCTGCCTGGACCTCGTTTGCCTTCATTTTAGTATGGATATGTGAAAATGATAAATAAAGTGCTTCAGTTTGGGAATAATAACTGAAGATAACATCTCACTGATGAATAGATGCCTACTGACTTCAAAGAGCAGCCTCTTGAAATAGTTGAAATTAATCCATTCTGATTTCCTCTTGGCTAATTTCTGCAGCCACTAGAATGCTAACTATGCATTGTAAGTACAGAGAAGTTTGTTTGTAGGACTAAATCTATAGATTAACATTGTCCTTTCAAATGTGATGTAAATAATTATCATTTTATAAGTTAGTTGCTGTCAATATCCAATGTCAAAACTCTTGTTCTAAAAAAAACAGTATAATGGAGTAAGTGATCTTGCGTAGAGCTTTATGATTGGCTTTACATTATCCAATTAAGGTGTTGGACTAGAAACCTGGAGGCCATGGATTCTGGACCTCTAGTCTTTCATTAGACCCAGAAATTGACTGGATAACTTTGGGCCAGCTTAATCTTCTCACAGGTCTCTCATGGGGAAAGTAGAGGAGAAAGTATCATGTAGACTGCTTAAGTTACTTATGGAATTGATCAATAAATCAGAACTATTTCTAATAGTGCAGTCCAGGTGAAAGAATTCAACAATTACAGTAACTCTCTTTGCTAACCTAGCAATAAAGAAGGTAACTTCTTTCTCTTTTAAAGCTAGGGTTGAGTAGTGGAAAAAAAGATGCTTAG
This sequence comes from Azemiops feae, assembly GCA_023970755.1. Classification (NCBI taxonomy): domain Eukaryota; kingdom Metazoa; phylum Chordata; class Lepidosauria; order Squamata; family Viperidae; genus Azemiops; species Azemiops feae. The sequence goes on along the minus strand of JALGBA010000269.1, from coordinate 334,336 downwards.
GAGAGAATGAGTTGAATTCATACTGATGCACTCAGAGAATGAAAGTTATTATAAAACCACTGTGTTGAAGCATCATTCTCTTACCCATTACCTATTTTCCCTGGAGGTAAGGTGAGGCAATTACTACATCTCTCAATGTCCTGTTAGGTACCATCTTCACAGACACTCCCCTTCAGAAATGCAAATATCTTAATACAACTGCATAAGGCAGGTTTGTTATGGACAGGTCACAGCATGCTTCTGCAAAGCATAAACTTCATTAGCTATGTGTGGGCCAAATTTTAGAAGCCTTTGAACGTTTCACTTGTGCTCAGTGGAATTTCACTGTGTACTTTTATACTACAGATTTAAAAAACAGAAGGCCTTTTTCTACTGTAATTATTAGCAGGTAAATGAAATGAATAGGATTTTCAGTTGAGGAAAAGAATATACATTTCTTTTAAAATATTGTTATATCATGTTTTGTTACAGAAGCTTCTAGAATGGTATATAATTGATGTATGGATTGATTAATGGATAACTTTATTTTAATTTTAATTCTGTTGGTTGATGTATACTTTTATTGGTTTTGAATTATTATTGGATTTATTGAATTGCTGCAAAGTTTATTTTAATGCTTCACCGCCACTTGTCTTTCTTTAAAAAAAACAAAAACTAAATGTTTAACATTTGTAGTAGTGGATATAATATCTTAGAGCAACACTATAATTTAAAAATAATAAAGTCAATTACAGGTAGTCTTCAACTTACAACTGTTCATTTTGTGACCATTTGAAGTTACAACAGCACTGGAAAAAGTAACTTATGACCCATATTTTTCACAGGACAGTTGCAGCATTCCCATGGTCACATGATCAAAATTCAGATGCTTTGCAACTGACCCATAATTATTATGGTTGCAGTGTCCTGGGGTCATGTGATCATCTTTTGTGACCTTCTGACAAACAATGGGGAAGACAGATTCAATTAACAACCATGTTACTGATTTAACAACTGCAGTGATTCACTTAACAATTGTGGCAAGCAAGGTTGTAAAAATGGGGCAAAATTCATTTAATAAAGGTATCACTTAGCAACAGAAATGTTGGGCTCAATTGTCGTAAGTCGAGGACTATCTATACAAGCTGAAAGGCATCAAAACAGTGTCAAAATTATTGTAAATTGTATCATTTTAGGGAGGGCATTTCAGAATTAGTCCTGTTTTGAAAGGAATTTAAAAATAAAGCTTAGTGTACTGATTAGCATTGGAACAAGTCTTTGGGGGTGTCTTGTTCACATGCTTTTAGAGTAGTTCCTTTCCCTAAAAAGTATGATAGCAAATATTTTTCTAGGTTCTAAAAAAGCAATTTATTTAAAGACTTATCTAGCAGTTTTCATTACTGATCCCAGGACAATTCATCACAGACCAATGAAATGATTCCTGGAATAAGAAAAGACCAAACCCTCAGCAACACTTTGAAATATTTTGTATTCCGATTGCAAAACAACCAAAGTATGTTTAAATAATGTCATGTAAAAAAGAATGGAATTGGCTGTGGCCCAAATTCTTTCATTTGTGACTAAGAATGTAGTTTTAAAAATGTAGATTGCACCATGTCCTGGAAGAAGTATGAGTCTCTCTTCCCCCCCCCCAAGTTACAGGAATAAATTGGTTGAGAGTAAGATTCTAAGATTATTGTGTTTTAAAATGAGTTAATATTCTTAAAACAATTTTAAAGTCTTAAAGTCTGTACATTGCACTGATTTGTAGGTTATTTAATAACTGATTGTTGAATTAATGGCTATTCTACACCATTGTGTTACACTGCTACCTACCAATCTCTAAGCTTTCAGGAAAATATGCTAGTGTAAATACTGTGGCCCTCCTAATCTGCCAAAATAGTGTTCTTAAACACTTGTCACATACCAAACTGAGAAGCAGGAGAACTGGATTTGCTTGGCTTCATTTTCCCTCCCATTTCCCAGTAGGCAAAAAACCACCCACTACTGCCCCAGTTTGGGATATGGTTGGATGAATGTAGATGAGTCTTAAAACAACAGGTTTATCCATCTGTCAGATTGCCTGACTAATAGATTGCAAGTGCAAAGGGGTACATGAGGTGGAATAGGAGGGAATGCTCCCACTGCTCCTACTCAGTGCAGCCCCTCACCTGTCCCTCACAGTTGAGTTATTACTGAAAACGCTAAACTCATGTCAAAAACAATCCAGCTGACAGGTTACAGGTGATGAGTGTGGGGTGAAATGGATGGCAACAATAACAATCATGCTCCATTATGGACTAATGCTGTAAGAGAATTGTGAATTAACATACAGTTAACGTCTGCCTAGTCACCAGTGCCAAATTTGAATTAGAGTGGGAAAGATGGTGTCACCTTCTCTATACAAGCCCCTTGTTGGTAGAAGCAGCAAAACAATGGTTATAGAACTAATAAGAGTTGAAAAAAGCAGCTCTTTCTCATGCTTTAAATCAACTTTCTCTGCAGCTTAGAAATGAAATGCTGCTTAGAAAACAAGTCTAGCACTCTTTCCAAAAAATACGAAACCCATGTTTGTAGTCAGGCATTAAGCAGGCAGATATCTCTGCAGTGGCAAGTGCCTAATCTCTCCTGTAGACCAAGCCTATATGACCACAGAGAGCAGCTCCCAGCAATGGAAAGTGGAAGGAACTTGTTTGCAGCAGCGTAAAGTAGCCAGTGGGAGTTAGGTTAACCTTTGAGTGGCTCAGCATCATTAGTGTAATACAGTATTTCTCACCTTGGCATGCTGGCTGGGGAATTCTGGGAATTGAAGTTCACACATCTTAAAAGTTATCAAGATTGAGAAACACTCAAGTGTACTAGATTGTATTCATACCTAAAATTATATTTAAAAAGATGAAATGCTTCCTTTTTAAGAACTGGAGCCACAAAGGAAAATCTTAAGTTGCCCAACTATAGCATGGGGTCAGGGTAGCTGAGGAGTCATCTCACTCCAATGGCTCCCCCATTGGCTTCCCCGTTTGTTCCAGCGGAAAGGACCTATTTTGGATCCCATCTGCCAAAGAATTTTGATTGGCAGGGTTCAAGAGAAGAGCATTTTCTGCGGTGGCCCCCACTCTGTGGAATATTCTCCCATTGGAAGTGAGGTCCACTCCCATATTCCTGGCCTTCTGGAAGAGCCTGAAAACCTGGCTCTGCTGCTTGGCTTGGGGCCCTAACAGAGGCCTGCTATGTAGGGGTTCACTGACCATGTAGAAAAGATCCCCGTTCCCAGACAGCCCATCATCTTTGTTTTTAGCTTTTCTGTTTAATTCCTCTAATTTAAATTATCTTGCAGACTTTGTAACTTTTTATTATATTGTAAACCATCAAGAGTTGTTGCATCGAGATGAGTGACATAAAAATTTAGTAAAAAATAAAAAAATAAATAGGCTCACAATAAGACATGGATAATGTCATGAAGAAATGGGAAAAAAAAGATAGTCACCAAGCATGTGAGTGCTAGATTCCAGGATGGGAGGAAGAGTCCTTAATCACAAACAATCCACGTCATGACTTTATGTGAAATTGAACTTGATCTAAAATTCAGATTGAGGGCGGTGGTCTTCTTGTGTAGCACAAAGCACTCAAATCTCTACTCTTGTTAGGTTTGCAGCATTCTACGCAATTTTTTTCACCAATTGGATGCTATGCTGTCTGATAATGTCTGCTTGCTCCATTTCCTGCAATAATATAGGCATACAGTATTGTATAGTTGAAAGGCGATTTAAGTGGAATGTGCACAGGAAAGGCCTTGGGCAATTTTTATGAATTGGAAGCCCTTCCTCCAAACATTAGGTAATGAGCTTGTAAGGATATCTATGATAGACATTTTAAAGATGCATTTAAATCCATCAAAAGCAAGCAACAGTCGCCAGCAAATGATGCCTCTCTCCTTTTGCCAAGACAGCTCTTGATGAGAGATGTCTGTCTCCATATGAAATAGTTTGCATGCTAAGTCTCTCCTGGAGTGATTATTCATCTCACGCTGCCGCTCGTTCCCTCTGAATCATCACGTTTAAGTCCGGCTTGGCGGAATCGCCCGGTAGGGGTCACTGCTGTCCTTGCACAGTTAACGCCTCCTCCCCTGCCGGTGCTGCTAAGGCAGGGAAGGTGAAAGGTTGGCGGGAGCAAAAAGGCGGAGGGAGACAAAAACGCCGGTTGGACAGCCCAGTCTCAAGCCGGCACCGCGGAGGTGTCAGAGCCAGAGTCATCCCGCGACTTCTCAGCCGCGAAGGAAGCGGCAGGCCGGCAGCTTAAGCGGAGGCGTTGCTCGCCTTGACGGTAGCGCGCGGGAGCCGCGGCTGCCTCTGGGCTGGGCAAGAAAAGCGATCAGCAGTCCGCCCAGCATCATCCTGGGCCATGCTGGCAAAGGTGGACCGGGAAGACGAGCCTCATCCGAGGAGGAGGAAGAGAAGGTCGGGCAAGGAGACAGCGCTGACATCTCGCACGCTCAGCTTCTCCGGCTGGGAGAGAAACTAAGCAACTGGACCCGCCCCGGGGCAGGTGGCGTTTGTTACTACTGCGCCTGGGGCTCGCTCCGCTTTTCGCGGGGAACTTTGCCGGCAGAGTTGGGCGACAAGAGGAATCCTGAATTCTTTGCTGTTTCCCCGACGGTAAAAGCCTACTCGCGTGGAGTGGACAAGGCCAGGAGAAAACGGCAATAAGAGCCATACGCCCCGGATTTCAGCGCCGCGGAGAGAAGGGCGTGTGTGTCCGAGTAGACGGGCTGCGTCTGACTAGAAAGCGCAAGCTGGTTGTGCTTTAGCCACAGCAGTGAACGGTGGGTACCTGCCAGCCCGCCTCTTCACGCCCTATCAGCAGGAGGAGGAGCAGCTTCTTGGTTTGGCTTTTTCCCTCCTCCAGGTAACCCCGTATCCCCCGATTTCGGGTAGGAAAAGGCGGGGGTAGGGGGTGTGCGCGCTGAAGGCGGGGCGGTTTCCCTTCTGCCCGGATCCTTCCTTTTCTCTCGTCATACAAAAGAGCAATCCCCGAGGGAGGGTAGGAGGGGGAGGGGAACGTGGGTAATTATTAATCCCAGGGACGCGGCTTGGAGGAGCTGCGCTGGAGCGCCCGGCGTTGTGCAGCAGAGGAGGAACTGGAGCTTCCCGGCCGGAGTGCTTTTCTTAAGTTCTTTTGCGCTGGAGGCTCGGCCCCTAGTAGGCCTTGAAGGATGACCCGCTTCTCTTGCGGTTGCCTTATATTGGTATCCAGAGCAAGCTTGCTAACTCCTCACTTATCCACAGCACCCGTGTGCTTCAGAGGCCAAGGGATTCTCCTAGCTGAACTGTGAACAAAGAAGCCCATAGGGCTAAGGAGCGTGTAAAACTTTGCAATGGATTTACCTCTGACAACTTTATTCTTTTGATTTCACTCTTGCAGCTCGGCAATGAATGTATAGATATAATTTCTCCCCCTCACTTACAAGGTGGTAAGGATTTGGGTTTTTTCCTTTTTTTCCCCTTTTTGCAGGATGCCCGATGAAGATTTAACCTTTGGTGTAAGCCACCCTCTTTAGTAGCTCGTTGAAGACAAAGACAAGCCTGCTTTTCTTCTCCACCTGAGAGAAATAAAAATTGCCTATCAGAACGGAGTTATTTGGTTTCCCCCTTGCTGTGCTTGAAGTTACATCCATCTCTTTTTTTTATCATTTGCACTCTGACATCAAGACACTGGAGCAACCATGGGCTGCTTTTGTGCAGTGCCTGAGGAATTTTATTGTGAAGTTCTACTTCTGGATGAATCCAAATTAACCTTAACCACACAGCACCAAGGGATAAAGGTAAGTGCTGCCTGTTCTATTTTTATTAGGCTACCTTTGTCAGTAGTGCTTGAAATGCTTTGTCTAGTGCTAAGCAATAGGGGGCAAATCGACATGGAAACCCATTTCTGAGAGAGTGCTTATCAAAACAAAGTGGTTTCTAATTACAGGGATATGGCCATGTCAAGTGGCATTTAACTTTACATCACATTCCATGACCTAGGAAAGAATTGTAATAATAACAAACAAGAAACAGATGAAAGTGTTAAAAATGAGGGTGGATTTGCTTTCCTTAAAACATGTATTGTGTATAAAGTTGTATATTAAAACACTTTTTTCCCAGATGGCTTATTTTCTTTAGATAGTTTACCTCGTGTTATAATTTTCACTAATTGTCAAATCCATGATAGCTAGATTTCCTTGCTTTATGTTTATATAAAACTAGCTCTTTTTTAAAAAAATGCATACATCCACAAAGATATGCCAAAACTAATAAAATTATACTTAGGGCTTGCATAAGATACATCCTTATCAATGATAGTTAATATTAATCAGTCCTTGCTGATTAGCTTTTAGGTCCAAGAATTTTGATCCAGATTATTTTTAAGTATAATTTGATTCTGGCTGACTTTCAAAAGAGCCTCATTTATTTCTCATAAGTTTTAACTATCCAGTAAGGTCAGTGGAATAAGGGTGCTTAATTTCCCTTTGAAATATCTCTCAGTCAACAAAATGGTAAAATACTATTGCAACTGAAATGCTTCCAAATAATCCATTGTTTTTTATTAGTGCTAAATTGGGGGGGGGGAGGACACTAGCTTTCAACATTCCCTCTAAGACAATAAGCCACTTAGAATTTAGACAGGGCTTTCTTGTGAATGAGAATAAATGGATCGTTCTGGAAGAGCCTTAAGTATATAGGAATCTATGTCTTCCTTTGACTGTGTAATATATTATAAGCTTTGTATATCAAACTTGAGAATAGCAAACAGATCACACATTTATATCAGTGATGATTATGTATATTTGTCTGTAGAAAATAAAACTCTGAAAGTCTATAAGAAAAATGTCCAAAATCCACAGTAGGCAGAAATGCATCACAGTATCTGTAGCAAATATACTTGTAAGGCATTTATTTAATAATTTACTTGAAAACTTAATCATGGGTATTATCCTGTCTGAAGTTGACATAATTGAGTTTTTAAAAGGTGGAAGAATTTGCAATCCTATATTCCTGGAAAATTATTCTCACTAAATCTGAGGGAAATATTATGTTTTATATACATATGGGGTAGAAAACAATAATACTAGACTGACTTGCCAGTTATATGGATGCTATGAGAATTAGTAGTATAATTACATTTAAGGCAGTGGTGGGATTCAAATATGTGAACAACCGCTTCTCTGTGTGGATGCCTCTTCCAGAAGTCCATTCTGGGCCTGGGCAACAAAAAATTAGCTACCGGTTCTGCCGAAGTGGTGCGAACAGGCTGAATCCCACCACTGATTTAAGGATATAGCTAAGATAATTTCAGTGTACAGTGAAACATGTGACTTTTCAACTAATACGTTTGCAAATATGGACTTTTAAATATAATTGTCCAAGGAATCAAGCTTGATAGGAAAACTGAGATTGCCACTTTGTAGTATAACCGAAATAAATGGAACTAAAGTACATAATAAGCAATAATTGTGTAAACTTCGGAATGTTTATATCCTACGGGCTTCATTGAAACTTAATCACAGGTCAGTATGCAGGGATTTAAATGAACTTTATATCTGATAATGGTTTTAATTGCCACTAAATTAAAGGAATTTATTTTTAAGCATTCTGAAGTTTGGTGAGATGCAGAAAATTTTCTGGAGATTTTTTCTTGATAATTAAGTATGCTACTGGTTAAGGCACCAGGCTAGAAAGTGGGAGACTGTGAGTTTAAGTCCTGCCTTAACCATGAACATCAGATAGGTTTGGGCCAATCCCTCTCTCAGGCCAACCCACCTCACAGGATTGTTGTGGGGAAAATAGGAAGGTGTGTTGTATATGTTCGCTGCCTTGAGTTATTTGTAAAAATAATAAAGGTGGGTTATAAATAAATAAATAAATCTGATGAGCAATCCTTTGCATGTTCAACAGAATAACTCTTATAGAAGATATTTTATTTTTTTCATAAATGTGCAAAGACATTCCTATAGTATAGCTAATACCTTTTGTTACAACTACTTTTTATTAAATATGAAAATATAAATAATTACAGGATAATTGTGAAAACCAAATTAGATAGGCAGTATAAAATAACCTTTTAAATATAATTAGTCTTGCACATTTTATTTTTGTTTGTATTTTGATTATAATGGCTATAAGAGCTGGTCAGTGTTTTAGGTTCAGTTCCAAAAAGGTGCTTTGGAATGCACATGAATGTGACTGCAATACCTGTTTGAAACGCTTTAAAGCAGCTGCATTGTTTTTCCAGGATTTCATGGCTGCTCTGCCTTGTGATCTAGAGAATATGCTGCCATGTTAAAATGTTGAAAACTGTTGCTATGCTTATGACCCACATACTCCAAACAACTTTTCAGAATTAAATCCAAAGTTTTGCAGTCTTAAGGACCATACCGTAATAAAACTATTAAAGGGGATCTACATGAGAGAAATTTAGAAGAATGCAATTGTTTGTTTTTAATCTATATCTGATGTTAAATTTAATGAGCATGTCATCCTAAAATCTCAGAATACAAATACCTTTACAGTATATTACAAATCTGAGAGGAGAAAATCAAGACAAAAACTAGGTGATTATTAAGTTTTGTACATTACAAATCGTTTATAAGTTGATTATTAATTGCAGGGATATTTCTATTCTATTACATTTTTCTTTGTCTAAATCTTATATTTGCAAGTAGTAATTCCATCAATTCATTATAGAAACAGTTTATTTCAAACTGGTTTACTTTGTTTAAGGTTAGAATATCTCTGAAGGTTTAATGTCCATAATTCTAATTAGGAGCTGTTATGTGAATCTTTAATGCCTAATTGGAGATAAAGTAATTAATCCATTTTATATAGCCCTTCGAACAGACTGTGGAATCCATGCCATTTTGGATCTTTAACTTGCATCTATATTGTTGGTAAGCAGGAATTATAAGAAATGCAGTTAACAAATTCTATAGTGCCAGAGCTTTTTCACCTTTGCCAATATTTCTGTCATGTAGATAATTCACCTCCTTTCCACTTTGGAATGTCTTAAAACAAATTATAGTTACTTGAATCCAAGTAATAAAAGGATGTGATAACTGTAAGAAAAACATTTAGAACCACTGTGAATTCCTTAACTGAATGTGTAAGAGCATATATCTTAAGGAAAACTGTCGTGCATGATGTAAATACTGTAGGTGTGTGTAGGGAAACAATGTGAATATGGGTCCTAACGGTGCAAAATACAAATTGATTCTATGATGAGTTAAAGATATAATAATTTGTACTGTTTGATCAGGAAATTAGATAAAGAAAATGCAGCTTGAAAGCAAGACATTCAGCATATAAAATTAAAAACAAATTCTTAGTGACTCATGAATTGATTTAGTGGAATGCAACTATAACATCTTAAAAATTCATTGGCTATGTTTGATTCACCTTAAATCTCTTCAAGGAGTAGAGAAACAAACAACAGAATGGTGTACAGACTGATCATAAGTGTACAGAGTTAGAAATAAGGTCTGTAAGTTTCTGTAGTGCAGTCTAGACACGTTCCTTATATTTTTAATAATCGTAGATCCTTTTTCCTGTTTGTTTTTGATGCGGAAAACATTCTCTTTTGCCTTACCATATAGACCCACAAACAGTATCTGGGAATAGATAACAGGATCTGTGCAGGAATGGGTAAAAAAACTAAAACTTCCTTTTGTGGAAAACTTTTTCTCTTGTTTGCATACATGTAAATGCATAATGACAATATATATTTCCACACTGCTAGAAAACATGTACAAATCTTTTTTGAGTGCTAGTAAGACTTATATCATGATGATGATGATCCATTCAGTCAAATCCGATTCTTGGCGATTCTATGAGCTAGGTCTCTCCACATCTTCAGATCTTGCAGTACTTTGAGTTTTTCTATGCTCTGGCTGGTGTCAGCTTTGATAATGTCCAGCCACCATGTTCTTTGACCGCCTGGTGTCCTTTTACTGCTAACTCTTTCAAACATAATTGCTTTCTCCCAGTGAATTCCCCTGCGTGACATAGTCAAAGTAAGTAATTTTGCTTTCTAGTGATATGTCTGTTATGCATTCCGGTACTTGCTTATATCAATGATATATCAATATAATTGCTTATATCAATGATCAATACAGACTTACATCAATGAGCCCATAAATGTATTAGCTTAATTAGCACCCAGGTCCATAGTGCTACAGTTTTATATAATAATGGCTGTGTTTTCAAGTTTATCCACAATTTTGTCAATCAGGCTATCCATGGTATACTCCACACAATTTTCTAGATTCATGTTGAATCTTAAATTAACTATCTGAACTGAGTTTCCATGTTCTAGTGTATAAGAGGATGATTATTTAGTATTTTATTCTGTTGTGTAAATACAGTAATTGAAACAGCTTCAGTTTTGCAAGTATGAATGAGGCTTTGGCCTACTGATTGCCACAGAACGTTCTTCCTCTAGTTGAGTTTATAAGTTATGATAGCTGTAATGAAATGAAAACATTTTGGATAGCATTCCAAAGATAGTGGAAGTATTTGAATTTACACATAGTTAACTGATCATGATTCAATGCCTATATGATGTACTAAATTAATCATATGGAGAGATTTATGCAACATACTGAGTCAGAGGGTCTCAACTTTGTGAGACCAATCTACATATTTATAACTCATAAAATGCTTATAATTGATGTAGCCAGTCACAACATACTCATACTAGAAAGCAAGAAATTATTGTCATTTTCTAGGAATGCCTAGAAAATATGCCTATGTAGAGTCTAGAACAGAGGTCTCTAACCTTTCTCAGTTGGCGGACCAGAGGGAAAGCAAGGGGGAAGCATCTTACGCGCGTGCGCACACACACATAAACAGCACCGCAAGCACCTGTGACGCAAACGGGGCGATGCTAGGGCCCTCATGACACTCGCTAGCACCGCCTCATTTTTGACGTGCGGGCGCTAGCGCTGCCCCGTTTTCACTGCGGTGCCGTTTTCATAGCGGTGGCACTAGCAAGAGTGGGGGTGAGTGCATGCATATGTGTGCATGCACTTGCCAGCCTGTCCCATGGCCCGGTAGCCAGCAGGCCGTGGCCCGGTAGTGGGCCACGGCTCACAAGTTGGGGACTCCTGGTCTAGAAGCATTGCTGGAATAGAGATTCTTTTTTAGACTGCTGTTTTGCTTTGTTATGTTAAATTAAAAGATTTTAAAAATTAATAAGGGAATCTGCTGGAATCAAGGACATGTAAATGGTTATTACTCAGTATCACATTGGGAATCCAGATGCAGCATGTAAACATTTTTGCAAATTTGTGCTTCACTGTACTGTATTAACACAGTTGGTTTGAGTATTGTGATATATAAATCCTTGTATACATAGAAGTTTAGATGATGCCTGCTGGAAGATTATTCATGTGCCCTATGTTTTTATATTTAGACATGTGATTCTATTGAATTAAGGAGGATTGGAAACTGAAATAAATCTCCATTGATACAGGAGGAAAAAAAAGTGTATACAGTATTGGCATATAATGAAGTAAGCATAGAGAGTGATCAGTCCCAAGAATAATATTCATAGATTTTGGTGGTGGTAGCTGACTGGCAAATGGCTCATGGAATCAGCTGCTATCAAATTATAAGTCTGTAGGACTGCTGTGGTTAATTCCAGTTTTCTGAAACACTGATTAGTAACTCACTCAGCCAATCACAGGTTTTATATATCCTGAAAAGATTTTATTATGTTCAGTCATGACCCTTCCCCCTTTCATTGTGTCCATTCATATTTCTGATTACTAAGGCTATGTAGCGCTTTTGATTAGAAGGTAGGCGGGTGAATGAATATCTGCAATTCTGAAGCTTGATTTTTTCCTAGGATTATGTGGCAGATGTGAAAGACAGCTGTGTGATCCTAAGAAAACGGAATTCTGCTTTGTGGGTCCTGCATCAAATCATCATTATGACTTTAAATCCTTTATGCCTTCTAAAGTTTTAGCTTTTGGTGCGCTAGATTCAGCTCCCTATTATGAACCATCATCTATCATTTGTATTTCTTACTACTTTGTAGTGATGCTTGATTTGGGTATTGTTTTTTCATATGTTGTATAAAAATTTGTACTGTGAGATTGACGATATAATCATCTCTCTCCCACCCCCGAGGCCCAACTTCAATGGTCTTCCAGAGGGCTTGAAGCCAGGACTTTGCTGTCTGGCCTAGGAATCCAGTCATGTGGATTCTGGATTCTGAAAGGTGGTTTATATTGACTGCGCTTTCCTTCAAATTTGGGATGGTTTTATTGCTTTTAACGTATTTCATGCTTTTTGTTGTTTTGATTGTTTACTGTACTGATCGTATTTATCTTTGTACATTGTACAGAGTCATGTATGTGAGATGGCCAGTTATATAAAATACCAAATGTTACATGAATCTGCTGTTTATTTGATTCTGGATTCCCAAAATTTAATGTAAAATTTTTACTCGGGGGGGGGGAGGCTTTAAAGTATTTTTTACATAGAATCATGAATTGATTTTAAAACCTTAAAGTGCAGAATTAAATCTGAATCTAAAACCAGATTATATTTCAAACATACTATGCAGGTACTTACAACCATTCCTTTACTGACCATTTGAACTTACAATGGCACTGAAAAAAATGATTTATGATCATTTTTCACACCAAATTCACTGAACAACTGCAGTGTGATTCAGTTAACAACTGAGGCAGGAAAAATTGTAATATGGGGTAAAACTCAATAACAAAAATTTTGGGCTCAATTGTGGTCGTATGTCAAGGACTACTTGTGTAAAAACTTACTGTTTTCTTCCATCATATTATTAACAATAGTCTTGGGTTTGATAGTCTATTCAGATATGCTATTTTAATTAATTCATTTACATCCTGTTACTTTATAAGCTGAAAGTGGCATGTATAGGAGTCCTTCCTATTTTATTTATAACCTGAAATTGGAGGCTGGATTAATAATAGGCTGGATTAAATGAAAGACTTTGGTTGAAAGTCACTGATAGAGTTCTATGTCATTTGAATGTTCTGTATAGCACAGGCTTCAAAATGCATCACTGGCAAACCTCTCTTAGCTGAAAACCTGGAATAGAGTCAGTAACTGTTGTATAGCATCTGTTTAGGTGCTTTTCTGTTAAACTACCACAAAGCTAGGACATAATTTTAAATTTTATTGAAAGAAATATCCAAGAGCAGCCAGCAGTGACACTGGAATTCATAGGGCAGATGGATACCATGGGAATACTAAGGATTTCATGTAGCAACTTAGTTTTCTCAGTCAGAAATGTAAGGGATGAAGGCATCTTATTCCATAACAATATATTGTAATAGAACATAAGTGTTTATAAAATTTATTATTAATATGGATATGCTTATGATGAAACTGAATTTTTAAATATATTTCTTTTTGAAGTATGTACCATAAATTCTCTTCATATTTCTGATACTCATTTATAAAAAGCTAAAAGGCACAAAGATTTTGTAGAACTTTTCATAAATTAACCATTCTCTAAAGTCTGCAAATTAACCATTCTCTAAAGTCTGCCATTATTTTATACAGATTATTAATTTTTGCTGCATCTTTACAGATGAGACCAACCATTTTGAATTCTCAAAGGAATTACTATGTAATGAATGAGTATTAAGTCATTTTATTTTCCCAGAGTGCATCTAACTAAATTAATGGAACTGGCATGACAACGCGGTAGAAATCCATTAATTTTTAAACAAAGTCACCTCCTGGCCAGTCTGAGGTGTGTACAATTACAATCAGTCTATTATTGAATAGACTAAATTTCTGGCTTCTTAATGATTGCAGACAATACCGTATTTTAAATTTTAAATAATTTTCCTTTAACAGGCTTGATTTGGACATTTGTTGTAGAAGTTGTAAATGTAAGCTGGAACTGTGGGACTGTTCACTTTACAATACAATATACTTGGCTTTGTCTCATAAAAATTACAAACTGTAGAGAAATTACCAAATGTAGCATTGTATTTGTAACAGCTGGGAAACAAATTTTACAATATTTTGTAGAGTGAAAGATGCCAAATCTATTTTGGTTTTCACTATCAGTAAATTGCCAATTCAGTATTTGATTATCATTTGTCCCTTGCTTAATAGGAATCAGTATAATCTAGTAATGAACAGGCGAGAGATGTCAAAACTAATCAAATGTAATCTGCATTTTGGATACTATGTTTAAAGCCAAAATATGTAGCCTGATTTTAAAATTGAGAAAGCAAAATTCATCAGCATATTACCTTATTTCATCCTATAGCCATGATGCAACTGCAGCAAAGGCTCTACTTTGAACCTCAGAAGGAAAAAAACTAAGATTCCTACATTAGCTATAATTTTCAATTTTACTATTATATATTCTTTTAGTGAAGTAGATTCCATGAGTAGGATTGTTGAATGAGCGAATACCTGGATAAGGAAGTTTAAAAAAACAAATGGAATTGAAGATGAGAACACAAGATGTGGGATTCTGCGCCTCTCATTTTAAAAATTCCTTATACCTCAATGGACTATTAACAAAACACTAAGTAAATATTCATGGGATTACATCAGCCCATCAACAGGAATATTCTTACAAGCCAGAACAATATGGCACCAAATTTGGAGTGGTGGGAGAAACCAAGGAAAAAAAGTTTGAATATGGGCAGGATTCATCTGGGGGCTCTGGTGGAAAAAAAGTCCAGAAAAAACTTTCTCAATACATCAGGGCAGGAAAAGTAGTTGGCTAGCAATTTGGAACGTTGCTGACCAATCTGTTCTATGCCCCATCCTTCCTCACATGACCCAGAGCAGCCTCGTACTTCCTAGTTCCTGTATGAATCAGCCATACAGATAAGCACCATGAGAGAATAGCAGAAGCACATAAATGGGCAGGATATGCTACAATGGGCACATTCTCCTGATTAAATCCACCCTTTCCTCCAAGAGAGGGAATGTATGCACTTAACTCAGAAGCATGCATACATACACATGCATATATGCACAAATAAACCAAGATAATATGATGCACCCTGATTAAAGATGCATATGTGCACGCAAGCACAGAGTGTGTAACTTTTAAAAAGGAAAATAAAGATATTTCTATGGTGATTTTTATTAAAAGCATTAGGAAGAATTCAGGCTGTTCCCTACCTTGAATTAAAGAAAGCAGAAGATGGGTGCCACAGTGCAGAGGTTTGTGTTCTTTTTGTATTAGTTACATGATTTATATATCTCTTATCCTTTTTTTTCCTTCATGCTGTTCTTAGCTGCAGAAAGCAAAACATTAGCAATTTTTCAAAAATCTGTTTGCCTTTCAGTATTTTTAAGGAAATGGTTTAGATTTTGATGTTCTTCCCATTCCACAACTACTCTTTCAATTAAAAAAGTACCACAGAGTCCTGCCATAGATTGCATGTACCTTGCTCCTTAGTATACAGTGGATTAGTATAAAGGAAAAATCCAATGAAGTCACTTAACTTTTAGTAATTAACAAGGTTAATTTGTATGCATGCTTCCTTGATTTTATTTATTAAATTTAAAGAAAAACATGCTGAAAAGTTACCATTTCAGTCTGAGTATAGCCTTATAATGCTGCCAAGTCAAATGCTGCTATTTAGTGAAATCTATCTTGATCTGCATCATTATTAAACACACCCAACCTTTCCTAAATATTTTTGAAATAGCAACTTACTTGGCTTCCTTCCTGACTGCTTTGTTGAACTTTGTTTCTGTTAATGTGTACCAAAAACTATGCTTTCAAACATAACAAGGATATTTTACTGCTGCTAGATCACAATCACATTCTTTTCATTGAATCTTATGAAGAAGCCTTATTGAAATGCAAAACCATAAACCAACGTTGGTTTGATACATTGCACCTAATGCCATGCAAAATGTTTGAATGTCTAAGAAAAGTGTAATTGTTCTATATATATGTTTTATGGACAGCCCAGATATTTTTTGGCCTTCAATTTGCAAAGTTCATGCAAAGGCTTTCTTAATTAATTTTATTCTCCCCAACAAAAGAATTGAAAATGCTTGGGCACTTATTTATTTATTTATTTCATTTATATGCTGACCATTTTGCTGTCCAAAGAGACTTTGGGAGTCTAGAATATGTTTAACAGTTCTGTTAAATGTCCACAGGAGAAGAAATATCAATTAGAGATGGTTCTGGAAGAGGTGACATCAGTTTTAGTTTATGTTAAATCATTGGAGGAATATCTGGTCTAGTTATCTGTATGGCAATTGTACAAGTAAAACCTAGTTATTTCAGTGATAGTGAAAGGAATTCACCCAAGTTCGGAATCATAGCTATTATAAATATTTTGAAAAATAGGAATTGTGGGTTGCATTGTGTCCACAGTATTTTCCTGTTTACCTTGTCAATCCTCTGCTAATTTTGGGTGGAGACAGTTAGGACAAGTCTTGAGTTGTTTCTCCATTTGTAGACCTACAAGTTTGACTCCTGTCGCTATTAGATGCATTTTCAACTTACTCATATACTCATACTGTGGTGCACAGATTTTTGGGAAAAGCTGCATGCAGTACCCCAAAAATTGGAGGCAGCATTGTTCCAGAATCTAAAAATAAATAGTCAAGGCGTTCTACACTTTTTTGGAATGGTATAGTCCTATGCAAAATAGGCTTTTACTTTCCTATTGAAAAACATACCTCTGTTTTGCCTGGTTCTAATTTCAGCTTGTTTACCATCATCCAGCCCAACATTATGCAGGCACTGGCTAAATAAGTTAACTTTTTCTTTGGGGATAGATGTCTGAAGGAAGCAATGTTAGCTGGGTTTAAAAATATATTGAGGGCAATCATATTTTCTTTATTAGATATGCTGCAGGGGTTTCCTACGGTAGACACTAGATTTCACTTAATACCGGACTGAGTACAGCTAAGGAATACTATTACTCCATCCCACACATAAACACTATAAAGAAATTACAGGACTATTTTGCTTTGGAAAATTCTGAGTTCAGAAGCAATTTATTGATTTCTCCATAGTAGAAGAACTTTATAATAATGGCCATTTAGCATTGAGTGATAAAGATTGTATTAAATTACACTTCTAGAATAAAGACTTCTGAGAAGAACTACTAAAGTATTAGTGGGGCGTTGGTTTGTTAATTGGGCATTAATTAATTAGATATCCTTGGTTCTGCTTTGATTAAAGATCACCATTTTGATTTTATTGTATTATGTACATCTAGAGGTTGAGATAATGATTCACGAGACCCTGATTCTCATCCCAGAATAGATGTCTTGAACCTTGCAGTTCAAGGAAAAAGAAGCCAAAATCTGAGAGAGAGGGAGAGGGAGAGAGCACACAAGAGGGAGAAGCCCCAGGTATATGGATTCAGACATTTGACACTTATAAGATCATTGTGAAGAAAAACCAGTTCTGATTGCTAAGAGTCGACATTGATTTGGGAGCATGTAATCAATCAGTCAATCAATCAATCAGTCAGTTACTAGCCTGACATACTCCTTGTTGATAATTCTTATAAAATTATCTTGTGTTTGGCTGTAGGAAGTTTAGAAAAATTTGTGACAAATATCTAGTCTTTCTCATAGGTTAAAAAGAAAAAGAAAAAAAGCCCTTCTGGATTGTAGTCAGTACATATATAGTCCTCGAGTTATGTAATGTGACCACAACACTTAGTGATGACAATCCAGGTTGTCTTAAACTCAAAGTATTGTATTATTAAGTGGGAAGTGGAGGGAATCTTAGGATAGGAGCACAGGGGTGCTGCAAGGGAGTGGAGAAGGCCCAGTGTAGGCCATGTATGAGTTGGAGTGCTGCAGTACAGTATAAATTTAGGGAAGCCATGGAAAGTGTATGTGTCTGTGTGTATGTATGGGTGCAGGATGTATGCGAGCGTAGGAAATCTATGGAAAGGAGTGGGATGTATGTGTATGCAAGCTGGGGAAAGAGGGTGCAGGGCATGTGTAAGCAGGGAGGCTGGGAAAAGGGTACGAGGTTTGTAAGCACAGGGAAGTTTAGGGAAAGAACATGCTGGGGTATGCAAACTGAGCAAAAACATGCTGGAGAAGTAAGGCATTTATGGATGTGTGTCTACATACAAGTGCAGGGAGGCTCAGGGAAACAGCGCTACTGGGTGTGTGCAATTGTGTGAACGCAAGAAGGCCCAGGAAATGAGGGCACTGGTGAGCGAGCAAAGGAGGACCAAGGGCGCAGTGCATGTGAGCAGAGAAAGGCTGGTTGGGAGGCTTACCCATTATACCCCCAGTTTGGGTGAAGTTAGCAGAGAATGTCAGCAGTGGCAATCATGTGACTATAGGACATTGCAGCTGGTCATAAGGGTGAGCTGGTTGCCATCACCCAAATGTTGTTCACATAACCATGGGGATGCTGCAACAGCCAGGACTTCGAGGACTGGTCTAAAGTCCATTCAGTGCCATTGTAACTTCAAATAATCACTGAATTAAGGGTTGTAACTCGAGGACTACTTCTACATTTCATATATATGATCCAATCAAAATAATAGACTGGATGACTGTTGAAAATTGATGGCTAACAGGTGAGCAGGCAAGTTACATTTTGTCAAACACAAAATAAATATATCTTTGGTTCTTTTGCTTCTTTTTACTTGCATGAGCTAGAGGCAAAAATGGCATCTGAACTAATAGCCTGCATCTACTTGCCCGCAAGTGGGAATAATTTAATTATTTTGTGTTTTACTATGCTCAATGAGGATAGCAAAGTAAACAGAAATGCACATATTGATAATATCTTTGCCCTTGATTACTTTAGCAGCTGATTTTTTGTAACATCCAAAATCCCTTTCTTATTCAAGGGAGATAATAGAGAAGTTTACAAGGTTAGCCCATTGAATGAATACAACAAATGGCTTTGATTGTGAAAACTTATTTTTTGCAAATAACTTTGCAATTAGTTCCCAAGTTTAATACTAGAGGCACATCATTTACAGGTAAGTATTTCTTTATCAGTGTCTATAGCAGTTAGTTGTCATTGTAGTTGTAAAAATTATTTTAAGTACTATTTTAATTAAGTTTATATTAAATATATTCATCAATTCTCACTTTAAAACATGGTTAAGCTGTGAATACACTATTGATTTTAATGGAGGTACTCTTTACTGCCAGGGAGTAAGGCTGGGAATTTTGCATTTTATACACTTTTTATTTTTGAATGTCTTGATTGCTTTGAAAAATAATTGTCATCTTTTCTGTGAGGTGGCTGCTGAGAGTGCCATCCTTTGACTTATGGTTAAATAGAAGTCTTTCAAAATCAGCATTCCAGTGGCTGTATATATCAGCTTGGTTTAATTTTACAGTTTAGTTTAAAATTGTACTGTCATTGCTTGTTTAACTTCTCTTTAATTTAATGTTTATCTGCATAGAATTGAAGTAGAGACTATCAGAATTAATTTTCTGAGTTCTAAGCCACTACTGTATTTTCTCAAATTTACTTCTAGAGTTTTATAATTGGTTTGACACTTCTGACTGCTCAGTGGTATGAACAGAAATTATGCACTATAATTACGCCTTTGCTAATGTTTCTATTTCTTCCCTGATCACAGAATGCCTTACAAAGTCTCATAAACTAGCAAATTGGAGACATAATATGTTTAAATACTGTAATGGATTTTCTCAAGAAATACATTCAAGTGCTGTTTTTCCTCTCTCTGATGTTCTCACTTTTAAATTGCTTACAAATTATAGTAGTTTATTATTCTGTATTGTTTCTTAAGTTATCTTTAAGTTAGACAGTTGACTAATTTTTCAGTAAATTAGAAGCATAAACAATTTAAGTTTTATCTTAAGTACCTATACCTATAAAATGCATTTTTAGATTATTAGTTGCTCATATTTGCTTCCTTCTGTCATTAAGTGGTTTATTTAACACCTGCTGATTGTTGCAATTTACAATGGAATAACAATTGCTAACAGGTAATTGCAATCCATAGTTATAGTTAGGGCTAATGTAGTAAATTCAGATGTCATTATATAGGCTCATATTTTACATGGTCTTATATTAATGAAGCAGTTACTGTTTTTTTCTAGTAAGATATATAAGGCATATATAAAAAATTGATAAAAATATACATACGTTGTTCTACTGAGAACTATAAAGTTTTCCACCCAGATTAGTGATAACAAAAGAATGTGTGAATCTCTGTCAATCAACTTGTGCGTTGTAATAAACTTACTGCGAACAATTTGAAAAGATACTTAATATACACTTTCTGTTTTGTGTTTTCACACGCTGAGATATAGGGACAAGTATCACCTGTAAACATTTCCTTTTGTCTACATATTAATGATTCTAGTATTACCTGAATTAACACTCAGGAAGTACACTTGGAAATATTATATATATTTTTATTTTGTAATGCTATTTCTGATGTCATTACACTGCAAAATCATTTTTAGACATAGTCGTACTCTAAATTGAAGTGCTGAATCAACAGTTTGGATAATTTGAGGCATATAGTGTTTCAAAGAACATTCTACTACAAAACAAACCATGTGGTAAATTAAAAGTAGACATGTATACTTTCAATGTTCACTTGTACTTTTATTCTTCTGTTTGTTCATATTCGGGCCTCAATATTAATTAGCAATATCACCTATTAAAATAATACATAGATTTCACTGGTTTATCTATTCAATTAGAATTATTATTATTTAATTAATAAAGTTTGCCACATACCTCAAGTTCTAATCTGTTTTCAGAAAATATATACTTGCCTAGAGCTTTTTATTAATTGATCCCAAGAGACTGTCGGTTTGAATGTTGGAAAGTAATGCATTTTTCATTAGTAGTGTCTGTGCAGACAATGAATTCACAGAAATTAGGCTGACTTCACTGAGTTGCAAACTTTTGAATGAGCATGAGAGGGTAGTAAAGAGTTAGACTATTTTGTTTCTCTTTGCTGCCACCTGGTGACCATTTAATTTTTGCATTCCAAATATGTAACACAAGTTAGGTAATATTTTAATTGTTGCTTAGAATAACATTGTGTATATTTATCCAAAGACATTGTGTAATGCTACATTAAGTTAATTATATTAACACATATTTTTGCTGATGTTTATATAGTACATTATCTGAAATTTCTCTCTTAGCATTTGCAAAGCATTTTTATATACCTCTGCTCAGTACATTATTCTTCAAGTATCATGACTGCATATCACAGAATTATTTCTCAAATTCTCTGCTATCTGTGTTTTCACATAAACAGTTGTAAAATAGATAATTGCATGCATTGTATTGTTCACTACAGTAATATTTTATTTTCTTCAGGAATTATCAGATGCTTGGACTGGCTACACTTTTAATTTATTTATTTTTTATTTTAAAATATTTATATGGTTATCCATCTTAAAACAACAATAAAACTATAAAAATCATAAAAACATAAAAACTAAAAACCCAGTACCTCCCAGGTATCCCAACAACTCTCTACAGTTTTCACTACCTTACTCCGGTGGCTGGGTAAAGAACCAGGTTTTAATAGCCATCTGGAAGACAAAGGGAGGCTTTTCCATAGGGTAGGAGCAGCCAATTTCCAGGGGAATCATGGCAAATTGAAGATGTCTCCAGGTAAGAGAAGCCAACGACTGTGGCAAAGACCGAAAAACCAGTAAGTAAACTGCTTCTTTAGAACTTCTCTGGATAAGGAAAGGCAGGAGATTGCCCACATCTTCTTTGGATGACTGTTCCTTGGGAGGAGACTGCAGGACAGATGTTTTCTGAAGATCTGAATGCCAGAAGATAAAGGGATTAGTTATTTTGCTTGCAACAGTGGTGGAGATATTTTAAAGCAGGGCTTTTCAACCTGTGGTACACGTACCACTTGTGGTACATTAATGAGTGGCAGGTGGTACGCAGCCCTGCCTAGCCAAGTGTAGTGGGGAAGGGAAAGAGCCAGCACGGGCAAAGACTTACAGTAAGAGAGTCCTCTGGAGCTGCAGATTTTACTTATGAATGGAGTCATTTGGGGAGGCTGCCTTAGCTGGCATCCAGTACTTACATTTTTTTTCTTCCTTAAGTGCCGGCTGGGCTCCTTACTTTTCTTTCTAGCCAGTAACTAATTCTTAAAAGGGGAAGTGCCTTTTTAAGCTAGTTCACTCAGCAGCTTGTCTTTTCTGTCTCTGGAGGCCTTTCCTTGTTTGATCAATATATGGAAGAGGGAAAATAGGGGGGGGAGTTCAAATTCTTCCTTCAGAAGGAGATGGGAATGAAAAAGGGAGGCAGGGAAGGGAGGGAGGGAAGGAAGTCCCGTCTTAGCACTTGGCCACCAGCAACTCTGACATTGACTTGGCTTGTCAAAAGGTTGCAGAAGGGGATCACATGACCCTGGGACACTGTGACCATCATAAATATGAATCAGTTGCCAAGCATCCAAATATAAATCACATGACCCTGGGCATGCTGCAATGGTCATAAGTGTGAAAAATGGTCATAAGTCATTTCAGTGCAATTGCAACTTTGAACAGGTTTTTTTTTGTCACCAAGTTTTTGATACCTTGCTAGGTGGTACTCGAATATTGCCATATCCTAAAAGTGGTACAATCGGTAAAAAGATTGAAAAGCCCTGTTTTAAAGGACACTAAGTTTGCAAGCCTCATTTTCTAATCACTTTTGGAAATTGTCTTTAACCATCTTAAAGCTAAAAGACACCTTTAACATGACAAATTTGTAAATTTGCCAAGTGAGTTTAGTTTCAACTCTGAACAAAAGAAAAATTGCAAGCTTAAGAATTTAAACAATTTGAAATAAGCAGCAACAAGCTAAATAAGATTTTGATCTAAGAAATAGATTAAGGGTCCAATTAAATTTTGAATATTGATTTTTACTGTAAAATTTTGGAAGTAACCATACAATATCAATAGCTTCTCCTAGGAACCAGAGTTATTTTCGTTACCTTGGTTTATAACAAAGATAAGTGACTATGATTTTAGAAATTTGATACTAAACGGAATAAAAGATTCTAAGTAGAAGGAAAAAAAATACAAAGTTTAGGTGTCAGTTAACCTGGACTTAGAAAGTGACACAAGACGTCATAACATTGGAAATATTAAAAGAGTTCATTGAAAAAATGGAGGCAGAAATTAATAGCTACTATATCAATAGTGGCAATGATGATGTCTGTTTCTATGGATAGATTATATGCAAAATATATCAATGAGTAAATCACAGACGTGAAGCAAGTACCAAAGAAAGTACCAAAAGGGGAACTCCAAAGACAGACCAACAGAATTATTTGTAAAAAGGTGCTTTATTGGATATACAAAAGGGAATGGCTGAAGTTTTAAAAATTAAACAGGAAATATAAATAAACGAAGAGAATGACCTGTGCATGCTTCTAAAATTATTCAAGAGAGGTGATTTGGCACACATGAACACGCTACTGTTTTGAAATAGCTGCTTCCTTTTTTCAGGTATTGTATAAGTCTGAAAATTGACATAGATGCTTTAAAGAATTATATTACAGCAGCTTTTTCTATGAGTTAACTTCTGAAGTCTGAAAAAAGTGTTAGCTGCTTTAAAGAGTCATGCTTGCAGTGTTGGAAAATATTATTTTCAAATAGTTTTAAATCATGCACTGCTATATAAATCAGGTCTTGCAAATTTGAAAATTATTTTCACCTTGAGATTGTCAAAGGATCACTTTTATATAGAAGGTTAAAAAAAACCTCCTAGAACCACAAAGCTAGAAGAATTTCTGTCTAGTTCAATAAATAGGCCAATAATATAGTCCAAAGCATAGCCATATGAACAGGCTGATGGATAGCCATGGGAGAAGAAAAGCCAATTGCTTATATAAATAGGAAAAAAACCAAATAAATTATATTTTAGTATCAATAATGTATGATGTCAACAATAGGAAGGAGAAAGTGCTTGAGCATATAGATACACATGATATGAAAGGATTATATTAGAGGTGTATGTCAAGTTTAGCTACGGTGTAAAGCTTGTTTTATGTGTTTTGTTGTTGTAGATCCATATTCCCTCTTGGAAGTAGAAACAGCTCTTCTAACACAGCAGGAGATACTACCATATGTATAATAGACATGAGAAATCTATTCTGTTAATCTGATTCTAATCATAAATATATTTCAGACAAATACATATTTGTATTGTCTTTGCTAACAACTTTAAATAATTTCTATAAGTTTTGCTTATCAGGTTAAACATGTAACTCACTAATCTCTATATAAGTTTTGTTTATAAGTTTAAACATGTAACTTGTTAATTAAGTTCTACCTGTTTGTCTTGGTAAATATTCACAGAAGCATCCAGTTTTAAATTAAATCTATTTGCTTGAACATGTATTCTTCAAATTGAGATCTGTTAGTTACTGGCCTTAGAATCAAACTTTGATGTTGCTTTTTTAAAGATTTGCCGGTGGTATTATATGTAATTTGAAATTCTGTAATATTTGAGTCAGTTCTTTCCAACAGTCAAATATATGATAATAAAAACTTCAGTCTTAGGTATGATTTCTGATATGATATTGATTGCCAAAAAGCAGAAAGCTTCAGCAAAATTATTATTAATTTTAGTAAGATGGGAATTCAATGAATAATAGGACACAAAAATATGTTTTTTCTTCTTAGAATGCTTCTGAGATCTTTTAAAGCATCATGAGAATGAGAAGCCTGCCATTCCCCAAAGACCACCCCATTCTCATGCCACCTAGAGAAGACCTCAGAAGCTTTGTGAAATATCGTGAAAACAAAAGCATCACTTTTTGGAGAATAAACAGCTCACGCAATTTGAAGAATGGCATAATTGGTCTTGGGAAGAAGGGTTGGCATGACTAGCAGTTGCATCGCATTACAGATATATTACAGTCAAGCTGGGCATGCCTCAGCAGCAGCAGGAGGAAAATAGCCAGGGTCAGCTGGGCTGACGGAGTGTAGAGCAGTGAGGGTAGCTTAGTTGGGCTGCACTGCACCACACTGCACCACACTACTAGGCTTTAGCTTCCCACCACACTCTTGGGGCTTCCTGGGCATTTGGCACTTCCCAGAGTGCAGCAACAGTGGCCCGAGCTAGGACAGTGGAGGCTTTCAGGGATGGTTGTGGCTTTGCACTGCACTACAGCTCAGGAGCTTAAGTGTATTCTTTCCCCGACCTCTCTGTGCTTGCACTGCAGCGCACACACACACACTTACATGTGGTCTAGGCTGGGCCTTTTCAACCACACACATGCATCCCTGCAATCCCTTCACTTAATGATTCACACATCTGGAGTTACGATGGAAACTAGGACTTTTGGGATTATGGTTGCTAAGCGAAATGATCACATGATATCTCACTTTACGACGATGGTGATAGAAATTCCAATGCCAATTGTGGTTATAAGTTGAATAATGCCTGTATTGATAAAATGGTTACAAATGTAACAAAGGATAGATATGAGCAATTTATGCATTCTTAATTCCGATTTAAGAGAATGAATGAGTCTTTAAAACACTAAAAAAGAATTACTATTGCATTGACAGAATCACCTGCTATAATCCCACATTATACTTTCAAAGGGAGGTTGTAATTACTATACAATTGGTGATGATGCTGGCTTAAATTGACTCGGAGTGGGCAGCTTTCCTAGTAATTGGATGACAGATAACTTTTGGAATAACTTTCTTTTGAATGTTTGGAGGATTTAGTGATACTCTGCCGTTGGCACTGGGAAAGAAGAGTATGATCACATCACTGGTGAATGATTTGTAAATTCTACTCAAGTATTTTAATTAATGACTCAGTTTAGAAGATAAATCACTAAGGAATTATAATTTGTAAAAGCAGTTGAAATTAGAATATCAGGTGGTCTTTTCATTTTTTTCTTGGATAAATATTCCTGTTTCTGACATCAGAAATTCAGCAATAGAATTTTCCTTTCCGCTCAGTATATATGTGCCACAAAAGTTTCACACTGACTTTATAATTGCCTAGTATCAGCCAGTTAAAAATGTAAAGGTGCTGTCAGGAAACACATTTGGTTGCTTTAATATTTTAGAGATTGCCATATTTTCTAAATATTCAAATACTTACCCTAGCAAGCTTGTTTTACAGATTTTTTCCATTTTCTTTTCAAAATATTTTAAGTATTTTGCCATATTTTAATGTACCATTTTACTCCTGTCAAATGAAAAATAAGTCTCTTTTCTGGAGGTTCTAGCTGTCATTTTATGAAGCTGGTAGAAACCTGCCTTTCTGGTTTTGACTGCTGCTGCATTATAAAGCACAACTTTATGACTCATTTTGAACAATTCTTTTTTTGCTGTTGCTGATGATTTTTCAAATCTTTCCTAATCAGAATGTAAGCCTCTACCAGATTTAAGTATAAAGCCAACTCTTTAAATTTTAGAAATATTCCCAGTCCAGATTGGTTATTCGCTGTTTTTCTCCTCTCCCTCTGATGGAGTTTTCTACCTGAATTGTGTGTAATGATCAGGATTGCACTCTGTTTAGAAGCAGTATGCCACATTGTTCCTCAGTTTTGCTTCTGGTTCAGCTTTCAACAAAGGGCACTCTCAAAAATCTATACAGCCGTGTTATGCAGTCAGTGACCTCGTTTATATAATTTGTTTAACTCAGTCAAAGGAGGGGGGCATTAATGTGTCATGTGAACACTTGACTGCAGTGATAGAGTGGAAAGATTAATAGATATTTCATTGGTCAATCATGTTCAGACAAAGTTAGTGGCGCTTGAAATCTTTCTCTTCCTACTGCTCAAAGATAAGTGGATAGTGCCACAAAATTAGGGTTTATCTAGATACAATAGCTCTATTCTGTACCTATCACACACAGCCAAAGAAAGTGGAGCAGGAGCAGAAAATGTTGGGGATAGGTATACTGTTGAATCCCATTGGGCCACTAGTGATTTGCATATTTTTTTCTCTGATTCTAAAAATAATTAGAGGAAATGACAGTTCCCCATCCTTTTTGTAGGGACTGGGAAGATACCTAAAGCAAGTACTCTCTGCTTGAGTCCATCATTCCTGATCATGCTGGTAGAGCAGTGTTCAGTCTGTTATTTGGAGAAATGCAGGGCTTTTTTTGTCATAGAACGCCCAGAACGGAGTTCCGGCACCTTTTTTGGATAGAACCTTGTAGGGTAGGCAAGGCAGG
Source organism: Azemiops feae (assembly GCA_023970755.1). Lineage (NCBI taxonomy): Eukaryota > Metazoa > Chordata > Lepidosauria > Squamata > Viperidae > Azemiops > Azemiops feae. Next base: position 307,186 of record JALGBA010000269.1, on the reverse strand, counting down.
TTGTATGACGTGTGTGAGTTCCGGCACCTTTTTTTTACAAAAAAAGCACTGGAGAAATGGATGAGTGAGTCAGTAGTGTTGTTCAACCAGTCTTGATAGGACTTTTGCAGAAGGAAAAGAACACACCTACGCAAATGTACAAACATGCTAATTACATCATTACATGGTTCTTGCTATCCACTTTCTATGCTTGCTGGGAATTCTAAGAAATTATAGCCATCAGAGGTGCTCTACCTTACTATGTTCAAACATGTGCCCTACTCTTTTATGAGTAATGTAAATTATAACAGCCTTAACCCTGGGTGGGAAAAGCTCTGATACTGGTTGAATATGCTTTGCATTACAATGTCGACATGATAGTCATCACGACTCATTTCTGAAGTAGCTTAATTTCATGTAAGAATTTCACTGATTCCTGTAAGATGCAGATCAAGTGAGAGGTTCTGAATACCAACAGAAACATTGAAAGTATAGGATACTAATGTGGATTGTATATGAAACGTATCTGTAGCAGTTGTTATATTTTTATTCAACTAACATGACATATGTTTTAGTTGATTTTCTTTTAATGTATTAAGCAAATAGAACCTTATAAAACATAAAGATAAGTAAAATAAAATATTGGCCTACTGAAATAGATTCAGAATTTTCTTTTCCTCTTCTTTGTATCTGAATTGTTTTATAAAGATAGAATTTTCAGTTATTTAAATGCAGAAGCTACAGCTTAGTGGAGCAATACAGTATAACTGCACAGCTAAGAATTCAGTAGTACTAGTGTCAATGATTTCTCCCTGGAATATTTGAAAGCTACTGTCAGTCAGAGCAAATAACACTAGGTGGCATGGGAAAATAAGGCATCTTTCTATAGTAATAATCAGTTAATGAGCTTGTGGTGATACTGCTTCCTCAGAAAACATAACCTAGATTCAGTATAGTCACAGTTATAATACTACAGTAATCGTATAATTACTGAAAACTTGGGAACAGATGCATGTTCCTGACAATGAAATGAAGCACTATAGGTAGTCCTTGACTTAGTTGAGCTTGGAATTATACGTATAGGTTGTGGTGGTCATTAAGTGGACCATTATTTGACTGGGCCTCATTTTATGACATTTTTTGTGGTGATCATTAAGTAAACTCATTTTCCCCAATGGGCATTTTTTTTGCCAGAAACTGGAAGTAAAAACTGAAAACTGGCAAAAATACTAAAAATTGAAGTCATATGACTATGTGATGGTGCAACAACTAAATGCAGCCAGTTGCCAAGTGCCCAAACTCTGATCACATGACTATAAGCGGGTGTGGCCATTGGAACTTCAAACTTCAAAAATGGGTCATACGTAGCTCTGGGCAACTCCATTGTAACTTTGCTAAGCAACTGATCATTAAACAAGCATTACCTGTAATATTTTTTTGCCCAAATGATAGGCCTTGTCTTTTTCTGACTGTACTTGGGCATGGATTTACTAGGTTCAGCTTTGTGTCATGGCAGGACCCACAGAAGAATAATAATTTTTCTCATTCACAATTATTGTGGGCAAGACAGGAACAGTTACAAACGCAAATGGTGAAAAAAATATTGTAGTGGAAGTGGTCGATATGATGCTCTTCAGTTGTTTTGGACTGAATGCTCCAATGTAGCCAGCTATGAGCAATTCTGAAAATTTTAATCAGAAAATCTAGAGGGCATTTGATTTTGTCCCAAAGAAGTAAGTCTAGGGTATAGCTGCTGCACTGTTAAAATGTTATATATGCATGTATTGGTTAATACTTTTCCATTTTGGTACAGATAATCCCCTACTTAAAAATTTCTAAGAACTTTCTCCAACATGAACAAACTTGTCCGCAGTTCCAACCTAGAAGATCCCAGAAGGTGGGAAAAGACAGGAAAGGGTTAGTTTGTGGCACACTGCAGAGAAGGGACAGCTACGCTCAACAACCAAGGAATGCCTTGGCCGTGTGGAGTGGAGATGGGTTTGGACATGCCTGAAAGAAGGCCCAAGTACCCTGGGGATGTAGGTAGAGGGTTGCTGAGGCAGGGAGGAGTCTGCTTCATCTGAATGCTGAACCTGGGACGAAGGTTGATCAGGGAGAAAAAAAAAAGTTGAGCCACACATGAGCCTGGAGAGGTTTGTGCTGGAGAAATGGGATGCTGCAATTACACCCATTGGGACGTGGCCTCCCCTGCTGCTGGAAAGCCCCGCCAAATGTGTCCCTGCTTATCCCTGTGGAGAATAGAGAAGTAAGCAGTGGGGTACCACAAGGTTCCGTCTTAGGCCCAGTACTCTTCCATATCTTCATAAATGACTTAGACGAGGGAATTGAAGGGGAACTCATCAAATTCGCAGATGACACCAAACTGGCAGGAGTAGCCAACACCCCAGAAGACAAACTCAGGATCCAAAAAGATCTTGACAAACTCGAACAATGGGCCCTATCCAACAAAATGAGTTTCAACGTGGAGAAAAGCAAAGTCTTACACTTAGGCAGGAAAAAACAAAGGAACAAATACAGATTGGGCAAGACCTGGCTCGGAGGCAGTAACTGTGAGAGGGACCTTGGAGTCCTGGTGGACGATCACTTAACTATGAGCCAGCAGTGTGCAGCAGCAACCAAAAAAGCTAATACAATCCTGGGTTGTATAAACAGAGGCATAGAATCAAGATTACGCAAAGTACTAGTACCACTTTATAAAGCCCTAGTAAGACCACACCTCGAATACTGCAACCAATTTTGGTCACCATATCACAAAAAAGATGTTGAGAGTCTGGAAAAAAATCAGAGAAGAGCAACTAAGATGATCAAAGGCGTGGAGACCAAAATGTACGAAGAACGGCTGCAGGACTTGGGTTTGGTCAGTCTAAAGAAAAGGAAGAAATAGGGGAGACATGATAGCAGTATTCCAGTATCTGAGGGGCTGCCACAAAGAAGAGGGGATCAGGTTGTTCACCAGAGCACCAGAGGGAAGGACGAGAAACAATGGTTGGAAACTGATCAAAGAGAGAAGCAACCTGGAACTAAGGAGAAACTTCCTGACAGTGAGGACAATCAACCAGTGGAACAGCTTGTCCCCAGAAATCGTGGGCGCTCCATCACTGAAAGTTTTTAAAAAGAGACTGGACAATCACCTGTCTGAGATGGTATAGGTCCTCCTGCTTGAGCAGGGGGCTGGACTAGAAGACCTCCAAGGTTCCTTCCAGCTCTATTCTATTCTAGTGCACTTCACTCCTCCCTCAGGTTGTGTGTGGTGACAGCTCCTGGTTGTTTTGCTGGCAGCCCTTCCCTAAAAAGGATCTCAGTAGCCCATGGGAAGATTGGCCACGCCAGAAGCCAAAGCTGCAATGGATCAATGCGGTAGAGGTCCTCAGTACCCAGAACCAGGCTCCTCCTACCTCTAGGAGGATGCCTGCTCAGCTGCCCCACCCCAAAGGAGGGGCAAGAGGAAATTGATGTGCTTGCTGCTGCTCAGAGGGTATGAGGGTTAGGGTTAGTAGCCCTTGACTGAATGGGCGGAGAAATGTAACTTAATTTATGTAAAGTAAGAATTGTACTATATATATTCTTTTCACACTTGGGCTTATGAACAAAATGGACTTACAAACAGCTTCTTGGAATGTAATCTGTTTGTAAGTAGAAGGCTCTCTGTACAAAGTTATATTTTTCTTCAAAATATTAATGTTCAATATAGATTGACACCGATTTTATACTCATGCTTTTAAGTCTTTGTTTTGTGCTAATTTTCTGATAATGTGTTTTAATTTTGTCTTAAAGTAATTAAAGACAGATGTTACTTTATGTACATTATGTACATTTGGACATTAAGTTAAAATGACTTTGGGATTCTTTTTTTTTTCCTGGTTATTTTATGTTGTTTCAGATGAGATTTTTCTCTGATTCTTTTTTTACATCTAAACCGTATGGGTGTGCTTGATTGTTTATTTAAAGCCTGTATCCTCTCTTTTCATGTTGTTGGCACATTAAGTACTAAATGCATGATATCTCTCATTTCTTCATGTTTAATTCTGTGTTTTAGCCTTTTTAAAAAACTTGTTTATGAATATATGATAAAGAGAAACATAGGTGGTATTAGACTGATACTTTAATTATAGAGCATCATACAACATTCTTCTTCATTGTCAAGGAAATTAGCTCTCACTGCCTGAGTTGTTTAGCAGCTGTTACCACTATATACTATATACTAATGCCCTTACAATAAACCAGTGTTACTAGTATCAACTAGCAATGCATGCATAAATATGCCAAAGTTGAATTCATTAAATCACTTTTGTCAATGGATTTGCCTGATGTTTTCCCTCTTCCCTTAGGGAATCTGAAATCACAAAATGTTGAGGAGGATGTGTGAATACAGGCAAGAATGAATATTGCAGAATTACTGCAGATCACAGTTTGAGTACATAATTATGTGACCTCATGATATTAGAGATTAAAAAACTTGTCAATATAATTGCTCAATCTTTTCTATAAAATGACTGGCGAATAAGACAAAAAACTTTCTTGTCATTGCAATTTTCGTTAAAGACCAGTTCTAATAATACAGTCTCCTCTGGTAGACTTATCTAGCTGAATGCATGAATGCCACTGTGTAGCTAACAAAAGAATGAACATTTGTATGAAAAGTCTCTGCACATTCTTTCCCACAGAAATCAACGAAAGGGTCGGTTGTCCTGGGCTACGTATTTCGGCATTTAAACCTCATTGAGATAGATTATTTTGGACTGCGGTACTGTGACAGAAGTCACCAGACGGTGAGTAAAGTTACAAGAGATTAGATATTCCAGAATAGATAGCAGAGTGACCTTTTTTTTAACAGTTCTGTTTTACACTGTCATGTGCTGTCTCAGCAAGTTAGTTGTTAAACAGATAAAATCTATTTCCCATTAGAGCATGCAAATTAATATTAAGTCAGGAATTCCTTTGGAGGGGACGGTTAGTCATTAACTTTATAAAAATTGCCTTTCCTATTCAGAGGAATACAGTAGATCCACGTCTCAAAAGACTAACATGTCAATAAGTAAATGTTTCCTAAGAGGAAACTCACAGTTAAAATAGATTTATATTAATGCTGAGATTATTCAGTTGCCTGCATGTTATTTTTGAGTACCCCCAAACTCTCAGTGCATAGTCTGATTAGCCAGCTTTTAATCTCATAATTCTTGAGGCTAAATATGTATGGAAGGATAGCATGTATTGGAGTTTCCCTGTTCAATAGATCCTTGCATTTGTTAAAAAATAATAATAATAATAATAATAATAATAATAATAATAATAATAATAATAATAATAATAATAATAATAATAATAATAATAATAATAACAACAACAACAACAAAAATAAAAATAAAAATAAAAATAAAAATAAAAATAAAAATAATAAAATTGGAAGGGATCTTGGAGGTCATCAAGTCCAACCCCCTGCTCAGGCAGGTAACCCTATACCATTTCGGACAAATGGCTGTCCAGCCTCTTCTTAAAAACTTCCAGTGTTGGAGCATTCACCGCCCCTGGAGGCAGGTTGTTCCACTGGTTAATTGTTCTAACTGTTAGGAAGTTTCTCCTTAGTTCTAGGTTGCTTCTCTCCTTGATTAGTTTCCATCCGTTGCTTCTTGTCCTGCCCTCAGGCGCTTTGGAAAATAGATTTTTATAGCAATGGGAGTCAAAAGTGCACATCCTGTCCTGAGCTCAAGGCTTATTCTAGATGAAATACTTGACAATAGGGAAATAAATTTCACATGATGCGATTTATCTTATTAACTGTTGAAACTAGGACAATTGTCCACATATATTACAGTGCTGAAAAGAAGTCATACAGTTGGAGTGATGTGAACACGATTAACCTGAAAATTAAATATGAGGTTTAAATTAATGGTTTCCAGTTAACTAAAACTTCATTATTCAAAAGAAATTACCCCCAAAAGTTTTAACAGCATGATAGGAATATTGTATTAATTATTGGAAGAATTCAGTGGGCCTAGTTTTGATTTCAAGCTGATTTTAGAGGCTAGATTTAGATGTTACAGCTTAGGACATCAGAATTCATATATGTTTGTGCTGCTATTCATCTGTTAAAACAGTAAAAAGCTCATGCTTTTCTTCCAAAAATTATTAGAATAGCTCCATATTTAGAGGAAATTGATTTAAAATTATATGACTAATACTTGTAGTCCTGCAGAGAAATAAATATATATGTAACTGACTGGCAGAACTAGATAATACTAATATTGACGATAGTTGTCATGGGGTGAAGAAGCAAAAATAAAACTGATCCTGTGTTTCAAGTTATATAAACAACTCGAGTAAAACTGGTTAAAAGACCATAATTTATTGTATGCATTCGTACCTGGATAATATTATATGTTGAAATGAGTTATACATTCTAGTGAAGATAAAGACTTTGTGATAACATACACTTGATTAAAATGGCATATTCTACGACATCAGATTAAAAATGATGAAAGTGTAATATACAGACCTGCAATTTACAGTTATGCATCTAGGAAAATATTCTAGTGATTAAATAGAAGCTCATTGGGATGTGCAGTGATAACTTCAACTTGTCTACCTATAGAAAAACCCCTATATGAAATAATTATTATATATCCAATTTCTGTGGGCATACATCTGTTTTTTATTAATATACTAATGATACCATGGTATTTGAGAACTTTTCTTATATAATTTGCAATATTAGATGAATAAAGATATAGGAAATAAATAATTGCACAGTAAGGAAACTACCCTATATACATCCTCTGCTCAGGCTATCTATGAATGGCACATGCAAGCATTATTACAATTAATATATATGCTATATATAGATAGTATTACTGGATAATAGATATATTTTCTTTAAGGTTTAGTTGAAAATTTGTGGGATAAAATTGTTTTATGACTTTGATTAAAACAGCTATTTTCTTACTGACTTTATCTTTTAAATGCATTCTTTTATTGCATAATTTTTAGACTGCATTTCACAATAGAATTAAATAAATATAGCAGATTAAGAACAGTATTAAGTTGACTGAAGTAACTAAATGAGTTTAATGAGATACATGGGCTGTGTTTAGCAATATCACGTTGCTCACGTAAGAAGTAACTTGTAGTCTCTTATGTGTGTTGTGTTGAAACTAGTTTAAATCCCATATAGGGCAGTAAGAAAACAAATTTCTGTTTGTATGTTGGCTTCATACAGCTATGTTCTAAATTTGTAAGAAGTCCTATATGGCCCTTGAAAACCATCTGGAAGCTTCAAATGGTTCAAATTGTAATGATTCAAGCAATAACAGATGCTTCTTGTTATGCCAGTGTGTCTTCATTGCTATATGAGCTGCATTGGTTTCCAGTTGACTCCTGGGTGCAGTTCAAGGTACTACAAAGCCCTTCATGGTATAGAGACTGCCATGGTATAGGGACTGCCAGTCACTGAGTGACTGTCTGTCTCCAGTTGATTCTGCCCATCCAGTGCTTTCAGACAGAGTGGGTGTGTTTCAAGTTCCATCAATTAAATACTGTCTTATTAGGGATAAGACAATAATGGCGCATGCTTTCTCTGTTGACGCTTGTATCTTCAGGAAGAGCACCCTCTCAGAATAGGCATGGCCCCTACTCTCTTTGGTTTCAGGAAATATCTTAAAATCTGACTTTATTCCAAGCCTGCAATTAGAGAGGTCCTACTAAATTTTTGCATGTTGGGAGTGTTGCTTGGTCTGGGCAGCTATGTGGTTTTTTTTTAACATGTTTTTTAAATCTATGTATCTATGTATTGGAGTTATTGGATGCTGCCCAGAATCTTCTGGGAGCTAAGCCATTTTACCAAATCCAATAAATCAAATTAAATCATAATTCTTTTCCTACTTTAATGGGTAAATAAAATGGACATTACAAAAAGATCAAGGAGAGAAAGAAAGGAGGGTTTGTATTTATGACTATTTAAATGACAGAACTAAAGACATTTTGATTATAACTGAGACGGTTAAAGTTTTTTATTTAACAAAAGGTCTCTTATATAAACATTTAATATATTGAATTTAAATTTGAATTAATAATCATAATAATGACTCTTTAGCTACAGTAGATGATTTTATGGTGTAAACATAAAATGTTTCAGTGACTTGGATTGGTCATGAAGTATATTAGAAAGTTAAAATCTGACCTACATATTAAAATCTGGCCTGCTGCACAATTTTCCATGTCATTAAATATTATGACGTTTAATGCCATTACATTCTATTGTCTTCCTTCTGTCAGAACCCCATTTTAAGATTGGTTTGGACTATTTCATATACTTTGAGCCTTGATATGATGGGTAAAGTGAGAAACTGAAATGTTGGACATTTCCATGTTTTCATCATATTGAACAATTTTTATTGACTGGAGGAAAAGGGTCATAATTTGTATTTTTATTGCAGTTAGATATATGGGTCTGTATGGTTTTATTGCTTTTATTGTTGTAAGCCGCCCAGAATCATCTCGCGGGAAGATGGATGGCAAACAAATATAATAAATAAATAATTGATATTGCATAGGGACAGATGAGTCTTAGATCTAATCCATTTGATCAGTGGGTCCAGTGGTGGTTTAGACTAATAAGCATTTTTCAAGGACAGGCATATAACAGTAACAGAGTTAGAAGGGACCTTGGAGGTCATCTAGCCCAACCCCCTGCTCTCACAGGACACCTATACTATTTCTGATAAATGGCTGCCAGTCTCTTCTTAAAAGCCTCCAATGATGGATCATCCACAACTTCCAAAGGCAGTTTGTTCCACTGGTTGATTGTTCTCACTGTCAGGAAATTCCTCCTTAGTTCCAGGTTACTTCTCTCCTTGATTAGTTTCCATCCGTTGCTTCTTGTCCTGCCTTCAGGTGGTTTGGAGAGTAGGGTAGGGTAGGGTAGAGTAGGGTAGGGTAGGGTAGGATAGGATAGGATAGAAGAGTTGGAAGGGACCTTATAGGTCAGGGGTGTCAAACTCGCCACGTCATGTGACATGTTGTGACATATTGCAATTTTTTCCCCTTGCCGGAGCTGGGTTGGGCGCAGCTTCTGTGTGACGCATCCGGCCCATGGGCCGGCAGTTTGACACCCTCCGCCCAAGCAGGATACCCTACACCATTTCTGACAGTTGGCAGTCCAGTCTCTTCTTGAAAGCTTCCAGTGATGAAGCTCCCACAACTTCTGAAGGCAATCTGTTCCATTGGTTGATTGTTCTCACTGTCAGAAAAATTTTCCTTATTTCTAAGTTGAATCTCTCCTTGATCAGTTTCCATCCATTATTTCTTGTCTGGCCTTCAGGTGCTTTGGAAAATAGGTTGACCCCCTCCTCTCTGTGACAGCCCCTCAAATATTGGAACACTGCTATCATGTCTCCCCTGGTCCTTCTCTTCACTGGGCTAGCCATGCCCATGTGCAGTATTGTCTTCTATGCCCCCCCCTCCAGTGAATCAGGAAGGCAATTTTTTCTGCTACACATCAAGTGTAATATGCTTGAGCTGGCACAAATGATGGTGTTCAGTTTACTCCTTATACTTCATTTCATAGTAAGCAAATATGTCCAATACTGTTCTCTGTGGCAAGAACAACCCATCTGCTCCAGTGACTGGTTGCTTTCTTCTATGGCCAATTTGTGTTGAACCTTGGGCTGCCTGTTCCTTCTCTTCTGAAGGAACTTTGATCCGTGAATCTATGTTTGTATGCTTGTTTTCTTTTTATTCCTGATGCACTGATGAAATGCTGGAGTTTCTTTGCTTTTATTTTTAAATAAACTCATTGTGTAAAAGTGAAATGCCAAGCCTTTTTATACACATCTCCTGATTAAAAAAAAAATGAAATGGTGGACCTAGCTTTTTTTTTTTTAACCATGTGAAATTGACAAGAATTCTGCCAGTTCCTTCTTCCAGGCTAAATATCAATAAGCATGATTAAACTGAATTTTATTTTCCTTCCTTTCCTTTTTCTTTTTTACAATTTCACTGATGAAGTTTTGAAACAGTGGATTTTTTTAAAGCTTGGTGAAATTGACAATATTTCTGCCAGTTTCACTTTTGAGCACAAAAGATAAGAAAAATGGTAAAACAATAGGAATCTTTTTTTAAAGAAGAGATTTCCTAAGTCCTTTCCATCTCAAGTAGCTTAAAGATGCAGTGCAGAAAAGTCCCAAACGTCTGTTGGGATAAGGAGTAATACTGGAAATCTGCACCTTATGACACCAAAAGGATAAAAATGAGTATGGTCAGATTCATAATCTGATCAATTATAGATTCTTCTGCTAGGAAAATCATCCAACATTTTGGTCAAATGAATCTGGTTTACTAGCTATACTTTGTCTCTCATTTTTGGTACTCTTATTTGATTTCAACTTTGTTTACTGAAGTGACAGCCTAAGCTCTGTTTAAAATAATCGGTATGGAATATGCTCTGCCTCTTTTCTTGCTGAGAATAGAAATCTGTGTTAGGATTCTGTATATGATACAGATAGGCTTGCAGTTGCTCATACAAATTATACAGAAATGCCTTATTGAAGCTGCAGTGTTGATAAATGTATTTTGGTAAGCTTGAATATTTGTTTGAGAGGCATGTTCTTTCATGTTTCTTCTCTTGACTGAGCTCTCTAATGATTTGGCATCTAATTTATGTATTATTTGCCTGAAACAAAATGTATATTCATATGTATTTAAACGGTATGCTTGGAATCTGCAATTTGATACAGGAAGGAGCTCAAATATCTTTTTTAATCAATGTCTTGCTGAAGACTATATCTCTTCTAAATTTTTTGCTTGGTTTTAATCAGTATGGGGATTGTAGTACATTTTACTAATTTTCTAATAATGATGTATTTTCTAATATAATTTCTAAGATTTCCATGCAACTTTAAGAAACAATTATACAGAAAAATACTTGGCTTTTACAGATGTACCTGTGCATATACTTACAAAATGGATGAAATAATGTAGTAGCAAATATTAAGCTGCTAATTTGTATTTTTAATTTTGTTGATTTGTTTGAAATATTTCAACTCTACGTATTTTCAGACAATGTTTTCTTTTTGAGTGGTTTTTTTTTTTTTGCTCATTTATTATACAGGGTAATAAAAATATTATTATATGTTTCTCATTCAAGAACAACTGGCAATTTTAATTCTGTTTAACTCTTTACTGATTTAGCAATATCGTAGTTTATTTTATTATCCATGAGTTGATACAAATGAACTTTAATAGACAGATTATTTTAGTATTCCTAAAATACTATTGTCAGAAAGCAATGGGGAAGTAAGGTTGGAGCTACTCTAATTATAGTTTATGTTAAAAATACTGTATCATTTATTCATATAACTTATTTTTCTATATTTTTTAAATAATCATATGTACTGTTCAATTCTCGGGCAACCCTAATAAATATTAAGACACAAAATACTGTATAGAGGACAAACTGATGAAAGTTAATGAAAGTTGTAGTTTAGCAGGCATTAGGCTGAGAAAGGTTGACTCTAATGAGGTGACACATAATGTGTGCAAATGTGCTTCATATCTGGAGAACATTTATTTATTTGTATTCCACTTTTATTATTTTTACAAATAACTGAAGACGGAAAACATATCCAGCATAACTTCCTCCTTCTAGTTTTCCCACAATAGCAGCAACCCAGTGACATGGGTTGGGCTGAGAGAAGAGTGACTAGTCTAATTCACCAGCTGGCTAAGATGAGACTTGAACTCACAGTCTCCTGTTTTCTAGCATGGTGCCTTAATTATTGGACCAAACTGGCTAGTGACAGTTTGGTTACCAATAGTCATCAATGACAACTAAGTGTTTTTCACATAAACATATAGATTAGAGAAGGTCAATCATCATCTGCATGTGGCCTCATAGCCTTTACTTTAGTTCCCTTAGAGCCCCTCCCACATGCTATTGACATTACTCATTTTTTATATTTTTAGCATGGGCAGAATAGGTGCATTATTTTTTTAATCTTAAAACACATATTTTGCAAACTTAATCCTCCCCAATCTCTCCAACAGTATTAGTGATGGGAAAAACTATCCATATAAATTATAGAAAGAGTTTGTATAATGTTTTGTTTTATTTTGTCTATGGCAAAATCCTTAAAGTCTTGTATTGTAAGTGGCATAAATGTTGATGTGTATTTTTAATAACTTAACTCTTTCTTTATATAATTACAGTTCTGGCTGGATCCTACAAAGACTCTTGCAGAGCATAAGGAACTCATAAATAGTATGTATATAATTTGAACTTTATAAATATTGTTTAGTGACAGAGAGGCTTAGAAAATACATCTGCAAACCCGATCTTTTTGAGAAATCTGACACAAATTATTCTGCTTATTTTGTATGTAGAAATATCTCAAAATTGAACATCATACTGATTTGAGTGCTAAAATTTATTTTTTCACCTATGTACAAATATTCTTATTTTAATCCTGTTCCTTTTTTTTCTGGTAGTTTTTTTCTTGATAGCTTATGATTCCTGCCAAAGAAAATTCAGGGGATATTACAGCTGTATCAATTCTACATGCTTGTATATATTATTACAATTTTAATATCAGAAAATTAATTGGAGCACCACCCCAATACTAATGGAATTTAAATAGTGTTCTAAGAATAAATGGGAAGATAATTTAATAGCTATTATATAACTAAAATTACAGATGAGCAGGTGAATGCTTGACTCAATGAGGTGCCAAAGAAAATGTTTTCAAAGTATGTCCAGATATAAATTGTATGCTTATGCATTTAATTTTATATAGTTCTCTTATTTCTAATAGCTGGTCCACCTTACACATTGTATTTTGGTGTTAAATACTATGCAGAAGATCCATGCAGACTAAAAGAAGAAATCACCAGGTATTATATTACTCTTAAGAACAATCACAAAAAAAGACTTAATGTTATTTTAAAGTAGATTGAAAATTGACTATATTTGTTAAAGAAAGAAGGGAAAGGGAAAGTAGTGAAGCTTTAATTTATTCAGAGTTTAACAAAACTTTATTTTAAAAATAGTGAGAAATAGTTTACTCAAATCACATGAGTCTCAGTGAGATGCAGTAATGTCCAATCTAATGAGTCTTAATTTTATATGTACACAGTCCAACATTTTGTACTGCTTGTTTTGTGTTTGTGGTGTGTGTGTTGGTTGGATGCTCTGATGAAAAAATTGTTTGGGAAAGGAAGGAAGGAATTTACAATGCATAAAATGGAAATAAATGGGGGATTCAAAAATTTCATATTCTAACATATATGTTCACAATGTGTGAAAAGCTGGGATTGCATAGAATGCCTAGGAAATCTATAGAATGTGTAATGTTTTCATGCAAAGTATGAAATTTCTGTGTTATTTTAATATGCCATATATTTTCCCTAGGCGTTGTATATAATACCTAGGCATTATGCAGAACAACAAGAACTATTTAGGCAAAGTATGAAAAGAGAGTCAAAAGGATTAGGGTTAGGGTTAGAGTTAGGGTTAGCCTAAGACTAAGACTAACCTTAACCCTTCCTTGAAAAGACGTATATGAAACTGTAAGAAGAAATGCAAAATAAAGTACAGGACTTTCTTACTGGAAAAAAACAACCAAAAGAAAATTGACTTTGGTATAACAAGGAAGGCTAGTTATACTCTGCAGCAGTGGCGGCCTTTCACCTTCACTTCCCCCTGGTTCCAAAACAGCGGAGGGGGACCGGGTCAGGCGACGAGCCTCCCCTGCCCATCCTCCGTAGTCTGGCAGTCTGGCTTGGGAGGGGGTGAAAGAGAAGAGGCCGGCGGGCAGCCGGTTTATTGAACGGGTGGGGGGAAGTTGCCGAGGGGGGAGTGGCCTGGCTGCGGGGACCCTGAGATAAGCAGGTGCAGGATGCATCCCCCACTTGCCTTGTCTCAACTCGTGGCAGTGGCCACACCGTACGGCCTCCAGCCCCATTGCAGCAACGAGCACCTAGACTGGGACAGAATGGGTGGGTTTATTTTGGGGGTAGGGCTCATATTAGGCACACGCTAAAAATCATGCTAGGGCTTACTTTCTGGGTGGGTCTTATTTTCGGGAAAACATGGTACATGAAAAAAGTATTTGTAAGTGAAATTTAATAGGCTATGTACCCATCTGTTCGGCTTTAATTAAGGAAAATGTTAAACAAGAAATTTTCTCAAATGTACTGAAGGATGGAAGCATGTACTGTTGAAAGAAACATGGATTTCAGAAAAAGAAATCAAGCATTTTTGCAATAAACTTTACATGATTTGCCAGGATTCTAAGTGCTAAGATTTGATCCTTCATTAATAAATCTAGAATACTCACTAGATGAGCATACACAATGAGTCCTACTCCTTACAGCATGGGTGTCAAACTTGCCGCATCATGTGACGTGTTGCGACGCATCACGACTTCTTTTTTTGCATTGCCGGAGCTGGGGTGGGCGAGGCCTCCATATGTTGCAACTGGCCCGCAGGCCTGCAGTTTGAAACCCTTGCCTTACAGCTTTATTCAAATAATGTTTGGTTTCTGCAGACAATTGTGATTTCTGTGCAGCTGTTTGGTAAGGGAAACCCTTTATAGTGTGGTATGTTTTGACTTTAGCATAAGCCTTGAAACTTGCATTATCAGGGTCAACAACCTCACAAATGAAGTTTTTTATTCTGCAGATAGTTATGGTTGAATGCATGAATATATGTAGGAAGCCAGTGTCATTTTAGTCATCTTAATTGAAGTTAGGTTTATATGGAGAGTGTGTTTTGCAAATGTTTCAAATTTAGTAATGCAGACATGTTTTAAAGTGCTCTAAATCAGTTGATGCTTTTTTATGGTTATTCACTATATATACAACTTTCACTTCTTTTTTTTAACAAGTTTTATTGGTTTTTTAATTTTTTTACAACAAGGTGCTTAGGAAGCAACGTGGTGATGGGGTGATCAATTGTCCCAAGAAAAAAAAAATCATACATACATAACTCAGGGTAACTCCTTGAATATTCCCTCTCTATTTCCCTCAATTAATATAACCTATTCAGATTAATACATTTCTAAATAGAATTCAATTAATCAATAGAATTTATCAATAAAATTTTAGCTATACAAGTCCAAATCCTACTTTTAAGCTTTACTATGTTCCAATTACCATATTCCACTTTAGATAATATATTTTCAACCAATCAAAGAAGTTGTCACTAAAATTTTCACTGTACAAGTCCAAGTCCTATATTATAAGCTCTACTAATTTGCGATTACCATATTTCAGTTTTGTCCTTAAATAAACATATTGTTTGCATTTCGGGTATCCCTAGTTTCCCTTATTTAATTACCTAACAATTATAATATCTAAAATATAAATATTATTCCAACAGTTAAATTCTTATATTTCCCAAATATATTCTATTTCTTATTCTAATAGTTCATTTACTAATATCGTGTTTTCCATTATCAAAATCCATTTTCTTATTCTCATTTCATTACAACATAGTTATCATAGCTTCTTAAATTTCTAGAATGTATTCTAATTCTTATTCTGAGATGTCTTTGTTTACTAATACATTATCTTCCATTGTCATAATCCATTTCATTGTTTTCATTCCATTACAAAATACTTATCATCACTAAAATAAACATATTATTTCCAAAAGTAAAAAATAATAAAGAAAGAATAAAAGCATGTATACCATCTTATAGATTTCAGACGTATATTATATTTTTTATCTTAATAAGTGCACATTTAAAACATTTTTCATTTCACAATTCCAAACTATAGTCTAGTCAATAATTTCATCTCAGTTATGAATCTTAAATCCAAAGCATTAAATCAATCCCAATTTTACTTTCCATCTTAGTTAATGTTAATTCAATCCATATGTCTAGAAAACCTTATTTAGCCATCAAATAAGAGTTTAAGTTCTATTTTTAAATCTGACTCTGGCTTTCTTTTTGTGCCAGGTAGGCTTCCATAAAAGAGCCTCTATATCAACCAGTCTCATTGTTATATTGGGAGTGTTCATCATCAATTCAATCTGGTCACATTTCTGTTCTCCTTCTTCCGCTATCTTCTGAATAGTGTAATCAATTTTATCCAGTGTTATAGTTAATAGTTGATTATTCAAGTTGTCGTAGTTCTGGTACTTGATAAGTTGCAAATAGGGTTGTATAAAATCCCCTTTAGTAGTGGTAGATTCCTGTTCTACTATTTCTTGACTTATAAGGTGATCAGTTGAAGTCTGGCGATCAATTTGAGATTCTGAAACAAAAGCTTTTTCGTGGTTAGGTTGTAGGTACGATTCTTCCATCTCATAATATACGTAATGTTGGGCATAAGCCTCTTTGCTGTTAGTCTGTTCCTCAATATGTAGTTCTGGAAGGTCATCTTTAATTTTCCACCCAAGATTAATGTTCTCAGTGAATTCCAAGATTTTTTCCAGTATAAGGTTGTAGTCAAGTTGTGGGTAAACATCCTCCATTTCCATAGTAAAATAGTTTTTTAATCTTTTAGTGGAGGCTATATTTAATAACAATCCACCTCCACACAGTTGTTTTATCTTTTCCCTCTTATGATAATTTGAAGGTTAAATCCAGCATCAGAGTCAGGGAGAAAATAGAATTGTAGTGTCAACTTTTCGCCACGAGATGTCCTCAGTGAGCTATAAGATCTTTTTCCAAATAATATTTTTTCCGGTTAAAACGATGAAAACAGTAAAAAAAAAGAATATTATCCAATTTAATAAGTAAATAAAGCAATAAAGTTCAATAGGTTAAATTCTTCGGGGCCCCAGGGTACCCATAAAATGAATATAGTCAGTAAAAGTTAATTTCTAGTTTCTATAGTCCAAAATTTAAATTCCCAAGTAAACAAACGCTGCTCTGTTAAAGTGGGGGGATAATTCCAAGGGCTTTTCACAGGAAAATAGTTCGGGTAAAGAGAGGAAAGGAAAGGTCTCACCCGGATCTTCCACGGTGGTTCATTGTTGCTTAGGTGTTCTTTTGACTTGCGGTTGGAGCGGCTAGATAATCGGCCATGTTAATGGCCGATCCTTTCCCCGTCGGCCCAAAGGAGCTGCCTCGGACCGTGGAAGGTGCTGCCGCACCCTCCGCAGTCGACGAGGGGCCTCCTCAGCGGTGGTCGCCCCTCCAGGGTGACATTCGACCCTCTCAGGGGTCTACCGGCGGAGGGAAGCTGGCCGGCGAAGAGCAAAGAGTCTCCACGCGACTGCCAGCACCGCAACCCGGAACCGGAAGTCAAACTTTCACTTCTTTATGTTAATTGCATGGTAATCATAGCATACAATACAATAGTGCCATATCAATCAGTCAGTTAAATTCTTACTTTAATAATAGACCAGCATAAAATATAATAAGGAAAGATTACACCCATTTCAATAACAAAGCTGAAACTTATAAGACATAAAAGATCACTAAAAGCTAAGATTGTCAATACAATACTATAATATTAAAATACTAAGATCTCTCTCTATAAAAATTCTTAATACTAAGACTATGGACTAGTGAGGGGCACTCTTAAGTCACAAAAAGGATTTCAAAGCAAATAAAGATTTAAAACTAATAACAATAAAAAGGATTCTCAGTAAGTATACCCATGCCCAGCATCCTTAACTTCACTGTACATTTGAAAAGGGAAAATAATTTGTATCTGAACTAAAGATAAATAAACCAAACATTAATTGTTTATAATACGTGAAATATGACCTTCTTAAATAGGCATATATACATTAGTTTTATTTGGGCTGTGTTTTCTGGTGACAATAACATTTGCCTGTCCAATTGCCTTGGGAAGGACTCAAAATGTGGACAAAAATGCCAAAGCCAGTCTAAAGATTTGGCTGATCGGGTGACCAACCAACCATAATAATACAAATTTATTACAGCTGTCCCACTACAAAAGACTCTCGATGGTTTAGAATATCCATTGTACAATTTAAAACAACCACACCGCATAACAACCTAGACAAAGCAGCCATACCAATAAAAACAACAAAAACACATTGATCAGAGGCCTGAGTACAAAGCCCAATCTTAAGAGCCTTCCAAAACCCTAGCAAAATGTACATCAGATATATATCTCTTGGAGGATGCAGTTCAGGAGAGCAGGCACTGCAAAAGAGAAGGTGCACTTCCTGAGTTCCCTAAGATTACAGCATTTAATTTAAAGAACCTGGAGCTCACCACTTTGCCTGAAAGCACAGGAGGGCAGAAATGATTAGATACAGGTGATCTCACAGATAACCAGGTTCCGTGCTTTATAGATGAGACTAGTACCTTGAATAATACCTGGA
The DNA here is from genome assembly GCA_023970755.1 of Azemiops feae. Taxonomy (NCBI): domain Eukaryota; kingdom Metazoa; phylum Chordata; class Lepidosauria; order Squamata; family Viperidae; genus Azemiops; species Azemiops feae. The sequence goes on along the minus strand of JALGBA010000269.1, from coordinate 288,888 downwards.
AGTCAACAGGTAGCCATGTGGCAGTAATGATGCTGCTTGAGATGGTGTGTGACAAGAAGTTCCTGTTACTGCTTGTGCCAATGCATTTTGGATCAGCTATAGGTTCAGAAAGGTCTTCAAGAGCAGTCCTATGTAGACTGTTTGGTCTAACGGTTAAGGCACCAGGCCAGAAAGCGGAAGACTATGATTCTAGTCCTGCCTTAGCCATGAAAGCCTGTTGGGTGACCTTGGAGTAGTCATTCTCTCTCAGCTCACCTCACCTCACGGGGTTGTTTTTGTGGGAAAAACAGGAGGAGGAAGGTAGGTTGGATGTGTTTGCTACCATGAGTTATTTATAAAAATAATAAAGGTGCTGCGGAGAAATTAAAAAATAAATGTATTCTATTAGTCCAGTCATGAGATGACTAGAGTGAGAGTAACCAGCTGAAGTACTCCTGGTCAAAGAGCAGGTACAACTGGTAGCTGAGATAAACCTGTGCAAAGGTTGGCCACAACTAGTACTACGTGTTCCTGGAGCAGAAACTGTTTGTCCAGGAGGATTTCCACATTCTGCACTAGTTCTTGCATGAAGTACAACCCCATCCAAGACTGAAAATAAAAACATCCAAAACCCAGGAGGTCCAAATAGCCATATCCGCTCAGTCTCGTCAGGATTCAACTGGAGTATATTCTTCCTCATCCAGACCAAAACAGCCTCCACAAACAGGATTAGTACATCAGTAGTTCAGCTGTGCACCTAGGGTTGAGATATACAGTCGGATATTATCTATATACTGATGATACCAAACTCCACATTGACAAATAATTTTAGCCAGTTAGTTCATATAGGTGTTAAACCAGGGGTCTTCAAACTTGGCCCTTTTATGACTTGTGAACTTCAAGTCCCAGAATTCCTCAGCCAGGCACGCTGGCTGGGGATTTCTGGGAATTGAAGTCCACAAGTCATAAAAGGGCCAAATTTGAAGACCCCTGTGTTAAACAAAAGGGAAAAAAGTGTCAAATACTGAGTCACTTCACATGTGAAGGGCCACTGGTACAGTCTCTCCACTCTGGGGAAATAATGTTGATCAGAACTTGGTTATCTTTTGATTTACACTTTTATGTAGTTTTCAGTTTAAAAATTATGTTTAAAATGAATATGCTAAGGATAATTATTTATAAAAATAGTCTTTGAAAAAAATTACAAGCTAATGTGGAAATAAGATGGAACTGATACACATTTGAATATATGTGGAACTAAAAGCACAATCCCATCTCAAACTTAATGAACAATAATAGTATAAATAAAACTGTTGCATAGAAAAATGAGCATGTTAAGGAGTTTACAACTGTATGTGCTAATGCTCATTTTCTCTTTGTTTCAGGTATCAGTTCTTTTTGCAGGTAAAGCAGGATATCTTGCAAGGGCGTTTGCCTTGTCCTGTCAACATTGCTGCTCAGTTGGGAGCTTATGCAATACAGGGTATGTGCTGATACAGTATTTTCCTTTTTAATACTGTCTTTTATTTGCAGTACAGGTTTGCTTATACCTTAAAACCTTTGTTTCTTTGAGTTGAATGTAGTAGATTGATATGAATTTCTTCTTCTTCAAGATCCATTCCAGAGGAATAATAAATGCATGCATTGGATGCCTATGTTCACACAAGGTTGACTCACACATAGTGTAAGATCAGCATTTTTAGTCATGGTTTCCTAAAAAACCATTGATTCCTGTTTCAAACATAATGGTTTAGGTTCACTAAACCTAATGCACTAGATTAGCTATGTGGCAATGTTCAAGATTACCAAAATTTGCTGTTGGGTGTGCTTTTGGACACTAAAAATGATTACTTTATCAGAGATCCACTCCATGTTAAATTTTCAATGGGGAAGGGAGTAATAGTCCACATAACTGGTGCCACCACAGATCTGTTAGCCTTTAAAAGAGCTGTGTCTTCTTTAGTATTTATATGCAAAGTGAGTTTGGGTTTAGAAGGAGCACCCATGGGATCACCCCTCTCACCTATCATTGCAAACCTCTACATGGAATACTTTGAAACCCAAGCTCTAGAAAAATCTGATCACAAACCCAAACTCTGGCTCAGATATGTAGATGACACCTTCATAATCTGGCCACATGGGAAAGAAAAACTAGACAACTTCCTCACACACCTCAACAGCCTACACCCCAAAATACAGTTCACCATGGAAACAGAAGCTAACAACCAACTTCCCTTCCTGGATGTCTTAGTCTACAAGAAATCCAATGGCTCCCTAGGACACACCATCTACCAGAAGAAAACACACACAAACCGCTACCTGCACGCACTCTCACACCACCACCCAGCACAGATCAACTCCGTAGCCAAGACACTCATCTCGAGAACAAAACGCTTAGCTGACGAACAACACCTAAAAACCGAACTACACACTCTCACCAACGTACTAACATCCAACGGATTCCAAAGAAATAAGATCACCAACCTAATCCAAAAAGAAACCCCCACTAAAATCCAAGACAGAGAACAAGAAAACGGCAAAGCCCTCCTCCCATACATAAAAGGCACCACAGACAGAATCAGCAAGATCCTCCACAAACACAACATCAAGACAGCATTCTGCACAAACCGAAAAATATCCACCATCCTAAGAAACCCCAAAGACAAAATTGAGTTAGAAAATCAAGGAGTATATGAAATCCCATGCACCGCCTGCCCCAACACATACATCGGACAAACCAACAGAAGAATAAGTGCACGCATTGAAGAACACAAGAACTCAGTCAGAAAAGAGGAACCAACTTCTTCCCTGGTCCAACACCTTAAAGCCACAGGACATAAAATTGACTTTAAAAATACCAGAACTATCGCCCAAACTGAACACTTTAACAACAGAATAATCAGAGAAGCCATCGAGATAGAAAAACGCCCACACAGCATGAATAAACGAGATGATACCTCCCGCCTACCAGCCATTTGGAAACCCACCCTTATTGACAAACGAGTCCCTAACACAAAGAATGACACTAGACCCACACTCACGAAAACCACACAGGATGTCACCACCACACATCCATGCAAAAAGCAAACCGAAACCCACACTGATGATGAGGCACGATCACAAACCAGAAACCAGACCACAGCTGCATCATTAGCCATTTCAAACCCCTCCAATCCATACATGAAGCAAACTGACACCCACCTTGATGATATGGCACGACCACGAACGCGAAGCCAAACAACAGCAATGCAGCTCTCCATCTCAAATCCCGCTGCAACTCAGACTATTCCGAGCACAACAAAGCCCCCACCCAAACAGAACACACCCCCAGCCAATCAGAGCACAGCCAAGCCAATCAGAGCACAGCCAACCCCCCAGCCAATCAGAGCACAGCCAAGCCCCTAACCAATCAGAACACACCTCCACTCAATCAGAACACAGCCAAGCTCCCACCCAATCAGTTCATACCCCCACTGGCAGTTAAAAGGAAGAAACAGCTGCGATCACACATTGCTCCTAGAAGCACGAGGCCGAAGAGATACCAGCCTGAAGATGACGAATGAGACTTCGTCGAAACGTCGCCAAGACACTTCCAATTTTACGTGGGAGAAAACCCAAATTACCAAAGACCTACATATATATATATATATATATATATATATATATATATATATATATATATATATATATATATATATATATATCTTTAATAATTTTAAATATTGGAATCCCAGGTATGGACATTTAAAGTCAATAAAATAAAATAATGAAATAATGAATGATGTTAGAAAAAGGGCTTTATTGCCGAGCTTTCGTTAACAACCTGTTAACATCATCAGAGCAAAGGGCTAAATGGCAAGGGAGCATGTGCATAAATTCACATAACAGTTGGAAAAAACGGTTACATTGTGGCATGTGCACATAGCGTGCTTAAGAAGCTCGTTTAGAAAAAATCACATTGATATATATATATATCAAAAACAGTATTTAAGGTTGACACCAATGATAAATATGCTACAGTGTAGCCCCTAAGCTAGAATGGCAGGATAAACCTACTAAATATATCCCAAGATTCTTGGAATAAAGTCAGAAATAAAAGAAGATGGAGATGGTGTCTTAATTACACATAACAGAAACAGAATTGTGCTGAAACCAAGGTCAGAGAGACATCAGACAATCTGGGGATGGTTTAGAAAGAGAAAAGGAACATGTACTCAAATAAATAATATCTAGATCTAAACAAAGATGAATTGTTACAAATTCAAGAAACCTACAGAATAACTCATGGACAGCATGTAGAAGAATCTTACCATGTGGTATACTCATTAAATTTACAGATTTAAAGACAAGGGATGCAATAGTGTCATTATGAGAGCCAGTTTTGTCTAATGTTTAAGACACCAAACTAGAAACCAGGAAGCTGTGAGTTTTAGTCCTGCCTTAGCCATAAAAACAGACTGGGTGATTTTGGACCAGTCACGCTTTCTCAGCCCACAACATCAGACTCTGGTGACAACCTGGTTAGTCAATTCTTGTTGCAACCAATGAATCGGCCCTTGATTTAGCCGGGGGAAAAGGCAGAGCCTGAACTTGCAAGAAAACGCTAGGAAGAAAAAAATTGTCATTAAAAAGATGTGACATTCCTTTAAAATGTGGCGGTACGACAGTTGTACAAGTTGTTTCCCCCCCCACACACACACACAATAAACTTTGAAAGCGAAGAGACAGAACATGTGGACATTTTGTCTCTGAGAAAGGAAGATCAAACCCAGGTGGGGTACTTGGTTGCATTTTTAAGGATCTGCTCAAATAAAATAAAATACAGGTAGTCCTCAACTTATAAGAGTTCATTTAGTGACTGTTCAAAGTTACAACGGCACTGAAACAAAGTGACTACGATGACAATTTTGCACACTTAAACTGTTGCAGCATCCCCATGGTCACCTGATCAAAATTCAGACGCTTGGCAACTGGTTCATATTTATGACAGTTGCAGTGTCCAGGGATCATGTGATCCTCTTCTGCAGCCTTCTGACGAGCAAAGTCAATGAGGAAGCCAGATTCACTTAACAACCATGTTACTAACTGCAGTGAATCGCTTAACAACTGTGGCAAGAAAGGTCGTAAAATGGGGCAAAATTCATTTAACAAATGTCTCACTTAGCCACATAAATTTTGCGCTCCCTTGTGGTCTTAAGTTGAGGACTGCCTGTATGGAGACAAAAGAAGAGAGATTTCCATGGCTTTATTTGCCAACTGGGATATTTTTTTTTCCATCTCTCACCTGAGCTGTTGGCATCCACCCCTTGAGAATCTAACAGCCAAGGTTCTTCTCCTCGTTCCAGACGAGAGATGAGATTTGGCTTCGGAACAGGAAACCCTTGACAGAAAATCAAATTAAAAATCACAGTCCTGAAAATACAAGGGAGAAGCAGAGATTGATCACAGTCCTTTGCGTCCGTCTTTAGCTCAGCGAAAGAAGGAAGAGACTCGTACCTAAGGAGGCCACGTTCTCATAATTCTCCACCATGACTTCTTTGTATAGAGCTCTCTGGGTTGGATCCAGCAGAGCCCCCTGGCCCTCAGTGAAATACACGGCCACATCTTTAAATGACACCAGCCTCTGAAAGGATAAAGAAAATGGATTCAGCCTCCCTGTCTCTCCAAACCCTCTTCCTGGGTCACTCCCTGGTAGATGCAACCCTTTCAGCCGGAGACCCATGAAAGGCAAAAGAGAAAGTGGAAATTGACATGAAAGCAATGTTCCAGTATTTGAGGGGCTGCCACGAAGAAGAGGGGGTCAAATTATTCTCCAAAACACCAGAGGGCAGGACAAGAAACAATGGTTGGAAACTGACCAAAGAGAGAAGCAACCTGGAATTAAGGAGAAAGTTCCTAACAGTGAGGACAATTAACCAGTGGAACAGCTTGCCTCCAGAAATCGTGGGCGCTCCATCACTGGAGGTTTCTAAGAAGAGACTGGAAAGTCACTTGTCTGAAATGGTATAGGTTCTCCTGCTTGAGCAAGGGGGCTGGACTAGAAGACCTCCAAGATCCCTTCCAGATTCTATTCTATTCTGTTCTGTTCTATTATTTTCTATTTTCTATTTTCTTCTATTTTTTTCTATTTTCTATTATTTTCTATTATTTTCTATTATCTATTTATTTTCTATTTTCTATTTTCTGTTTGTTTTCTGTTTTCTGTTTTCTATTGTTTTCTATTATTTTCTATTGTTTTCTATTATTTTCTATTATTTTCTATTTTCTATTATTTTCTATTTTCTATTCTCTATTCTATTCTATTCTATTCTATTCTATTCTATTCTATTCTATTCTATTCTATTCTATTCTATTCTATTCTATATTGGTATCAACGATTGGTCCAGAATGAAACGAACACAGGCAGACCAACACCATTATGCCCAATAGGTTAATTTTTTCCCAATATTATATAGGTAGTCCTCAACTTACAGTGGCACTGAAAAGAGTGATGTATGACCGTTTTTCACACTAATGACCGCTGCAGCATCCCCATAATCATGTGATCAAAATTTGAACGCTCGTTGGGTAGAATATCTACAATTAAGATTAATATTTTGCCAAGATTACTATACCTGTTTCAGACAATTCCAATAACACTAGAAAAAAATACTTTGAAGAATTAAATAAAACGATATTAAAATTTATATGGCAAGGCAAAAAAAGCGAAAATAAATGTAAAAATGTTACAAGCTGCCAAAAATAGAGGAGGCTTTGGCCTTCCGGATTGGGAGCTATATCATCAAGTATCAGTATTCACGTGGGTAAAAGAATGGATTAATCTGAGGAATATAAGATTGTTGACACTGGAGGGTCATGTTCTCCAATTGGGATGGCATGCTTTCTTATGGCATGGGAAGAGTGAGATACATAGCTACTTTCAAAGACATTATATTAGGAATGCATTACTGCTAGTATGGACAAAAATTAAACAATAACAGTATTTGAAAATACCAGTCTGGTTATCTACAATGGAGGCGCTAATACATCCAAATATAATTAATATGGAAAAAATTATAAGATACAATGATTTACTAAACGAAAAGGGGGAACTCAAAACTAAACAAGAACTTAATAGACTAGGGATTGACCTATCATGGTGGCCACAGTTACAGATACAATCCAGATATGAAAAAGACAGGAAGACATACGGTTTTTATAAAGAACCAACTGAATTGGATCAGATTCCAATGGGGATAGATGAGAAATTAATTAAAAGGATATACAATTATTTATTAAGTACTAAACTGGAAGAAGAAAAAGTAAAAGAGACAATGATAACATGGGCCAAGAATTTTGGCTATGTAATAGAATTAGATAAATGGCAGAAACTGTGGGACAGAAACTATAAACTTACAATGTCAACAGCGTATAAAGAAATTCTTTATAAAATGTTTTACAGATGGCACCTTTCACCTGCACGACTAGTGAATATGTACAAAGATAAATTTGTTAAATGCTGGAAATGTAATCAAATACCAGGCTTGTATTATCACATGTAGTGGACATGTCCCAAAACAAAAAAATATTGGAATAAAATACACCTATAGTTGGAAGCAATGATAAAACAACTTAATAGATTTAAAACCAGAGATATTCCTATTGGGCATGTTACCAGAAAACTATAATAAAGGTAATACATATCTAGTTTTACATATATTAAGAGCAGCTAGGATAGTATATATATGCACAACATTGGAAAAATGAAGAAACCTCTATAGAGGGGAATATAATTTAAAAAATACTGGAATGCACAGAAATGGATAGGTTAACGTTAAAAATTAAGGAAAAAGAAGAAACTGAATATTATATGACACGGGATTTGTTTTACCAATGGTTAGCTGACAGAAAGAGGTTAGAAAGTTGGAAATATGAGAAAATGTGGATTAGATGAGGAAGATCTATAGCGGATTAGTAAATGTTTTGATTGTTATACAATTAATGTCAATGTGGAAAATCCTATTTTTAGCAATATGATTGCTATTTCCTAATATATGATTGTATTTTGATAAGATTACGATGAATGTGATGATTATATTCTAATATTTTTATACCTAGACAACACACTGTTCAATACAGAAATGGAATTTATTATAATAATAATAATAATAATAATAATAATAATAATAATAATAATAATAATAATAATAATAATAATAATAATAATAATAATAATAATAATAATAATAATAATAATAATAATAATAATAATAATAATAATAATAATAATAATAATAATAATAATAATAATAATAATAATAATAATAATATTTGAATGCTTGGTAAATTTGTCCCGGGGTTGTGTGATCCCCTTTTGTGACCTTCTGACAAGCAAAGTCAATGGGGAAGCCAGATTCACCAGTTAGTTGTTACTAACTTAACAACTGCAGGGATTCACTTAATAACTGTGGCAAGTAAGGTCGTAAAATGAGGCAAAACTCACTTAACAGCTGTCTTGCTTAGCAATGGAAATTTGGGGCTTAACTGTAAGTTGAGTAAACCAATGTTTTTCAACCTTGCAACATTAAGATGTGTAGACTTCAACTCCCAGAAATCCCCAGCCATCATGGCTGGCTGGGGAATTCTGGGAGTTGAAGCCCGCACATCTTAAACTTGCGAAGGCAGAGAAACACTGCTATAAACAACCAGTGCACATTCCACCAAGTTCAAACTACATAATACTTTAATAAGCATGGAATTCCTTAATAAAAACAATTAGCGCAAGAGTCTTAACTGTTATCTTCTCCTTTAAATGCTTTCCATATTGAAGATAATATGGACTAGGGGTGACATGATAGCAGTATTCCAATATCTCAGGGGTTGCCACAAAGAAGAGGGAGTCAAGTTATTCTCCAAGGCGCCCACCCTTTCCTTTCCCCTTACCTCCCTCCCCCTTTTTATCAGCGCACAGAGACAAGAAGTAAGTGGATGCGAATAGTCAAGGGAGAAGCAACGGAACTGAGGAGAAATTCCTGACCTCCTAGAACAATTAACCAGTGGAACACACTTGCACGGTCCAGAAGCGGTGAATGCTACAAACACTGGAAGTTTAAGAAGAGACTGAGACAGCCTGTGTCCGAAAGAGTATAGAGGTTCCTGCATAGAGCAAGAGGGCAGTAATGGACTCGATGACCTCCGAGGTCCCTTACAAACTTTTTATATTATTATTATTATTATTATTATTATTATTATTATTATTATTATTATTATTATTATTATTATTATTATTATTATTATTATTATTATTATTATTATAGTAAGAAAAGAAGAATTAATACGCAGATATGGTTCATTCAGATCCATGAATAGATTAAGGACAATAATAATTATTCAAAAGGCTGGAATATACCATGGTGGATGTCCTTACAAATGGTTGGAAGGATAAAATCTGAACTTAAGAATGAAGGAGAGACATTAAGAAAAGTGACAGAATTTGAAGCACTTATACAAAACCAACACCATCTGTTAGGGTGCATATATAAACTCCTACTCTGATATGATATGAAGATAGAATAAGTAAAAAAAAAGTATGGTAAAATGGATGCAGAACTTTAAAGAAACAGTCACAACTCAACAGTGGGAAATGGGACCAAACCCATTAAATTCACTCTAGGTTATAATTGGTATAAAATCTTTTACAGATGGTTCCCACCTCCAATATAGATAAATTATACAGTAACAAATGTTGGAAATGTCATGAAACAGAAGGGACATTTCACCACATACTGGAAAGATCTACCATGGTACCATCAGAGAATTTTAGAGATTCAATCTGAAATGAAATCACATTTTAACTTGGTATAAGTCCAGAATATGTTAGCAAGAAACAAGAACCTACTGAGATATACACTCACAGCTGCAAGGATAAACTTTGCCAAGCACCAAAGATATCTGATTCTGAACTTAAACTTGAAGAATACAGGTAGTCCTTATGACCACAGTTGAACCCAAAGTGAGAAATTTGTTAAATGAGTTTTGCCCCATTTTACGACTTTTCTTACCACATTTGTTAAGTGAATCACTGCAGTTGTTAAATTAGTAACATGGTCGTTAAGTGAATCTGGCCTCCCCCCTTGTCAGAATGTCACAAAAGAGGATCACATGACCTTGGGACACTGCAACAGTCATAAATATGAACCAGTTGTCAAGCATCTGAATGTAAATCACATGACCATGGGGATGCTGCAACAGTTATAAGTGTGAAAAACGGTCATAAGTCATTTTTTTCAGTACCGTGGTAATTTCGTGTGGTCACTAAACGAACTGTTGTAAGTTGAGGACTCCCTGTACAAGCAATAATGGTAAAACTAACCACATACAGGTAGTTCTCAATCTACAACCAGAATTGGGATTGGAGAATTCATTGAGACTCTAGAACAGAGGTGTCAAACTCGCAACGTCACGTGACGTGTCGCAACGTATCGTGACTTTTTTTCCATTGCTGGCAATGGGGTGGGCGCAGTTTTGCCATGACGCACCGGCCCGCAGGCCGGCAGTTTAACACCCCTGCTCTAGAAAGAGTGCAGAGAAGAGCAACAAAGATGATTAGGGGACTGGAGGCTAAAACATATAAGGAACGGTTGCTGGAATTGGGTATGTCTAGTTTAATGAAGAGAAGGACGAGGGGGGACATGATAGCAGTGTTCCAGTGTCCAATATCTCAGGGCGTGCCACAAGAAAGGGAGTCAAGCTATTCTCCAAAGCGCCTGAAGGCAGGACAAGAAGCAACGGATGGAAACTAACCAAGGAGAGAAGCAACCTAGAACTAAGGAGAAACTTCCTGACAGTTAGAACAATTAACCAGTGGAACAACCTGCCTCCAGAAGCGGTGAATGCTCCAACACTGGAAGTTTTTAAAAAGAGACTGGACAGCCATTTGTCTGAAATGGTATAGGGTTCCTGCCTGAGCAGGGGGTTGGATTAGATGACCTCCAAGGTCCCTTCCAACTTTATTATTATTATTGTTATTGTTGTTGTTAAGCAGGTGTTCGTTAAGTCAAGCCTCACATCACCGCACCCGATTTTTACAACCTTTTTTTGCCATGGTTGTTAAACAAGAGATCACATGACTGATTTGCAAGCTTCTCCCAGCACTGAGTCTGCTTGTTGGAAGCCGGCTGGGAAGGCTGCAAGTGACCCCAGGATACTGCAAATGTCATACATACTTGCTGGTTGCTAAGCACCCTGCATCAGGATCAGGTGACCCTAGGGACGCTGCAATGGTCGTAAGTGTGAGGACCGCTCATAGGTCACTTTTTTCACTGCCACTGTAACCCTGAACAGTCGCTAAATGAATGGTCATAAGTTGAAGACTATCTGTATATCCACAACAGAAGCTTAACTAAATATAAGCAAGAATGGCCTCTATGTACACAATACCTCACTCAGCAAAGAAAATACAAACATTTACAGTATGTTAAGTGAATCACTGCAGTTGTTAAGTTAGTAACACAGTTGTTAAGTGAATCTGACTTCCCCATTGACTTTGCTTGTCAGAAGGTTGCAAGATGTGGTCATATGAGCCCGGGACACTGCAACCGTCATAAATATGAGCCTGTTGCCAAGTGTCCGTATTTGGATCACATGACCATGAGAATGCTGCAACAATTGTAAGTGTAAAAAACGATCATGTCACCTTTTTCGGTGCTGTTTTAACTTCAAACGGTCACTAAATGAATGGTTGTAAATCGAGGACAACCTGTACCAAAAACAGCCAATGGGAGAAACTATCTTACGTTTCTTTGTTCTTAGTGAGAATTCTGGTGCTCAAAATATTCCTCACTATGGCAACGGTCATAAGTCCCTCAAAATGGTTTCTAAAAACATCAGCTTTTATGAAAGTGACTTGTATAGAAATAAGTCAGAGACCCTTTCTGATTTGGCAATGCTAATGATCCTGTAATATTACATTGGATCAATTTTGCCATTCGAACCAACTTTATTTTAAATAAGTTAAATATTTCCATAAACTTGCTTTTTTTAAAAATGCAGACAATACCTAACAGCTAAAGATTTAGAGATACATAAAGAGCAATGCCATAACATTTTCTCACCCATAACAGCCCTATTTTTCTGAGCTCTTCTTTTTAAAATCAGCTTTTAAAAACGAAACGGAAATGACATTGGATGGAATAAATACAACTTGCTTCTATGCTAAACCATGGCTTGTTCCAGGACAATGATGCAAGAGATGGAAGCAGGCTTGACACTGATTTAATGCAAATATAAAGCATCGCTTTGGATGACGGCATTCAGAAGTGCAAACAGTGGTCTCTTAAGGCCACTGGCTTCTATTTCCATCATCCTTTCCATAAGCTGAGATACCTGCAACTAAATTCACCACGGGGACATTTAATAATTGATATTCAACTCATATTGTCCTTGACTGAAAGAAGAACGGAGTATATAAACCACAGATGTACAGAAAACCTTTCTGAAAATGGCACCAGGTTGCGTTTATTCTTCCGCACCAACCAAGGGTCCCCTTCGGCACCCCTCACTTCAAAACGGGCAAGGGGTTCGGGTTTGTCAATCTGCCAACTTCCTTAAGAGCAACTTTGCAGCCTGGAGGGGCGTCCCCAAATCTCCGGATCGGTCGATCGGACGATTCCCTGCAGCGAAAGAGCTCCTAACTTGGATCCCCCACGGAGACCCCCGCTTTTCCCCGTCGGGGAAAACAAAGGGTGCCTGCCCCCCCCCCGTCTCCGGCGCCCCTCTCTCGCCCGCTCCCCTTTAGGGCTTCTGCCTCTCTCCGAGGGGTCGGATCCCACAGACGGGCTGAGAAAAGCCCGGACAAAGGGCTGGACGGTCTGCCCAGCCCCTCCCCCTTTCTAGCGGGAGCCCCCGATCCCTCAATCCCGCCGCCGCCCCTCACCCGCATCGGCCAACGGCACCACGGCGGCTCCCCCGGGAGGGTTTCCCGCGGCTTTCGACCCTTCAGAGCGATTTCTCCGTCTCCCCCGCCCCGGAGATCCACGCCTCCTCCATGCCCGATCGCGCAATCTCAGCCGCCAGATCTCTGGCGCGGGGAGCACTCAGGAGCCACCTGGGCTGCTGGGACGTGTAGTCCTCTTCCCGGTGTTTTGCTTGCCGTGCAAAATCCGACACCGCCCCCCCCAAACACACACACTCTCTCACACGCGGGATTCTGGGAGCTGTAGTTCCCCCCCACACACACACACACAGCACCTTTAGGCATCATCATCAGTATTTTATCTGGTAGCCTAGAGTTAAGACACAAGCAAATGACAGTCGCCAGCATTAACCCTGTGACAGATTGTGCACAAGAAGATCCAGAGAGACTCTGAATCCCAAAGGTGCTTTCATTTCTCATCCAAGAAGCTTCTTCAGCTCTGACTGGAAGGTGGGGAAATGGAAGGATTTATATTTATATGGCCTCAATTTATATTTATATGGCTCTCTTAAAAAATGCAAATGGCCAGCTGTCTGCAAGGAATATAAATCCTTCCATTCCCCACCATCTGTCATTGCTGAAGAAGCTTCTTGGATGGGAAGCGAAATGTCTTCAAAGAAAAACAAGAAAGTCCAGTTGCCTCATGAAAAAGCACCTTTGGGTTAACTATGACCTGGATGACTGAGAATCTCCATAGAGAGACTCTGAACAAATGGGGCTATCCTGTGGTTTCTGCTCTTTGGGATTGTGGTGACAGGCAGACAACAACACATATGTATACCTGCCCTTTGTGTTCTGATCAGTGTACATTTGAGGACCTTGTGACAGTGTGACAGAACGCAATTAATGTTGCTAGTTTCTGGGCAAGATCAGATTAATTTGTATATTTTAATCTTGTATCTTGCATTTTAAATTTATGTCAATATAGTAAGCCTTATTTTAATTGTCTTGCTTCCGACATGAATAAACCCTGTGACAATTTGCAACTGAGTGTTGAATTTCCACTCCGATTACAAACATGTATAATCACCACCTTGAAATTCCCAAGAACCGCAAAAGAATTTCCCTCAATAGAATTGGTTTCCGCTACTATAAGCCGAATTTATTTCCAAATCGTCTCTTTAACATTTTGTCACCTAGAATATTTGAATTCTCTACATTGGTTATGCAGTTAATTTCCCATTTTTTCTAATGACTTAAAGCTGGTACTTTGTGTACAGGCAATTCTCAACTTGCAACCAGAATCGGGACCAGAATTTTCACTTCTAATCAAGGCATTATGTGAGGGGCATCCAATTTTATGATCTTTTTGTTAAGTGAATCACTGCAGTTGTTAAGTGAATCACGCAGCCGTTAAGAAAATCCAGCTTCCTTCACTGACTTTGTCGGAAACTGATTGGGAAATTGCAAATGGCAATCACATGACACTGCAACAACCATTGTAAATACAGGCCAGTTGCCAAGTGCCCAAATTTTGATCACATGACCATGGAGATGCTGCAACAATTGTAAGAGCAAGGAGAGTTGTTAAGTCACTTTTTTCAGTGTCTTTATAACTTGGGTCACTAAATGAATGGTTGTAAGTCAAGGACTTCCGGCATTGTGAAATACAGTACATGTTGTGCGTATGTTGTGTATGTATCCAAGATTCAGTCTCATTAGTGCACAGCATGTTTTTCCCCCTTAATCCATCTCTATTTCATTGCTCTTCACAAAGAATTTTGTCTAAAATCTGACAAAACACCCATTGACATTTTTAGGTGGTTTGTTCCAGTTTTCCTTCTACAACTGACTACCTTCTGTTTCACCAGTGAAATCCCAAAGCCGGTTTATAACTTTATATTGAGGGGGGGGGGGAAATCAATGCAGCTACATATTTTCAGTGACGGATACAGTTAAGATAACTCCTAATTTTGACAAGAAAAATGCTTTGTGAATATTTAGGGTTTGAAATGTTTTAAAGCACCAGAGTTAGGCTGATGTAAAAGCATGCAAGTTTTCCCAGGAGGAATTTTGAAACTGGAGCCGAGTCTTAATCCAGAATCATTATTGGGTCTTCTAACAAATATTTATTGCATGTGTAATGTTGCAGTGCTGATTCGTAGCAAAAAAACCCACCCACAAACACACAAAACACAGCGCTTTGCTTTTGGCTTGTGTCACTTTTGCTGTTGGATTATTCGGTTTTGACATTAGAACAAAAAATGATGAGTTAAGTATGAAATTTATTTGTAGCTATTCATTATTTTATTTTATTTTATTTAAAAAAAACACAATTAGGGAAAATACAAACACAAAAAAAAAGACCCAGAAGAGCAGGCCTAAGTGCCACCAGAGCAATTTTGAAGAGGACAACATACACACTTCAACACGCTCACCAACTCGCGCTCTCATTTTTCGGTCTTTCCCTTTGTGGAAAAGAGAACACTCATCCTTCTTACACTCTCACACTTTCCAGCTCGCACACAGCAGTTGTAGACACCTCTTGTGTCCGTCCCTTATTTCACCCAGCTCTATCTCGGCCTCCCCCACCCCAAGGAGGCCGCACACATGAGCCAGAGGTTTCTTTGGGGCAATGCTGGGGCCCAGGCCTCCGCTGCAGCAACAGCTCAGCACCCCTCCATCGAGCCCTCTTGGAAGCGGCAGTGGGCGTGGACCAAGGAACTTCTTGAGAAAGAGGCTTGAGGGGGTGGGGGGGTGAGTAAAGGCCCCCATATCTGCCCAACCAGCGTACGGTACATCCATCCGTCGCTCGGGCAGGAGCGCCCCGAGGAGCGGGGATATCCAAGTCCCTAGTTGGAAGAATGTCACTTCCAGAATTTCTTCACCTTTTCCAGACTCCAACTAGCCCCCTCCATGCTCCCCAAAGTAGAGGGTGCGATGGGAATGCCGCCGAGCTGTGGACAAAGTAGAGCGAGGAGACCGCAAAGTTGTACGGGGAGTTTTCCCAGAAAAGGCAGGCGGGGACGGCTGGGTGTGGTTGTCAGACGGGGTGCCTTGGCGTCTCAGGAAAGGGGGCACCGTGGAGCTCTTGATGTGGATGACCCGGGTGTCCATGACCTCGCAGTCGACCTGCATCATGACTTCGTAGCCCAGGGAGGAGCCGTAGAGGCTCTCTGGAGAAAAGAAAATAGAAGAAAAGAAAAGAGAGGCTGGAATGCAGCCGCCTTTGGAAGGAGGGCAGCTGCAGCCCAGCCTCTCCCAAGACTTTGGGTTTCTTTTACCGTTCAGAGCCATGGCGGGCATCACCAGGGACATTTTAGGGCGAGAGGTCTTGTTGTGGCTGATGGCAGGCAGCAGCAAGTGGTCCTAAGGGAAAAGGAAACATGTGTCAGGTAAGCAGTGGCCCAACCTTTTGGGCACCAGGGATCGGTTCCATGGAGAGAGGTTTTTCCACAGACCGGAGGGGGCGTGGTTTCGTGTGCTGCCTGCATCCCGCGAACGGGGCTTCGCTTGTTTGCGTGGACCGGTTTCTGGCATGCCGCGGACCGGCAGGTCCACAGACCGGGGGTTGGGGACCCCTAAGGTAAGGAACCAGAATACTGATAATTGATCAAAGCAATATGTTTATTGCTATTGGCCTCTTTACAGGAATCTCACAAGACTTAAGTGCACACTCTAGAAGAACTAGATAAGTACCCCAAAGTTTACGAGATTCTCTGTCACTTCTTCCCCTTCAGGGATTCCAGGCTAGCCAATCTCTTAACAACTCCCCTCCCCCCACTTCAGCTGTGAGACTTAGCGTTATCACTGATCCAGCACGATTGGTCTCCTTGCACCAGGCAGTTTGTAAAATTGAAGCTCCCTCGTCACGAGGAGACAATTGTGGTGCTTCCTAGAGACTGGAACCGCAACTTCTGCAATTTCCAGCAAGAAGGGGAGAGAAGGACCTAAACGATAACCCAGATTCTTCACCACTAAACAAGACTATAGATTTTCTTAAAAGGAATCACCACTTTTCATCGGAGACTCCAAATTTATCAACAGGCTTGCCTTACTTTCCTTCATTTAAGTTCTTGGCCTTATAAAGGACCTATAATTTATTTTTTACCTAGAGACCGAGACACTGGCATATTCTCACACCTCAAAAGGAATTCCCTGTTTGCTTCCTTCCCTCTGCGTGCTTCCCGTCATCTGTTTTTCAGCACAAGAGTTCTAACCTACCTATTCAGTACGTGAATGTCTCCTCTATTGCTATCTTAATTTTTCCTTGCAAGGGTTTTAACAAAAGCTGGATCCCCACGTTTGAACACACTGCCTTGGTCTCCATAAAATCAACCCATACACTTAATAAAATAGCTACTGTTTACAAACCTCTCTCTGCGACTCAACAGCACGGCTGTAATGGTATGTGGGAATAACCTTGAGAAATGGAAGGGAAGAGATGCTGCCTATACAGCAGGAGTCTCCAAACTGGGCAGCTTTAAGACTGGTGGACTTCAACTCCCAGAATTCCCGTGCTGGCTGGGGAATCCTGGGAGCTGAAGTCCACAAGTCTTAAAAGTTGTCAAGTTTGGAGACCTCTGGCCTAGAGAACGATCAGATAAAAGTGGGGGGGGGGGCACAACTGAATAAGGGGCAGAGAAAGAAACTTAAAGACAGGAACCCACCCTAACTGATCAAGCGGTAAACAAAGACAGCTGGAGATTTGTACTTTTCACACTTGGCAAGCTTGTTAATGTAGCTATACAATTAAGTAGAATTAGCTCATTTTGGGTTTCCTGTCTGGTTCACTTGGGAGGCTGACAAATGCAGACAGCTCTTCACTCACCCGACGGAAAGACACAACGTAAAAAGTATCCTCTCGGCGGTCAATGGCATCCATGAAGTCATGCTCTGTATGGTCGGGATGCTGATACACCTGTAACTGTCTCAGAGAATCCCTAAGAAGGGAGGAAAAAAGCATTTTGTCCTACCCTGACACAAGCACTTCACCAAAGCCACAGGAACAATGGAGACTGAAATGAAGATGGGCTCAGTGATACACAGATGAGAGAAGAGAGCAACAGGAAACTATTGTAAGAGATGACCAGGCTGAGCCTGAGGGAGAAGTCTTCGTGGCCACAAGAGTTCCAAGTCCAGCCCTCCTTAATTTCCGTTGACTCTTATCTACCACCTATTTGCTCTGACCGTTAGTAGTTCAGATTCTTGTAGAGAGCATAACCTTACAAGGAACCTATATATTAATTTGAACTGCCGGGACTACTGATTTTCTGCGCTTGACAATTATTTCATACCAGAAGCTGTCCCAGTAAAGGTTCAGGAGGCCACAGGTGCCATAGTCCAACTAAGCAGGAACCATAATTAAACCTCCTTGAAATAATTGGAAAAGAGGGGATAGGATCTCCCACGCAATGGATCACTGCAATCATTTTCTCTGCTTATGTATATGAGTGGAACGAGCAACTATGATACTATCGTTAAGAAACCTTGCCGGTTTCAACTTAAAAGAAGGGGAAAACCCACAAGTGGTCAGGCAAGAGTAGAAGAAACCACAATTTCCCCACTAAGATGGAGAGTCCAAACGAAATTCCCAAAGAGAAGGCAAGAAGATCTGCCACATGAGCCACTTACCCCTCGGGGTATTTGGGGGGGCTGGCTGGAACATAGTGGGAAGGGCTCGGAGGCTTCTTCTGCGGCTTCTCCTGAAATCCCAAAGACATGGGTTGTAGGTAAGGATGGGAGAGATGCCTGGGAGAGGCAGCAGGGTTTCTTACATTTTAATTACCCCTCCTTTTTTTTCTTTCTTTCGCAAGCTACCAGATATTCCTTGCCCAGCTTTTGGGGGCCCTGCTCAGTGCCCATTTTCCTTCCCCTCAAGATGTTGTCGTGTCCCACCTGGCTGCTCTGAGCTGCTTTGCGAGCTTGTAAGGGTTTCCTCCGGTTGATTTGGTGCCGCCGGACCCAGCCGCTAAGCTCATCTGCCAACCTAGAGGTGGGAGAGAAGTGATGGAGGATTATCTACAAATTTGCAAGCCTCTAAACCAGTGTTTCTCTACCCTGGCAACTTGAAGACATATGGAGTTCAACATGCTGGCTGGGGAACGCTGGGGGTTGAAGTCCACATGTCTTCAAGTTGCCAAGATTGAGAAACGCTGCTCCTAAACTAATAGCTAAGGAGTATCAACAACTTCCTCCACAGGACTTACCGGAGCGATTCAGTGCGATTGAATTGCCGGCAATCTGAAGCGAGGAACAGCTCGTCCAGGTCCCTCAACATGAGGTCCTTCATATCTGAGAAGGGAGCTGACAAGTTCCTGAACGTGGAAGAGGGAGAAAAAAACACGTATGGTCAAAATTCTCAGCAACTGAACAAGTAAAGCTGGGCAGAGAGAAACCCGCATCCCTCATTTACAAACAAGAACCATTTGCCACAAAGCACGACATCAGTATCACAATAGGAAAGCAGCTCTTGAAGCATTCTGTCCTATAAATGAGTCATCATTTAAAAAAAAATGTAGATATAAATGCACCACTGTCAGCCCTTCAAGGTAGTCCAGACAAGAAGCATCAACCACGAGCATTAACACTACCTTTATTGTAAGGTTACGAGAGCAGAATCTTGCAAAACTGAAAGAATCTTTCCCCTCCCCCTTATTTTTACTTTCCTCAAAACCAGAGAGGGCCACTTCTGATGCTTTCTCCATCCTCAACCCTCCTTCCCACATAAAAGTAAAGGTAAAGGTGTCCAGTTGTGCCCGACACTGGGGGACGGTGCTCATCTCAGTTTCTTAGCAAAGGGAGCCAGCATTGTCCGCAGACCTTTTCCACGGCCAGCATGACTATATGCCGAGGTGGACAGAATGCTGTTACCTTCCCACCAAATGATATTGATTTATCATATAAGGAACGGCTGCTGGAATTGGGAATGTCTAGTTCAGGGGTAGGCAACCTTGGCTCTTTTATGACTCGTGGACTTCAACTCCCATTAAACTTCTAGTTTAATGAAGAGAAGGACGAGGGGGGACAGGATAGCCGTGTTCCAATATCTCAGGGGCTGCCACAGAGAAGAGGGAGTCAAGCTATTCTCCAAAGCGCCTGAAGGCAGGACAAGAAGCAACGGATGGAAACTAACCAAAGAGAGAAGCAACCTGGAACTAAGGAGAAATTTCCTGACAGTTAGAACAACTAACCAGTGGAACAACCTGCCTCCAGAAGCGGTGAATGCTCCAACACCGGAAGTTTTTAAGAAGAGACTGGACAGCCATTTGTCCGAAATGGAATAGGGTTTCCTGCCTGAGCAGGGGGTTGGACTAGATGACCTCCAAGGTCACTTCCAACTATTATTATTATTATTATTATTATTATTATTATTATTATTATTATTATTATTATTATTATTATTATTATTATTATCTACTCGCATTTGCAGGTTTTGGATCTGCTAGGCAGGCAGGAGCTGGGGCAAGTAACACCCCCGTCGTACGGCGCTTGGGTCTCAAACACAGACTGTTAGCTTTCCATCTGACAAGCTCAGCATCTTTAACCACTGAGCCATCGTGCCCCTTTCCTCCCCACCTATCATTACAATGACTTAGATGTCCTTCACGTGGTTGAGCAGGAAGATACTGCAACTTAAAAAAAACACACCGAAAAACAGGATCATTCCAGCAACAATGGCACTCTAAATCAACTCTTTCTCAACCTCAGCAATTTTAAGACGGGTAGACTTCAACTCCCAGAAATCTTTAAAGTTGCCGAAGTTCAGAAACAACGGAGGGAAATTGCAGCCAGCTGCTTCTCTTGACACATTATTTCATTTCACACTTTCTGCCTCCAAATTACCGGAATTGGGCCTTGCCTGGCCTTGCCAGGGTCTCCTCTTGCTGTTCCTCTTGCTCCTCCTCTGGCATTTCAAGAGTTTCTTGCGTAATGCTTAGAAGATGCCTCTGGCCGGGGCCAGACTCCTGTTCCTGCTTGGGCTGAGACACATCTGCAACTTTGCGTTCGGTGATGCTGGAGAGATTAAAAAGTGGAATCAGGTCCCAGCCTCTCAGATATTTTATACAGAATTATTTCTGGCCTACATAGTCTAGTGCAGGGCTTTTCAACCTTTTCACCAATTGTACCACTTTTAGGCTATGGCAATATTCGAGTACCACCTAGCAAGGTGTCAAAAACTTGATGACCAAAAAAAAACACCTGTTCAAAGTTGCAATTGCACTGAAATGACTTATGACCATTTTTCACACTTATGACCATTGCAGCATGCCCAGGGTCATGTGATTTATATTTGGATACTTGGCAACTGATTCATATTTATGATGGTCACAGTGTCCCAGGGTCATGTGATCCCCTTTTGCAACCTTTTGACAAGTAAAGTCAATGCCAGGGCTGCTGGTGGCCAAGTGCTAAGGCGGGACTTCCTTCCCTCCCTCCCTTCCCTGCCTCCCTCTTTCTCATGCCCACCTCCTTCTGAAGGAAGAATTTGAAAAAAAACAACCCATATTTTTTCTCTTCCATATGTTCATCAAACAAGGAAAAGCCTCCAGAAACAGAAAAGACAAACTGCTGAGTGAACTAGCTTAAAAAGGCACATTTCCCTTTAAGAATTAGCTACTGGCTAGAAAAGAAAGTAAGGAAGAAAAAAAAATGTAGTATGTATTGGCTGCCGGCTAAGGCAGCCTCCCCAAATGGCTCCATTCATAAGTAAAAGAATCGACAAGTAAAATCCATTCAGGAGAAAAATACTTCAAAATCCCTTGCAGCAAAACTTACAGCTAACAATAGCAGAGCAATAGAAGCTAACACCAGCCATCAGCCAAATAGAAATTGCCAAACACTCCTTAAGAACACAAAGCCCACATTGCACAAATCCCAGAACTTCAAAGTCACAAAAGCACATAAGAATCCTTCCACTCTCCATCTCCTCCCTGTTTCTCATGGGGGAGGGTGAGCCAGAAGTGAGCCTGGGCCCTTTGTCTCTCCCCAGCCACTGCAGCTCCAGAGGACTCTCTCACTGTAAGTCCTTGCCTGCGCTGGCTCTTTCCCTCCCCCACTACACTTGGCTAGGCAGGGCTGCGTACCACCTGCCACTTGTTAATGTACCACAAGTGGTACGCGTACCACAGGTTGAAAAGCCCTGGTTTAGTGAACTGCCTCCAAACTACCATCCTTTTGCAAAAAACCAAGTGCCATGTCCCCATAACCCCAAAGAATGGGCTGGAGTAGATTCTTCCTGAATCTGTCCCAACTTGGGGGGGGGGGGGAGAGATCATGTGAAGAAGATACAAGATTGTCCAATATTCTCATAACTATCAAGAAAGTAGCACAGCAGAGAAATAAAATCAATAGCTTTTAGCAGGAGGAGATATGCAAGGCTACAGAAGACAACGCAAACTCTCATAAAGCCACAAATAAAAGTTAGAAAATTATCTACCACTTTAAAGGCCGCACGTTTGTGGACCAGAGTCCATTTGTCAGAGCATAAAGTGAGCAGAGGGAAGAAGTCAGAGAGAGGGACAATGACTTATTAACAACATGGCTAAGGCATACTCTTTAAAATATAGACTTTAAGTCTGCAGCAATATTTTTCAAACCTGGCAACTTTAAAGATGCGTGGAGTTCAGTTTCCAGAATTTCCTGGCAAGCATGCTGACTTGAAGTCCACACATCTTAAAGTTACCAACTTTGAAAAGCGCTGGTCTACAGACTCCAAAGGCATGAACAGCAATTCAACACAGGATATTTAATATGAGAAAAATATTTTTAAAAGCAAAAAAATTAAGCAGCTTTTAATTTAGAAAATGAACGAAAACTAAAAAGAAGCAAGCATTTTTTTAAAAAAACTCAAGAGTCATCAATATGCTGTAGGCTGTAGGAGATGAGCAGGGAAGGTTAAGCACGCCATCAGTTTAGAGTCCTTATGTTCCCACAAGAAATCTAGGTGTCAACCTCCAGCTTGAATATCCAAATAAAGTCCAGGATTACCTTCATTTCTGAAAATCTTACTGGTTTATTGAATACATGGCATGGTATAGGCCAGGGGTAGGCAACCTTGGCTCTTTTATGACTTGTGGACTTCAACTCCCAGAATTCCTGAGCCAGCATGGCTCAGCTTGGAAACCTCTCCCTTTCCCCTCAGCATGGCTGGCTCAGGAATTCTGGGAGGTGAAGTCCACGAGTCATAAAAGAGCCAAGGTTGCCTACCCCTGGTATAGGCGAAGGAAAACTAACTCTAAAGTCCCAAGGCATCTAACCATAGAATATAACAATGATATTCCCAGCCAAAACCCCCAGATGTCCACGTAGCTCATGTAAACAAATTCTCTTGGTTAGGAGAACCGTCTGCTATCTTCTTCACACCTGCTAGAACAGTGGTGGCGAACCTATGGCACGCGTGCCAGAGGCGGCACTCAGAGCCCTCTCTGTGGGCACACACGCTGTCGCCCCAGCCCCGCCTCCCCCTGCGGCCCCCTCCTCACCAGCAGCCCCCCTGGAGGAGAGTCGCCCCTGTCAGGGGGTCAAGACTCCGCCCTTGCGCCCTGTCGCATGCAGTTGATGCTGCGGGGCGCGGCCGGAGGGCGTGGCTGCCATGGCGCTGCTGGGCCACCTGGGCGATCTGTGGAGGACCGTGGAGGCGGTGAGTGGCCTTGCGGGTGGGTGGGGGGGGGGCAGGGCGGGGGGGCAGGGGCAAGGTGGGGCGGGGGGCAGGGCGGGTTTTGGGCACTCGGTCTCTAAAAGGTTCGCCATCACTGTGCTAGAATGTCCTTGAAAGGTTTCCAGACAGCCTTCTCTCAGCAAACTTCCGAAGAAGTGGAGGGGTTTCGTTTCTCTGACTAACCCAGTCGAAAGCATCATCTCCTCCCCTCCTTACTCTAATGGCAAGATGAAAACAAAGAGGCACATAGCTGCCAAATTTTCACTCTTGACACTAAGTCCAGCTCTCTGTGAATTCCGTTGACTCTTTTACCTAGCCCTAATTTGGCTTGACCATTAATAGATCAGATTCTTGTGTATAGGTAACATGAAATAAACTTTTACTGCTTTGAACTCTACTTCTGTTCCTGCGCCTGACATGAATGCAATCTACTAATGGTCAACCAAACTGGCGCTAGATAAGAGTCAACAGAATTCACAGGGGGCTGGATTTAGGTCTCTTGTGGGAACCTTAGGATTCTAAACTTTAACCCCACTCTCATGTCTACTTGCTGATCTCCTACCTAGGCTCCTACATACTCTGTAGAAGTGACTTCAACAGACAGGCAACATTCTTCTCAGAAGCAGGTCAACACAAAAAGAAATCCTTCTGAGCCATTTTACTGAACAAATACAAACGTGTCTGAAGGACAGCTGCCCATGTACACGCACACCTACAGCAGATGAAGCTGACTGTCCAAGCAATGTGACAGCTTCGAAGGGCTTCCAGATGGAGAATGTGGAGCGACACAATCTCACAATCCAAGCTGAGAATGGAGCCCCAAAAGAGCCAGGAAGTCTCACCTGACAGGTCCAAAATTGAAGGCTATGAAGAGCAGCACAACCATGACACAGATAACTTTTCGGTTCCCGGAGCCAAACTTCAGATCGCTGTTCTATATGGGAAGACAGGCGAGTTATCAGGCATCACGGCGCACCGCATTCAAAATTTACAGCTCCTTCTAATGGAATTGTCTGAGTCAATGTTGCAGCTTTTCCCAACTCTTTGCTGCATAGAACAACTAATTACTAAGTTATCCTGGCTGAATTTGTACCATCAAGTTGGTGTTGACTCTTAATGACCATATGCATATATTTTCTCCAGGACAATCTGTCCCCAATCTAGGCTTTCAGATCTTCCAAGAGTGCACCTAAATTATCAAACTAACACCTATCAGAATTGGAGAAATGAAACCTGCCAGAACAAGAAGGTCATAGCAGCATTCTCAATTGGACTGTAAGATCTCCCAAAATACAGGAAATATTTCAAAACATGAAATATTTTGCCAGCACCTGGCATTCAAGCTTACTAAGAACTGGCCCACTCAATAGTGAAAGAATATTACACTATACCCTATAACAGTAGAGGGAAAAATGAGGAATTAGGTAACCGGGCTCATACTTAATATTAAACTACACAATGGTTTATTTGGTTAATTTTGTAAATGGTGTTATATTCAAGAAGTCAAAAATACAGTAGTCCTCAACTTACGGCCAGTTGCTTAGGGATCATTTGAAAGCTTACAATGAACTGCAAAAGAGATACTTATGACCTGGATTTTAAGTTCTGGCAGCCAGGCCCCATCCCTCTCCGTTACCTGATCACATACTGGGCACTCAGCAACCAGCCTACATTAAGGCCATTTGCAGTGTCCCATGGTCACATGACCACAATTTACCTCATAAATAATTTCCAGCAAAAAACGTCCATTGCGGACTAGGGTCACATAACAACGCTGTTGTAAATGATTGCAGATTCGCTTAACGAACACAACAAAAAATGTTCTAAAAAATTAACAACGCTTAACAACCAGCACGAGTTACAACTGTAATTCTGGGCTCACTTAGGGTCATAACTCGAGATCTACCTTTAAAGAAAGCTCCCCAGCTCAGGGGAAAAAGAAAGGTGGAGAATGAATCAACATGGATTGTCCCAGAGGTACATGGCTAGCTAGCTAATAGCAATAGCACTTAGACTTATATACCGCTTCACAGTGCTTTACAGCCCTCTCTAAGCGGTTTACAGAATCAACATATCGCCCCCCCAACAACCTGGGTCCTCATTTTACCCACCTCAGAAGGATGGAAGGCTGAGTCAACTTGAGCTGGTGAGACTCGAACTGCCAAACTGCTGGCAGTCGGGAGTCAGCAGAAATAACCTGCAGTACTGCATTCTAACCACTGCGCCACCAGAGCTCTTAATATTCTGAACTGCAGCATTTCAGTTGGGAGGTAGACGTAAGCAATCACAGCGATCTTCTATTGCAGAGGTCCCCAATCTTTTGGACCACAGGGACCGATGCCGTGGAAAAAGGTTTTTCCACGGACCAGAAGGAGTGTGGTTTTGTGTACTGACTGCATCCCATGGATGGGGCTTTGTTTGTGAGACCCGGTTGTTGGCATGCTACAGACCGATGCCGGTCTACAGACCGGGGGTTGGGGACCCCTGTTCTATTGCATACCCCATTTGAAAATCGAAAAGTTCTCAGCTAGCGTCCCCATGATATGGGGGGTAATAATGACAATGTGCTTTCTTAAGAAAGCCACAAGTCTCATTCCTGGTGGAAAGGGCTCACCTCGTCCAAGACACCATCTAGCCGGCGCCGAAGGATAGCATTTTCCCGTCGCAGCCGCTCGTTCTCCGCTAAGGCCTCTCGCAGCCGGGATTCCAATCCTTGGAGGTATTCCTTCTTTTTTCGGCGCGACTGACAAGCCGACTCACGGTTCTTTATCATCCGCTGCTGCCTTTTCAGGACCTTGATCTTGAGCAAATTAGTAAGGAAAATAATATTCATATCCATGGTATAAAAGAAAGAAGGGATGAAGTTCAGGACTCTTTGGCATCTACTGTGGAGAACCGATCGACACATTTTTTTTTTCTATACTTGTTTTCTGAAACTCAGTTCTCCATTTTGCATCAAAGGTAGGTCACACAGAGTTCTTTGCATCCTCCAGATCCTCTGCTGACTTTAGTTCAATATTCTGATTTGTTCACCAGGTAAAACCTATCTTGTTTATCTTATTTTCTCTTCTGCCACAACCATTAGCAACAATTATATACTATAAATTTGCAGTATAATTTATATATAGTATAAATTATATACTATAAATTTGCAAAATTTGCTATTGTACTTATTTCTCTTTTTGGAGATCGTTAAAATGTAGGAGATTAACAGAACAGCATGGCTATTTCTGATGTGTCCTGCCTGTAAATCTGCCCACGTGAAGTCCTTGGTGCTCCGTGGTTGTTTGCAGACATTTCAATACCTGACTAGGTAACATCATCAGCATTAGTGAGTGCGGGCTTTGCTTTCTGCTTCTGTTTTCTGTTTCAAGCAGAAAACAATATCCTAATCAAGGAACTGCCAAGGAAAAAAATACATATCCACCAACATGGGCAAGGCAAAACGATGTCTATGAACAGAAAACAAACTTCATTCCTTTCTAACACTGATGAGGTTACCTAACTGGGTAAGCAAACAACCAGGCCCAGGATTTGATGTTGCTGGAAGAGAAAAGGCTCTGGAACGAAGGATTTCAAACTTACATCAATCTCTTGGTTGCAGGGTCCTATCTGTGCTGGTGCAGGGATGATAGTTTTAGCTTCTGGCTTGGGGATTGAGGGTGCTGGTTTAGGTGAGAGAACCTCCTTCACTGGAGACTGAACCTTGATCAAACCAGACACTGGGAGATGCAGTAGCTCAGATTGGGAAATCACAACACTCTGTGCTGGAACTGAGGCAAAAAAAAGCCACAACACTGCTTCATAGTCTTCATATAAGAAAACAAAGTCCTTTCCTCAGAATGCCTCCCCCCCCCCCAAAGTAAACAAGCCTGTGTACCATCCCATATGACATTTCCAGTCTGCACACATTCAGCTACTGGAAACTGCTCCATTAACGTCCAAAAATAAGCCCCCTGGATCGGCTTACCTGAGATTCCAGGGTTGACAGTCTGTGACTGGGTTACAGGTACTGGCTGTAACAAGATGGTCTTACTGGAAGAGGTTGCTGGCTGTCCTGGGACAGTGGTTACCACCACAGGCTTTGGTTGAATGGGGGGTTTCCGGCTCAGAATGCTCTCTGTTTTATTGGGAACGGCTGGTTTTCCTAAAGCAGAAGTTCAAACAACCTATAAGAATCTATTACAGTTCTTAAGAGTCTTACTCAATTAATTGTACTGAAGAATCCACCTTGATCTGGGAAAGACTCAGCTATTATCATCTTGAAGAAGGAAAAAAAATCAGAAGAGGAAATAAATGAGAGATCATATCTTTATTGCTCCCTTTCTTCAATGAGTTCAGTTCTGACACCCTATTTATGCCTGTATTATTTATCTACTTCAAATGAGGCCATTTGATACCTTTCCTTTTAACTAAAAAAAAAATGAAGAAAAGGAATACACAAACTTACAAAAGAAGAAACATTAAAAAGGAAAAAAAATGTAGATGTGCAAATATATGCAACATTTATTCAATATGTTATCAGAAGTACTTAACACGGTAAGTAAAAAAAAACATAGTCCACATTGAAAATTAGATTCTTGCTAACAAATCATGAACATTCACTAACATTCTAACTAGTGTGGACGAGGTGTCAAGTGTTAGGATTTAAATTATAAAAGCTGATGTGCAAAATACAAAATGTTGGTTTGGCTCAGAAAACTAAATACATGGCCAAGAAAATGGAAGGACAACACAGAGAAATCGAAAAATCTGCAGGGATATCAAGCTCACCTTGTACAGTATGAAAAAACAGAACATGTAATATCTAGATGTTTCTTTCTATTTAAAGAAAATACATTAACATTTGTGCTTGTTTGTATGTCACTTTCTTTCCAAAAATAAACTAAGAGAAGCTTTAAAAAAAAATTAATAATCTCAATTTCTTGGAACAATATGGAAAGGATTTTCCTTTGACTTTTCTTGGACTTTCCCCCCTTTTTTCCCCTGATGTGCTCTACAGATCAGGAATATTTTCTGGCAGTTTCTCTTGTTCATGCAAAAGCAATTAACCAAACTCCTTCTAAACTGTTGAGAATGGGTGTCAGGGACATGGGCAGCTCACATACAAAGTGCCCCATCAAGAAAAACATCGGACTTCCGGTTGTGACGTCATCGTGGAGCGGGTGAAGGAACAGATCTCGGTTCCTAAATCCCGGAAATTTCTTCGCTAAGAGCCCGGTAAGGGCTTTACCGATCCCGGAGAGACCGGTAAATTAAAGAGGAAGCTTCAGAGAAGCCGGGTGGAAAGCAAACACCCGAGCAGACAGGAGCAGCACTCTTAAAATTGGCGGAGAAGAAGCCGGTCTTTAAGGCTGGCCGGGAGCGATGGCGACAGCCTGAGAGGGAAGTGAAAAGTAGAACTGACAGCTTCGTACGGCAGAGGAGAAACCCCTGAAGGAGGTGAGGAATATTTGATAGAAGGCGCGGAAAAGCAAAGCGATAAGGAGAGAGACACAGCGGCAACTGAAATTGAATAGAGCGGAGAAGGGAGCCTTAGAGCAGAACGAGAGCAGCGAGAAGAAGCAGAGAGCCCACAGTAAAGCTTATAAAACGTGAAAGGCTGGAATTTAAAAGCTGTAAGAAGCTCATCCCCACCCAGAAAGGAAAGCTAAGGAGAAGGGGAGGATAAATAATATCTGGACACAACATGCCGAGAGACAAAAAGAAAACGTCATATTATCACTAACGAACAGGTTATTTCGTTATACTTAATTTACTTCCCAATCCACTCACCCACCTGATACTCAGGACACTATTGCACAGGACACTACCGCTCCAGAATGTGTATCTTCTTCATTGGTTCTGAGCACCAATGCAAGCTCTGAAGTCATTCCACAGTTACTAAGTTCAGTGCAGAAGTGAGAAATAAACACTTGCTGCTACACGATTCTTCTACAACAGGGCTTTTCAACCTTTTTACCGATTGTACCACTTTTAGGATATGGCAATATTCGAGTACCACCTAGCAAGGTGTCAAAAACTTGGTGACAAAAAAAAAACCTGTTCAAAGTTGCAATTGCACTGAAATGACTTATGACCATTTTTCACACTTATGACCATTGCAGCAACAGGGTCTTGTGATTTATATTTGGATGCTTGGCAACTGATTCATATTTATGATGGTCACAGTGTCCCAGGGTCATGTGATCCCCTTCTGCAACCTTTTGACAAGCAAAGTCAATGGCAGAGCTGCTGGTGGCCAACTGCTAAGGCGGGACTTCCTTCCCTCCCTCCCTTCCCTGCCTCCCTTTTTCTCATTCCCATCTCCTTCTGAAGGAAGAATTTGAACCCCCCCATATTTTCCCTCTTCCATATATTGATCAAACAAGGAAAGGCCTCCAGAGACAGAAAAGACAAGCTGCTGAGTGAACTAGCTTAAAAAGGCACTTCCCCTTTAAGAATTAGCTACTGGCTAGAAAGGAAAGTAAGGAGCCCAGCTGGCACTTAAGGAAGAAAAAAAAATTTAAGTACTGGCTGCCGGCTAAGGCAGCCTCCCCAAATGGCTCCATTCGTAAGTAAAATCTGCAGCTCCAGAGGATTCTCTCACTGTAAGTCTTTGCCTGTGCTGGCTCTTTCCCTTCCCCACTACACTTGGCTAGGCAAGACTGCATACCACCTGCCACTCATTAATGTACCACAAGTGGTACGCGTACCACAGGTTGAAAAGCCCTGTTCTACAACATACCTGTCTCAGAAGCTGGGACTACATTTATGTGTACCGTTCCAAAGGGAGGTAAAAGGACATCTCCAAACATGCACGGAGGGGTGGGAGGATGCTCTGTCTTCACTCCAATCACATCACCTGGTCCAGCAACCTGAAAGAAAAATGAAAGGCTCAACGGAAGCATTAAGTTTCTCCGTTTTGATGCCTCTCAAGCATCTGTATATATATATATATATAAAGCCCACTTTTAAAAAAACAACAACACAAAGGCATTTATATGCTTTACAGGATGGTTTTTATTTACTATTTCTGGCAATTTTTGATGACAACTATTACATCTTACCGGTTATATGGAGTAAAGGAGGCGTTTCTTCACTATCATGGTGCCTTTGTAAAATAAATAAGAGGTACTTCGACTTACTATTATTCATTTGTCAACTATTCTCAGTGGTTACAGTGTACTGAAAACAGTGTCCAGGGTCATGAAATCAAAATCTGGGCACTTGGCAAACTGGCACGTATTCACAATAGTTGCAGCATCCCCGGGTCATGTGATCACCGCTTGCACTCTTCCCAGCCAGCTTTCCAACAAGCAAAGTCCATGGGGGAAAGTTAGATCAACTTAAGGACCGCAGGATTCATTTGACTGCAGTGATCCGCTTAACAACCATGGCCAAAAAAAACCCAAAGATCATAAAATCGGGTGCAACTCGCCTAGCCGCCTTGCTCAGCAACGGAAATTCTGATCCCAATTGTGGTCTTCTTCTTCCGCGAGTGCAGTTCTGACGCTATTTACGCCCAAGTGTTATTTACCTACTTCAAGTGAGGCCATTTTGAAGGACTACCTTTATGTGTATTTACACATTTGGGCAGTGTGGTTTGTCTACAAAGGGATCTCTGAGAAGACCTACCTGCTCTGAGAGTTCGGCGGAAGAGGAGCCTGCCGCCGAAGAATCGGAGGAGGCCACCGATGAATCGGAGCAGTGAGACGAAGCAGGGGAGACTGGCTCAGATTTTACTTGCAACTCTAAAAAAAAGGGGGGGAAAATACTTAAGACCCTTTCACTGCCAGCCTGCTGATCCAAGACAAAAGGAAACTGTGTTTCCTCTCTGCCTCTCATACATATTATCCTTTCCCATCTACCTGTCCTCCCCACCTGCGATTTCTACAGTCAGCTCTAAGTGCTGAATCCCAAGGAAACCATCTTTATGGACTTCTCACCCCATTCAGCTTCAACTACCATGCCACCAGTTCCCTCCATCTGGGCCAACAGAAGAAGCAGATCTCTCATTCTTGCCCACCTGAAAGCTGTAACTCTCTGAAGGCATGATGAGGCAGCTATACTTCCTGCCTAATAACACCTAAAGGAGAAACAAAATCCCCCAACAGCAAGCCCAGAACCCTAGAGCTGAAGAGTTATCAGGTCCAAAAATTACCTTCTCCCCAACACCATGGCCATTTCCCCCCTCCCTGAATGATAAAAGAATCTGATTATCCAATACAGATTCACATTTCTTATGTCTTAATTCAAAAACCAAGGCATGGAAGAAACCAACAAGTAACCTTGTGATCAGACGTTAGCCACTCTGCAGCATTGCTCATACCACAGCTGCTGTAAAATTAACCTTTATTAACTTTCTCAGACACACACTGCTGCCGACCACAAGTACTGTCTTCAATAGACCTTGCCCAACTACTCCTTCTCCAGAGCAGTTCCTATCACTCCTAAATATCTGATTTTGCAGTTTAACTACGCCACTCGAAGAACAGCTGGGAATGTGCCTCCATACATTTGCAGTCATGATTAAATGTGCATAGGTACAGAAGTCTAATTAAGAGGAAAGTGACTTGCAGCTCATGGACTTTTAATGGGTTCTGCAGCGCATCTACTCTTTAAGCAATATATCGCAGCCAAGATGACATCCAGGCAACAGGACAAACTGTCAAGTCACAAGTTGCATGCAGCCTTCAGCCTCAATCAGAAAGGAAGTCAGACATGGGGAGGCGGGCAGAGGACAGGGAAGAGGAAAGAGCAAGCAAGTGAGCCTCTTATCTCCTCTGCTCTGCCTTCAAGAAGGAATTGAATTGTCAATCCGTTAGAAAAACTTGCTCCAGTTTTTTGTGATGCAAGACAGACACAACCTTATCTTTGCTCATTACAACTCTTACTGCACAAAAACTACTCCTAGGCAAATTATTGCACCGCCTAAAACAATTCTAAGAAGCAGAAATAAAAACTATTTTGCTGGATCAGATCATCAAAAGCTCACGTGGGCAATGATCAACGAGGTGCTTCTGGGAAGGCAGCGGGCCACGAAGACAAAATACATTTTTTTCTCCCACTCAAAAGATTGTTGCTACTAAATATAGATACCTTGTCCAACATTGTCTATTCCTGCTGGCAATGACTCACCAAAAGTCTTCCTAAAGGTATATTTTTTAACAGGAGATAAAATCTAGGATTTCTAACATGCAAAATACTAGCCTCTGATCCTGTTTGCCAAATAGCAGTGAGTAGGCAGGTTATACACACATTTGTATTTAGCCGAGATGGTTAGGATAGCCTAACATAAATCTCTTCCTTATCCTCCTATTCTTTATCATTTCCAGAATGATACCATCTTTATTTTTTCCAGAAAATACAATCTTGCAACAATCATCTTAAAAATCAATGGCTCTTATAAAAATCTTTCTGAATTACAGCCCACTTAAACAGGTTCACCAGATCCCACAGAGTAGGGGTGTGAAACTGCCGGCCCGCGGGCCAGTTGCATCATACGGATGCTGCGCCCACCCCAGCTCCCGCAATGAAAAAGTTGCGATACGTCAAGACACGTCACGTGACGCGGCGAGTTTGACACCCATGCCACAGAGTATGCTCAGTTCTACAGAAGGTTCTCAATAGCCTGCCTAGCCACAGCTTCATGAAAGTACTCACCTGGGAACAGAGATTCTTGCAAAGGATCCCAAGGTGGGTCTGGAGGCATAGTTTCCATGTCCAGATCAAACCCATCACCAAACTGCTGGTATAGAAAGGAAGATATGGAAAACAAAGCTTTTCATGTGTGGGAAACAATAAGCCTGATTCCTTCTATCTAAGGAACAGAGTGTGATGGCAGTGAGTGGATATGTAACTGAGGAGGTATACAGGTAGTCGACTTACAAGTTCATTTAGTGACCGTTCAAAGTTACATCGTCACTGAAAAAAGTGACGTGACTATTTTTCACACTTAACTACCATTGCAGCACCTCCATGATCATCTGATGAAAATTCAGACAATTGGCAACTGACTCATATTTATGACAACTGCAGTGTCATGGGATCACTTCTGCGACCTTCTGACAAGCAAAGTCAATGGGAAAACCAGATTCACTTAACAACCATGTTATTAACAACTGCAATGATTCACTTAACAAAAGAAGCAAGGTTGTAAAATGGGGCAAAATTCACTTAACTTCACTTAGTAACATAAATTTTGGGCTCAATTGTGGTCATAAGTCGAGGACTTCCTGTAGCTTGGAGTTCCAGTTCAATAAGACTTTCAGGGCTAGAGATAATCTTTTTGGAAATGCAATCTAAAATTATACACACGGCATGCCAGTCATTGTAACTGGGAATATAATCCCCACAACACATTCTAATGTATAAGCCACATTGAAAACAAATAAAAAAAAACCAAGTGGCAGGGATGGGAGTGAACAAGATGCTATAGTATATTGAATTCAGTTTTTTATAAAGTTATAGAGGTGGGGATAGAAAGAGAGACTTCAAATTGCTGAGAAGTGTATCCCGCCATGGAGGCATACTGGAAGGCAAATAATATTCTTCTAAAAGCAAAGGTATTCTCACCGCAGAACGGGTACCATTATTGTCCATAATGCTGTGTTCAAGACAAGGGAAAAGTTCAGCTGCCACATCTCCATCATTATCCAAGCAGCTGTAAAGACCTGCATCTGTAGGAAGAGCAGCACAGTGCAATTGGATGAGGAATTAGCTGACTCAACCATGGGTTATCTCTAAATAATAATCAAACAATATCTGCTCATCCCAGGTCCTTGGGAAGGACCCAATAGTGCAGGAGTCTTCAAACTTGGCCCTTTTATGACTTGTGGACTTCAACTCCCAGAATTCCTCAGCCAGCGTGCCTGGGAGTTGAAGTCCACAAGTCATAAAAGGGCCAAGTTTGAAGACCCCTGCAATAGTGGATAAAAATGTCAAATCCAGTCTAAACATCTGACTAACCACAACCAGCTGTGCATATTACAGTTACACGTTTCCTCTCCCAACTTTATTTCCTTGTTCTTAATTAAGCTGCCGCCCAAGCCAGAACAAAACTGGAAATACAGCTTATAGAAACCAGTTACAAAGAAGCATATGTTGCCACCTAACATAGTAATTCCACACAAAACGTGCACTTTCCAGGTTAATACCTTATGATTGTGTGAATCTTTACTTCTTTTGCAGTGTATAAAATTGTCGTTATCATTTATGCAACGCACCCTATTAACTGTGTATAATAAAAACACAAAAAGACCAACTCCTCCTTCATCCAGATCAGATCTCTTCCGTTTTGATAACCCTAGGCTAGTAAAAAACCAAACACCTATACTGCAACACCTTAAAGATGAATAGCAATGCGCACTGAAAGAACATCCTGCTTAAAAAACAGTTAATTCCTTATGCAATAAACCTTTAACGGCCAAGATCGCACTCCAGTTAAGAGTCTGACAGACAGAAATGCAACAGATGAAGCTTCTGCTTGGCGGAAAGTTATACCCCATTGCACACCGGCCTGATATCACCTGTTAAAGTCATAGAGTTTTCAACAGAGTATTTTTATATGTTAGCGGGCCCCTCCGCAACCCCAGCCTTGAAACCCATGCATAAGCCCAGGCCTATTGGCCTGCCCCCTCCTTCGGCCCAGTATTGCCCCTCCTTCTTCTATTCACCCCAGTCCTCGCTGCTCAGCAGGTTATCTGCTCGGAAGCGGCTTGAATCGCTCAAAAGCAGCAACTCCGAAGCCAGCGCCGCCATCTTCCTTCCGCTTTTCCTACACTATACCAACACCGACTTCCACCCAGTCGATTATTGCCATAGCAACACCGCGGCCCAATAGAAATTCTCTTCTTTCCTCTTCTGCCCAACCATAAGAAAGATGAGGCGGGACCCGACCGGTAAGCCCACCAACGGAACGGAATGGTATAGCGGAAGCGCATCGAAAAAGAAACGCGCATGCGTAAGTCCCGTCATGCGGCAAACTAGTGCCTCGAGGACAGTTTATAAGTGGTTGTCAACGTTGAACGGAAGTGCGCGTGCGTAGGCCAGACGGGGTTAGGCGCTTCTAGTGATGCCTTGAATTCTAGCACTACGGACAGATCTTGCTTCGCTGTGCGCCAACGAATTCTGTGAGGGTGGGGAACCAGGTAAGTCCGATCCCGACCACGTGCAGTTGAGTATTTAAACGTGACGCGCGCATGCGTACGAAAAGCGTTTTCAAGGCTGATAAGCGGCGCATGCGTTTGCTGCTTCTTTCGCTGTAATCCTGGGAATTGTAGTTTTTTGTTTTCACATTAAGATTTTTATAGTGTTGAGTGGGCTGTCTTAAAACCTATCTTTTTAGAATTCACGCCATTCAGAAAGTATACATTCTACTAGTGGTCAAATCAGTAGTTTTAGTATTCTTATCTATAAAATTGAATTAATTAGCATTTTCTCTTAATTTCAATCCATTCAGTACTGTAACCAAACTTCACTGTGGTTTACAGTGAATAAGCTGAGAATAAAAATGTAAACATTATAGACCTACCAGTTCCCCCCTCCCCACTTTTGTGCTGTTGCAAAATCTAATTTTATGGATAATTAAGGTGTCGATCTATTAAAGGATGGGTAAAATATTTGTGGATATTCTCAATCATCCAGGTCATAGTTGTTTCAAAGGTGTTTTTTAAAAGGCAACTAGACTTTTTTTCCCCTGAGGAAGTAGTAGTTTCACTTATTTACCTTTTTTCCCCCCTCACTCCACCTTGGGTTGCACAAAATAATGGAAGGCATAAAATGAATCTATCTGCCATCACATGCACAAGCATTTAAAAATGCACATAAATTTGCAGCCTTTAATTAAGGTTCCAGCCAATTCAATTTTGCTGTTCCTTAAAATAATTCATCCAAAGAGATTCTTTCAGATTTCCTCATAAACATGAAAAAATCATGGTGTGGCTGGTTTGTGGATCACTTCAAACAAAGGTCTAAAAGATTTTTGCTCAATCCTAAAATGATCAGACTTTGTGAAGGTTAAAGCTTGATTTTTTTTAATACTCTTACAATTCAGTGTCTAGATAATAGCAGAACCTTCATGGGTTCAGCACAGATCAAATTGTATGTTAAAATTGTTTAAAGCAAATTAGAAATGGTATCTATGTGGAAAATCAACAGCTGCAGAATACAGGAATACATCTGTGTCTGTATGGGTCTTAGGTATTATTCTTCCATCTTTTTATGAATGAAATTTTTGCTTTCCTTTTCCTGGCTGCAATACTGTACAGTATTTGTCCTGTATTTATGTAACAAGCTTCTTTGGTTGGAGACTATTTTATTGTAGATACATGTTTTTTTTAAAAAAATAAATGTATAGTGGGTGAACATGTATTGCCTAACAGGAAAGATATAGTTTCTCAGTTTGTGGCAGCCATATTTTTATATTTATTTCCTTTTGTCGGGTGCTGAGTAGGTGGGATGTTGAATGATTCCTATATATTACTAAGCGCTTGATCCCACAACGAGAAAAAGTTTTTTTTGGCTTAAGCGTTTAAAAAAGAACACTCTAAAAGGAAAAGAATCTGCCTAGTAACTGAATATTTTTGGATAGATAACATAATTCAAACACTAAAGATCTGGAAAATATTTTTAAAAAGAAAAACAGTAAACAGTTATGACAAAAATGCAACAAACCCTTGTTGCACTAAATAGAGGAATGTATGTTCATGTGTATTTGTATAAATGTAAAAATAACAATATGCTATTAATAAGAGATTATTAAATAACACAAGTAACAAAAAATAAGAAACGTAGGCTTCATGAAGATACAGTTCACTGTAACAATATAAAGCAGCACTTAAAACAAAACTGAATATGAAAACTTTAACAAACTTTAGTAATGTCAATCCACCAGTTTTTCCTCAAACCTGCTTGGTAAATCTCAAGTTATATTATAAATAACAAATTAGATCCCTTAAACTTGTGATCCTTTATGCAAGACCGAACTTTTTTCATCTCCTGAGGGAGAGAAAATGTACAATTCCATTCCATTACAACAATTTGCCAAGTGAAATCTCTGTACCTACCAATCTCAAATTGCTCATTATTACTGTCAAAAAGGAATCAATGTGAATTCTACATTGCAAGATCAACCCCTCATCAGCAGCCAAAACACCTTTTGTAAACACTCACTCTTTTTTTTAAACGCATGAAACACTTCTTTATTTAAGTTTATTTTCATAGTGGAACAATGAGAGAAGGACAGAATAAGGATTTCTCGGGTCTGTTCCCTCCCTGCATCTGCAGGATTTTGTCAAACAAACCGTCATTTTCCGCTTTGCTGTCCTTTTTATTTTATTTCATCAGACTTGGGTTCCTGAGTCCTGTCTTTGGAAGCAGCCTCATGGGGATATTTCTGGCTGGCTGAGGAAGGAATGGATGGAGACCCAGCTGGCTTTTGGGGGATGCCTACAAGAAAAGACAGCAATGAGATACATCAGGGCCATCCAGCACCTAGCATAGCCTTTTCTTTTTTCTTTTTCATAGCTCTTCTGCAAAATTCCCATTATTCCCAACTCTTTTCACCTAAGCAGACATTGCCAACTGACTGAGGCTGGCCATCGGAAGGGGGGGGGGGTTATCTCTATCTCACCAGTTCGTCATGTCTTGTTCTTGGAGGCCAACATGCTCTCTGCCAGATCTCCATGGCGCAGGAACGATGCTATTCTGCTAGCCACATATCGGCAAGCTGAATTGGAAAGGGAAAAAAAATCAAGAATGTCCTCCAAGATCTGGACCATCCGGATAGCTTTTTGTAGTTTTGGGGAATCTGATCTCTAGATGATGTTTGGGTTAATCCTCCTTCCAGCCTTAGAGATTCGTCTTCCCAGCTTTCTGTTTTTACCTGCCAGATTCCCTTCCTTTTCCTTCCCCCAGCCCCAAAGTTGTGGCTTTCTGTCTTTCTTTTCCTTTCTGCAACCCTTCACCTACCACCAATTATGCGTCACGCCATCCTTTTGAAGAAACGGGGTGCCGGTCAGCTTGGAAAGCTCCGCTTTGTGCGGCAGAAATGGCTTTGGCAAAAGGGAGGAGGTAGGCGCGAACGGTGGAGAGAAGCATTGTGGGAGATGTAGTTTTATTATCCCTGCAGGTTCAGGTCCAAAGATAGCACACTTTGATTAAGGTCGGCAGCATTGCTGCTGTCTTTAATAATATCGTGTGTTTGTGAGTGTGTGTGTAGTTAATTTTTTTTAAGGAGATAAAATTAGCAACTAATATAAAGTGAAGAAAATAAAGGAAAAGTTCAACGTGCAAAAAGAAAGAATGAAACCAGTTCTTCACAAATTGTGATCTCATCTATAAGATTTTAATTTTGCTCCTTCCTGGAATTAATTTTAAGACTGGAAAAAAAATTCTGTGTTATTAATTTTCTGGCTTTCTCGTTCTATAGATTTTTCTCTCTAGATGTGTATAGTTTGTGTATGTAATTTATCCCACATTTCTGGATTTCTTTTTTCCCCCTCCCTCTAGTCTAGGATCCTCCAAAATGATCAATATTGAGCCACAAGGGTCGATGAGACTATCCTTTATTATTAGGAGTAGCAATAATTGTATTTGTAG
This sequence comes from Azemiops feae, assembly GCA_023970755.1. Classification (NCBI taxonomy): domain Eukaryota; kingdom Metazoa; phylum Chordata; class Lepidosauria; order Squamata; family Viperidae; genus Azemiops; species Azemiops feae. The sequence goes on along the minus strand of JALGBA010000269.1, from coordinate 249,775 downwards.
TACTCTTAGTTAAAATGGTATTTATTGAATTATTTTTGTATAAAGTTTGGGGGATGATAAACAATCTGAAACTTCATGAAGTCTTCATTGAGCTGAAATTACTATCATGCAAAGTTTGAATAGAGATCTGAGGCTTATCTCAAATTGAAAATGTCCTCCAAACTTGGTTGGGTTGCCATTTCTAGTTCACACAGATTTGAATATGGAATCATCAGTTAACTTTGTTTACATGCTAACCAAAAAGAACAGCACTTAATCCAAGGGAAATTTTGGAGCATGGTTGAAAGGCAGTAAAATCAGCTATCTTCCATCAGAAATGAAAGGAACCTTGCATATCATCTGCTCCAAATACTGTTCAGGGCAAGATCTGCTATAGCATTTTGAACAGATGTTTTAAAGCTTCCAGTGAAGGTGATTATACTGGTTCAGGAGGCAACCTACTGTATTCCATTGGTTGATAAGTGTTACTGTCAGGAAATTCTTCCTCATTTCCAACCTGAATCTGCTCCCTGTGGTCCCAACCCATGTTCTATTCCTGCCCTCTGTAGCCAAAAAAAGCAATTTTAGTCCCTCCTTTATATGACAACAACTCTTCAAATATCTGAAGACCGCTTTGTCACACAGTCTTCAATGCATTTACCTTTTTGCAACTGCACTACACTGTTGGCGCATATTCAACTCGTGATGTACTAACTAGAACATCCAGATCTTTTATGAAACATAATTGAGGAAACATAATTCCTGAAAATAATACTGTAACACAACAACAACAACAACAGTAATAATAATAATAATAAAGTTGGAAGGAACCTTGGAGGTCATCTAGTCCAACCCTCTGTTCAGGCAGGAAACCCAATACAATTTCAGACAAATGGCTGTCCAGTCTCTTCTTAAAAACTTCCAGTGTTGGAGTATTCACCGCTTCTGGAGGCAGGTTGTTCCACTGGTTAATTGTTCTAACTGTCAGGAAGTTTCTCCTTAGTTCTAGGTTGCTTCTCTCCTTGATTAGTTTCCATCCGTTGCTTCTTGTCCTGCCTAACATTGCAACTGATCATAAGTCTCTTGCTAATTATTCTAGTGTTGATCTTTGTACTCTTAACATAGAAACCATAGAACATAGGACAAGAACCTCTGGAGAAACAAAGTGACTTACAATAAGAAAGGAAAGGAGACAGTAATCCGCATAGTTTTGACACTGTCCCTGTTTAACTCCGCAGTGAATCTATGATGGAAGGATTAGAGAAGGATTGGAAGAGACGAGTGCTGAAATCATATTGAAGTTGAAATGCTCCCAGTCGGAAATGTGCAGACATAATCACTTTATTGGCTGAAAGTAGAGGAGGCTTAGAGTTATAAAAAGAAAAAAAGTGGAAAGTATTGGGGCAATGTCATCCACGGTACTTCAACTTAATGATGGCTAAGAAGCAAGGAAGGCCATTTTGATTTCAAGGGCTCAAAAATAAATAAAGGATGCTAAACAGGATGCTGGAGGAATAGAACGATGGCAAATTTAGGCCTGTACTTAAAACAGTAAGTATTGGTAGTCCTCGCCTTACAATCACCTTACAATTGGGAGCAGAATTTTCATTGCTAAGTGAGGTGAGTCGCACCCTGTTTTTTGACCTTTTTCACCAAGGTTGTAAAGCAAATCACTGCAGTTGTTAAGCATATGGTCATTAAGCAAAATCAGCTTTCCCCATTGACTTTGCTTGTTGAAAGCTGGCCAGGAAGGTCACAAGTGACCCCTGGGATGGCTGTAACTATCGTAAATACATACTGGTTGCCAAGTGCCTAGATTTTGATCACATAACCACAGGGAGGGTGCCACCATCTCAGTAAATGGCCCACAGCAGAACCTTGAAGGGCTCAGCACACCTAGATAAAATATTTAAAGCAAATTTAAAATGTTACATCCGCAGAAGATCAGCAATTGCAGAATATAGGAATATGCAAGACTTCAAGTTTTAAATCTTAGGTGTCTTTCTTCCATCTTTTTATGTCATGAAATTTTTGCTACCCTTTTCCGGGCTGCAATGCTGTACAGGAGGCCTTTGTCCTATATTTATGTAACAATTTTTTTTAGTGGGAAATTGTATTTTATTATATATACATGAGGTTTTTTTTAAATGTGGTCTAATGGGTTAGCATGTATTGCCTAACAGGAAAGATATAGTTTCTCAGATTATTGCCGCCATATTGATCTATTTACTTTCTTTCCTCAGGTACTGAGTTGGTGGGTTATTGAATGATTACTATACATTAATAAGCACTTGACCCCAGAGCAATAAAAAAAAATCTTTTGGGGGAGGCTTAAACATTTTAAAATGAACATTTTAAAAGAAAAGATCTGCCTAGTAAGAAGATTTTTGGATGCAAAGCAACATGTCAAACACTAATGTTTTGTAATTTTTTTTAAAAAGAAAACTAACAAGTTATGACAAAAATGTGACAAAACTGCTGAGAGAGTTTTGTTGTACTGCTTTTTTGTCCTTTTTCTTTCTTTGTTCTGGGGCATTAAAGTGATAGATGAACGTATATGTATGTGTGTATATGTAAAAGAAGAATAAGCTATTAAACAGATTATTAAATAATATAAGTAATATAAATAACTAAAATAACAAATGTAGGCTATCATGTAGATAAAATTCATTGTAATAGTATAAAGCAGCACTTAACAAAAATGAATATGAAATCTTTTAGAATCTTTAGTATATGTCAATACATTTCTGTTTTTCATCCAACGTGCTTGGTAAATTTAAAGCTTTGTTAAATAACAAACTAGATCCCTTAAACTTGTGCTTCTTTTCTTGCAAGACAGAACTTCTTTATCTTCTGAGGTAGAGTACTGCGTTTCCATTCCATCACCACAATTTGCCGAACCCTTTCTCTGAAAGTGCCAATCTCAGATCGCTTCACATTGCTGTCGAAAAGAAATCAATGTGAATTCTACATTGGAAGATCACCCCCTCATCAGCCACCAAATCACCTTTTGTAAACACTCACTCTGGTGTTTTTTTTTTTTTAAAGCACGAAACACTTCCTTTATTTAAGTTTATTTTCATAAGGGAACAATGAGAGAAGGGACAGAATTAAGGGATTCTCAGGTCTGTTAATTTCCTGCAGCCGCAGGATTTTGTTAAACAAACCGTCATTTTCCGTTTTGCTGTCCTTTTTATTTTATTTCATCAGGAGTTTGGTTCCTGGGTTCTGACTTCGGAAGTAGCCGCATGAGGATATTTTTCACTGGCTGAGCAAGGAATGGATTGAGACCCTGCTGGCTTTTTTGGGATACCTGCAAGAAAAAAACAGCAGTGAGATACATCAGGGCCATCTAATTCCTAGCATAGTTTTTTTTTTCCCTTTAACCCTTCCCCCCCCCAGGAAACTTTGCCAACTGACTGGGGCTGGCCATTGGGAGAGAGGGTATCTCTATCTCACCAGCTACAGCTGTCCGGTTCTTGCAAGCCAACATGGTCTCTCCCACATCCTCAGGGCGCAGGAACGATGCTATTTTCCTAGCCACATAACGGCAAGCTGAATTGGAAAGGGAAAAAAATCAGGAATGTCCTTCAAGATCTGGACTATCTGGGTCCAGATTACTACCTTATGTAGTTGGTTTGGGGAGTTTGATTTCCAAATGCTGTTTAAGTTAAACCCATTCCTTCCAAGATTTGTCTTCCCAGCTTTCTGTTTTCACCTACCAGGTTTCCCTGCTCCTCCTCCCACCCCCCCAGAAAGCAACTGCTGGCTCAGTTGTTTTCTTTTCCTTTTGAATTCTTCACCTACCACCAATTATGAGTCACACCATCTTCTGGAATAAATGCGGACGCGATTAGCCTGGAAAACTCCGCTTTGTACGGCAGAAATGGCTTTGTCAAAAGGAAGGGAGGAAGCAGATGGGGAGGATGGAGAGAAGCATTGTGGGAGACGTAGTTTTATTATCCATGCCGCTTCAGATCCAGAGATGGCACACTTTGATTATTGTAGGCAGCAGCAGCCGCCAGGCCTGGTGCTGTTGTCTTTAATATGTCTTTAATAACGTGTTAATTATTTATATATATATTTTTAAATTAGAAGTAGTTTAAAAACTAATGAGCCAGCTGGGGAATTCTGGGAGTTGCAATCCACCCATCTGAAAACTGCCAAGGTGGAGGAACATGGACCCACTATTTTCCATTGGTTGACAGGTCTTATGTCAGGAAATTCTTTCTCATATCCAACCTGAATTTGCTTCCCTGCAGTCCCAACCCATGTTCTATTCCTGCCCTCTGTGGCCAAAGAAAACAAATTTAATCCCTCCTTTATATGACAACAACTCTTCAAATATCTGAAGACAGCTTTGTCACAGTCTTCCATCAAAGCCTATTTATTTCTGTGAACCGCACGTCTATTCCTCTTAATACATCCCAAAATAGCATTTATCTTTTTGCAACTGCATTACATTGTTGGTTTAATGTTCAACTTGTGATCTGCTAGAACATCCAGATCTTTTACGAACCACAACTGAGGAAACATAATGCTTTATTTAACACAAGCTTGCATCTGATCAATAGCCTCTTGCTAATTATTCTAACTTTGGTTGATATTTATAACCATAGCATTAGCATGTAGGACAAAAAGCTCCTAGACCTAGAGGAACATTGTGACTCACAATAAGAAAGGAAATAAGATAGAAATCCACATACTTTCCTCATTGCATTATTGATTTCAGAGTAACAGAATTGGAAGGGACCTTGGAGGTCTTCTAGTCCAACCCCCTGCATGAGCAGGAGACCCTATACCAGGGGTAGGCAACCTTGGCTCTTTTATGACTCGTGGACTTCAACTCCCAGAATTCCTGAGCCAGCATGGCTCAGCTTGGAAACCTCTCCCTTTCCCCTCAGCATGGCTGGCTCAGGAACTCTGGGAGTTGAAGTCCACGAGTCATAAAAGAGCCAAGGTTTGCCTACCCCTGCCCTATATCATACCAGACAAATGGCTGTCCAGTCCCTTCTTAAAAACCTCCAGTGATGGAGCACTCACAATGTCTGAAAGCAAAGCTGTTCCACTGGTTAATTGTTCTCATTGTTAGGAAGTTTCTCCTTAATTCCAGGTTGCTTCTCTCCTTGATTAGTTTCCATCATTAAACACTTAATCATTAAACAGATTTATTAAACATGAATCGTTAAACAGAGACATTGTCTCTGTTTAACATCCACAGTGAATCTATTATGACAAGATTAAGGAAGGATTGGAAGAGATGACCACTGAAATCATATTGAGGTTGACATGCTCCCATCTGAAAAGAGCAAACATAATCTCTTTGTTGGCTGAAAGTAGAGAAGGCTTAGCCTTAGGCGTACAAAACTTTCTCTTATAAAAAGGGAAAGAGAAAAGAATAGGGGCAATTTTGTCCATTGTACTTAGTGAACTTCAGGTTAATGATGGTGAAAAAGGAAGGCCATTTTGATTTCTGGGGCTCAAATATAGATAAATCTAAATGTGCTGGAGGAATACAAACATTAAACCTAGAGAGGAAGGAAATGGCAAATTTAGGCAATAAGTACAGGTAGTCCTCGACTTGGAGGCACAATTGGGACCAGAATTTCCATTGTTGAGTGAGACAGTTGTTAAGTGAAGCACACTCTATATTACACCCTTTTTGTTACCCACAGTTGTTACTGTGGAAAATCAGTTAAGTCAATCACACAGTCATTAAACAAGTCCAGCCACTCCCATTGACTTTGCTTCTTAGGAGCTGGCTAGGAAGATCACAAATGGTGATGCCACAGTTGTTGTAAATATATGCTGGTTGTCCAGTGCTTGAATTTTGATCATGTGACTGTGGGGATGTGACAGCTGTAAGTGTGAGGAATGGTCATAAATAATAAAAGGACTACTAGTATATTCCAACCTTTATGGCAATTGTACATAAGAAGACCATTGACAACTATAATCCTGTGCTGCCAAATTTTTCTTGATATTATTTTACAGTCACCTTGACAAAATTCTATTACATAAGTATTCTAAGCATCTAAATAAAATACACAATAAGATTTTAGAGAGGACAATAGCAACATTCAATCTGAGACAGATTCTAATAGCTGTCAGCTGAGCTTTGGGAAGCACTTGTTCTGAAAGAGGGCATGAAATTATTTAATTTCATTTTCAGGCAGATAGGATACATCTAACAAACAAAAATAAAATATGTAATAGAGAATATATTGTAATTAGGAAGAGGCTGTCCCATCCCTATGAAAAATGAACATCAGTTAATTGATCTAACCAGTTTGGGTTATGCAATATGTTTACTTGAATATATTTATAAACATATGTGTATGCACACCTGCTGTATGTTCACACAGGTTCACAAAGATAAAGAGAGAGGGAGAGAGAAAGAGAGGCTAGATAGATGATAGAGAGATGAGAGAGAGAGGAGAGAGAGAGAGAGAGAGAGAGAGAGAGAATCAATTAGTTATTACTGGGTGAAATAAAGATTGACTATTGTCTTAAGACCATAGTCAGGAAGTTGAAATTCATATACTTTTTAAGTGTGATATGAGTAGATGAAGTACTAGAAATATTGCTTGTCAAGGCTGAATAAAAAAAAAAAGGATAATCAATAAAATGGATAGAGGAAAAGAGATGGCTGGAATGTCCTTGAAAGAGTTTCAGATTATTACTGAAGATGGGTTGAAATTGTAAAGAAGTTCCTAGTTCAGACCATAGATCAGTCCCAACGCCTAACTTCTTACTTATCCACCAACTACTTAAGCTCTGTTATCTTCATCAGTCCTTTCTCCTGGATAACAATGTCCCAGAATTTAAACAAATCACAAAATGATGGGAATCTCGGGGACTTTTTGAACTCATCTATCAAATCTTGCCTTCTTAAAAATCATTGCTAAACCTCAGTTGCTGAACCCCTTGGTCAGAAGCTCCCTGGTGAGCCTTCAAGATCAAGAGAAGACCATAAATGATGGAGGAATCTTCATACTCTTCTTATGAGGAGTATTATAGTCTCCTTATGACTATAACTTTGTTGCTTGTATCTTACAATTTATATTGTTTTTAGTATCCTAGTATGATTTATGTTGTTTGCTTAGCTAGTATTCTATGACTATCACTAAGTGTTGCACTTACGATTCGTGATGAAGTGTTGTATTTTATGATTTATGATGAATGTATTTTTACGTTGTTTATGGTCATGATTTATCACTATGTACTTGTATGTACACTGAGAGCTTATGCACCGGAGACAAATTCCTTGTGTGTCCAACCACACTTGGCCAATAAAGAATTCTATTCTATTCAAAATGAAGGAGGAGAGGGAGGATCAGAAAGCGTTTCCCTACTTTTTCCAGGTTTTTCTTCCTGCCTGCCTCTAACCTGACTTCTTTTGGGGATAGTCTAAACATACAGTAGTTGCTAGGACAGGTGGTTGCTGAGGAAATGACGTTTCAGGGAGAAAGAAGGGGGGAAGGTGGATTGAAATTAGAGAACGTAATAGAGCCAGAAGCTAAATTGCACCCCCATCTCTCCCCACCACGGTCTTCTCCATCCTGCGCTGAGAATGAAGCCTAAGAGAAAGGAGATGTGACGGTAAATCTTAATGGTGGATGGAGGATGGGTTTTAGGGTTTATCGGACTTTCACACACTCAGTACTATGGGTGTAGGTGTGATCTGTTGGAAAAGCACATGCAAGGCAAGTGGACAGAGAATGAATGGGGACTGCCTGTTACTGGGTGTGTAAGATGTACATGTTGGTGTGTGTAATGTAGAAAAGACAGAGAAAATAAGCTAAAAACTTGCTCCCAAATACCAGTGTTATGAAGCCACTGGTGAATGTGCTGTGATATTATTGAAAGAGAATGATTTTTGTTTGTTTGTTTGTTTGCCTGCAGCAAATGTTAACAAACCCCACAGGGACAAATGCTTTATAATAAAATGGAGAGGACAAGTAGAGAGCTCCATACAGTAACAACTGGATTAATTTATCCTTGTTAGGTTTTTTTTTATTTCTTCCTATAATCCATTCCGAGGCTTCATCGTCTTTGTTTTTCTTCATGACAATTGTTATGGTTTAAGCTGCTGTTATTCCTGTTTTCCAGGCATGGACTGAATGACAAGCATTGTTTTATAGTTTTGAGATCACACAGTGAAACTTTACCTTAAGGTGAGCTTTGGGGGGGGGAAAGAAAAAGCAACTGGATTTGCATCCACCCCTCTAGCCACCAAATTATTTTGGTTTGATTCTCACAGTTTATTTATACCACTCCAATTTATAATGTGGTTTGTTTGGTTCTGGTGTAATATTGTGTAATTGCAACTTTGGCAATTCGTGAACCATGTTTTGTGACTTAGTATGTTTTACAAATCCAGTTGGTTTTTTTTCAACAAATCATGGTTTAGTATGATACAAAGGGCTGAGTCAGAGAAGGATCTGGGTTGTTTGTAGGGTTGCTGGGAATAAAACTTCTATATGTCAACATCTGTACGTCAAATCCTGTCATAGAGAACAATTAATCAAGTGGAACGACTTACCTTTAGAGCTATGGATCTCCATCACTGGAAGTTTTTAAGAAGAGATTAGACAACCATTTGTCCAGAATGGTATAGGATCTCCTGCTTGAGCAGGGGGTTGGACTAGAAGACCTCCAAGGTCTCTTCCAGCTCTATTATTCTGTATTCTGTTCTGTATTCTTTAGAGAGAACTAACCTAGTACCGAGGAGAAATTTCCAGACAGAACAATTAACCAGTGGAACGACTTGCCTCCAGAAGTTGTGGGTGCTCCAACACTGGAGGTTTTTAAGAATAGATTGGACAGCCATTTGTCCAGAATGATATAGAATTTCCTACTTGAGCAGGGGGTTGGACTAGAAGACCTCCAAGGTCCCTTCCAGCTCCGTTATTCTGTTATTCTTTCCATGGTCTTCTTAATAATTCAACATTAGAATAACTCTCATTCTCTCTCTTGATGGGACCCAGGGCTTTCTCGTCACTCGACGTTGAAGGAGAAAGGAATGGCAAGCTCAGAGAATGCTTGTCTGAAGAGCCAGGCTGCTGGAGAACGGGAAGCGGGCAAGAAGCCAGACCAGAGAATCCCCATCTGCAGCGGAAGTATCCGAGATGCATCCCTTGGGAATGAAAAAAAGGATCTTGGGTACCAGGTAAAAGAAAACCAACTGCTTCCCATCCAATCCCAGCCAGGGGTGTGCTGGGCTTGCCCAGATGGCACCTTTGTCAAGCTGATCCTAAAGGCTGGGACAGGTTTAGATAAACCAAAGGAAGGGTCCATCTGCCAAGTCTTCATTGAGGCCAATCATGAAGGGCCCTTGAGCTACCCATCCTGCAGGTGGGCCGAAGTAGAGCTGGGTGGGGGTGATGCCGAATGGGACGGTGTGGTGGACCGTGGTTTGGAAACCATGCTGGCAGGGGAGCAGGCTGAACTGAGGTTGACAGCCGGCGGCACCATCACTGTCCAGTTGGCAAGCTTCACGGAAGCCAAAGACTCTTGGGAGATGAGCGCAAGTGAGAAGTGGGACTTAGTCCTCAGCAATAAAGAGCGCGGCAGTGAGCTGTACAGGGCGGGAGCCATTGAGGCAGCTGCCAGGCGCTACGCTAGGGCCTTGCGCCTGCTCGTGGTGGCTGCTCCTCCCCCGGATTATGACCAGATCAAGGCGGAGCTTCACACCAACTTGGCCGCCTGTCAGCTACGGTTGCACCAGCCAGCCAACGCCGCTCAAAACTGTTCCAAGACTCTTGTGCTCCAACCGGCCAACCCCAAGGCCTTGTTTCGTCGGGGCTTGGCCTACGATGCGATGAATGACCTGGAGGGGGCAGCGCAAGACCTAAAGGGTGTTTTGCGAGTTGAGCCAGGAAACCGAGCAGCTCGCCGGGAATTAGAAAGGGTTACTGAGCGGATCCGGGCACGGGATGCTAGATTGGCTCAGGCCATGCAGAAAATGTTTGCTTGAATAAAATCATTTTACCACGTCAGTGTTGGGGGATTGCATTTTCCTTGTGATTCAGGTGAGCAACCGAACAGAGGAGCTGGTGCTTGACACTATGAAGTTGATGGCTGGGCAGGATTAGCCTTTGGTGTCTTTGCACCAAACCGAACACCATTTGCCTTTAACACACTTTCTTACCTATGGAAAAATCGACTTGAATACAGATAGTCCTCGACTTACGACCTACAAACGGAGCCCAAAATTTATGTTGCTAAGTGAAACATTTGTTAAGTGAGTTTTGGCCCACTTTACAACTTTTCTTGCCACTGTTGTTAAATGAATCGTTGCAGTTATTAAGTTAGTAACACAGTAGTTCAGTGAATCTGGTTTCCCCATTCATTTTGCTAGTCAGAAGGTTGCAAAAGCGGATCACATGACCCCGGGACTCTGCAACCGTCATAGATGTGGACCAGTTGCCAAGCATTTTAATTTTGATCATGTGACCATGGGGATGCTGCAACAGTCTAAGTGTGAAAAAACGGTCATAAGTCACTTTTTCCAGTGCTGTTGTAACTTTGAACGGTCTCTAAGTGAGCTGTTGTAAGTCGAGGACTACTTGTACATCACAGGGTATCATACACAGGCTTGCTATGTAAATATGAAATTGGCCTCCGGCGTTCCAGTTCCTGTAACTTTAAAATCAACACCTTTTTAACCCTAATGGGAAATATGTGAGTTGCACTTAATGGACTTTCAGCAATTCAAGTGACTTTTATAAGACAGTCAAGTTTTGAATCATGGCTTTTGTGTAGAACCATTAATCGTTGGCTTTGTGTATACATGGTAGGAAATCGGGAGGGCGGAATGACAGGTGAGAAGGACCCGAGCAGTCTGATCCTGTTTGTACCAGCATCCCATGGCCAGGCACCCTGAGAAATATAAGATTATTCCCAAATATCTCTGAGTTCTCAAAACATCTTGGCGAGCTCTGGTTGGCTGGAAACGGACTGGTCACAGGGGGAGGGATGGACTGTGGGCAAACCTATGCCTTTTTTGTATCTAGAGAGCGCAGGGAGATTTCAGAGCTGGCTTTACTTTCCTGCAACCAACATCCTTAGTAAAAGAACCCTTTGCTTTAACCCAGTGGTTCACAATCTTTTCTATACCCCGCACCCCTAGAACGCTTCTGATATATTCTCACACCCCTTACAAAAAGTTCAAAACAATGGCAACGAATTATGCATATACATTATAGTTTTGAAAACCCACGTTTTTGCGCCCCCTGGAATATCATTTCGCACCCCTGCTCTAACCAAATGGAGGGCTACTCTTTCCTAAGGGATTGGACCATTAATAAGACCACTGGAAGTAAGTCAGGGAAGACAGATGCCATTTCCCTTATTCCTTCTCTCCACAACTCATGCTCAAAGCTTTACGCAACAGTATGTTGTGACTCTAGGTTCAAGCTGCCCAAGTACAAATGGGGAATTTTATTGGAGACTTTGTATAGAAGCCACAGTCCTCAAAGTATTAGCCTTTATAATAATTAATGCAGGGTTTTTTCCCCCAGACAAATTTCTAACCGTTTCAGTTGTGAAGATTAACAAGAAAAAAACATTGCTTTGATAAAATCACAGGAAGAGCAGAAAAGAAAGATCAGGCTTAAAAGTTTGATGGGGATTTGGGAACCTCCCAGTTAGGCAAATTAGACTAAATTACTCCATTTTTAGCAAAGAAACAGCATTTTCAGAGCTGCTTTTAATCACCTTTTGTGGCCCATTAGAGCACAGTCCTTGTGTCATTTGGGGAAGGAGGGAGAAACGGTACAGGTAGTCCTTGACTTACAACACAGCTCATTTAGTGACTGAAGTTGCAGCAGCACTGAAAAAGGTGACTTACGACTTTTTTACACTTAAACTGTTGCAACATCCCCACGGTCACATGATCAAAATTCAGATGCTTCACAACTGACTCATATTTATGACGGTTGCAGTGTCCCCGGGGGGGTCACGTGATCCCCTTTTGTGAACTTCTGACAAGCAAAGTCAATGGGGAGGCCAGATTCACTTAACAACCATGTGACTAGCTTAACAACTGCAGTTATTTACTTAACCACTCTGGAAAGAAAGGTCGCAAAGTGGGGCAAAACTACTTAACAACGGTCTCACTTAGCAGCAGAAATTTTGCGCTCAGTTGCAGCCATAAGTCAAGGACTACCTGTATTTTGAAAACTTGCATGTTGGAAAACCAAAGTAGCAAACGATATGCAAATTTATAACAGAGGCAGAATTTTGGGTGTGGCACTTGTTTACATGGCAATGAAGAAATCTGAATATTACAGAATTCATATTTTTTTAAAAAAAAAAACAACAACTTGTAGGTGTGATGCTCAGCTGGAGAGTCTGCTGTAATGGAGGAAAGCCAAAATCTCCCACCTTCCTATTATCATAGTTTTTCCCAATTCCCTCCTTGCTCTTCTGGGGCTGTCACATGCCCAGCGAATTGCTTTAAATCCATACATATCCCTTTTTTGCTGTTTCTAAGCAACCATCTCCTAAGAGACCGCAGAACTTGGGGATGGTAAGCCAGAGGGGGGAGGGAGGTGAGAAAAAATTGACTGGGGTGAAAGAAAGGATATCGAACCTTCCCTTTGTAAATACAATTACATCGGATGCTGGGAATCAATCAAATGTCTTTATTAACAGAGATTCTGTAACCATGTCACTTGCAAACAGAGATAGAGTATAGAGTCCAACATCCAAAGGGGGGGGGAAGGGGAAATGAATAGGAAGTTCGTATGACAATATGAGATTTGGCACAGATTAGAGACGACGGGAGGCCTTAAAAATGCAAAATAATGCGAATTTTTTCTATACTGAAGCCTCCCCATGCCTGATCCCTGAAACGCACAATGTTGAGTGCCCGTTAAATCATCCAACCAATTTTGGTCGATGCAACTTAGCAATGGTCTACTTATTAATCAGAATGAGGCATGTGTCAAAGTCTCAAGTCGTCTCATGTCCATTGGTAAATTAAAGGAGCTGTTTCTGTAAATTGTTCTCCCGTTTATATCAAACTACTTGCATGTAATAAACCAGTACCTCAAAAGGACAGTGTTGGCCTTTCTTCTATGCTAATTTACTACCTGCAGGATCATTCATAGAAAAAGAGTATTCAAAAATATCCTACATTCACTTCCAGATTGAAATAAGGTAAGATTCTGCCACCATATCTAGTGGGCATCATATAGAATATCTCCAGAATCAATTTGCACGTCCCAAAAGGGGTGGATTACAGACCATTGTTTGATTACGGACCATAGGTGTGGGTTGCAATTTTGAGTATTTTTCCCAAATCCTCCTTGAAAAACTAGTTAGTAGCAATAGCCGGAATAGCTCGGTCCTTCTTAGCTTACTACAGGTAGTCCTGAAGTTATGACCGTAATGGACCCTACCCATCATGGCCATAAAGCAGGTCAGTCACATGACCAACCCAATTTTATGAACTTTTTTGTAAGCCGTAATTTGAGGACTATCTGAATTAAGCTGTTCTGTTGATTACGTTTTTTTAAGGTAAGCCTGAGGTAGGTTAGGGTGACAGATGATCAGACAAGTGAGTGTGGTAGCCAAATAAGGGTGTAAAAACGTTGTCTAAATCCAGTTGTCTAACGTACTACCTTGGCTCTACTTGCTGGTTATATATAAAATTAATTTCCACTTCTTTGATCTGTAAGGGTGCAGCCCATCCTATTGTCTCACCATCACATTCAGGATCAGACATCACTGTTTAATTTAGCATAGGATGCTATAAAAGCATCTTTTCTGGAACCCTTCTCTGGATTTTCCTCTAGGTTGGACATTACCTGCTTCCTGGAAATGGCCACATTGGACCGCCCCACCCCCCCTCCATTGATGGACAATTGGATTTTTTTGCTGCATCTTTCCTCCTCAAGTTACTTTTCATCTCCTCACCCCTTCTGTCTTCTAGCTCAGTTAGATCTTGCAATTTTTCTGATGCCATCGTGCTGGCTGCTCTCCAAAGTATTGATACTATCAAAGAATTGTCTAGCAGTTCTTATTACCCCCCCCCCCTTTACCTATCTTTCTTTCTTCCTTGGCTTGAAGTTTACTGTAATGTATGCCTTTGCCTAATTCAGCCTGGACATCAGCTAGTAGCAAAAGAGTTGGCTCGCTGAGTACATGTCTAAAAGGCAACCAGACTCTCTAAGCCCATCTGTTAAGAATATTGTGAGGGTATCGTTAAGTATATGAATTGCAGAATTTGGAGCCAGATGGGAAGAAATCAAACTTAAGTACAAAGTTAAAAAAAAAAAAAAAAAAACCTTTCACAGTCCTCTCCAAGGAAGAAATGAAGAACGGCAGTGTGAAATGAAAGGTATAAAAAGAACGATGCTTTAAGCTCTACGAAACGAAACTTACAAAAAAAAAGTTTGTATTTAAAAAAAAAAAGCACTTGCATGCTTACCAAATGCAACATCTCTAAACAGCGTATGAAAATATATGCCTTCCTAATTACAGATGGCGATTTGTTTCACTTAGCATGGAAGCAGTGGTTCCTTTCACACCGCAAATAAAACCGGGAAGTAGCCAATCAGGCTCTCCAAATGTTGGGTGCTTCTCCATCTATTGCAAAGATGGAGAAAGGGAAGCAGCTGATGAAAAAGAATGATGGGGGCAGAGAGACAGGGCTTTACTGAGACTGCACTGGCGCCCCGGTCCATACAAGGGCAGCACTAGGCATGCAAACACAGCGGGAGGAAGATGGTTATTTCTTGGTCACAGAAGGCGGAGCCTACTCCTCAGGAAGGAAGGAAGCAAGCAACGTATTCTGGGAAAGGAACGAACAGAGGACAAGCATTTCGCTAGGAGCCTTAGCTTATGGAGCATGTCTGAATGGCGTCACTTGGAAGTCATTCTGCTGAGTCGGTACGGCTAGCAAGGCCAACAACAGCCAAGGATGATGGGAGTGGGCGGAGAGTGGGGTAGAGAAGGGTTGCCAAGCATTCCGAGTGTCGTCGGCAAGGGTGAAGACAGAGGAGAAGGAGGGGAGGCTGTTGCCAAGGACCATCCCCGGGGGTGGCTGTTGCCAGGGCGGTTGTGACCAGTTGTCAGGGTGCAGGAGTAGGCCGAAGAGAGGGGATTGATCGCTAGGGATCCCAGTCGTTGTCATGATGCTGAGCGGCAATGATGATCACCACCGTAAGGATGGTGCACAGGACCATGGCGGCGATGCCCACCGCCAGGCTAATGAAGGAGAAGTTGCGGGCCTCCCGGGAGGCAATTTCTGCCGATACGATGTCGCCACGGGCAACAGCAGTCCGCACCTGATGGAGAGAACAAAGAGCGTGGGAACAGGAGGAGAACACAGGCGCTGCAGCTGCAAAACACGGCCGGCACATGACACAATATATGCCTCCCCATTCACTGTATCTTAACACACTCTTCAATAAACAGTAAAAGCTGGAGTATAAGAGATGAACAATCATTTATAGTAGACATGTCAAACACAAGGCCCGGGGGCCGGATGCGGCCCGTGACGTGGTTTCATGTGGCCCGCGAAGCCATCCTGGAAACTGAGGGAATGGCCCCCGCTGCCTTGGCCCCGGCCCAGGCCGCCCAGGAGCCAATGTACAATTTTGTGGTGGCCATCTATGCTGAAAGGCATTCAGTCTTAGCTCCACAAGACCGTCTGGAAACAGCAAGGGACCGGCCCCCGCCGCATTGGCCCCGCCCCCTGGGTGCGCGCTGGGGAGGTGTCACCCTTTGTGAGGAATGAAGAAATGCGCCATCGCCTGGAAGTGGCCAGCAAATGACCCTCGCCTACTTCACATATCCGGCTTGATGGGCTCCGGGGCAGGGGTTTCAGCAGGCTCTTCCAGTGTACCATGCCTTGGCGCTTGCCCTGGTCCCACCCCCTTCTGCCAGAGACCCTCAGATCTGTCCCACTCCTGCCCAGGCCCCCACAGGCACCCTTGACGCAAACGATGTAGAGCTGGCCATGCCCACCCAGTAGGCCACGCCCACCCTGGCCACACCCCCGAGGACAACCGCAATGCTGATGCGGCCCTCAATGAAATTGAGTTTGACACCCCTGGTTTATAGACTGCAGAGAGAGGAATGTTCTTCTGTGCCTTTCTCTAAGTGTGAGACCCCCTCCCTACTTATAGAAATTAATTTTTATCTATTTTATTTTATTATTTATTTTTATAAAGCACTCAAGGCAGCAAACATATCTAATACTCCTTCCTCCTCCTGTTGTACCTACAACAACAAATCTGTGAGGTGGGTCGGGCTGAGAGAGGATGACTGGCCCAAAGACAGGACTAGAACAGGACTAGAACTCACGATCCCCCAGATTCTAGCATGGTGCCTCAACTGCCACAGCAAACTGGTCTATTAATTTCAATTAATCATATGAATGAATCTTCTACTCTGAAAATTCTTGCTGCCATGTTAGTTTTCCTTATGGAAGCGTGTGAGGGAAGAGGACAGTCAGTTTCTTGATTATTTATCTACTGGATATACATTCCTCTTTTCTTCACTTTAGCAGCATAGATAACCCTCCCTCCTTTTTTTTTTTTCCTACCGCAATCTTGTAAAGCAGTCTTTTTCAACCATGGTGACTTGAAGATATCTGGACTTCACATCCCAGAATTCCCCAGCTGGCATGCTAGCTTGGGGGATCCTGGGAGTTGAAGTCCAGGCATCTTCATGCTGACAACATTGAGAAACACTGTTGTAAAATACGTTCAGCTGAAAGAGAGGGACCAGAACTTGGCTTTCCATATTCCAGCACCAGCATCTTCATCACTGAGGATGAGGAGGGACTGGCCCAAAGCCCCTCAGGGAACTTTGATGGCTCTCCCCACTTCTAATCTAGCACCTTCCTCGTTTTTTCAGCTCCAGGTGTGGGAGAAAGGGACTGGCTGAAAATCCCCAGGAAACATCCATGGCTCAAGAGGAATTAGAAACTGTGTCTTTCCAATCTTAGTCCTTCACCACTTCCTCACGCTCAGAGTTGTATGAAGGTGCCCGTTGTCATATGGGTAGCCCAGAACGTTCTCTTAAGGCCTCAGTTCTATGCCTTTGATATGAGAATCAGATTTGTGGCGTTCAATTGATGATTAGCTATGGGTACTCCTCAACTTACAATAGTTCATTTAGTGACCATTCGAAGTTCCAACGGTACTGAAAAAAGTGTCTTATGACCATTTTTCACATTTACGACCGTGGCAGCATCCTCATGGTCACGTGATCAAAATTCAGATGCTTTGACAACTGGTTCACATTTATGACAGTTGCCGTGTCTCAGGGTCATGTGATCAGCTTTTGCGACCTTCTGACAAGCAAAGTCAATGGGGAAGTCACATTCACTTAACAACCATGTTACTAACGTAACAACTGCAGTGATTCACTTAACACTGGAACATCATTCCCTCAGAGATTAGACTGGCCCCCACTCTAACACTCTTTCGGAAGGCGCTGAAGACCTGGTTCTGCCAACGGGCCTGGGGAACTCAGAGTGGGATAGAGCCCATCAAATGGCTAGTTCAGCAGTAGGCAACCTTGACTCTTTTATGACTCGTGGACTTCAGCTCCCAGAATTCCTGAGCCAGCTGTGCTGGCTCAGGAATTCTGGGAGTTGAAGTCCACGAGTCATAAAAGCCAAAGTTGCCTACCCCTGGGCTAGTTGAATGTGTGTTGTCACTGGGATGGGGGGTTATTACATTATTTTATTATGTTTCGTCTTGTTATTTTTTTTATTTTTTTTTATAGGGTGTTTTTTTCTATTTATGGAAGCTGCCTTGAGTCGCCATGTGCGAGTAGGCGGCAATACAGATTTTCTAAATAAACAAATAACATAAAATGGGTCAAAATTCACTTCATAACTTTGGTCTCACTTAACAACAGAAAGTTTGGGCTCAATTGTAGTCGTAAGTTGAGGACGGCCTGTGTGAAGGACTGCACGTTTAAGAGGGCAGCCTAAACCAGTCTGTCGCTTGCCGATGCCCTTTGAAATCGTTTTTTTTTTCCACTATTGCAATCATCTGACACTCAAGTGTATTTTTTTTAGTATTATCGTCTTTTCATGTGGCTTTTCCATGTCCCCCGAGCAAGTGTTCTCAGCAGCTGTCAAGCACCCGTTTGACATGTTACTCATCCTTTGGGCAGACAAACAAGGGGTGAGTGGAACACTTCAGATGGAGGCAGGCACATTATGGCCTTCTACTGTGACAAAATGGTTGCCTGGCTCCTCAGAGCCATGGATTATTTTCAGAACGAAGCCATTTGACTCTACAAAATGTGTACTGTACTTGTGTGGGAGGTGAGGAATGCCAGCCAGACGTGAACAGGGAGTGCACACGGCATCTGTTCAATCCATTTCCTTTGCTGTGCTGTAGATTATTTCCATCTCGTGACGTTTCTAGATCTAGAAAGGGGGCTCCCTACTCCAGAAGGATTTCCTCAATCACTTTGGTACTTTAAAGATGCTTGAATTCCAGTGCAGCTGCAATACAGTATTATTTAGGTTGTAGTCCTGCTCACTACCCCATCATCACAAACAGCTACAGGACCGAAGCCTCAGTCCAGAGATCAGTGTTTCTCAACCTTAGCCACATTATGATGCGTGGACTTCAACTCCCAGAATTCCCTAGTCAGTATGCTGGCTGAGGAATTCTGGGAGTTGACGTCGATGCACCATAATGTGGCTAAAATTGAAAAATACTGGTCCAGATGCTTGCAATGTAGAAAGCAGCAATGAGAAACCTGATTAGGGCCATATCTGGTTTCCATTCCTCTTTTTTGTGTCACCTAGCCCCTTCAAGATTGGGCCACCAAAACAAACCACAAAATCAAGTGTTTTAAGTTGATCACATAAATGACTTACGTGATCAATTTAAAAGTATTGTGTCCTCTTCACTGATGATGTAAAATTGTTTAATGGTACTGAAAATTCACTCGTTTTGCAAAATGTTTTTAAATGGTCGTCCATTTGGCAACTTCAAATTTCGGTTAGGAAATATTCAGTTTTATATATTGGAAAACAAAACCAGAATGTAAAGTATAAGTTGGGTGGTATTGACCTAGTAAATGACCCATATTTTGTTAAGGACCTGGGTGTACTCATCTGTAATGATGCATGTTCCAAAATTCATTGCAACGGCACTGCTTAAAAAAACCACTAAAAGTTATGAATTTAATTCTATGAAGGGTTTTTTTTTGGGGGGGGGGAAATACTGTATTGCTCACTAGAGCTTACAAAACATATGTTTGGCCCATCATAGAGTATTGTTCAATTGTTTGGAATCCTTACCACATATCAGACATGAACACAATGGAGTGAGCAGAAGTACTTTACCAGAAAAATCTTGCACTCTTCTGTCCATAATAGGATACCCTATGCTACTAGGCTTCAAATTCTTGGCTTGGATAGTTTACAACTGCGACACTTTTAGTCAGACATAGGTTTGTATACAAAATTAGTAACGGCTTACCCGGAAATGATTTTTTTAGTTTTAATTGTAATGTAACATGTGCGAACAGCCGCTTTAAACTTAAGGTAAACCGCTCTGAACTGGATTGTAAAAAAATTGATTTTTGCTTGTAACAGATTTGTCAAAGTCTGGAATATCTTACCCGATTCAGTTGTTTCACTTACTAACTCTCATAGTTTTAATTCCAACTTAACTTCTGTGGACCTCATCCCCTATTTAAGAGGTTCCTAAGAGGGCGTGCGTAAGTGCACCAACGTGCCTATCGTCCCTGTCACATTTTAGCCTTTTCATTTTGTTGGTTCGAATTTGTAATTTTTGTTGGACGAACGAATAAAAAAACAAACAAACAAACAAATAAATAAATAAAAGTTCCATCTAGGGAAAAAAGCAAAAAGACCTCAACTTGAATATTCCATCTTATCATCTCCAGTGATTCTACATCACTACCCCAAACAGCTCTGAGCCTTGGAAATCTAGTTTTTTAAAAATAAAAACAGATTCCCAGAATTTGGCTACCTCTGTTGTAAGACTCGGCCTTTGGCAAGTCTAGCAACAGCATCAGCCCCCTTCTGCCCCCAGCTGCGGCTCTACCTAGCAACACAACACATTTTCACTCCCCATTACGTCTCTGAGTCTTTGTTAATCTGCAGGAAATTAGCACTATGGAAAATGAAAAAGGCTGCCCACTGCTGCCATCCTCAATTTGGGGCCTGCAAGGTAGGAGAAGGAGAAACCCTAGGACGTTCTCATAAATGTGACACTCAACACAAGCAACAATGGGGGAAAAACCTTTTCAGAGGGAGATCCAACCTGGAAATAAGGAAAATTCTAACCGGGAGAACAATCAGTGGAACAGCTTGTCTCGTGGAGCTGCGGGTGCTCCATCACTGGACGTTTTTAAGAAAAGATCGGACAACCATTTGTCCGGGATGGTATAAGGA
Source organism: Azemiops feae (assembly GCA_023970755.1). Taxonomy (NCBI): domain Eukaryota; kingdom Metazoa; phylum Chordata; class Lepidosauria; order Squamata; family Viperidae; genus Azemiops; species Azemiops feae. Next base: position 229,383 of record JALGBA010000269.1, on the reverse strand, counting down.
CTCCTGCCTTGGGCAGGGGCTGCTGTTGTTAAGTGAGGTTTTTTGCCATGGTTGTAAAGTGAATTATTACAGTTGTTAAGTGAAGCATAGGGTCATTTAACGAATCCAGCTTCCTCCATAAACATAGCTTGTTGGAAGCTGGCTGGGAAGGTCTAAGTTAGTGTAACTCTCATAAATACAGGCTGGTTGCCAAGTACACAAATTTTGATAATGTGATTATCAGTGCAAGTACCGATCGTAAGTTATTTTTTCCAGTGCGGTTGTAATTGTGAACAATCATGAAAATGAATGGTTATATAAGTCAAGGACTACTCATAAGAGGTACATGGAAGAAACCATATCTCTGCCCATAAACAAGGTTAGAAATTATGTGGGGGACGAATGTTAGGTTCACCACATTCCATGCTCCTCAAATTAGCTCTAGAAATTGGACTGAACGTAGAATACATGTGCAAGAGTCACAGGAGCACTCCAATTCCTTGATCTATTTATAGCAGCGGTCCCCAACCTTTCCACCTTGGTGGCCACAGCGGGGAGAGGGAGTATGAGTGGTAGACAAACGTGCGCGTGCACAACTCCATTGGTGCAAGCGGCGGGCGCGGGTGCCTTCCATTCACATGAATGAGCTTCGTGCACAAGTACAAGCGCCCTTCACTCAAACGCTCTCCACTTGTGCGAGTGGAGCTTCACGCATGAGCGCAAGTGCCCACCACTTGCATGAGTGAAGCTTCGTGTGCGTGCTTGCCCACCACTCATGCGAGTGGAGCTTTGCATGCGCGCTTGCCTTTTGCTCGTGTGGCCCAGTTTGAAACATGCTGCGGCCCGGTAGTGGGCCGCAGCCTGGGGGTTGGGGACCTCTGATTTATAGATGGAAAAATTCTGGCTCTTCAATTTGGACCTTAGCTCCGATGCTTATCCAACAAAACCAACTATCAAAAACAAAAAAGAGATAGCTTCCAGAACCCCTACTACATTCCACTAGTGTCCTAGACAATGCACTTCCTGAAAAACAAACAGCCTTGAATGTCTATCCTGACGAATAAATACAGTTGTTGTACTCAGAAATCCATCTCCTGTACCTCACCTGCTGGATTGAGGCATACACCACTCACCTGCACAGCCTTGATAATAGCAATGATGCCTGTGGGCCAGAAGCAGCAGATGGTGGTGAGGACAGCGATGGGAAGATAATCGTGCGGTGGGCGCCGGGGTTCCAAGATGGCGATGCCAGGCGTCATCTGTGTTGGGGAGAGAGCTGGTGGTGGAGGTGGGTTGGCCTGAGAGTAGGGCTGGAAACAAGAATCGAAAAGCTGAAGAAAGCATTCATTCATTCATTCATTCATTCATTCATTCATTCATTCATTCATTCAACTTAACATCAAGATAAACAATTTTCAGCACTGTCAAGTAGAAGAATACTTTATGGAATGTACCACTTGAAGCTGCAGGTGGAGTGTTGCAATCTTGAGTGTGTTTCCCCATCCTCCCCCTCCAAATAGTTCAGTGGTAGATTCTGCAGGTAAAAGATTGCAGGTTCCAATTCTGGTATCTCTAAGGTGGGGAAAGATATTAGAAATGGAATTCTCTGATAAGCCTGGGCAACAGTTGGAGAGTCTAGGAGTTGTAGTCCCAACACATTGGAAGAGCACAAGGTTGGGGAAAGTGGGAAAGTGGGGAAAGCAACTAAAATTATGACATGCTCCACACCTTGCATTAGATTATTATTTAACAACAATTTGCTGAATAGACCACAGTTTGCTGACCACAACTGGAGTGGATGCTCCAACACTGGAGGTTTTTAAGAAGAGATTGGACAACCATTTGTCTCAAATGGTGTAAGGTTTCCTGCTTTCCTCCGCTAAGCAAATCTTGTTCACATGACTGTGGGAAATGCTGCAATGGTCGTTAAGTGCAAAGACCAGTCATAAGTCAGTGCCATTGTAATTCTGAACAGTACCAAAACAAATGGTTGTAAGTCAAGGATTACCCGTACTGATGTTTTTAATCTCTGTTCCCTCAATCACTTGTACAAGTTGGGTGGCCATTTGAATCGAATCAAATCAAATCGAATTGAATTGAATTTGAGGTTTTAAATATGGAGGCACCCAAAAAAGGAAATCCCAGTTGAATGTCCGAATGATCAGAACCATGTCACAAATGTTTAACACTGCAGTAAATAAATCAACTGGGAATAATTAACGGGTGAGAAGCAAGCAAGGAAAAATTGCAAATTCTCTGTCTGCAGCTTCCGATCGTAGCAAGGATAGCGAAGAAGAACTCAAATGGTGCTTTGCTGCTAACGGCGAGAAGCTCCTTCGCCTTCTAGAATTCTGGTCAATGAAAGGCAAGCAACGAGTGGCATTTTAAATATTAGTAGTAAAAATCATCCATCCACTTTTCAGTGCAATCCAGCTGCCTGCATTTATTCTCCGGGCTCCTCCTCCCCCCCCACCCCCATTTCTGACTGTGGGCCTGATAAAAGAAGACAAATTAGCTGTTCTTTTAAGGAAGCTTGTTTGCTCCGCATGCAAAAAAGATAAAACACCACCTACAAAGAGCACATAATTAATACGTGTCAGGAGTGATACAAAGGCCTAGCCGCATAAACAAGGTTAACATGGTTTTCAGTTCTAAGAGTACATGAATTCTCAGATGCCCTTCCCCTGAACAGCACCAAGAGGAGGGGATGAAAAGCTGAACTGGGTGCTCCCAAACAAGCCCCAGCCTACAGGCTTGCTTATATCCATACATTGTTTTGAGCTGCAGTTTTTTTTGTTTTTTTAAAAAAATAGAACTAGATGGATTCACATATTCCACTCAGGCTGTTTTGACTTAACAGGATGTCTGCATCCAACTGCAGGGGTTTCTAAAGGAAACAGTAGCTTATGGTTTGGTGTTATGCATCAAACAAGTCCCTTTTAATTATAGCAAAAGGAACACAATTGAAAGAAATAATGGCTTCGCATAAAGGACAAATTATAGTTTCTTTAAACTAAAGTTAGTAAGAGGGTAAGGCTATTTCTCTAAAACATGATGGCTATATTTTAGAGGAAGGTTGTCCTTTACTAATCAAACTGCTGGGAAATATAAAAACAAAAAATCATATTGCCTTGGGTTGTTATATGCTCAAAGATCAGAAGAGGAATATTATGAAAACTAATCAAGGAGACAATCCACCTAGAACTAAGGAGAAACTCCCTGACAGTGAGAACAATTAACCAGTGGAACAGCTTGCCTTCAGAAGTTGTGGGTGCTTCAGCACTGGAGGCTTTCAAGAAGAGACGGGACAGCCACTTGTCTCAAATTGTATAGGGTCTCCTGCTTGAGCAAAGGGTTGGATTAGAAAACCTCCAAGGTCCCTTCCAACTCTTGTTATTCTGTAATTACGGTGGAAGAATGGATTTTGAAACTAACGAAGCAAGCCAAGATAGCAAAATTGACCGCTTTGCTTAGAGACAATAATTGGACTAAATTTCTTGCAACTTGAAGACCACGGTTTGATTTCTTAGAAGATAATGAGAAAAATCAACTTTGGAATTTGGAATTTGAAGATTAGTTTGGATTGGATTAGAGAAATATCATAGCTTTTTAAAGATAAGGTTATTTAGATTTAACAATTTAATAATTGTTAGATTAAAGTTAAGGCAAGACTATTTTATGAATATTGAGTGCTGATTACTAGGATTTTAAGATGAACTATTTAAATTTAGAGAGAGATTGCTGTACGGTTATTTTCGTCGGAGTAAAAGAAAGTCGTAGTCTATCTTTATTATAAATATGTCTGTTGTACTTTTTTTTCCCTGTCACTTTTAATTTGTATCGTTATTCCTTTTCCCTTCTCCCTGTCTTTTCTAATAAAGGGCATACTACAGTCATACCTCAAGAAATCATGGTTCTCGTTACATCTGCACTAACTCATATCTGGAGGGTAAAGAGGCAGTCCTTGACTTGTAACCATTCATTCAGTGACTTTTCAAAGTTGCAAAGGCATTGGAAAAGGTCACTTACAGGCGGTCCTCACATTTACAACCATTGCAGCATCCACAGGGTCACATAATCAAAATTCAGGTACTTGGCAACTGGCACATCCAGGTAGTCCTTGTCTTACAACAGTTCATTTAGTGACCATTCACAAGTTACAGCGGCACTGAAAAAACTGACTTATGACTATTTTTCACACTTACGACCGTTGCAACATCCCCATGGTCATGTGATCGAAATTCACACACTTGGCAATGGACTCATATTTATAAGGGTTGCAGTGTCCCGGGGGGGGGGGGTCATGTGATCCCCTTTTGCGACCTGCTGACAAGCGAAGTCAATGTGGAAGCCAGATTCGCTTAACCACCACGTTACTAAGTCAAGAACTGCAGTGATTCACTTAACGACTGTGGCAGGAAAGGTCATAAAATGGGATAAAACTCACCAATGTCTTGCTTAGCAACAGAAATGTGGGGCTCCATTGTGATCGTAAGTCAAGGACTACCTGTATTTACGACAACTGCAATGTCCCTGGATCACGTGACTGCCATTTGGGACCTTCTCAACTGGCTCCTGACAAGCAAAGTCAATGGGGGAAGCCAGTTTCACTTAATGACATGATTCAATTAACAACTGCAGTGACTTGCCTAACAACTATAAACAGAAATTCTGATCCCAACTGTGGTCTCAAGTCGAAGACTACGAGTGAGAAAGTCCCAAACTAATACGGGTAGTCCTCGACTTATGACCACAACTGAACCCAAAATTTCGGTTGCTAAGTGAGACAGGGGTGTTTTGTCCCATTTTACGATCTTTCTTTACATAGTTGTTAAGTGAATCACGGCAGTTGTTAAGTTAGTTACACAATCGTGAAGTGACTCTGGCTTCCCCCGTTGACTTTGCTTGTCGGAAGGTCGCAAGAGGGGATCACGTGACCCCCGGGGACACTTCCAACCGTCATAAATATGAGTCAGTGGCCAAGCGTCTGAATTCTGATCGCGTGACCCTGGGAATGCTGCAACGGTCTTAAGTGTGAAAAACGGTCATAAGTCACTTTTTTCCATGCGCCTTGTAACTCCGAATGGTTACTAAATGAACTATTGTAAGCGGAGGACTACCTGTAAGCAAGTCCCAAACTAATACAACCCCAAGAAACTCTCTGGTTATCCAACTGAGCATAAATACTCACCCCCCCTACAGGGTAGACCGGCACATATGCCGTACAAGGCTGTAGCTGGACTGGATACCCCGGGTGCATGTAGCCTCCGATGGGGAGGCTCCCGACAGGCGGATGCGTCTGCACGACGTAGCCCTGGGCGGCTCCGTTGAACTGAGTTTCCTGCATGTAGGGGTCAGGGGGGAGGCGGGGGAGGGTGGCGGAATGGTGGCGGGGCGGGCGCGGGAGGGTGGCTGATGTGGGGGGAGGCCGGGGGAGAGTAGCAGCCCCTCCAAGCCGGGGCAAAGTGGCTGTTCCCGAATGCACGACCGTCGCAGAGGAATCGCGGTATCCCGGGATAGGGGCATCCTGGGAAGGGGGAGGGGGAGGTTGCAAAGGGTTGTTGTAGGGTGGCGGAGAGGTGTGTGGGGCAGAATCAGGAAGTCCTGAAAGGGGAGGAAAAAAGAGAGAGGAGTCAAGATAAAAGAAAACCACCAGAAGTTACATGTCAGCGACGAAATGTTCTCAGCGAAGGAAAAGCCAGGGAGAACTTGGTCAAAAACCATGTGGTTATATTTGTTCCTGTTCTATCAGCCACTCGGTTTCCCTGCCTGATCTATTCTGCATCCCAAAACACAAATGTACCCATTCAAATAGATATTTTAAAACCCAACTCCTGAACTCTCCCAAACATTAGCAGCAGACTCTACAGGCAGCTTGCAATCTGCTGCGCCGTTCCAGCGTTCAAAATACAGATTAAAAACAGCAACCGAGACAGATTCTGTGCTAAGGTTAGCTCAGCCCACATCTTCTTCTCAGTTTAAGCGTCGGAAGCACCCCCACCCAAACCCCAAAGTCTGTCAGAGAAATGCAACGTGACACCCCCGCCCCATGTTGCTTTCCAACTGACCAATGGTCCAGAAACAGAGAGACCTAATTCTGTCACACTGACAACTGCAGAGAAATGGATGTTCAGTCTTTCTGGTTGTCTCATAGGGGTGGAACTCCCATCAGAAAAAGGTTTGCCTGCATAAAACAGAACGTGGCATTCACGCCAATTTCTCCTATGGGCTTTGATCTCAGCCCTTCAAGATAGACCAGGTCAGGAAACAGGGATGACCAAAAATACAGGGAGTCCTCGACTTACAACTGAGCCCCACATATCTGTTGCTAAGCAAGATAGTTGTTAAGTGAATTTTGCTCCCTTTCGCAACCTTTCTTGCCACGGTTGCTAAGTGAACCACTGCAGTTACTAGGTTAGTAACACCGTTGCTAAGTGAATCTGGCTTCCTGTAAGGACCTGCCTCAACTAGGTCTCCCAAGAAAGCAGAACTCTTGAAACAGGCATTGTTTCAAAAGGAACTTTCATTGAGAGTTAGTGATAGCAGGAAGGCAAAGCAAAGTCTGAAGATTTCACACGTGAAAGGTTACATCATAATGCCCATTCAGGTCTCCTCCCCCCAATGTCCCAACTGTCCGTTTGAAATCCAGCCAATCCATAGGTGCTAGGTTGTTTTGAGAACCTAGTGATTTAGCACCCTTCTCAAGCTCCCCCTCAGTTTTGTTTCTCAACGGTCCCAGGCTGCATTGTCTGGAGATAAGACAGAAGTTTTTAGGCCACATTCCTTTCACACGGAGGGAGGGCAAAGCAGAGCAAGGCAATTACATTCCCCAATGAACAAGCCCCCCTCCCTCGGCAGGCCCCAAAAATGAATACATAGGCACAAGCAATAAGCAATACGCAAATCCATTTGAGGGGTCCTCACACTTCCCCAGTGACTTTGTTTGTCAGAAGGTTGCAAAAGGTGATCACATGACCTTGAGACACAGCAACCATCATAAATTCATGCCAATTCCAACGTCCAAATTTTGATCACGTGATCACGGAAGTGCTAAATGTGAAGTCACTTTTTTCAGTACCGCTGTAACTTTGAACAGTCCCTAAATGAATGGTTGTAAATCAAGGACTACCTGTATAGAACCGATGTAGGCTGTGATCTTAAAAGCCTGGCAGATCCTTTCCCTCACCATTTATAGAAATGAGAAATTTATAGAAATTTATTAAAGAGAATCAAGATGTGGCAATCTTGAGTTTCTTTCTTACTCTTTCCTCTTTTCCCAAGCTAGGTTTGTGTTTTACTGCTGCATTTTTTTCCTCCAAAGTTGTTTCAGTGCTCCTTTACATTGGCACATCGTATCTGTTTTGCCTCTCACTGCAGCCTCAAAGCTTGCCCAAATCATTCACATTGTCAAACCTATTTTTAGGCTACAAAATCTTCTTCCTTTTCCTTTCTGGACCTATCTCCTCTGGAATCACCTGTTTCTGGTGGTGGTAGCAAAGAAATCCGACAAACAAAAAATTATTAAAAAGACACACGCTTTTTAATTGCTGCTGCTCTTTTCATTTGATAAAATTTGTTTGTTGGAAAAAGGTGTTACCAGGCTTCTGATTTTTTATTTTTTGCCTCCAGAAGGTGACATGGCTCTTTTCCTGCAATCTGTACAAAGTTTCTTAAACTGCGATCCACAAACCCCTTGAGGGTCCTAGATAGATTTTCAGAGAGGTCCATGATCTTGGATGAGGAAAAAGTTACAACTTTATTTTCACTTACCTATAGCTTTTCATTCAATAAAGAAAGTAGGCAACACTGTAATTTATGGCCTCTAGACTCCAAAAATGTGGCTAATTCTAATAAATCTCACTATTTTAGATTATTATGCCCTGAAAAAGCAAAAGCAGTATATTCCCAGGTTGTGGGAAGTTCCTTTTTCTCTGAAAATGTGTAGCTGACAGCAGCCCACACAGTTTGACTTTCAAAGATGCTTTGGTCCCTAAAATTCCATACAAGCCGTTCATATGAGCATAACTGCATTTGAGCTCATTTTCTGTGTGATGCAATCTTATAGCCATATAATTCTTATGCATTTGAAATCTTTCCGAAAAGTGATCTATAGGTTTCACTAGACACTCAAAGAGGTCCATGGCACAGAGATTAAGAATCTGTGCTTTACAGCAGAGGTTCCCAACCTTTTGGGCACCAGGGACTGGTTCCTTGGAGAAAGGTTTTTCCACAGATCAGAGAGTGAGTGGTTTTCTGTGCTGCCTGCATCCCATGGGTGGGGCTTGCTTGTTTGTGCGGACCGGTTGCTGGCATGCTGCGGCCCGGTACCAGTCCATGGACCGGGGGTTGGGAACCCCTGCTTTACAGGACCTGAAGTTAAGAAGCCATTTTCCCATGTCTCATAACAATCCCCAACCTTAGCTTTGCATATCAGCTGAACTGGAAATTAATCAACTCAGCTAATGCTAACATTATAACAACCTCAAAATTCAGAGCTGTTTTCAAACAGGTACAAAATTCTTGCATGAAAATACCCTTGGGCATATATATATATATATATATATATTCAGCAAAATTTTTGTTATCCAAAGGGAGAACAAAATTGCATTCACATAACGTGTGTATCCACAGTTAAGTTAAATGCAATTGATTAAATTAACCCAATGACCTAGGTCTATAAAACTCTTATGTAGATTGGATTCAACTAACATGCTAGACCGGAGTTTTTCAAGCTTGGTAGCTTTTAAGATGTGTGGACTTCAAATCCCAGAATTCCCCAGCCAGTATAGCACAGTGGCTGGGAAATTCTGGGAGTTGAAGTCCACATATCTCAAAACTGCAAAAGTTGAGAAATACTGGCTTGGACATTAAGCCTACCTAAACCCTGGGCCCAAAACCAGAGGTGGGGAATCAGGACTCCTGGCTGGGGAATTCTGGGAGCTGAAATCCATATCTCAAAGTTGCCAAGGGTGAAAAAACAAAACAAAAAAGCTGTGTTAGACTAAAATGTGGTTCGACAGTTTGTGGAGCTGTGTTATTATGCAAACGTAGCTCGAATATAAGCTGGGGGAAACGATGCTCTGCAGGATTAAATTTTCCTTCCTATTTTTCCTTTCTCTGCTTGGGGAAAGACATCCCATGCTGATGGATGATGGGCTTCCTCAATCTTAATACTCATCCATCATCTTTTATTTTTGTGTATTTCGGACTTCCCCGACCATTTTGACATGCACAGAAGTGGGAAACAAGAATTCTGGAGGAAAAATACGATTTTTCCAACTGTGCAACTACTAGGCCCTTTTCTTGAACTGGGAGATGCATTCAGAGGTCCAGCCTGAAAAATGAAAATGTTGCTTAGTCGCTAAACACCCTTATTTTTTTTTTTAAAAAAAACAATCCACATATGAATAATATGATAGCTAATCTGTTTTAATTGCACAATTGTTTTATGCTATATGGCTCAAATTCTGGACATATATTGGGGAGGGAACAAGTGGGTTTAATTAGGCTTCCCAGAGTGGATTCTGTTAATCACATGGTCCAGGAAGTCCTATTGCATTACGTCTGAATGGGGAGGCATGTGGTGTGATTTTGGTTACATAAACTATTTCCCTTCCAGTCTGATAGCTGAACGTATCAAATTGATTTCTGGAGAGCAAATGAAGCATAAAAATGTCAACAACAACAAAAGGCATAGAGCTGAAACACCAATGTCAAAGCCTTGGCTTGAGAGGAGACAGTCCCTTAATATATTAGACGGGTGTCCCACGTCCCACCAAGAGGCACGGCCCAAGATGGCTGGAAGGTTGTTTCTCCATTCTATCAATGAGAGAAAATTCTTGTGGCTGTGGCTTATCTGCCTTCAGTCGATACTATGGTATGCACGTACCCCTCCCTTCAAATCAGTCCTGGTTTCTGACGAACCCAAGCTGCCGGATTTTCTTGGCAAGATTTTTAAAAGTACTTTCCCCCTGCCTTCTTCCTTGTTGGAGAAGATTCAAGTTATGCTAGCCAATGAGAGAACACATTCAAAACTCAGTGTGTTTGAACTTATGCATAAATTTTGAGAGCCCTGGTGGCGTAGTGGTTAGAATACAGTATTCTAGGCTAATTCTTGTGACTGCCAGTGGTTCAGTTCTCACCGGCTCAAAGTTGACTCAAACTTCCATCCGTCCAAAGTCAGTAAAATGAGGAACCAGATTGTTGGGGGCAATATGTTAACTATGTGAACCACTTAGAGAGAGCTGTAAAGCACTATGAAGCGGTATACAGTATAAGTCTAAGTGTTATTCCTATTGCTATAAATTTTATTTTATTTAGCATGTAGCATCTATGGAGGTCATACAATCAGTGATTTATAAATTTAGTTTAAATAAAGCATCAATATATATATATATATATATATATATATATATATATATATATATATATATATATATATATATATATATATATATATATATATATATATATATATATATATATATATATGTATGTATATGTATATGTCAATTTGTACATCATTGATTGCATCACACACACACACACATATATATATAATATCACACATATATAATCACATATATATAACACAGAGACATAATATGTGGACAATACAATATAGGAGATAGTATATTAAATTAAGATTAATAAAATCACCATAATATCAAGCCATAGAATTGCAGTGGGATAGATGTTATAATTCGATATCTAAGGAAGTTAACCATCTAACTGCTTCTGGTGTGGCTGCAGTGAGATCGTCCCAGGTGTCTTGAAATATGCATAAATAAAAAGATATTAATCTACCTTTCCAACTTGGATGCCATTTTGGCCAGGGACACACTGGGCTAAGAACCTTATCATGATTTATGGCTAACACCACTCTAACTGAGTCTGTTCATTTGGTTGCTGGTCATCTCTTTCCTTCCACCTTTTCTAACATCAGGCTTTCTCTAGAGAGCTGGGTCTTCACATCATGCGTCTAAAATAAGATTCTCCTAAGTGAGAACTCTGGATTGATTTGTTCAATGATCCATCAGTTTGTTTTCTTGACAGGCCACAGTAGAACAGAATATTTTAGTTGGCCAAGAGTGATTGGACACACAAGAAATTTGTCTCCGGTGCATAAACTCTCAGTGTACATACAAACAACAAAGTGTCTAGTTTAATGAAGAGAAGGATGAGGGGGGACATAATAGCAGTGTTCCAATATCTCAGGGGCTGCCACAAAGAAGAGGGAGTCAAGCTATTCTCCAAAGCGCCGGAAGGCAGGACAAGAAGCAACGGATGGAAACTAACCAAGGAGAGAAGCAACCTAGAACTAAGGAGAAACTTCTTGACAGTTAGAACAATTAACCAGTGGAACAACCTGCCTCCAGAAGCGGTGAATGCTCCAACACTGGAAGTTTTTAAGAAGAGACTGGACAGCCATTTGTCCGAACTGGTATAGGGTTTCCTGCCTGAGCAGGGGGTTGGACTAGATGACCTCCAAGGTCCCTTCCAACTTTATTATTATTATTATTATTATTATTATTATTATTATTATTATTATTATTATTATTATTATTATTATTATATAATCATAAGCTACCAATAGGAGAAGGTAGTAGGAAAGATGAGAAGAATAGTAAAACAGCCCCACTACATGGGTAAATATCCTTAGACATAATTCAATGTTGTGGGAATGAGTTGTTCAGCAGAGTGATAGCACGAGGGAAAAAACTGTCTCTGTGTCTAGTTGTTTTGGCATGCACTGAGTTTTGAATGTGTTCTCTCATTGGCTAGCATAACTTGAATCATGACCAGCAACTATACATATTCCATGTAATAATTCATAGCATCCCATAATATTCTTGTTAATGTCTAATTGAATATTCAAGAGGTGTGGTTTTTACATTACAATTAGTTTTTAAGTTACTTGTTGTTAGTTGCGAAGTCGTGTCCGACCCACCGTGACCACATGGACAACGTTCCTCCAGGCCTTCCTGTCCTCTACCATCTTCTGGAGTCCATTTAAGCTCACGCCTACTGCTTCAGTGACTCCATCCAGCCACCTCATTCTCTGTTGTCCCCTTCTTCTATTGCCCTCAATCTTTCCCAGCATCAGGCTCTTCTCCAGTGAGTCCTTCCTTCTCATTAGGTGGCCAAAGTACTTGAGTTTCAACTTCAGGATCTGGCCTTCTAAAGAGCAGTCAGGGTTGATCTCCTCTAGGACTGACCGGTTTGATCGCCTTGCAGTCCAAGGGACTCGCAGGAGTCTTCTCCAGCACCATAGTTCAAAGGCCTCAATTCTTTTGCACTCAGCCTTTCTTATGGTCCAACTTTCACAGCCATACATTGCAACTGGGATTTTAAGTTACTACAGTTCATTTTTCTATCTCTTATCAGAAATCCACATTCCACATAAAGAGCTTGCTTCTTACTTCAAAGAAACTAGAAACATTAATCAAAAGTGCTCCTTATTACTGAAATCGGTTTTTCTTCCTCCCATCACTGGTGATGGGTGGACCTTTGGAAGACCAAGTTATGGACAGAACCCTCATGGAGAAAATCTAATTATATGGTCACTAAGAGTTGACAATAATTTGATGGCATCAATCTTATTCCTAAGACTGGAGGAGAGGACTGGTCCAAAGCCATCCAGCTGGTTTTGTGCCTAAGACAGTTTCTAGTTTCTACCCTAGGATCTTTAACTGCAACACAAACCGGCTCTTATTTAGTTAATATTATTAATAATATTATGAATAATATTTCTAAGTTCTTGGATCAGGTGTGAGCTTGACTCAATCCTGCATGTTGGATGAAGTCTAAGAAGGTTCAAGGACACACACACACCCCAATGCCCTTATCTGGCTCGGCAGAAAAACTCAGAAGCCTGCTTTTATTTTACTCCAGTTAATAAAACAGAATATTGTTCAGCCTTCCTGTAAATCAGCACTTCTCCCTTCTGCCATAACCAGTTACAGCCAGCACCATGCATCACTCACTGCCCTGTGATGGCAATCCAGAAGACAATTGCTCGATTGTGGTAAAGGCCCACACTTAACACAGACTGGACTCAATACAGCATTCTTTCCCTGTCTGAGTTAAGCAGGCCAATGCACGGCTCCTTCACTTAGCAGTGTTGGGGTGTGTGTCAAAAAAGTCAACATGGCATCCCCAATTATGTGATCCAAGTCCCTATCCTTTCCTATGTGCAATACATAGGGGGAAAAGGGTCAAGGATTTGATCGCTGCCATCTTGACTTATAGAATAACAGAGTTGAAAGGGACCTTGGAGATCTTCTAGTCCGACCCCTGCTCAAGCAGGAGACCCTATACCATTTCAGACAATATATCATTTTGTCCAATCTCTAAATTAAAAACCTCCAGGATTGGAGCGCCCGCAAGTGGAAGCAAGACGTTCCACTCATTAATTGTTCTAACTGTCAGGAAATAATTCCTCCTTAGTTCTAGGCTGGTTTTCTCCTTGACTAGTTTCCATCCATTTTCTTCTTGTTCTGCCTTCTGGTGCTTTGGAGAGTAGGTTGACCCCTTATACTTCTTTGACTGCCTCCCCATAGATGTTGTTTCTTCTCTATGGTGGTGAGAGAAGGGAGTCCCAAAGGGGCTTTTTTTCATGAGGCAACTGGACTTTCTTGTTTTTCTTTGAAGACGTTTCGCTTCTCATCCAAGAAGCTTCTTCAGTTCTGACTGGATGGTGGGGAAGCTGAAGAAGCTCCTTGGATGAGAAGCGAAATGTCTTCAAGCAAAAACAAGAAAGTCCAGTTGCCTCGTGAAAAAGCATCTTTGGGACAACTACGGTATGACCCGGATGACTGAGAATCTCCGTAGACATTTAACAGAAGGGAGTTTTTGTTGTTTCTTGAGCAGTCCAGGTAACACTAATAAGGAGAGGCTGCATAACAACCTTATCAATGGTTGGCTCTGTCATTCCATATGCGAGGAAAGACCCCCCCCCAAAGCCTGAACATCAATTCAGTGTATCTGATTCTTGGCTGCTTCCTACTTAACTGCACCCTGACCCCGTTCATTGTGTTTTGCCTTTATTTTGAATTAAGGGCTCAGCACAAAATGAATCACTGGAGCGACAGAACAGAATTAGTTAATTTGGTTCAAATCATCCTTCAGAAACCCCTTTTGCTCAAGGAAGTTAAAGGGAGGGGGGAGAATATAAGATAAGCTAAGCTAAGCTAAGCTAAGCTAAGCTAAGCTAAGCTAAGCTAAGCTAAGATAAGATAAGATAACCTTTATTGTCATTTTTTTACTGTGGGCACAACGGCACACATCAAAAATGAAATTTAGTTGCCCGCTCTCAAAGTGAAACACATACATGACACACACCTAAGACATACTATATACAACATATGCACCAGCCCTGCTCATTCTCTCAACCTCACCTACCTTGCAGGACTGTTGGGAAGATAAAATACCATTGCACTGAAATATAAAAATAAGGAGCATACAGTCTTCAAGAATCAACTCTGTAAATCTGCGCATAAATGCAGTAGTCCTCAACCTACAACAGTTCATTTAGTGACCGTTCAAAGTTACAACAGCACTGAAAAAAGTGACTTATCACCATTTTTCACACCTACAACTCTTGCAGCATCCCCATGGTCACATGATCAAAATTCAGCCACTTGGCAACTGACTCCTATTTATGACGATTCCAGTGTCCCGTGTGTGTGTGTGTGTGTGATGCGATCCCCTTTTGCGACCTTCCGACAAGCAAAGTCAATGGGGAAGCCAGTTTCACTTAACAACTGTGCTATTAACTTAACAACTGCAGTGATTCACTTAACAACTGTGGCAAGAAAGGTCATAAAATGGGACAACACTCACTTAACAAATGTCTCACCTAGCAACATAAATTTTGGGCTCCGTTGTGGTCGTAAGTCGAGGACTACCTGCACAAGGCAGGTTTTCTGAGCTCTAAAAAGGATAAAGCTCTTCACGCTGGCATATAGTACGGTGATACAGAAGCAGGCCTGCGGTTTCTCTCTGCATGAGGAATCATTAAATAAATAATTTAGACACAGAGCCAGGGCAGAGAGGACACAGAATTACTCCAGCACAAATGCAGTTATGCAACCTCTCTCTCTCTCTCTCTCTCTCAGGGGGCTTGATCTCCCAGGAACCTCATTTCATTTCAGCCTATTAGCATTTCCTTAATAAATACAAGAGCCAATTTGGTGTCAGGGTTAAGGCAGCAGGCTAGAAACCAAGAGACGGTGAGTTCTAGTTCTGCCTTAGGGACAAAAGCAGCTGGGTGATCTTGGGCCAGTCATTAGAATAGAATAGAGCTGCAAGAGACCTTGGAGGTCTTCTAGTCCAGCCCCCTGCTCAAGCAGGATAACCTACACCATTTCACACTGTCTAGCCCAGGGGTAGGCAACCTTGGCTCTTTTATGACTCGTGGACTTCAACTCCCAGAATTCCTGAGCCAGCCATGCTGAGGGGAAAGGGAGAGGTTTCCAAGCTGAGCCATGCTAGCTCAAGAATTCTGGGAGTTGAAGTCCACGAGTCATAAAAGAGCCAAGGTTGCCTACCCCTGGACTCTAGCCTCTTCTTAAAAACCTCCAGTGATGGAGCGCCCAGGATTTCTGGAGGCAAGCTGTTCCACTGGTTAATTGTCCTCACTGTTAGGAAGTTTCTCCTTAATTCCAGGTTGCTTCTCTCTTTGGTCAGTTTCCAACCACTGTTTCTTGTCTTTCCCTCTGGTGCTTTGGAGAATAATTTGACCCCCTCTTCTTTGTGGCAGCCCCTCAAATACTGGAATACTGCTATCATGTCCCCCCTAGTCCTTCTTTTCTTTAGACTAGCGGCTAGCCAAACCCAAGTCCTGCAGCCGTTCTTCCTATGTTTTAGTGTCCAGGCCTTTGATCATCTTAGTTCAGTGATGGCGAACCTTTTAGAGACTGAGTGCCCAAACCACAACCCAAAACCCACTTATTTATCACAAAGTGCCAGGGCCACATTAGCATTGTGGTGTCCTCAGGGGGAGCATGGGGGCGTGACACACTGGGTGGACGTGGTGCACTGGGTGAGCATGGCTGCGGTTGTCACGGCAGACTGGGTGGGCATGGCTGGGGTGGGCATGTCCACTTTGATGTTGCTCATGGGGGGGACGCCTGTGGGGGCCGGGCAGGGTTGGGGGAGATCCAGGGGGTCTCTGGTGAGTGGGGCGGTGGGCAGGAGGCCCAGCATAGATGGGGAGAGGCACACAATCCTAGCTGGGACTGGGGGGCCATGGCACCGATGGGGATCTGGCTTTCCCTGCTTGGGGGGGCCTTTGGCTTGCTGGGTGTGGGCGTGCTCTACCACCTCTACTCGAGCTTGCTAGCTGGCCGCTTTGCCTCCTTTGTGCTGGGTGGGACTGTCGCTCCGGGCGACGGCCTAATGGACCTGCACAAGCTGCTGGCAGCGGCGGCACGCGTGCCCACAGAGAGGGCTGTGAGTGCTGCCTCTGGCACGCGTGCCATAGGTTCGCCACCACTGTCTTAGTTGCTCTTCTCTGAACTTTTTCCATTCTCTCTCAGCCCTACAAAGGAAGCAATGGCTAACCACTTCTGAAAAATCTTATCAAGAAAACCTCAGGGACTAGTCCAGACAATCGCCAGGAGAACACTGATTTGAAGGACTCAAAATATTAAGAAATAAATGAGTGAAAATAACCAAACCAAAACAGGATTCCGATTCATGGTTATTCAATATGCAATTGTCAGCCACCATGAATATATTTGTGCACTGGCCCCTTAGTTACAGGTAGTCCTCAACTTGCAACCATTCATTTAATGTCCATTTGACATTGCAACAGCATTGAAAGAAGGGACTTGTGAGCGTTTTTCACACTTAATGATCGTTGCAGCATCGCTATGGTCACATGATTAAATATCAGATGCTTGGTAACTGGCATGTATTTATGACGGTTGCAGTGTCCTGGGATCATATGATCACCTTTTGCGACCTTCTGACAATCACAGTCAATGGGTAAGCCAGATTCACTTAACAACCGTGTTATTAACTTAACTACTGCAGTGATTCGTTTAAAAACAGTGGCAAGAAAGGTCATAACAAAACAACAGAGTTGTAGGAACCTTGGAGTTCTTCTAGTCCCTCATGAAATGGGGCAAAACTCACTTAAAAACTGTCTTGCTTAACAACTGACATTTTGGGCTCAATTTTGGTCGTATGTGGAGGACTACCTGTACAAGCCAACTTCTCCCCTCGACCAAGGCAAATTTCTGGCCTCAGGAGCTGTTTAGACCCTGGTTGTTAGGCCCATCCAGGTAGTGAAACAGGAGAAGCAAAAGTCAGGAATCTGTTTTCACTATGTTCAATCAATCAGAATACAACTGAAAAGGACCTTGGAGGTCTTCTAGTCCAACCCCTTGCTCAAGCAGGACACCCTATACTATTTCAGACAGGTGGCTGTCCAGTCTCTTTTTAAAAACCTCCAGTAGTGAAGCACCCACAACATCTGAAGGCAAGCCGTTTCACTGGTTAATTGTTCTCACTGTCTGGAAGTTTCTCCTTAATTCCAGATTGCTTCTCTCCATTGCTTCTTGTCTTGCCTTTTGGTGCTTTGGAAAATAAGTTGACCGCCATCTTCTTCGTGGCAGCCCCTCAAATACTGAAATACTGCTATCATGTCACCCCTAGTCCTTCCGTTCTCTAGATTAGCCAAACCCAAATCCTGCAACCGTTCTTCATATGTTTTAGTCTCCAGGCCTTTAATCATCTTAGTTGCACTTTTTCCAAAGCCTCCACATCTTTTTGGTAACGTGGTGACCAAAACTGGATGCAATATTCCAGGTGTGGCCTTACTAAGGCTTTATAAGGCAATACTAATACGTCACGTGATTTTGATTACTAATACTTCAGGGGATTTTGATTTAATACCTCACGTGAGTTCCTTCCCCTTCTAAACCTCAAAGGGGCTCAATGTTGCAGGGGGAAGGGCACTTCCCCAGCAGAAAATTGTTTTCCCAAATACCCGTTTTTCCAAACATCCACGTGCTGGAAAACAAAACCTTCATGACTAAGAGGGCACCGAGGTGCCAGTTCTTAAGTGCTCGATCAATGCAAAGAGGTTGGCGCTGCGTTGGGTGTGGGTGGCATGTGCTGAAATGAATGCTGGATTGCTTTGCTGGCAATAGCAAGTAGCTTTGTGCGGGTTTTTTTTTCCCTTTTTTGTCAGCTCCTGCCTACATTTTCTTCACCTCTTATAAAGCAGAAGATAATTTTATACACTTCCATTCTGACAATGAGTCCCGGGCTTTGCGGCCTGCGTTCAATTAATTCATTCCTTTCCCCTTTTCGGGTCCTCAGCTCAGCACTTTAAGCCGTTGTGTGTCAAGCTCAGCTTAGTTGCCAGCTGACAATGCCACTGATGCAAGTGCAACCACATACCTGAGAGTGCCATTACATAGTTTTATTTAATGAGAAGGTTAATTGGATTCAGCTTAACATTGCAAACAGGAGACCTTAACTGTGCTTTCAGACTGTCTTTGCCTTTCGGCTGAGTGCAATAGCAGCATGTTTTCTGGTCGTATATTTAGGCAAGAAAAACCAAATGCACAGGTATAGTATAGGTGATACCTCGCTCAATAGTAGTAACTATGAGAGGGATCTTGGAATCCTAGTGGACAATCACTTAAATATGAGCCAGCAGTGTGCTGCAGCTGCCAAAAAAGCCAACACAGTGCTAGGCTGCATTAACAAAGGGATAGAATTACGTGATTACGTGAAGCGTTAATACCACTTTACAATGCCTTGGTAAGGCCACACTTGGAATACTGCATCCAGTTTGGGTCACCATGATGTAAAAAAGATGTTGAGACTCTAGAAAGAGTACAGGGAAGAGCAACAAAAATGATTAGGGGTCTGGAGGCTAAAACATATGAGGAACAGTTGCTAGAATTGGGTATGTCTAGTTTAATGAAAAGAAGGACTGGGGTGTGTGTGTGTGTGTGTGACATGATAGCAGTGTTCCAATATCTAAGGGGCTACCATAAAGAAGAGGGGTCAACAACCTATTCTCCAAAGCACCTGAAGGCAGGATAAGAAGCCACGGATGGAAACTAATCAAGGAGAGAAGCAACCTAGCACTAAGGAGAAATTTCCTGACATTATAGCCCAACATACCAAAAAAACTACTGCAAAAGACAAACTAAAAACAAAAAATAAAATAAGCAAGAAAATGGTAAGAGAACACCTATCCGACCTTGACGATTGTAAATCACTGGGACCTGACATATTACGTCCCAGGGTTCTGAAGGAGCTGGCAGATGTTATCTCAGAACCATTGCACCATATCTTTCAAAAATCCTGGAGCATTGAAGAAGTACCTGAGGATTGGAAAAGGGCTCACGTGGTTCCCATCTTCTAGAAAAGAAAAGAAAAAACAGACCCAGGAAACTACAGACCAATCAGTCTAACATCAATACCTGGGAAAATCCTAGAAAAGATAATCAAAGAACAGATTTGCCAACAACTAGAAGCAAACAAAGTTGTAACCGGTAGCCAGCACGGGTTTGTCAAAAACAGATCATGCCAAACCATTCTTTGATAAAGTGACTAAATTAGTAAAGCATTTCAGTAAGTCATTTGACAAAGTAGACCACAACCTGCTGCTTAGTAAGCTAGAAAAAGGTGGGATAGACCAGGGGTCCCCAACCCCTGGGCCGTGAACCGGTATCGGGCCGTGGCATGCCAGCAATCGGGCCGCACAAACAAAGCCCCATCCGCGGAATGCAGGCAGCACACAAAACCACGCCCCCTCCGGTTCGCAGAAAAACCTCTCTCCACGTAACCGGTCCCTGGCGCCCAAAAGGTTGGAGACCTCTGGGATAGACAACATCACCACCAGATGGATCTGTAGCTGGCTGACAAACCGTACTCAGCGAGTAGTCCTCAATGGCACTACATCCACATACGTCCCTTCCAGCTCTATTCTATTCTATTCTATTCTATTCTATTCTATTCTATTCTATTCTATTCTATTCTATTCTATTCTATTCTATTCTATTCTATTCTATTCTATTCTATTCTATTCTATTCTATTCTATTCTACTCTACTCTACTCTACTCTATTCTAATTCTATTCTATTCTATTCTATTCTATTCTATTCTATTCTAACAGAACAATTAATCAGTAGAACAACTTGCCTCCAGAAATTGTGGATGCTCCATCACTGAAGGCTTTTAACAAAGAATCTGGACAGCCACTTGTCTGAAATACCATAGTATGCTCCAACATTGAAAGTTTTTAAGAAGAGATTGGACAACATTTGTCTGAAATGGTATAGGGTTTCCTGCCTGACCAGAGAGTTGGATTAGAAGACCTCCAAAGTCCCTTCCAACTCTGTTATACTGTTACATTCAAGTTGTTTTCTTTGTCTCTGGAGACTGATACAGCTCATTGTTTCTTATTTCATGGAGGATCCAGCACAATGTCTTGGAAATGTTTGCTTCTACCATTCGTAGTGACAACTTTGAACCCAGTCTTTCAATCAACCACAGTTTTGTCATTGGCTTCTAAAGGAAAACCACAAAGTGATGGAAAACCGGCATTCTCAGGAAGCAAATCTTTAGAAAGCACATGTAGGCCTGTCAAATGCTTCCTGGAAACGGGAAAGAGGCTGATGAGACAATTTCTGGAAAAATCTTTTAGAGGGCAGACAAGGCCACAGAGAGATACTCAGCCAGAAAAAAAACAAAAAAACAAAACCAAGAAAATAATGAGAAGACTTCTATCAAAACTCACTTTGTGCAACTAATGTATTAGGTATGATAATAACCCCAGAAAAGGTTTATCATCATTACCTCATGCAGGCTGAATCCAACTTGCTGAACCAAAAACATCATTTGGCTTTATCCGTATTTGCTCCTTTAGTTCTCTCTTATTGCAGCCAAGTAGGCAGATTAAATTAAAATTTGGAATTCAGTGTTCTAAAACAGGGGTCCACAATCCCCAGGTTGTGGCCCGTTCGGAACCGGGCCACAGAAGCGGCGAGTGAGCACGCATGCAGCTCCACTTGTGCGGGCAGCAGGCAAGTGCCAGGCGAAGCTTCATTTCTGCACGTGAGACATTTGTCAAATGAACTTTTCCCCATTTTACGACCTTTCTTGCCACACTTGTTCAGTGAATTGCTGCAGTTGTTAAATTAGTAACACGGCTGTGAAGCGAATCCGGCTTCCCCATTGATCTTGCTTGTCAGAAGGTCGCAAAAGGTGAACACATGACTCCCAGGACACAGCGACGGTCATAAGTATGAACCAGTTGCCAAGCATCCGAATTTTGATCACATGATCAAGGGGATGCTACAGAGGTCGTAAGTGTGAAAAATGGCCACAAGTCACTTTTTTCAGTGTTGTAACTTTGAACGGTCACTAAACGAACTGTTGTAAGTCGAGGACTATCTGTATAACACATATTAAAAGCTGTGCTTCTAATGTTCACCAGGAGGTGCTGTTGCTTATATACATAGTCCTCAATTTACCACTGTTTAAGAACAAAATTTTGACGGCTTCAGGAAAAGTGATTTATGCACATTTACAACCATTGCAGTATCCCCTGTGGTCACATGATTGCAATTCGGACGCTTGGCAACCGGCTCGCACTTATGACTGGCGGCAGCACCCTGCAGTTGCATGATCACCATCTGTGACCTTCCAGCTGCTTTCTGACAAAAAAAATGTTAATAGGGGAAGCTGGATTCGCTTCATGACCATGTGATTCAGTTCGCAACCACAGTAAAAAAAATTGTAAAATGGAATCCAGTCATGGGGTGACTCACTTTAGAACTGCACCGAGTTACGGTGGAAATTTCGGTTCCAGTTTTAGTTCACTGAATATATTGTATTCATTGAATATATTCCTCAGGCTGGCAAGATTTGCCTGTAGCTGGGAAGCCAGCTTGGAAGAAATGTCACCTGTCATTCTTGTGTTTGAGCCCAACACTGCTTTATGAAGGAAACAGTGTGATTGAGCACCCAGAACATGGGAACCAATCCTATACAGGTAGTCCTCAACTTACGACCACAATTGAGCCCAAAATTTCTGTGGCTAAGCCAGACAGTAAGTGACTTTTTGTTCCATTTTTATGACCTTTCTTGCCACAGTTAAGTGAAATAACTGCAGTTGTTAAGTTAGTAACCCGGTTGTTAAGTGAATCTGGCTTCCCCATTGACTTTGCTTGTCCAGAGGTCGCAAAAGGGGATCACGTGATCTTGGGCCACAGCAACGGTCATAAATATGAACTAGTGGCCGAGCATCTGAATTTGGATCGCTGTGATCGGGGTGTGTGTGCTGCAATGGTCGTAAATGTGAAAACGATTGTTAAGTCACTTTGTTTTCAGCGTCGTTGTAACTTTGAATGGTCACTAAGTGAATGTTGTAAGTTGAGGACTACCTTGTATTGTACTAGGGTTGCAGATGAGTAATAATAAATGATGGCCCGTAATGATTACACCAAACCCTCCAGCTTCAACGCAGCAGAACATTAAATACTGTCCTTCAGAAGAGGCAGTGATTGAGGAACTTTGACTGCCATAAAGAAGAGGGAGTCAAGCTATTCTCCAAAGCGCCTGAAGGCAAGACAAGAAGCCACAGATGGAAACTAATCAAGGAGAGAAGCAACCTAGAACTAAGGAGAAACTTCCAGATAGTTAGAACAATTAACCAGTGGAACAACCTGCCTCCAGAAGCGGTGAATGCTCCAACACTGGAAGTTTTTAAGAAGAGACTGGACAGCCATTTGTCCGAAATGGTATAGGGTTTCCTGCCTGAGCAGGGGGTTGGACTAGATGACCTCCAAGGTCCCTTCCAACTTTATTATTATTATTGTTGTTGTTGTTGTTGTTGTTGTTAATTTTCACAACTGTAGAGGTTGCTGTTTTTAAAGGCTGAGACTTCTGGATGCTGGACTAAGCGAGCATTTAATCTTCCACCGGGAAGCTCTCTTTCCTGTGATATTGCTGTGATAGAAGGACCTGCCTCACATCAATGGGGTCAATTTGTCTCATAGGTGAATTTTCATTTCGTTTTCAGGACAAGAACCTGGAATTGGAGCAACCCCATCACAGACATCCAAGAAGCTCCCTACCTGTGCAGCAATTTCATTCTCCTTTTTCAACCCGATGAAAATGGAAAAGACATGCCAAATGCTGGGCAGAGGCAAGGAAAACCGGTGGATAAAACCTACCTCAGGTAGTCCTCAACTTACAACCATTCATTTAGCGGCCGTTTGAAATTACAACGGCACTGGAAAAATGTTACTTATGACCAGACCTCACACTTACGACCGTCGCAGTATCCCCGTAGTCACGTGGTAGAAATTCAGGCGCTTGGCCACTGGCATGTATTTATGACGGTTTGCAGTGTCCCGGGGTCATGTGATCACATTTTGCAACCTTCTGATAAGCAAAGTCAATGGGGAAGCCAGATTCACTTAACAACCGCGTTACTAACTTAACAACTGCAGTGATTTCACTTAAGCGGGGGTGGTGGTTTTTGTCCTTGGTAGTTCCTTGATTTGGGTATTATTTTTTGCTCGATTGTTTGGTGTTAATCCTTGCTTATCTGGGTATTAGTTGCAGGAGAGGATTTGTTCTGGTCTTCCCGTTTCCTGCTAAGCTTTTTATGGCCTCTTTTGATTGGTGTGTAAATGTGGTTTATCTCTATGTATCTACTGATGGCTGAGTTGTCTGAAATCACACCCTGAACAACGCTGGCAGGACAAACTACTGTACATAAACAGGAAGCAAACCCCATGCACCTTCGCACTGATGATGTTATTTAGTTGAGTAATGAAATCTTTGCAAGAAATTCAGAGCACAACATCACAGTCCAACCTGAGCTACAGAGATTCTTTTCTACTGAGAGTTTACTCTCATCAATGCAAGGAGAAACCCAAACTTCCTTGGGTTATGGATTGTTCCTGGGTCGAGGAATGTCCATGTGTAGCTCCAGGTAAGTTCCAAAATGCCAAACATCAAGGTACGAATTTTTAGGTTGATCGTATAAAGCAGAGGTCCCCAATTCCCGGTCCGTGGACCAGTACCGGGCCACGGCATGGCAGCAACCGGTCCGCACAAACAAGCAAAGTCCCATCTGCGGGATGCAGGCAGCACATGAAACCACGCCCCCTGCGGTCCACGGAAAAACCTCTTTCCACGGAACTGGTCCCTGGTGCCCAAAAGGTTGGGGACCTCTGGTATAAAGTGTATGCTATGCCAAACCATGTTTTTTTTGCCTTCAGTCATTATTATAGGATATAAGGATCCATCTACCAAACCCAATTCTGTGACAATTAATCATCATTTGTGCTAGAGATATCACTAGTTTGCTTCCAATCATCTGTTTCCCCTTCCTCATGTCAAGATTTAAGTTGAATTTTCGGTGAACTGTTCACCCTACATAATACATCCCCTGTCACTTACTATTACAATGTCTGCCAGACCATTCCCTCACTGCTTCCCGAAAACAACACGGACATATCCATGAAATCAGCAGCAGCTGAGCTCAACTCAAGCAAGACTTTGTATTTGGTGTTAAAATATTAATTAACGATAGGAGGCTTGATATATAAATATCACATGGACAAATTAACATAGCTGGGGAACCTCCTCTTCTACACACCGCAGTTTCTGCAAACAGCAACCGCACATTATCTAAATTAAGCTTCTGGGATATGACTTGGAAAAAAAACAACACATTATTGATTCATATTCTCTCTCTCTCTCTCTCTCATACGCACAGATAGGAGCTGCTATATGGCAACCCACATTCCTAAGACATTTGCACCCCCTTTTCCTCCAAAACAGGATACCCCCCTACAGAGTGAATTCATTTTGGTCAACTGGTTTGGTGGGGTTTTTTTTTTTTTTTTAGGTCATCTTGCTTGATTCTGCCTGCTTTCTATTTCTAGAGGAAAAAGGAAGTGTCCTGAGGGAGAAGAGAAGGGGGGGGAGGAAGGACGTGTAAATGGATCTGCTCATTTTTTTAAAAGTTACATATAATACAAGAAGACTGGTTGGGTGGGGGAGGGTGTGTGTGAGCTGAAGCAAATACAAAGCCCATAAGGATTCCAGGGATTAAACTGGCCCCTTGTGGAAACTGTTCCGGAATGAAACGGTCTTATCTGAAAAGTATTAAAATGATGCAGTGGATAAATAATTGAAAGATGACTCAATACAGAGCCAACACTTACAAAATCCGTGTTATTTCCCATCCTCTCCCTTTTCTCGTTTATCCTCAGCTACCACAAAAACTGTTATAGTTTACAAAGCGCAATCCAAGAAAAGTGAATCTCTTTCTATATCCCATCCGTTTAAACAGAATCTTAAGTTTGTGCTTAAATCTTTCGTATTCAAGAAGCTCTTTAACTCGCCCAGATCTGTCTATCTGTCTATCTATCTATCTTTATCTATCATCTCTATCTATCTATCTGTCTGTCTGTCTGTCTGTCTATCTATATCATCTCATATTTATTATTTTTTATAACTAACTCAAAGCAGTGAACATACCTTATAGTCCTTCCTTCTGCCATTTTTCCCATAACAACAATCCTGTGAGGTGAGTTGGGCTGAGACGCTGGCCCAAAATCATCCAGCTGGCTTTCAATGGCTAAGGTAAGACAAGAACTCACAGACTGCTAGTGATTGGTCCAAAGTTACCCAACTGCTTTGATGGCTAAAGTATAGAACTAGAAGTTATGGTTTCCTGGTTTCTAGTCTGGTGCATAACCACTAGACCAGGGGTGGGGAACCTTGGCTCTTTTATGACTCGTGGACTTCAACTCCCAGAATTCCTGAGCCAGCATGGCTCAGCTTGGAACCTCTCCCTTTCCCCTCAGCATGGCTGGCTCAGGAATTCTGGGAGTTGAAGTCCACGAGTCATAAAAGAGCCAAGGTTGCCTACCCCTGCACTAGACCAAACTAAAGAACTGTTGTGGTACAGTGGTTAGAACGCAGTATTACAGGCTAATTCTCCCCATTGACAGGAGTTCGATCCTGACCAGCTCAAAGTTGACTCAGCCTTCCATCCTTCTGAGATCAGGAAAATGAGGACACAGATGGTTGGGGGGGGGCAATATGCTGACTCTGTAAACCGCTTAAAAAGGCTGTAAAGCTCTATGAAGCGGTATATGTCTAATTGCTATTGCTATAGCTAAACTGGCTTTTGTATTTAATGATGTGGCCCTTTTCCTTCCTCAGCAATACAAATGATCTCTATAGTTGATTCTCTGAGATCTTGAACATGTCTTTGGAAGGTACAGGATTCCAATAATGGATCAGTCTTGAAAACCTTTTAATAGGTTTACTGCCTGCTAAGTGTAGCTTCTAGAAAATGCATCTGGGGCTTCTTAGTGTGATGGCTAACCATGGATTGCTTCCGTTTTTCCAAGTGTCAAAAAGTTTAATCCGATATGACAAATACCAAGGACAGTTCATGTGCTATAGATACACACACTCAAATCTTTTAAAGATATTGTGCAATAGTTACACTTATGCACAAAATAGAAGCTCAAGGATGTTGAGTTGCAGAGTAGTGTATTGTTTGTGTATACCCTGAACCTCATGTGTGATTATTCAAAACCTATCTTGACTTAGCAACAGCAATAGCACTTAGACTTATATACCACTTCATAGTGCTTTACAGCCCTCTCTAAGCAGTTTACAGAGTCAGCATATTGTCCCCAACAATCTGGGTCCTCCTTTTACCGACCTCAGAAGGATGGAAGGCTGAGACAACCTCGAGCCCCATCAGGATCGAACTGCTGGCAGTGGGCAGAGTCAGCCTGCAATACTGCATTCCAACCACTGTGCCACCACAGCACTTAGGGATGATTAGTGAGTAGACCTATTTCTGTAGGAGATGGACAGGCTGAGTCAGAGAGCAGGGTCAAACATATCATCAGTCTGGCATCCCTGTGCCCCTGAAAGAGACCGAAGTCCATCTCCCCTTGAAATCCGTAGACTCTTATCTGGCACCAATTTGCACTGACGGTTAGTATGTCAGATTCTTGTGAACAGGTTGCACGGAATTCTCTCGCAGTGCTTTTCAACTCTATCCTGGCTCATGGTTTCTTGCATCTGACAATTTCAAGACAGACACCATTTTGGGCAGTAAAGCTCACAAGTGATCGCAAAAGGTCTCTATAAACTACGGTTAGTGAGCGGACCGGCAAATGACAACTGCCATTCACTTTCAGGAAAATGATATGTATTGGGTCCCCGAATCCTAATCCACATTGCGTAGTCTATAATGAATTAGGAAAAGAATCTTGAAGTCATAGAGGACAGCACATTGACAAAGTCAAATCCCCCTATCCAAGCTATTTTATTTATTAAATTTATATGCCACCCATCTGACCGATAAGGTGATTCTTAGGTTATGCAAACCTAGGGTAGGGTTCTGGTGGTCACTTCCTTAAAAAGAAGAATGTAATAGAGCTGGAAGAAGTTCAGAAAAGGGCAACCAAAATTATTGGGGGGAATTGAAATATCTCCTCTATGAGAAAATACCTTGAATATATGGGACAATTTGATTGGGGAAAAAAAAAGATGGCCAAGATGTACAAAGTCACCTCCGGTCTGGAGAAAGTTTTCAGTCCCTTAAAACAGGAGAGGCAGAGGGTTGGAAGGAGATTCAGAAGAGACCAAAGGAAGCAGCACATCTTCACACAGGACATAATTAATTTGTGGCAATCATTACAAGACTTGATGGTGGCAATTAAATTGGATCTCTTTGAAAAAGACCCTGGATAAATTCATAGACAATTGGGACTACCAAGGACCTACAGCAGTGGTGGCGAACCTATGGCACGGGTGCCAGAGGCGGCACTCAGAGCCCTCTCTGTGGGCACATGGGCTGTCGCCCCAGTCCTAGGCCTTCAGCTGGGTTTTATAAAACCTTTTCACTTTAGGCCTCCACCGCCGTGTGCAAAAACAAAACAAAAAAGGTCAATCAGTCAATTTCAACTTCTCGCGGAAAAAAAAAATCTTGCAAAATTGAATTGATAGAACTTTTTAGTCCCACCCTGTCTGCCGTTACCACCGCAGCCACGCCCACCCAATTGGCCATGCCCACCCAATTGGCCACACCCAGCCAATGGGCCACACCCACCTGGCACTCGACGATGCATAAGTGGGTTTTGGGTTGCAGTTTGGGCACTGTCTCTAAAAGGTTCGCCATCACTGACCTACAGCAATATTTCTCAATCTCGGCAATTTTAAGACATGTGGACCTCAACTCTCAGCCTTCCGTAACTGGCTGGGGAATTATGGAGTTTGAAGTCCACAGATCTTAAAGTTGCCAAGGTTGAGAAACACTGGTCTATAGGATGGAAATTTGGGGTTAGATCCAAATATCAGTTGCAGGAGAACATGTCTGGAAGCGGAAACCTCTACTTGGCTCCAAGGAAAAACACGGTATGGCCTAAGATGAGTCTTAGCCTGATCCAGCAAGGTTTTTCCCAACATACACAAGTTTTGTTCTCTCTTCAACAACATCTCCTCATAAGGCACTTAGATGCATGGATTCCCAATTCTTTAGGCCAGTGGTGGCGAACCTATGGCATGGGTGCCAGAGGCGGCACTCAGAGCCCTCTCTGTGGGCACGCGCGCCGTCACCCTAGTCCTAGGCCTTCAGCTGGGTTTTATAAAACCTTTTCGCTTTAGGCCTCCGCCGCTGTGTGCAAAAAAAAAAAAAGGTTCAATCAGTCAATTTTAACTCCTCGCGGGGAAAAAAGATCTTGCAAAGTTGAAATTGATTGAACTTTTTAGTCCCACCCAGTCTGCCGTTACCACCGCAGCCACGCCCACCCAATTGGCCACACCCAGTCAATGGGCCACACCCACCCGGCACTCAACGCTGCATAAGTGGGTTTTGGGTTGCAATTTGGGCACTCAGTCTCTAAAAGGTTCGCCATCCTCTCCCTCCCTCGCTCCCTTCTTATGTGCACACCCATTTTGCACACCCCAAATGCACAGTGAACCCAGATAGGTGTGCCAAACATTGAACCAGATTGGCTTGTTCACTTAGCCACAAATTGTTCAGGTTCTCACATACAGTCCGAGTCTGCATACACACTGAACCAAGAACTCACCAACTACAGTTTAGCTTATCGTGTTTGCAAACCCAGGCAGACTTTCCACAAATGTTTCCACGCTGCCAGATGTCCTTAACAACTCCCCTCAGTCCCTTCAACATCCACATTCTCACAACAACATCCAAACTGCAACACACACACACATACAGGACACTTCAGCGCCCACTTGCTTGAAATCCCAATCCTATACAAACAGACGGTCCTACCCAATTCCTCATACAAAGCCTCAGCCAAATGCCATCTGCTTCCCACTCCATAGCGTAGTGTCTGCATATTTCAGCCCCGTTCCTCCAGACGACAATCAAGGATACGACAATTTCCTATGAAACCTCCGAAGCTTAAACCAAACGCTCCGGGTTTTTTTCAGATCTCTGCTTATCATGACATCATCCCATTGTCACTCTCCCCTACCTGCACAATCTCATACACAACTGCACATGCTTTAACGGCACATCCCAAGCAACCCTCCCATTCAGCTGGACGGCAGAGTCACACCTTGGGATCTGCCCAGGTAGTAAACATGGTTTGGTTTTGGTTTTTGCCACAGAGAGTGTCACCTATCATACACACAGAGAACGTTGCATCTCTCTCTCTCTCTCTCCCCCACGTACACGCACACATGTGCTAGCCCCTTGTATCCATGACGTCCCCGCAAACATCTGACTAGGCTGCCACCTCTTCGCCTCCCAACACACCTTGGCTCCTTTGCCTTTCCTCCGCTTTGAGAGACAAAGCGCCAAATCGCACGGGGTGCATAAACCCCGCGGACCCGCAAAACCCGGGCCTTATCCCATCTCGCAGACCCTGCTGGGACGCTTTTTTTTTTTTTGGCGGGCAATATTCTGCACTCCACCCCAAACACTTTCCCAAGGGTGGCATCTGCCGCACGCCACGTGCGGCAGATCCTTGCAGAGACACAACCGCCCCCCCCCGCCCCCCATATTAGATTTCCAGATGAAGCTGCAGCCAAGGCCGTCTGCGGACCGGGAGCCGGTCCCTGACACAGGGCATTGCAGCGGGCTCTCTTCCCGACAACCCTTAAAATGCACACTTTGCTTATCATCCCCACCACCGATCCTGCGCATGCCACCGCTTCTCTCCTGCTTCCCTCGCCAATGCACCTCCGGGCTGCGTGGGAATACATGCATGGCATTTGCTAGCCGAGGGCGCTCCGGCTTGTTTTGCCCGGGCTTGGGGAGGAGGGGGGGGAGCCACCGCGGCAGACACGCACGCGCGATCCCCCGCGTGTTTTTTTTTCCTCTCCCCCCCCCCCATGTCTCCGCCGCGCGCGAGAGGGGCTTCACCTGTTTTCTCCGAGGACATCGCGGCTGCTAGGCGAAGTGGCTGCCACCGAGGGTGGATTTGGGGAGCGGAGGGGTGGGAAAGAGACCCGAGAAGGGAGGGAGAATTTCTGCGTCAGCCCCCCTCCCAAAGCGCCCCCCCCTCCGCCGAGAGAACCACGCGGTCTTGCTTGCGAAGATGCGGTTTCCAAGTATGGAGCGAGGAGGAACGGAGCAAATTAAAGGAACAGGCGGCTCTCCTCGGATACCCCACCCGTTAGATTGGGCTCAAACCGCCTCTTCCACCAGCACCAGCACCGCCGTTTTTCCTCTCCCCCCACCCAGTTAGGTCGCCGGAGGGTCAGACTGCGTTTGCGCTGGCCCGACGCGACACACCCGCACCGTGGCAAGCTCACAAGACCTCCTGGGTGTCCGCGGGTAAGGACAACAGAGCGTATTTGTCCAGAAGGGTGTCAGGATCCTTGCACTGAGTGGGGGTGGGGGGGACTGGGGGTGGACTAGAAGACCTTCAGGGTCCCCTTCAAACTCAGCCATGTGTCTGAAATAGTATAGGGTTTCCTGCCTGAGCAGGGAGTTGGACTAGATGACCCCCAAGGTCCCTTCCAACATCATCATCATCATCATCATCATTATTATTATTATTATTATTGTTATTGTTGTTGTTATTATTATTATTATTATTATTATTATTATTATTATTATTATTATTATTATTATTATTATTCTGGGATTCTGCTACCCATGTTGGCCTGGGGCGCTCCAGGATTGCAGGAGCTGCTGCTGTTGATGATGATGATCTCATGGTGGTTAGGCTTTCAATTAATGCTTCCTGAACACGAATGGATCAATATTATCTCAAGAAATTAACAGGCGGCTGGGAAGGAAAGGATCCTGCGTATTGCATCTACATTGCTGATTCATGTGGCTGGCAATGGTTAACACCAGATTAACATTTTTTTTTAATCTTGCAAGAGACGTTCTGTTCCATGCTTTTAAATTGGTTCCTGAGGTTGCACCTGTGTTTTCAAATTAAAAGGGAAGCATTCAAACATAACAATGGAAAGCTGCCCTCGCATTTTTATTCCATGAGGGGAAGAGATCAATGGCAAAATACATGCCCAGCATAAAAGTAGTCCTCAATTTACAACAGTTCAAATTAGCGGCCATTCAAAGTTACAGCAGCACTCAAAAAAGTGACGAATAGAATAGAATAGAATAGAACCTTAGAGGTCTTCTAGTCCAGCCCCCTGCCCAAGCAGGAGAACCTATACCATCCCAGACAAGTGACTGTCTAGTCTCTTCTTGAAAATCTCCCATGATGGAGCGTCCACGATTTCTGGAGGCAAGCTGTTTCATTGGTTAATTGTCCTCACTGTCAGGAAGTTTTTCCTTAATTCCAGGTTGCTTCTCTCTTTGATCAGTTTCCAACCATTGTTTCTCATCCTTCCCTCTGGTGCTTTGGTGAATAACGTGACCCCCTTTTCTTTTTGGCAGCCCCTCAAATACTAGAACATTGCTATCATGTCTCCCCTATTTCTTCTTTTCTTTCTTCTTCTTCTTCTGCCATATCCGTTATCGGACGTTGGCGATCATGTTGGCGATCCTGTTTTTATCAGCAGCTGCACGAAAAAGTGCTGCTGAGTTTTGTCCAAACCAGTCCCTTAGATTTTGAAGCCATGATGTTCTTCTTCTGCCTGGACCTCGTTTGCCTTCAATCTTTCCTTGGAGGATTAAATGGAGTATGCTGTATTTTTCTGGGTGTCGCATCACATGTCCGAAATATTCTACTTTTCGTTTTTTAATTGTTTTGATGATTTCCCTTGGCTTTCCCAGGCGGCTTATCACCTTCTCATTTCTGATTTTGTCAACCCAGCTTATACGTAACAGCCGCCTGTAAATCCATATTTCAAATGCTTCTAGTCTCTTCAGGTGGCCTTCTGTCAGATACCAACTCTCTACTCCATAGAGCAGGATAGAAAAAATATAGCATCTGACAAGCCTGATTTTCAGTCTTAGGCTTATGTCGTGACTGCAGAAGACCTTTTTCATTTTGAAGAATGCTGTTTGAGCTTTCTCTATCCTTGTCTTTACGTCAGCGGTCATGTCCCAGCTTTCATGTAAATTAGAACCGAGGTGCATGATCCTTTCAACTTTTTCTAGTGGTGTTCCTTCTGAATTTACTGGTGGTAAGTTAACGGGTTGTTTGCTGACGACCATGATCTTGGTTTTAGAGGTGTTAAGCTTCAAGCCGTATTTTCCAGATGTTTCTGTGACTCTGTTGATGAGGAGCTGAAGGTCTTCATGCTTACTGGCAAGCAGAACTGTATCATCAGCATATCTTAAGTTGTTGATCCAAACACCGTTTACTTTGATGCCAGCATCGATGTTCTCCAGTGCCTCGTTGAAGATTGACTCAGAGTAGATATTGAACAGCAGTGGAGACAGAATTCTTTTCTTTAGACTAACCAAACCCAAGTCCTGCAGCTGTTCTTTGTATGTTTTAGTCTCCAGGCCTTTGATCATCTTAGTTGCTCTTCTCTGAATTTTTCCCAGACTCTCAACATCTTTTTTGTGATATGGTGACCAAAATTGGCTGCAGTATTCCAGGTGTGGTCTTACTAGGGTTTTATAAAGCAGTATTAATACTTCGTGTGTTCTTGATTCTATGCCTCTGTTTATACAACCCAGGATTGTATTAGCTTTTTTGGCTGCTGCTGCACACTGCTGGCTCATAGTCAAGTGATCGTCCACTAGGTGCCAAGGTTCCAACAGACAGAGACAAATAAAGCAGAATTCCCAGGTTTGGAAATTCCTCAAAGAACACGTTTATTAGTTACAAAGTATCGGCATGTCAAAAGTGAAACCAAGTCTGAAGACACACGTAACAATTCCCCAATACAAAGTTAAGAAATCCCACCCCTAAGGCTATGCAAACAACTACGTTCCCCAATACATCTTCTTGGGCTTTTTACGCAACGCCCAGCCTGCAGTCTTGGGAGCAGCCGATGACCTTGGTTCCCACGTGACAAAAGTTTATTTAGTCTAGCGAAGCACCTGGCAATCCCCCCTCCCTCCTTTCAATGTGTTAACCGAAAATGAATGAAGATGGCCGCAGCCATGCTCAAGGTCCCTCTCACAGTTACTGTTTTACTTATGACTGTTTTTTCACACCTACAACCATTGCAGCATGCACATGGTCACGTGATCAAAATTCAGAGGCTTGGCAACTGGTTCGTATCTTATGACGGTTGCAGTGTCCTGGGGTCACATGATCATCTTTTGTGCAACCATCTGACAAGCAAAGTCAATGGGGGGAAGCCAGATTCGCTTATCAGCCATGTTACTAACTTAACAACTGCAGTGATTCACTTAACAACTGTGGCAAGGAAGGTCGCAGAATGGGGCAAACTTCACAACAAATGTCTCACTTAACGGACATTTTGGGCTCAAATGTGGTCGTACGTCGAGGACTACCTGTACAAGAAATGCCAATTTCTGTCGTTACCATCTCCCAGCAGGGCTTTATGGAAGACTGTAGCCCAAACGCCAGAAAAATCATCTCTTCTTTGAGCTACCACCACATCCGGTTTATAAAAATGTGTCAGAGAAGGGCAGAACGTCTGTTGTCCGTTGATGGTCATTTCCATCTTGCCAGTCCATTCTGATAGTTCTCCATTCCTTGTGGCAGGGTTTTGCAAATGTCCCACTTGGCCGGGGATGGTCCTTGTTTGATACTTGGACTGGCCTACCTAGAGACCTGCACAGGGAGAGGACTGACTGAGCCGTCGGTGGCAACAAACTTGTTCTTTCTTTAGCCAAGTCCCTTGATCATCTCTTTTGTCTTGGTTGAGCTACTTAGAAATGCAGTCTGATTTCCTTTTGAATGGCCTGATTTCCCCATGGCGTTGTCTCCAGGCACCAATTAGTCAGAGTTAATTCCTTTAAGTCTTCACCCAGCTCTCTGTCCCCATTTGACTTTGCTCCTTGTTTAAAAAACATGGCTTCAATTAAAACAATGATAATGAATGGGAAGCGAACATGTTGTAAAGAAAGCTGTAATCAATAGCCAAGAACAGGATCCGTCTTTGCCTAAGGGGCTGACAACCTCCAAGCTGAGGGTAGGCAGAGAAGTAGGTGAGCCAAGATGGCAAAATCATTTTATTTCCATTGAAACAAAGCTATAATTAATAGAATGGTTTATTTCCTGTGTAGGTAAGAATTTCCTCCATGTGCTGTGTTTAAAGGTACCAGCGAGGGGTGATACGGAAGGAGCTGGACTGGGTGACCCAGCTTCTAGTCCACTTTCAACCACTGGAAACAGAATAACAGAGTTGGAAGGGACCTTGGAGGTCTTCTAGTCCAGACCCCTGCTCAAACAGGTGACCCTATTACATTTCAGACAAATAGCTGTCCAATCTCTTCTTAAAAGCCTCCAGTGATGGAGCACCCACAATTTCTGAAGGCAAGCCATTCCATTGGTTAATTGTTCTCACTGTTAAGAAATTTCTCCTTAGCTCTTGGTTGCTTCTCTCTTTAATTAATAGAATAGAATAGAATAGAATAGAATAGAATAGAATAGAATAGAATAGAATAGAATAGAATAGAATAGAATAGAATAGAATAGAATAGAATAGAATAGAATAGAATAGAATAGAATAGAATAGAATAGAAAAGAATAGAAAAGAATAGAAAAGAATCTGGAAGGGACCTTGGAGGTCTTCTAATCCAGCCCCCTGCTCAAGCAGGAGAACCTATACCGTCTCAGATAGGTGAATGTCCAGTCTCCTCTTAAAAATCTCCAGTGATGGAGCACCCACAATTTCTGGGGGTAAGCTGTTCCACTGGTCGATGGTTCTCACTGTCAGGAAGTTTCTCCTCAATTCCAAGTTGCTTCTCTCTTCGATCAGTTTCCAACCGTTGTTTCTCATCTTTCCATCTGGTGCTTTGGTGAACAACCTGGCCCCCTCTGCCTTGTGGCAGCCCCCCAGATACTGGAACACTGCTATCATGTCTCCCCTATTTCTTCTTTTCTTTAGACTAGCCAAACTCAAGTCCTGCAGCCGTTCTTTGTATGTTTTAGTCTCCAGGCCTTTGATCATCTTAGTTGCTCTTCTCTGAATTTTTTCCAAGCTCTCAACATCTTTTTTGTGATATGGTGACCAAAATTGGCTGCAGTATTCCAGGTGTGGTCTTACTATGGCTTTATAAAGCGGTAATATTACTTCGCGTGATCTTGATTCTATGCCTCTGTTTATACAACCCAGGATAGTTTCCACCCGTTGCTTCTTGTCCTGCCTTCAGGCACTTTGGAGAATAGCTTGACTCCCTCTTCTTTGTGGCAACCCCTGAGATATTGGAACACTGCTATCATGTCACCCCTCGTCCTTCTTTTCACTAGACTGGACATACCCAATTCTTCCAACCATTCTTCATATATTTCATAAACCTACTGGATCTACTTCATAAATCTTCTGGGTGATGTGTGACCAGTCCCTCTCTTAGCCCAAAGGTGGGTGATGGTTAAGTTACTGTAACAATGAGGTGACTCTGGTCCTCCTTCAGACACAAACGCTCATGTACCATCAACAGATGCATGAACTTTAGAGGCTGGTGGCCAAGTTAGCAATTCTGGACAAGTTTCCAGAGATTATAATATAGACACTTGTGCACAATTTCTGTGGGGGGATTTCCTTTCTTTAAAAAGTGGCTGCCAATGGAACTAGTTGCAATTATGGGAGGCTAGTCTGTATTCCCTTGCCCCCCCCCCATATTTTTGTCTGGTTTGGGAACAAATGATGACTGTGTGCCATCAAGTCATTCTCAGCTCCTAGCAACCACATAAATAGCTTTTCTTAATGTTGATCTGCTCCTAACCTGGTCTTTCAGCTGGCCAGCTCACCCCGGCCAACTTGCCTCGGCCAATTCACTGCGGGACAACTCGCCACGGCCATCTCGTCACTGTACAACTAGCTGCGGGACAAGAGTTACACTAATATCAAAGAAATGGTGGAATAGAATCATTACGGAAAGGATGCCAAAAGAGGGACAACATTAAATATGAAGGACAAAAATTAATATATATTTTTTATTCATTTTAAATAATTATATTGAATTGTTAAATTGCCTCAAGGCAAGCTGTCCCACAGTGAGTTGTCGCGTGGCAAGTTGTCCCATGACGAGTTGGCTGCGTCAAGTTGTCCCGTTCCATTTCCAGAGGCCCCCATCCCCACTGTAATTGAAACTCTACTACTACTACTACTACTACTACTACTACTACTACTACTAATAATAATAATAATAATAGTAATAATAATAATAAAGTTGGAAGGGATCTTGGAGGTCATCTAGTCCAACCCCCTGCTCAGGCAGGAAACCCTATACCATTTCGGACAAATGGCTGTCCAGTCTCTTCTTAAAAACTTCCAGTGTTGGGGCATTCACCGCTTCTGGAGGCAGGTTGTTCCACTGGTTAATTGTTCTAACTGTCAGGAAGTTTCTCCTTAGTTCTAGGTTGCTTCTCTCCTTGATTAGTTTCCATCCGTTGCTTCTTGTCCTGCCTTCAGGCGCCTTGGAGAATTGCTACTGGTCTTCTCTTGCTTCCACCATTCCCAGCATTTGAGCCTTCTCCAGACAGCTGGGTCTTCAGAGAATATGTCCAAATTAGAATAACTGGAGTCTGGTCATTTATGCTCAAGGTCATTTGCAGAAGTCAGCCCTTTGAGATCTCATGAACCACACAGCTGGAGCACCACAGAGCCATAAAAATGAAAATAACAACCACAAAAAACAACCAGCCTCCCATTATGATTTTCACCCCCATTTGAAATATAGCACCAAAGGCTGTCCATCTGACGTCATGGTTTAATATAATTTCTCAGTACCAAAAGATGTTCTCTTCCTTGGCTCTCAGATATGTTGCAGTCTGTCTTCCCTCTCCCATTTTTCCTTTGGTTTTTTGGGGGAGGGGGGAGGGTGTAGAGAATCCAAAGCCCATGAGATATTTTAAATGCAGGCTCTGATGAACAAGCCACTTTAACATTAGGGGTCCTTGGTGCTCTCTGAGCTAGCTTGTTTTCTTGCAGACGTTTCATTACCTAACTAGGTAACATCATCAATGCTAGTAGGGAGTGGGGTTTGCTGTCGGTTTATATTCTGGTGTCTTGCCTGCCTGGGTGGGTGGGGGCGTTCTTAGGGATTCTTTGGTTGGACTGTTTACTAATGGCTCTTTGGCAGTTTCTTGATTGGGGTATTGCTTGAGTATTACTTACAATCAAGTATTACTTACAATCAAGTATTGTTGTTGTTAGTTGCGAAGTCGTGTCCGACCCATCGCGACCCCATGGACAACGTTCCTCCAGGCCTTCCTGTCCTCTACCATCTTCTGAAGTCCATTTAAGCTCACGCCTACTGCTTCAGTGACTCCATCCAGCCACCTCATTCTCTGTCGTCCCCTTCTTCTCTTGCCCTCAATCTTTCCCAGCATTAGGCTCTTCTCCAGTGAGTCCTTCCTTCTCATTAGGTGGCCAAAGTACTTGAGTTTCAACTTCAGGATCTGGCCTTCTAAAGAGCAGTATTACTTACAATCAAGTAAGCAATGCCCCAATCAAGAAACTACCGAAGAGCCGTTAGTAAACAGTGCAACCAAAGAATCCCTAAGACCACCCCCACCCACACAGGCGACAGGCAAGTCACCAGAATATAAACCGACAGCAAACCACACTCCTTACTAGCACTGATGATGTTACCTAGTTAGGGCAATGAAACGTCTGCAAGAAAACAAGCCAGCTCAGAGAGCACCAAGGAGCCCTCATTTCAACCCTGAGCTACAAATATTCTCCTTCATTGGTACTTTAACATTAGTTGCTTTGCCTGCTGCCCTGATTCAGACTGCGGCTGCTTTGTCATCCCTCCTGTGCTCTTACTCCTACGACGCGGTCTTGTTTCATTCTTCTTTGAGGAATGTTCTGCTGCCTTAATAGGTTAGCGGAAGCTCCGATTTTCTCCACTTTAACTTTGCTCAGTGAGGTGCGTGAGAATCAGGATGTGGTAGTGGTGAAGCTGCTGAATGAGGAGTGGGGAGACCCAGATCCTATTGGGTCCCCCAGGGCACGGAAACTCCCTGGGAGGCTTTGAGCCAACTTCTCAGCCCAAGAGGCAGAATGCTCTGCAGGCAGTCCTTGACGTACGACAATACAGATAGTCCTCGACTTACGATCACAATTGAGACCAAAATTTCTGTTGCCAAGCGAGACAGTTGTTAAGTGAATTTTGCCCCATTTTATGACCTTTCCTGCCGCAATTGTTCAGTGAATCACCGCAGTTGTTAGTAATATTGTTGTTAAGTCAATCTGGCTTCCCCGTTGACTTTGCTTGTCAGAAGGTTGCAAAAGATAATCCACATGACCCTGGGACACTGCAACCGTCATAAATATGAATCAGTTGCTAAGTGTCTAAATTTTGATCACGTGACCATGGGGATACTGCAACGGTTGTCCGTGTGAAAAACAGCGATAAGTACTTTTTTCAATGCGGTTGTAACTTCAAATGGTCGCAAAATGAATTGCTGTAAGACAAGACAAGGTTAATTCTGGACAGCTTACAATATTAAATTGGGAAGTTCCATTACAGGGAGTCCTCAACTTACAACCACAACTGAACCCAAAGTTTATGTTGCTAAGCGGGTCAGCTGTTAAGTGAGTTTTGCCCCATTTCATGACCTTGCCACAGTTAAGTGAACCACAGCAGTTGTTACATTAGTCGTACATTTGGGTCATAAAGGGTAATTGTATGATCCCGGGACACTGCAACCATCATAAATACATGCCAGTTGCCAAGCATCCAAATTTTGATCACGTGACTATGTGGGGATACTGCCACGGTCGTGTGAAAAACGGTCCTAAGCCACTTTTTTCAGTGCCGCTGTAACTTCAAATGGGCACTAAACAAATGGCTGTAAGCTGAGGACTACTTGTACTAAGCAACGGGGTCAGTGAGTTGTACCCCAATGTTACAACCTGGTTTGCTGTAGCTGATAAGCAAGTCAAGCAGATTTGGCTTCCCCCATTGATTTTGCTCATTCAAAGCCCCCTGTGGAAGGTGTGATGTCTCCCTTGAATGATTCCCCAGATACCACCTGATGTCAGCTCAGGGGAGGATGAGCTGCTTCCTTGCACGTCAGGAACTGAGTTGACTGATGGCTTTGAACGGCCAGCCTAAAGAGAATTGGTGGAGGCTCCAGCTGGAGAAAGCTTGCAGTAGCAGACGGCCAGTGAAGAGGAGGAGGCACTGCCTTCTACACCTGATCTGAGAACACATAGGTCAGAGAAAAGGCAGGAGCAGAGGAGCTCAGCCAGACTACTCAAGAGGAGAGGGCCCTGCCTGTCTTGATGGGCTGCACCAAAAGCTAGCTATTTATCCCAGCAGACAGATTGAGGTGTTGCTAGGAACAATGTATTTGCTTTCTAGCTGTGTGTTTGGTCATCATGATTCCTGCTTCACTGTGGATTGATACAGTGTTTGGAATTGTGCCTCGGAGACTCAGCTTTTCTTGCCCAGTGAGCTCTCTTGTGCGTGGATTTAAGTTTTGCCTGGTGGATTTAAGTTTGTCTGGTGGGGTTATTTTGTTTGAGCAACTTTCAAGTGCTTGGTGAACTATTGGGCCATTGGCCCAGTGGTTAGAATGCAGTACTGCAGGCTACCTCTGCTGGCTGCCAGCAGTTCGATTCTCATCGGCTCAAGGTTGATTCAGCCTTCCATCCTTCCGAGATCAGTAAAATGAGGACCCAGATTGTTGGGGGCAATATGCTGATTCTGTAAACTACTTAGAGAGGGCTGTAAAGCACTGTGAAGCGGTATGTAAGTCTAAGCGCTATTGCTAGTGGTTTTGCTCTGTGGACTAAACTTGGTCTACTCATGGCTGGACTTGATTGGGACACTTCTGGGGGTTTGGTGAAGGGAATTGCCGGAGAATATTAATAAACTCACTAAACCACAGTTACATGTGTGTGTGAGTGAGAGGGGCAGCACAGAGGGTCAAAATGGCAATAATCTGAGCCCAGGAGAATGCAGCCATCATGAATACGTACCAGTTGCCAAGTGCCTGAAATTCTGATCGTGTGACTGCAGGGATGCTGCAACCATCATGTGAGGGCCAGTTGAAAGACTTAACTTTGAATAATCGTTAAGTGGTCGTAAATCGAGAATTACGGCTCAAGAGCCTTGGTGGCGCAGTGGTTAAAATGCAGTATTGCAGGCTAACTTGCCAAATGCCAGGAGTTCGATACTGACCAGCTCAAGGTTGACTCAGCCTTCCATCCTTCCGAGGTGGGTAAAATGAGAACTGAGGTTTTTGGGGGGCAATGTGCTGACTTTGTAAACTGCTTAGAGAAGGCTGTAAAGCACTGTGGAGTGGTGTATAAGTCTAAATGCTGTTACTATTACATATATTTGTGAATGTGATGGCCTAAGAGCAGTGAGACTGACTGTCTAGCCATGGGAGCCAGCTGGGGGACTCTGGGCATTCACCAACTCTCAGTTCCAATCTAAGAAGTAAATATATATATATATATCCCAGAAGAAAAGAATGGCAAACCACTTCTGCAATGTTACCAAGGAAACAGCATGAACCTCTCCATGAAGTTGCCAAGAATCAAGATTGACTTGAAGGCGCACAGACACACAAATCTGATTCTACATCTATCAGTATCTCAATTCCAGCACGTTCTCCCAACAGATTGCAGCAAAAGAGACAGGCTCAACATCTCTTTAAGAGTTTTGGGTTAGTGTAAGGATCTCTCTCTCTCTCTCTCTCTCTCACACACACACACACACACACACACTCTCTCTCTCTCTCTCTCTCACTCTCTTGAAACGCAGCAGCAAATCTCCCTAAATTGAACTGAGGCTCCGTTTATCAGAGCAGAAAACAGGAACGACACATACCAGTTCCTTTCAGACATCCCAAGATGGTGCCCGTGCACTTTGTAATTAAAAATATTTTTGGGGAAAAGAACATTTAAAATCATTCAAATTCTCTCACCATTGCTAAATCTCATGCAATTTCTTTGTCCTCACTGGAGCATTCTCTCTCCTTCAGACAGGAATGCTGAAATCTTGCAGAATTTCAAACAACAGGGCCCAATCAGAGAAAAGCTTTGCCAAGTCATAATTTACATCAGACACAGGACAGGATATTATTATAACCCAGCTCCTAATTGCCATCCTGTGAGGGTCAGAACTACACCCCCACATCCCGGATAGCAATAGCGCTTAGACTTATATACCACTTCATAGTGCTTTACAGCAGGGGTCCCTAATCCCTGGTCTGTGGACCGGCACCGGGCCGTGACAGGCCAGAAAGCGGGCCACGCAAACAAGTGAAGCCCCATCCATGGGATGCAAGCAGCACATGAAACCATGTCGCCTCAGGTCTGCAGAAAAACCTCTCTTCACCAAACCGGTCCCTGGTACCCAAAAGGTTGGGGGCCACTGCTTTACAGCCCTCTCTAAGCAGTTTGCCCCCAACAATCTGGGTCCTCATATTACCCACCTTGGAAGGATGGAAGGCTGAGTCAACCTTGAGCCAGTCAGGATCGAACTCCTGGCAGCGGGCAGTTTGCCTGCAATGCTGCATTGTAACCACTGCGCCACCACATCTCTGTTGATGGTTCCATGGGCATTTCTACCCATTTAGTCTAGCCCAGGGGTAGGCAACTTTGGCTTTTATGACTCGTGGACTTCAACTCCCAGAATTCCTGAGTCAGCCATGCTGGCTCAAGGAATTCTGGGAGTTGAAGTCCACGAGTCATAAAAGAGCCAAGGTTGCTTACCCCTGGTCTAGGAGATCTCAAACTGAAAATCAAGATCCCACTAGGAACCCCAAATTATTTATAAGGGAGGTACAAGAGAAAATATAAGAGAAAAAGAGAGTGCTTCAAAATAGGGCAAATGAAGAACAAATGGATGTTTTGTCTGATAAAAAAGCCATTTGCTTTTCAATTAAGCCAAGGCTTCCCAAAGTAGGATACATTACTCTAACTTGGATAAAAATGGATTTTTCTTTGGGTAACGACACACAAACGCATTACCCAATCACAACAGGGACGTTTAAAGATTGCCATTTGGTATATTTTGTATATATGTACACATGTATACGGGTGGTCCTTGACTTACAACAGTTCATTTAGTGACCAGAGTTATAACGACAGTGAAAAAATTGACTTATGACCATTTTTCACTTACGACCGTTGCAGCATCCCCATGGTCATATGATCAAAATTCAGACCTGTGGCAACTGGTTCATATTTATGACCTTTGTGGTATCCCAAAGTCAGGTGATCCCCTTTTGCGACCTTCTGACAAGCAAACCCAATGGGAAAGCCAGATTCACTTAATAACTTATCAACTGCAGGGATTCACTTAACAACCGATGCAAGAAAAGTTGTGAAATGGGGCAAAATTCACTAAACAGATGTTTCACTTAACAACAGAAATTTTGGGCTCAATTGTGGTTGTACGTTGAGGACTACCTGTATTTGAAAATACAGAAGTATTCCTCTTAAGGGGAATATCCATGAACTTACCAATGGTAATTGAAATGACATGAAGATCACTCAGTGATATTGTTCTGTATATTATAATATAGATGGTCCTCGCGTTTAGACCATTCATTCAGCGACTGTTTGAAGATATGACGGTGCTGAAAGAAAGGACTTTGGACCGGTCCTCAAAGTCTGATAAGGTTTTCTGATAAGCGCTTTTGGATAATGAAGGGAAAAGTTTAGGAAGCACTGAGTTACGCAATCTTGCAGGAAGAAATTCAAGTAATGCATAGAGATCCCACTTTAATGAATTTGCTAATGAATGACAGCTGGAGTTTTCCTTCTTCAGTTTTCTGCAATCACACACACACCCCTTTACCGCCATTGATTTTTCCCAGCATTAAATCTGAAATAAAATGAAATGTCAATGGAAATCTTTCTTCCGGGATCTTGCAATCCTGATTAGAAACTTGACAATATGATCGACTTTAAAAAAAAAAAAAAAAAAAAAAAAGCAGCTACGTTAACAGAATGGAAGATGCCAAAAGACACTTCAGGCATTGCTCCTCACATCATCGCATTGTAATCCTACAAAGTTTTAAGAATCCCTTTTATATACAGATTAGAGATTAACTGTGATGCCTTTATTTCTTGTCAAACCTCATCCCAATAAAAGCAATTTCTTTTAAGGGGTGGGAGACCCAGAAATCAATTCATCATTTCAGGAGGTCTTCCTACCACAAACCTTTGAGAACACCTGGGGAAAAGTATGTAAGGCAGGGGATCTAGGTAGCGTGCAAAACCACACATCCCCCTCAATCCATGGAAAAAAAATTTCCCACAGAACCAGTTCCTGGTGCCCAAAAGGTTGGGGGCCACTGATGTAAGGTACAATGTAATCATGAATCAGAATCTAGAACTAAGGAAAAATTTCCTGACAGTTAGAACAATTAATCAGTGGAACTACCTGCCACCAGAAGCTGTGAATGCTCCAACACTGGAAGTTTTAAAGGAGAGATTGGACAGCCATTTGT
Source organism: Azemiops feae (assembly GCA_023970755.1). Classification (NCBI taxonomy): domain Eukaryota; kingdom Metazoa; phylum Chordata; class Lepidosauria; order Squamata; family Viperidae; genus Azemiops; species Azemiops feae. The sequence goes on along the minus strand of JALGBA010000269.1, from coordinate 185,410 downwards.
CTGTAATGGTATAGGGTTTCCTGCCTGAGCAGGGGGTTGGACTAGATGACCTCCAAGGTCCCTTCCAACTTTATTATTATTATTATTAATCATACTTCACTACACTATAAATGCCAGTTTGGAATGGACCAGCATCTCAGTCATTTTTTTTTTTTTTTTTAAAGTCACTGATCTAAAAAAGAAATTAAGTCAGGAGTTTTCCTGTGGCATTTGTGTTTTGAATTTCTTTATTCTGGAAATAAATTAGGTCTGATCTTGCATTTAGAAGATGTGTATATATATATATTTATATCAAGACAGCCACTTTCCCACAAATCCTGCTAGGGCTGGCAAAGGACATTACGGAGTAGGAATGCTGAAGGATGCTGCATCCCAAATTTTGGCCCAAAGGAAGGCAAGGAAGAGATTGGGGATTTCTCAAAGAGAGGGTCATCTTTTGGCCAAACTAGAGAGATGCCTTCAGTCACGTTGAAGTCTGAAGTGAAGTTCAAAATATTTCTCAAAGTCTTTCAGGGGGGCCCTCTCCAAAGTTCCCCAACAAGGCCCTCACATCAGCCAGGGCGTCCTGGATGTTTCTGGCGAAGTAAGTGGCATTGGTTTCCTCACAGCAGTTGAAAGCGGTGATAGCAAAATTAATATGGGAAGGCAAAGGGTTGTAGCAAACAGCGTAGCCGTCAGGCACGAGGGGCCCGTAACACATGATGCAGTCCGTGCGGGAAGCGACCTGAAAGACAAAAAGAAACTGGGATCAAAAAAAACCACATCTGAATACAAGACCCCTGGTGGCGCAGTGGTTAGAATGCAGTATTGCAGGCTAACTCTGCCCATGGCCAGCAGTTCGATCCTGACTGGCTCAAGGTTGACTCAGCCTTCCATCCTTCCGAGGTTGGTAAAATGAGGACCCAGATTGTTGGAGACAATATGCAAATAATGCTTACATTGTAAAACACCCAGAGAGTTCTGTAAAGCACTATGGGGTGGTGTATAAGCCTAAATGCTATTGCTATGGCTGTGTTCTTGGCTGGGATTTAAAAAAACAAAAACTACTGGAGGTAGGGACTGCATTCAGATGAACAACTCCAAAATCATCCTTCTTTCCCAGCACAATTCTCTCAAGGGAAGAGAATGGGAAGAGGGGAAGGAACTTGCTAAGTTTCTTGAAGGAAAAGGGGAAAAATCATGTTGCAGGTCGCTGGGGGAAGGATAAGGCACAGTCAAGGTGCCATCACCGATAAGGTCCTGTTCTTTATATCCATAGTGCTAAGAGGTAAAACGGTCACAGAGATCCTATGGGAATACAAATCACGAACAACATTATGGTGCTTATGAAGGACACATTTTGGTGCAAAAATTTAGAGCAGGAAGAGAGATACAATTTATGAAGAATCTTACTCGTAACTGCAAGAAAACCAAAATGGTAGAGTTGTTGTTTTGGAGAACATAGGAGGAAGAAGGTGTATTGGATATTTTTGTTGCCTTGAGTTATTTGCAAAAATAATAAAGGTAGGATATAAATAAATAAATGATAGTCCTCGTTTAGTGACTGCAATTGGTTCCGATGACTCAATCATTAAGTAAAATAGTTGCTAAGTGAAGAAGTGAAGACACACACAGAGAAAGAGAGAAAGGTCCTTGGTTGCTGCCATCTCATTCAATTAAAATTCTCTCTTACAATCTCCTTGCTTAAACAAGGAATCTCTTCCTGAGCTGTTTTTCTCAGCAGCCTTGTCTCACAATTGCTGCCTGAAACTGACCAGACCTTAATCAGTTTCACACTGGCTTTTGTTGTAGGAAAATGAATCTTTTATTAGCATTTATTATCATTGTATTTGCCAATGATCGCTATCCAAGACAGTCACCAAACAGGGACTACCTGTACGGAGAATATCATAACCCAAGTACTAAAGGCATATAGCAAAGAAGTACAAATTTGGAGCTGGCTACCTGTACCTGTCCTGTGGAGAGTTTCCAGTACGAAGCCATGGTGTAGGAAATATCCATAAAAAGCTCGGGCACATGGAAACCATCCGCTATGGCCTCCATTTTCAGCCCAAGCAAATGGCAGTCGATGCCTTGCCCATCCAGAGCCTGCAAGACATTACATAAAATCAGCTATCACTGGAAAGTGGTTTGAACTCATATGCTCAACACACATAATCAGGGGTCTACAAACTTGGCAACTTTTAAGATTTAGGGATTTCAACTCCCAGAATCCTCTGGCCAACGTGGCTGACTAGGGAATTCTGGAAGTTGAAATCCATGTCTCAAAGTTGCAAAAAGTTGGGAAACACTGCTCTAAACTAGTAAATAACTATTTCAGTAATAAATAAATAAACCTCCCATCATTTGTTCCATTTTCCTTGCCAAAAATACTGCTGTCATTCATTGTCCTAAAGAAGGTGACATTCCAAAATTATTTCTGCAGAACAGGGCCAGTTCTGAAGATTTGAGGGTCAGCAATTCATATCGGTGAGCCGGGATTGTGTGGTGGTTTAAAGGTGTTGGGCTAAAAATGGGGAAACTTTAAATTCTAGTCTTGCCTTATGCATGAAATAAGGCACAGATCCCCAACCTTTCGGGCACCAGGGATCGGTTCTGTGGAGAGAGGTTTTTCCGCGGCCAGACGGTGCGTGCTTTTATGTGCTGCCTGCATCTCGCGGATGGGGCTTTGCTTGTTTGTGCGGCCGGGTTGCTGGCATGCCGCGGCCTGGTACTGGTCCACGGACCGGGGGTTGGGGACCCCTGAAATAAGGGACGAGGTGGCTCAGCGGTTAGGACACCGAGTCTTACGACTGTTAATAGCTCGGCAGTTCAAGACCCAAGTGCTGCGAGACAGAGTGAGCTCCCATCACTTGTCCCAGCTCCTGCTAGCCTAGCAGTTCGAAAGTGTGCATATGCGAGTAGATGGAATAGGTACCACATATAATAAGCATGCGGGAAAGTAACAGCATTTCTTCTTTTGCCATAAGCTTTGTGCTGCAGCATGATGTTATGCTAGCCACATGACCGTGGAAATACCTTCGGACAGTGCTGCCCCTTTGGCTTAAGAAACAGAGAGGAGCACCGCCCCTAAAGTCGGTTACAACTAGCAGGGTAAAACCCAGAGGGGGAAACTTTATGTGTGAAACCAACTGGTTGACTTCAGGCCAGTCACTTTTTCTCATCTGTAAGAAGCCAGCAATGGCAAACCATTTTTGAAAATGTTGCCAACGAAAACGTTGGCAACTTGAAGGCTAACTTGAAGACATTAATATATATATATATTCCTACCAAACACGCTACAAGGAGATAGCTACCTGCTCTGTGAGGGTCCTGTGGAACTCAGCTGCTTGTTTCAGGAGAGATAATCTTTCAGGGGCCTAGTGAAAGAAAAAGAGACGTGGATTTTAGATACCAGAAGAGGTCAGCCAGACACAAAAAAGGTTCAAACCATACATATTGAAAGTCTCACTGCTAACATGCAGGTAGCCCTCACCTTATGACCACAATGGAGGCTGACATTTCTGTTGCTAAGTGAGACGTTTGTTAAGTGAGTTCTGCCCCATTTCCTGCCACGGTTGTTAACTGAATCACTGGAGCTGATAAGTTAGTAACCGGTTGTTATGAGATTGGACAACTATTTGCCTGAAATGGTATAGGACCATGATGGCGAACCTATGGCACGTGTGCCACAGATGGCACGCAGAGCCCTCTCTGTGGGCACGCGCACCGTCGCCCTAGTTCTAGGCCTTCAGCTGGGTTTTATAAAACCTTTTCGCTTTAGGCCTCCGCCGCCGTGTGCAAAAAAAAAAAAAAAGGTTCAATCAATCAATTTCAACTTCTCGCAGGGAAAAAAAAGATCTCGCAAAATTGGAATTGATTGATTGAACTTTTTAGTCCCACCCAGTCTGCCGTTACCACCACAGCCACGCCCACCCAATGGGCCACGCCCACCCAATGGGCCACGTCCACCCGGCACCCGACGATACATAAGTGGGTTTTGGGTTGCAGTTTGGGCACTCGGTCTCTAAAAGGTTCGCCACACTGGTATAGGATTTCCTGTTTGAGCAGGGGGTTGGACTAGAAGACCTCCAAAGCCCCTTCCAACTCTGTTATTCTGTTATCATATGGGGGGGGGGTTGTGGCTTTTCCATCTCTGAAGGGTTTTTTTGTTTTTTTTTTAAAGCTGGATTGCCACTTCCCAAAAACGGTTTAACCAGCTTTCCTGCAGTTGCAGAAGCTTGGACAGGATGATCCCTGTGATTCTTCCGGCTCCACAATTCTATTCTTCTAGGAATTATCATTGGAAGCACAAGACACTTAACTCAATTACTATCAACCTCTTTTTGGAGAGATAACTGAATACTAACCAAGAGAGCCGAGTGCAGAGCTCAAGCACTCTCTCTCAGCAAGCCTACTTCAAGATCCCGGGGGGACTTGATGAAGTGGGTTATCACCACAGCCTTAAATAAAAAAAAAAAAGACACCAAGTTGGAAAGCTGAATACCTGGCACTTCTCATCAGCCATTGCTTGGGCAAAGGCCAGCACGGCCGAGGTAGCAGAGCGTATGACTTCTGACCGGCCCTGATGGAAACGACGAAGCGAGGCTGACTCTGCAGTGGGGCACAATTGCCCGTGTGCTCTAGGAGAGGGAAAGAGGTCAGTTGTAATACACACTCTTGTGTGTACCGCCAAAGTTATGCCTTGTTGGTGAGAAACCCTACGTGGACAACTCAAAAGTGCTTTTTCAGGAGGCAACTGGACTTTTCTCTCTCTCTCTCTCTCTCTTTGAAGACGTTTCGCTTCTCATCCAAGAAGCTTCTTCAGCTCTGACTGGATGGTGGGGAATGGAAGGATTTATACTCCTTGTAGACAGCTGATCATTTGCATTCTTTCAGAGAGTCGGTGATGCCACCTGGAGGCTTATCTGTGTCATCCACATTTTGGAGAGTCCACATTTTGGATAGAGAGGACCGCTGGTTTGAAAGAGGGCTCAAAGAGGCCATCTGTGTCAAAATTGAACAGACGTCTCTCGACAGAGGGGGAGGGATACGACATCATCTATCTTCAGTCTACAACACAGTCCTTTCAGCAGTTCCAAGAAGGCTCCACACCGATTTGCACTACTCAGGTGATCCTGAGGACACTCTAAAAGAATACAAATGACCAGCTGTCTGCGCAGAGTCACAGAAACATCTGGAAAATACGGCTTGAAGCTTAACACCTCAAAAACCAAGATCATGGTCGTCAGCAAACAACCCGTTAACTTACCACCAGTAAATTCAGAAGGAACACCGCTAGAAAAAGTTGAAAGGATCACGCACCTCGGTTCTAATTTACATGAAAGCTGGGACATGACCGCTGAAGTAAAGACAAGGATAGAGAAAGCTCGAACAGCATTCTTCAAAATGAAAAAGGTCTTCTGCAGTCACGACATAAGCCTAAGACTGAAAATCAGGCTTGTCAGATGCTATATTTTTTCTATCCTGCTCTATGGAGTAGAGAGTTGGTCTCTGACAGAAGGCCACCTGAAGAGACTAGAAGCATTTGAAATGTGGATTTACAGGCGGCTGTTACGTATAAGCTGGGTTGACAAAATCAGAAATGAGGAGGTGATAAGCCGCCTGGGAAAGCCAAGGGAAATCATCAAAACAATTAAAAAATGAAAGTTAGAATATTTCGGACATGTGATGCGACACCCAGAAAAATACGGCATACTCCATTTAATCCTCCAAGGAAAGATTGAAGGCAAACGAGGTCCAGGCAGAAGAAGAACATCATAGCTTCAAAATCTAAGGGACTGGTTTGGACAAAACTCAGCAGCACTTTTTTGTGCGGCTGCTGATAAAAACAGGATCGCCAACATGATCTCCAACGTCCGATAACGGATATGGCAGAAGAAGAAGAAGAAGCTGTCTGCGAGGAGTATTCCCCACCATCCAGTCAGAGCAGAAGAAGCTTCTTGGATGAGAAGCAAAACATCTTCAAAGAGAAAAATAAGTCCAGTTGCCTCGTGAAAAAGCACCTTTGGGACAACTGTGACCTGGATGACTGAGAATCTCCACAGACACCTACCTGGACAAAAGCAGATCCCCCTCCTGCTTTGTTTAGTTATCACTACCTCAGCCACCAACCTGTGGCTTTCCTTACATCAGTGGTTCCCAAACTTTTTTATGCCCCACGCCCCTAGGTAATGTTTGGTTTTACAGGTAGTCCTTGAATTACGACCATAATGGAGCCCCCAAAATTCTGTCGCTAAGCAAGACAGTTGTTAAGCGAGTTTTGCTCCATCTTATGACCCTTTCTTGCCACAACTGTCAAGTGGTTAAATTAGTAACACAATTGTTAAGCAGCTTCCCCACTGACTTTGCTCTTCAGGAGGTCGCAAAGGGTGATCCCATGACCCTTGGGACACTGCAATCGCCGTAAGTGTGAGTCAGTTGTCAAGCATTCGAATTCTGATCCCGTGACCACGGGGGATGCTGCCACGGTCGTAAGTGTGAAAAAAAAGGTCACGGGTCACTTTTTTCACTTTCCCTGTAACTTTGGAAAGTCACTAAATGGGCTGTTGTAAGTCGAGGACCACGTGTATTTTATTTAAAATGTTTATTAGCTGCCGATCTTTGAACCAACTCTGGGTGGCTCCCAATCAAAATGTTCGCACCCTCTATAAAAGCAACTGACTTTTGGCTCGTCTCTAAGGGACACAAAGCCAGTCTTTCTCGCACACGCACACACACACACATCAGAAATCCACCTGCAATCCATCTGCATTTAAAAAACAGTGTTTCAAGGTTGCGGACCCCACCCTCGGCCTCCCACTTCTCCAAGCATCCCTCCAAGCACCTGCCAGCTCACCTGTAATACGCCAACTGCAGCACTACCTGGACGACCGAGTCGGGACTCAAGCTTTGGTTTTTGAGAAACTCCTTTCCAAAGCCGTCATAGGTGAAACAGCGGATGTCCAGGTCACTGATCAGGCTGAACAGAGAAAGAGAGAGGCTCAGAGCTCAGGCCATGTTTGCAGATGCAGTGCCAGATGTAGAGAAACCATCTTCTCCTGGCATCCTCCTCTCCTGAGGCCCGCCCACCCACCGTGCTTTCTGTGTCAACTCTCCAGTTGGCATTTCCAGAAAAGGAAACTCCTGGGATATGACTTTGCCAAGAGTATAATACTTTACTGAACGTTTACATTGGCATAGACGAAAGCAAAACCAGCTCTGCTTTTTTCACTCGGAGGCTTGCTTAGTTAAACGACAGAACTTCCCCATCCACCGGGTGTTTACACTGTCCAATAGTAATATTTCTTCTTCTTATGGGAACAGTCCGCCTCTCCTTCATCCGTGGCCTTGGCTTTCGGCTGCCTAGACACCATCCCTCCCCACCTTTGCATTCCATTGTCAAGACATGAGCAAAACATCTAGGTGAATCAGCCTTGACACCCTGCCCCATAGACTTTTTACATTTGTTTGACATTACAGTATTTTAATTAAAAGCAACCAAAGAGGGAAGTCTGCAGCCACAAAATAAAAACACCATCAAATTAGGAAAGCTAAAATTAACTCTTTTGGGAGATAGGGTCACCTGTCTAGAAAAAAACCAAAGGCTATGTTTGGAAAGGCGGAAGAAAAGAGAAGAGGATGACCAGCAAGATGGAGGGACTTTGTTAAGAGTGGCGATGGAGGCACTATAGGAAGAGCTGAAGGACCTGACTGGGGGCAGTTCATTATGAAAAAAAAAATCTATCTATATGACTGATAAGAGTCAACAATGACTTAGTGACACATAATCAATCAAATAACAAAAAAAAAAAGTTCCAGGAGCAAGAAATAAAGGAATCAGGTATACCTTGATTTACGACCATAACTGAGCCTAAAATTTCTGTTGCCAAGTGAAACATTTAAGTGAATTTTGCCCCATTTTACAACCTTTCTTGCCACAGTTGTTAAGTGAATCACTGCAGTTAAGTTACTAACACGGTTGTTAAGTGGATCTGGCTTCCCCATTGACTTTGCTTGTCAGAAGGTCAGAAAAGGTGATCACGTGCCTCCAGGACACTGCGACCGTCATAAATATGAGTCAGTTGCTAAGTTTCTGAATTTTGATCGCCTGACCATGGGGATGCTGCAGCGGTCGTAAGTGTGAAAAACAGTCTTAAATCACTTTTTTTAGTGCCGATGTAACCTTGAACGGTCACTAAATGAACCATTTGTAACTCAAGGACTACCTGTATTTTCCACCCCTCCAGTGGGACTGACAAGGTGTGTTACCGAAACAGGCCACCCCGGAGCACACGCCCTGCTTACTCACATGTCCAGGTTCTGCTTTGCACGCTCAAGGTCACGCTTGACCTCTGGAGTGATGGAAAAATAAAGTTTTTGGGGCAACTGTAGAGGGATCATTGGGCTGCGTGTCATGACTGGATCTTTGCTGGGGGGGGGGAAGAAAGGGAGAAAAGATGCATTATATTTAAATTTTTTAATGTTTTTGTTTTTAATAATGACTTTTTCTATTTTTGTAATGGTTAAAATTTTTATATATGCTTCTGCCGATTGTTGCACGATGCCCAATCGCTCCTGTGACTAATATATATAAATGTGATTAATAAAACTAAAACACACACACACACACACACCTAATTAAAATATATTCTGTGTTATATGAAAACAACCATCCTCTAACCAGGTTCATACCATGCACTAAGCCCTAAGGTGGCTTGTTTCATTCTGCCATGCATTGACGAGTGGAATGTGGCCTCCCTTGTCACTGGCTATTTAGTTCAGAGCTGCATCTTGAGGACTACAGTCTTTAAGAAATACTTTTTGTAGCACCACTTTGAAATCTGCCCACGGGAGTCCAGTCAGGCTATCCCCCCACATCCCCCACAGGGACATTACCAATAGTCAAGGACGTAGTCAATGACGGTGGCAATCAGTGGCCCCTCAGCAATGGCTTGTTCATAAAGGACCCCACAGGTGCCATCTTCTCCGATAATGAACTGAAGGCCAGGGAAAAAGAACGAGTGGAAAGAAGGAACAGAAATGGTTTATTAGGCACCGAGATTATAATATTAAAAAGCTGGTTTCAGCTAGAGGAGGGGTCCCCCACTATTGGGCCGTGGCCAGTTTGGAAGTGGGCCACATTGGCCCACTGCTTGCACAGGCCAGTTCCCCTCCCCCCCCCCCCCCGAGGCCACCAAGCCATAAGGTTGGGGACCGCTGAGCTAGAGGATTCTCTCGAGTCTTTTTTTATTTTGGATTATGAAAAGCACAATAAAATAACGTATATTCCCAAATACAATTTTTAAATGTATTCCTTACTTGTCAGTTTCTGACTGCACACAGCCTAAGTTAGTGTGTGTCAGGTAGCCATATAGCTTTCTTAAATCATTTAAAAAAAACAAACCACCACACATGCCATTAAATAAGAGTTCAGCACAGCACACGGGCCTAGCCTCCTTCTGTTCGTATCAAGATAAATGCTTACACTTTAATCTAGGATTTGGCCTGCAGAAGCTGTCCCGTCTCTTTAAAAAATAATTCTAAAAATGATCAAAATGATGTAACCAAAACTTGGAAGCTTTTTGAGATGCTTCCTTCTTAAATCTCATATGAAATGGCACAATATTCATTACCCTGGCTTGATTACCTAGGTAGGACATAGAATAATAAGAGTTGGAAGGGACCTTGGAGGTCTTCTAGTCCAACCCTCTGCTCAGGCAGGAGACCTGATATCATTTCAGACAAATGGGTGTCCAGTCTCTTTTTGAAAGCCTTCAGTGATGGAGCACCCACAACTTCTGAAGGCAAATTATTCCATTAGTTAATTGCTTTCACCGTTAGGAAATTTCTCCTTATTTATAGGTTGTTTCTCTCCTTGGTTAGTTTCCAACCATTGTTTCTTGTCTGCAAGAAACAGTGCTTTGGAAAATAGTTCGACTCCATCGTCTTTGTAGGAGTCCCTCAAATATTGGAACAGTGCTATCAGGTCCCCCTTAACCCTTCTTTCCAATAGAGTAGACCAGGGGTAGGCAACCTTGGCTCTTTTGTGACTCGTGGACTTCAACTCCCAGAATTCCTGAGCCAGCATGGCTCAGCTTGGAAACCTCTCCCTTTCCCCTCAGCATGGCTGGCTCAGGAATTCTGGGAGTTGAAGTCTACGAGTCAAAAAAGAGCCAAGGTTGCCTACCCCTGGACTAGACATACCCAATTCCTGTAACTGTTTTTCCTACATTTTAGCCTCCAGCTCCCTAATCAATTTTGTTGCTCTTCTCTGCACTCTTTCCAGAGTCTTGACATCTTTTTTGTAATTGTGGTGACCAGAGTGTGGTCTTACTAAGGCTTTGTAAAGCGGTACTAGAACTTCACGTGATCTTGATTCTATCCCTCTATTGATGCAGCCTAGGACTGCATTGGCTTTTTTGGCTGCTGCAGCACACTGCTGGCTCATATTTAAGTGATTGTCCACTAGGATTCCGAGATCCTTCTCACAGTTACTGGCATTAAGCCGAGTTTCACCTAGTCAAAAGTTTCTACAGTCGGTTTTTCTTACCTAAGTGTAGAACCTTACTTTTATTTATTAGTGTACAACTGAGGATCCCATTTCTTTTAAGCTTCCAAACTGAAACCTAATTCACATCCTGCTTTTTATTCTCACCTGCAGCGTTTTGTCAAACCAGCGATTGCCGCTGTTGGAATAGCTCCCTCCACCGTGCAGCATTTGAGCTGCCAAACGGCTTTGGGCGTGAGTGTCGGACACCTTCAGGATAGGGGCGTCCAGGCAGACGGTGAAGAGGCTACGTTGGATCGTCAGAGCCGATTCCTGATTCAGCTTGTCTGAAACAAGAAATGCCAGATTTAATTTCTGACATGGTTGTGTTGTAACACAGGACAAAGCTCAAACTCATTCTCTGGAGAGGTGTCAGACAAGGGGTTGTAACCTGAAAAGAATTTAACCTGACTTCATTCTTTTTTTTTAATTTACATGTAGTTAAAATTAAACTAAACTGAGCATATAGTTACTATGATCACTCTCCCATATAATAAAAATAATAACAACAACAATAATAATAAAGATAACAACAACAATAATAATAAAAGTTGGAAGGGACCTTGGAGGTCATCTAGTCCAATCCCCTGCTCAGGCAGGAAACCCTATACCATTTCAGACAAATGGCAGTTGTTCCACTAATTGTTCTAACTGTCAGGAAATTTCTCCTTAGTTCTAGGTTGCTTCTCTCTTTGGTTAGTTTCCTTCCATGGCTTCTTGTCCTGCCTTCAGGTGTTCTGGAGAATAGCTTGACTCCTTCTTCCTTGTGGCAACCTCTGAGATACTGGAACACTGCTATCATGTCACCCCTCATACTTCTATTAATTAGACTAGACATTCCCAATTCCAGCAACCGTTCCTTATATGCTTTAGCCTCCAGTCCGCTGATCATCTTTGTTGCTCTTCTCTGTACTCTTTCTAGAGTCTCAATATCTTTTTTACATCGTGGTGACCAAAACTGGATGCAATATTCCAAGTGTGGCCTTACCAAGGCATTGTAAAGTGGTATTAAAGACTTCACGTGATCTTGATTCTTTCCCTGTTAATGCAGCCTAGCACTGTGTTGTCTTTTTTAGCAGATGCAGCACACTTCTGGCTCATATTTAATTGATTGTCCACTAGGACTCTGAGATCCCTCTCACAGTTACTACTATTGAGCAAGGGACCCCCTATACTATACCTGTGCATTTGGTTTTTCTTGCCTAAATACTTAATCCTGTATCCTTTCCTTAAATATAGGTAGTCCTTGATTTATGACTGGTGGCTTAATAATTGTTCGAAGTTCTGATGAACCTACCTGTGTGGTATTTATGACCTGGAGTCAAAGATACGACGGTCAGCCCCACCAACCGTAGTCACATGACTGCACTTGGGTGGCTTAGCAACTAAGCCCCCTTTATTTCTATTTGCAGTGTCACATGGTCACATGACCACATTTTACCGTGTTTTGCCCAAATCCAGCATTTACTTCCCGTTTTCAGCAAAACTGCGTCATAGCAAATCACTGGTTCACTTAATGACTATGGTGATTCACTTAACTGCCACAAAAAAAAGTTGTTAAAATTGGATTGGCCATGGGACCGGCCCATTTTATGACAGTCATGAATTACGACTGTGATTGGCAAGTTTCATTAGGATCATAACTCGAGGACTACCTGTATAGTTATCCTAATCTCCTTAACCAAGGCCTAACCAAGCAAACCAACCTACATTTTGCAGGTACTGAAAGACAGTTGGGTAACTTGCTTGTCCCCTTGCAATCAGAAGGCTGGAAAGATGTGGAAACCCCTTTTGCAAAATCTGTTCAATAAAACTTTTAACGTGAAAAGAAATCATTGTTTTCTGCTCAGGGACCTAGTTGGATTTAATATGGCTTAAGTCAGGCATCTCCAAGCTGGTGCTCTTCCATTGAGCTAGGACTATATTTCTTAAAGCAGGGGTGGGGAACCACGGCCCTTTTATGACTTGTGGACTTCAACTCCCAGAACTTCTGAGCTCAAGAATTCTGGGAGTTGAAGTCCGCAAGTCATAAAAGGGCCATGGTTCCCCACCCATCTTAAAGAGCCAGCTACTACAGTTCCAAAGGGGAACTGGGGAATTCTGGGAGTTGAAGTCCAAACATCTTAAAGCTGCCAAGGTTGAAAAACACTGATTTAGAGAGTATAGGTAGTCCTTGACTTACCACAATTAAACCCAAAATTTCTGTCGCTAAGTGAGACATTTGGTAAGTGACTTTTGCCCCAGTTTTTTTTGCCACAGTCATTAAGTGAATCATTACAGTTGTTAAGTTAGTGAGCCGGCTGTTAAGTGAATACGGCTTCCCCTTGACTTTGCTTGTCAAAAGGTCGCAAAAGATGACTGCAACCGTCATAAATAAGAACCATTTGTCAAGTATCCAAATTTTGATCCTGTGACCATGGGAATGCCACAGCAGTCATAAGTGTGAAGAATGGTCATAAGTCAGGTTTTTTCCCAGTGCCGTTGTAACTTTGAACAGTCACTAAATGAACAGTTGTTAAGTCGAGGACTACCTGTATCACGTTAAAGAAGGCTGTACAGTAAGTATTTAAATGCACCCCTGAAAAACGTTTAAAAGAAGCCATTTGTTTACATCTGGATCTGGTCTCTGTGGAATGGCATGAAAATAAATTTAGGAGCAGTCTGACAGTTGATCTTGAGAAGCAGCAGGGCTTCCCTTCATTCAAAATGGAGAACGAACAGCCCTCTAACACGGATCCTTTAATCTGGATTCCTGCATGGAGCGGCCTCTTTGTATACGATCGAAGGCCCGTAACTAGTTAATCCTTCTGGCTCCCAAAACCTGGCTTCCCACCTTTCATGAGAGTAGTGAAGGCCTCTCCCCAGGTATGTCGATGGTCACTGGTGAGGACCCCCAAGGGCTCTTTATCCAACTTCCAAGAAAAAGAGCGGATTTTTAGGAGCTGCAAATAGAGCTGGTCAATGGTCAGGGGCGTCCCGTCACTGTTGTATACTTCAAGCCGGAAGAACTGAGAAAGGAAGAAAGAAGCAGAGAAGTGAGGGGAACCCCATTCACACCAAGGAGCTGGTTTCACTTCTGGTTTCATTGAGCAAGTCCCCAAATGTTTTGGGGTTCACACCCTTCCAGGAACTCTTAAGAACCTAGTATGACCCTCTATCCTCAAAAGGCACTGAGTGGTGCTACAGGTAGTCCTTGACTTATGACCATCCATTTAGCAACTGGGGGAAAAACAACTTATGACCGGCCCTTGTGTTTATAACTGTCGCATCATCCCTGCAGTCGTGTTATTATATGATTTGGCTGCTTGCCAAATGTACATTTATGACGGTCATAATGAGGTGGACATGTGATCACCCTTTGCAACTTTCCCAGCTGGCTTCCGACAAGCAGAGTCAAAGGGGAAGCAGGCAGGGAAGGTCCTAAGTCACGGTGACATGATATCTCACTTAACGGCCACGGCAAACAGGTCATAAAGTTGGCTACCGTCATGTGATGCCTCACTTAATGACGGCACCACTTAAACAAGGAATTTTCCAGTCTCTCTTGTGATTGTAAGTCAAGGACTACCTGTATCCTTCCTCTAAGGCAGAGCTCTCCAAACTTGGCAACTTTAAGACTTCTAGACTTTCAACTCAGCAATTCAGTCAGCAGGGCTGGCTGAGGAATTCTGGGAATTGAAGTCCACAAGTTTTAAAATTGCCAGGTTTGGAGACATTTAATCTAAGGCAGGGGTAGGCAACATTGGCTCTTTTATGACTTGTGGACTTCAACTCCCAGAATTCCTGAGTCAGCATGGCTCAGCTTGGAAACCTCTCCCTTTTCCCTCAGCATGGCTGGCTTAGGAATTCTGGGAGTTGAAGTCCACGAGTCATAAAAGAGCCAAGGTTGCCTACCCCTGGTCTAAGGTCACCTACCATAGCGGTTTCTGAAAGGAGAGGGGGCCACACAGGAGCTTCACATTCCTGGACCTTAGCACATTGCCTCCAATCCTATATCCGTGATATACCGTACCGATACATTGGATTTATATACCACTCCTCATTCGGGAGCTTAAGGGAGCATCCAAACTGCTCTCCCTGTTATCCACAAACAATTCTATGGGGTACAGTGGATTAAGAGAGCATGATTGATCCAAAGTAATCCAGGGGATTCCCGTGGTTGAAGGGAGATTAGAATCTGGGGTGGCTCCAAATATGTGTCAATACCTGAACTATACCATCACACTTTAAAAATATTAAAATAGTATTTTGTCTCTTTTTTATATAGCAGCAGAGAAGTATGGGGGTCTTATATTCAGGCCCCAAGAACTGCTGTCAACAGATCCAGGGACCAATGGCTGGGCCAAGATGAAGGCATTTACCTGGAAGTTGCGAACAACGGTAATATAATTTGGGGGGTTCCGTCCAGGTGGAGGCAGTAAAATAGAGTCACGTTTTCGTCCAGGGAGTCGGCAAGAGGCAAAGAGGCGAGAATAGCAATCCATGCTGAGCGGGTGGCCGTGGGAATACTCAACTAGCAGGGTCTGGCTGCCATGGGGATGGAAAGAAAAAGGTAAGCAAATCAGCATTCTTTCAGTTTCAGTCCATAAGAAAGCTGTGGGCATCTTTACATATGAATTTCTGATAGTCCTTTGTCCTATTTTTCATCCAGAAGCTGAAGGCAGGCCTTCAAATTCAATTCCCCCCTTTTGAGGGAGATTGGCTGAAAAGTATGGAGCGGTCCAAAGTCTATATAGATGGTGCAAAGAGTGCAGAGAAGAGCAACAAAGATGATTTGGGAGCTAGAGACTAAAACATATGAAGAACGGTTGCAGGAATTGGGTACGTCTAGTCTAGTGAAAAGAAGAACAAGGGATGACATGATAAGTGTTCCAATATTTAGGGGCTGCCACAAAGAAGAAGGGGATCAATCTATTCTCCAAAATACCTGAAGGCAGCACAAGAAACAATGGATAGAAACTAATCAAGGAGAGAAGCGACCTGGAATTAAGGAGAAACTTCCTAACCGTGAGAACAATTAACCAGTGGAACAGCTTGCCTCCAGAAGCTATGGGAGCTCCATCACTGGAGGGTTTTAAGAAGAGATTGGACAACCATTTGTCTGAAATAGTATAGTCTCCTGCTTGAGCAGGGGGTTGGACTGGAAGACCTCCAAGGTCCATCTAGTTCTGTTATTCTGGTTCGAATAAAATAAATGAGTCCCCCAGAGAGCTTCGGAGACTTAGAGGGGAACAAGAACTCAGATCTCCCCACTTCTAGTCTAGCACCTTCACCAACTGATGCTCTCAGCACAGCCCAACTATGGTGCTCCTCAACAGAAGCAAAACTCTTTGACACCATCAGACAGAAACAAAAATGACATCCACCCAGAAGAAGCAACAGTCATGAAACCCAGTGTCATGTTTCTGGACCCAAATGCTACCTTTGACCCATTCAGGGTTTTCCAAGGGGGATCCCATGTTCTTCCCTGGCAGAATGACCCATTTCTTCTTCCAACGTCCACTGGAAATAGAATTTGTCCTCCAGATTTGCCCAGTGGGTTTCAATCCCCATGAACCTGGCCAGAAGATCCAAAGGAACCTACTCACCGGTCAATCTTTGCCTTGAAATCCAGCACACCCGCAATGAGCTTGGCCGCAAATCTGTGCGAGGGTGAGAAGGCAGGAGAAATGAAAAACAAGTTAGTACCGCTTTACAATGCCTCGGTAAGACCACACTTGGAATACTGCATCCAATTTTGGTCGCCACAATATAAAAAAGATGTGACTCTGGAAAAAATGCAGAGAAGAACAACATAAATGATTAGGGAGCTGGAGGCTAAAATATAAGAAGAATGATTGCAGGAATTGGGGTATGTGTGCTCTAGTGAAAAGAAGGACTAGGGGTCCTTCATGATAGCAGTACTCCGGTATTTGAGGGGCTGCCACAAAGAAGAGGGGGTCAACCTATTCTCCAGAGCACCTGAAGGCAGGACAAGAAACAATGGTTGGAAACTAACCAAGAAGAGAAGCAATGTACAACTAAGAAGAAATTTCCTAACGGTGAGAGCAATTAACCAATGGAATAACTTGCCTTGTGGGTGTTCCATCACTGAAGGTTTTCAAAAAGAGACTGGACACCTATTTGTCTGAAATGATATCGGGTCTCCTGCTTGAGCAGGGGGTTGGACTAGAAGACCTCTGAGGTCCCTTTCGACTCTATTATTCTGTTAAGTTAAAAGCTGCAGAGATACAAGTCCACCTCCCTTCCACCTGTTATCATCCATACAGTAGAGGGCACTCTTTCCTCCCATTAACCTGCAACTAACCCTACAATTATTGAGACTTCTTGAATCCCAGAACTACCACTCTCCATATGCACGGAGACGTGGTATTCATGAGTTGTATTAAAGAGGAAGGCACCACTGGCTGAGTTTTTGTAGTAAGCCAGAATATCATTTGGTTGCTTTCTGCTTAGCATGTTGTCTAAGCAGGCATTGTAGTTAGCAGTTAGCACAATGTGTGAACCATTGCTGGTAGAACTCAACATACAACCACAACTGAGCCTGAAGTTCACGTTGCTAAACAAGGCAGTTGTTAAGCCAATCATATGGTCATTAAGCAAATGATTTCCCTCATTGTCGGAAGCTGGATGGGAAGGTTACAACTGGTGATCCCATGACCTCAGGGCAGTGCAACTGTTCGTAAATACATGCAGTTACCAAGTGCCCAAATTCTGATCACATGACCACGGAGATGCAGCAATGGTCATGACTGTGAAAGCTGGTCATAAGTCACTTTTTTTCCAGTGCTGTGGAAACTTCGAATGGTCATTAAATGCATGGATTATCTGTAATGGAATAATAATAATAATAATAATAATAATAATAATAATAATAATAATAATAATAATAATAATAATAATAATAATAATAATAATAATAATAATAATAATAATAATAATAATAATAATCATCGTCCTTCTCTTCATTAAACTAGACATACCCAATTCCAGCAACCGTTCCTTATATGTTTTAGCCTCCAGTCCCCTAATCATCTTTGTTGCTCTTCTCTGTACTTTTTCTAACAGATGACTTTTAAAATACCAAACACCAAGATCATTAAGTGAACCAATGTTTGCTATGGGCTGGTTTTGCCAAAAAGCAGAAGTAAATGCCCCCCTCCTTTTTTTTTTGCAAAACCATAGTAAAACACAGCCTTGTGAATGAAGGACACTGCAGATGGCCGTAAATGCATGTGGGTTGCTGAGCGTCCAAAGTGCAGTCATGTGACCATAGAAGAGGGTGGGGAGGGGCCACCGAAACTTTCAAATCTGGGTCGTCAGTAGCTTTGGGGAAGATGTCTATTGTAACTTTGAATGTTTACTAAGCAACTAGTTGTTAAGTCAGGACCTATCTGTATGGCAATGCTTTGCAACCATGGCTGACTAGGGAATTCTGGGAGTTGAAGTCCACACAGCTTAAAGTTGCCAAGATTGGAAAAAAAGGACTGCTATATTGGGAATGGAAACAGGAGAGGATTTACATCATTTTATTCAGTCGGTTGATTATACTTTTCAAGATACCTTAACAGAATCTTGCCCCTGTTCTTCTGCCTCGTGTTTGTTACCAATCCCCAAATATAGATATCCAAGCTTTTGTGAGGAAAAAGCTATTTTTCGCATATTACAAATCTTAATCAGGCAGATTTGGTGATTTAGTAAAAAAAAAAAAAAAAGAGGCAAGAGGACTATAATGGCAATGCAGGAAGATCACTGTGAGGAGTTGGTGACATATTTTGATTTCCCCTTCATATTAAGAAGTCTCTAGAAGTTTAGAGGTCATTCTGAGCTAGCCTGCTTGTTTTTCACTCTTGGCTGCTGAATAAAGGAGAATGTGTGTGTGTGTGTGTAAACATCATGTACCTTCAAAGCTGTGAAAGTCTCAGGCTTTCGATTCCCACCTGGAGCCAGGTGCCAGCCAGTCTTGCAGTCTCCTGACCATAGCAGGGCCACGACATCAGGGTGCCAAGTTGTGATAAAAATGGTGGGGGCTTTGTTGTTTGTGGGGAGTTTCTGCAGGGAACCTAACATTAGACACTGTGCAAACTGGCTGCCCATAAATAAATAAAAATACACCTCTGTGTTTGTTATTAAGGAGCTCTTGGCAGTTTGAAAGACATAGGTAGTCCTTGACTTACGACCACAACTGAGCCCAAAATTTCTGTGGCTAAGTGAACAATTTGTTACGTGAGTTTTGCCCCACTTTACGACCTTTCTTGCCACAGTTGTTGAGTGAATCACTGCAGTTGTTAAGTTAGTCACAGACGTTTGTTAAATGAATCTGGCCTCCCCATTGGCTATGCTTGTCAGAAGGTTGCAAAAGGTGATCACATGATCCCGAGACATTTGCAACCGTCATAAATATGAATCAGTTGCCAAGCATCTAAACTTTGATCACGTGACCTTGGGGATGCTGCAACACAGTCGTAGGTCATAGGTCACTTTTTTCACTGCTGTTGTAACTTTGAATGGTCACTAAATGAACTGTTGGAAGTCAAGGACTACCTGTACTGTGTAAACTTGCCGCCCATTAAAAAAAACAAAAACTCTATTGTTGTTTTGATTAAGGAGTTCCTGGTAGTTTGTAAGAGTTTTGAGTATTATTTTGCTTGGCATGCACGCTTTTTATATTATGCCTTTCAGTCTGTTTCTTTTAGCTTAAATAAAGCCTAAAATCTCTTTATTTACTGGTGGGCTTAATGTCTCTGGATCCAAAATAACCAATTGCCTAGGCCAGGGGTAGGCAACCTTGGCCCCTTCATGACTTGTGGACTTCAACTCCCAGAATTCCTGAGCCAGCATGGCTCAGCTTGGAAACCTTTCCCTTCCCCTCAGCATGGCTGGCTCAGGAATTCTGGGAGTTGAAGTCCACGAGTCATGAAAGAGCCAAGGTTGCCTACCCCTGGCCTAGGCACCCGATCACTGCCCCGAGTCTTGGAAAAAGCAAGGACTAAAAGACATAAAAGCTAAACGGCAAGGCCAACAGAGAACATAGCTATAATGTTGGGTTGTACAGGGAGTCCTCGACTTACAACAGTTCATTCAGTGACCGTTTGGAGTTAAAAAAGCACTGAAAAATGCGACTGTGACCATTTTTCACACTTACGACCACTGCAGCATCCCCATGGTCACATGATCAAAATTCAGATGCTTGGCAACTGGTTCATATTTATGACGGTCACAGTGTCCCGGGATCATGTGATTACTTTTTTCAACCTCCTGACAAGCAAAGTCAATGGGGAGGGAAGCCAGATTTGCTTAACAACCAGATTACTAACTTAACAACTGTAGTGATTCACTTAACAACGGTGGCAAGGTATGTCGTAAAATGGGGCAAAACTCACTTAACAAATGTCTCGCTTAGCAACGGAAATGTTGGGCTCAATTGTGGTCCTAAGTCGAGGACTACCTGTACATCAGTCACTTCCTTCTGGTGCTCACCATTGTAGAAATTAGGAGAATTTAAGGCAAGAATATCTGTAAGGGATCGGACTAACCTAAACAGTGCAATTTCTCTTCCTCCATATTGTCCTACGGACTATTTCATAATAGAAAATGATTTAGCAATGCAGTTTAAAGCCCAACTAAATAAAACAAGAGGACTGTACAGTCCTGCCAATTCTTTTAAAATTTAGAAATCTTGAATTTAAGTACCCTATTAACAATGTTTGATCATTTACCAAAGGCAGTAGAAAGGTTGGGGAAAGATTTAATGTTGCTTTTTTAGTAAAACTGATTTTCAAAATCTAATTTTTTTTTTTGGTTTTGTTAAAAAAAAAAAAGAGAGAGAAAGAGAAGTTGATTCGTATTTCAGTCCTTTCTACTGACAATCAGAATTTTCTTATTACTACTTAATATATTTTATGGAATTGATTCACCTCTTTTCATGAAAAGATACACAGACAGGTCATGTTTAAACTCCATAATTACTAACCATGATATTGCTTGATGAAGTATATAGGGAAAGCCACATTTCTGGTTATGAGTTTGCTTTCCTAATTTTACTATGTTGCCAACAATAGCCAATTCTAAAAAGGAAACAAATCCAATTAGAGTCCTTTAAAAAGAAAAAAAGAAAAGAAAAAGAGGGGGCACCCGGACTTGAACCAGGGACCTCTTGATCTGCAGTCAAATGCTCTACCACTGAGCTATACCCCCAGCACTTCCTATGTGGCTCCAGGAAGTTTACTCATGTATACTGGTTTGGTCACCTATTTGCCTACCACAAACAAAATGGGAGTTTTAAGCCTTCCTCCCAAAGCAAACTCCTCCTCTTCCAGCTGTCAGCCCAGAAGTAACTTTCTGCATACCCATTCATGTTGCAAAGTTTCTAGACCATGGGAAAAAAGGCTGCCAACTCTGACTTTTTAAAAAAGCCATCAGCCAGATTCAAGAAAAAAAAGAGGCCATCAAGTATAGGGCACTCGTGGACAATGTCACAAGGTAGTGTATATATTGCTTCCAGGGCGAAAGATAAAAGCACTTTAAAAGGAACATGAGTAGAAGCATAAAACGGAGGATTTTTTTGTGCGTAACCTGGAGGCATCTGCTGTCCATGTAGGGTAGGATGACAATGAGTCTTTTGATGTGATCCAGCAGGATTCTTTTCATGTTCCCAACCAAGAACATTTGGAGGCTTGGGAGGACTAGAAACAGACATTCGTTTAATCAATTCTTCTTCCCCCAATCAGGAAAGGGGGGCCACTTAGATACCGTAAGTATAGGTAATCCTCGACTTACAATCGTTTATTTAGTGACTGCTCAAAGTGACATGGAAAAAAGTGACTTATGACCATTTTTCACACTTACGACCATTGGCAGCATCCCCGTGGTCCTGTGAGCAGAACTTAGACGCTTGGCAACTGACTCATATTTATTACGGTTGCAATGTCCTGGGGTCACGTGATCCCCTTTTGCGATCTTCTGACCAGCAGTGTCAATAGGGAAGCCAGACTCACTTAACAACCAGGTGACTTAACCACCATGGCAAGAACAAGTCGTAAAATGGAGCAAACCTCACTTAATAAATGTCTCACTTAGCAACAGAAATTTTAGGCTCAATTGTGGTCGGAAGTCAAGGACTACCTCTACTTAAACTCTGAACTATCCTACCTCTAAAAATTTTATTTAAAAGGATGATCTCAACATCTCCTCTTCTATGTTTCCAGATGGTTTTTTACATATTATCCATCTACGAATAGGCAACTCCAGCTATGGGGAAACTTAAATACAGGTAGTCCTTGACTTACAACCAATCATTTAGCAGCCATTCCAACTTACAACAGCACTGAAAAGTGACTGACAACTGGTCCTCACACTTACAATCATTGCAGCATCCCAATGGTCAGGGGTAGGCAACCTTGGCTCTTTTATGACTCGTGGACTTCAACTCCCAGAATTCCTGAGTCAGTCATGCTGAGGGGAAAGGGAGAGGTTTCCAAGCTGAGCCATGCTGGCTCAGGAATTCTGGGAGTTGAAGTCCACGAGTCATAAAAGAGCCAAGGTTGCCTACCCCTGCCCATGGTCATGAGATCAAAATTTGGGCGCTTGGCAATCAGCATGTATTTACAATGGGTTGCAGCATCCTGGGGTCATGTAATCACCATTTATGATCTTCCGATATGGAGGAAACCAGATTCACTTAATGACCACATGATTCCCTTAACAAGTGCAGTGATTTGCTTAACAACCATGACAAAAAAGGTCATGACTCACTTAATAACTACCCTGCTTAGAAGTGGAATCTCTGGTCCCAATTCTCAATTCATGATTACCTGTATTTAAATATTTTGTATCATCCATGGTTATTCTCACAATAATAATTATTATTATTCCTTCAAGCTTTCAGAAGAAGTTATTTCTTCCTACCTGGCATCCACTGTGCGTCTTTGAGGACTTAAAAATACAGATTGCTTGGAAAAATAAAACAAAAAGAGGGGGCACCCGGACTTGAACCAGGGACCTCTTGATCTGCAGTCAAATGCTCTACCACTGAGCTATACCCCCACCACACAGATGCAGCTCCCTTAATATCTAGTTATGGATACTGGTTTCACTGCATAGTTTTCTCCCATAAATTAATGACATGGCAGGAAGAGGATGTGCTACATTTTTGGTAGCCAAAAATGAGAAAGAGTCTGGTAACCATTTCAAGCCTAGCAAATTTTATTACAAGGCATAAATCTCTGTAAATTGAAGGTCACTTCATCAAATGTGTGGCAGAGGGTTTTAAAACTCACCTAGGACATTCAATTATAGAGATATCTCAGCTAGCAGTTTTGGAACAAAGAAACTTCAGCAACACAATTGAGTGGGAGGTTAATGAACTCATATCTATCAAAAGAAGTCAGGCTATCTCAGAAGGTTTCAACAAACACAATGGGATTTTAACAAACTTACAGTTGTTAATTGACAGGCTACCTGTAATCTCCCCTTCGTTTGCATAACCATCCAGGCCTCTGATGGACTGTCCTGCAGCTCTCAAAAGAGTAGGCCTTATAATTATATCAGTCTTAAAAGGTGCCCTAAGACCAGTATTTTCCAAACTTGAACAACTTTAAGATGTGTGAACTTCAACTCCCAGAATTTCCCAGCGAGGGAAAAACACCAAGTTTTTTTTAAAAAAAACAAAACAAAAAAAACCAAGATGTGTGGGAGTTAAAGTCCACACATCTTAAAGTTGCCAAGTTTGAAAAACACTCTGATTTATAAAAGTATGAGTACCAGTTTCCAAATAGGGCACCCAGGATTGCACGACCTCTTTTGTGGAAGAGAACAACTGTCTCCGTATTATCCTGGGATGCAATCTGGAGCACAATCTGAATGGCTACAGTTTCTTCACAATTAGCTCTGAAAATAGATCCCAACTTTTCACGGTTGGAAAGCACAGCATAGTAAGCAAACTTTCCTTCTTGGAATCAAGACGATCACCAATAGAAGAAAGCAGAAAACTCTCGACTCCCCAGGTGATGCTGAATTACAACCTGCAATCAACTTCATGGGACAGTGAGCACCACCAAAAGATGGAATTCATCAGCATCGGAGAATAGCATTTTTCCATCCTGGTCATAAGGAAAGAGGATAATTCTTTGACAATGCTCAAAGAGGGGGACTGGGAAGGACCTGGCCCGCTTGCTTAGGGAGGAACCTTTTAATCTTCTGTCAGATTTCTCCAGCTTCTCCGGAGTATCATGAAGCATAAAACATTTTCCAGGCCTCCTGTCACTCTGGAGAAAGAGCAGTGAGGAGGAGGAGGAGGTCCAAGTCTTTTCAATGTTGAGTCCTCCCTTCATCCTCTTGGTTTAGAACCGGAAGAAATCCGGGATCTCATCCTGCACCAGGAAGGATTGCAAGCTGCTTCCTCTAATTCAGGGCTTTTCAACCTGTGGTACGCGTACCACTTGTGGTACATTAACAAGTGGCAGGTGGTACGCAGCCCTGCCTAGCCAAGTGTAGTGGGGGAGGGAAAGAGCCAGCGCAGGCAAGAACTTACAGTGAGAGAGTCCTCTGGAGCTGCAGTGGCTGGAGAGAGACAAAGGGCCCAGGCTCAGTTCTGGCTCACCCTCCCCCATGAGAAAGAGGGAGGAGATGGAGAGAGGAAGGATTCTTATGTGCTTTTGTGACTTTGAAGTTCTGGGATTTGTGCAATGTGGGCTTTGTGTTCTTAAGGAGTGTTTGGCAATTTCTATTTGGCTGATGTCTCGTGTTAGCTTCTATTGCTCTGCTATTGTTAGCTGTAAGTTTTGCTGCAAGGGATTTTGAAGTATTTTTCTCCTGAATGGATTTTGCCTGTAGATTCTTTTACTTATGAATGGAGCCATTTGGGAGGCTGCCTTAGCCGGCAGCCAATATTACATTTTTTTTTCTTCCTTAGTTTACTTTCTAGCCAGTAGCTAATTCTTAAAGGGAAATGTGCCTTTTTAAGCTAGTTCACTCAGCAGTTTGTCTTTTCTGTTTCTGGAGGCTTTTCCTTGTTTGATGAATATATGGAAGAGAAAAAATATGGGGGGGAGGTTCAAATTCTTCCTTCAGAAGGAGGTGGGCATGAGAAAGAGGGAGGCAGGGAAGGAGGGAGGGAGGGAAGTCCTGCCTTAGCACTTGGCCACCAGCAGCCCTGCCATTGACTTTACTTGTCAAAAGGTTGCAGAAGGGGATCATATGACCCTGGGAAACTGTGACCATCATAAATATGAATCAGTTGCCAAGCATCCAAATATAAATCACATGACCCTGTTGCTGCAATGGTCATAAGTGTGAAAAATGGTCATAAGTCATTTCAGTGCAATTGCAACTTTGAACAGGGTTTTTTTTTGGTCATCAAGTTTTTGACACCTTGCTAGGTGGTACTCGAATATTGCCATATCCTAAAAGTGGTACAATCGGTGAAAAGGTTGAAAAGCCCTGCTCTAATTTAGCATCAATTGTCTTCCTCCCTTGGAGAGCTCAGGGAGAATTTTGGAGGGATATCCAGGCGTGTTAAAAATAAGTTTCCCCACCCCCACTCCAACCTAGTTTAAATGATCTTCTATTTTTTAAAGCAAAGGAGCCCATTCTCGTTCATCTGCATGGATGGGAAAAGTACATTTCACAACACATTCCCTGTGGTTGAAGGTCTTCCAGGTTTCACCATCTACCAACCCTCAGACCCAAAGATTTAAATTAGACAGATATTCCTTCCTTCTCCAAAAAGGGGATATAAATGAAAATCAAAATTTCATTGATTGACAAGCAACCAACTTCTATTCTCAAAATAGAGGAGTATGGGATAAAAATCTTAGCTTCAGATATGGAATCGGCTGAACACTTATTTTCCACTTGTTCTAAGAAAATATATGCATGTAATTTGGGAATAATACAAAGGATCAACTGTCTTTTCCCCGCCTAAAAAGCTAAAAGGAGGGGGCACCCGGACTTGAACCAGGGACCTCTTGATCTGCAGTCAAATGCTCTACCACTGAGCTATACCCCCAGCACATAAGTGAGATTCACTCAAGGTCTAGTTGTGGGTACTGGTTTGACTGGATATTTCTGTTCCCTAAATTTGTGAGTAATCATTTTCAAATGTTACACCTATAATTCAGCAACAACTTTCCTAGAGCAAAGTGTCTATTATTTTGGGATACAGTTTGGAGGTCAGTCTTTGTGGAAACTATATTTGTATCTAAAACTCTGGAGGTCAGTCTTTGTGGAAACTACATCTACATCAAATCTTCTAACCTGGAAAAATGTCCTAACTTCTATGGATATACTCATTACAGGAAAAATTGGATAGCGAGCATCTTTTTTTCCATCAATGCCTTTATTCAGACATAATGCCTTTCCCCGAAAATAAGACCGGGTCTTATATTAATTTTTGCTCCAAAAGACGCATTAGGCTTATTTTTCCAGCTAGGGCTTATATTTGGGGAAATACGGTACTAAATGTGTCTGTCTGGCTGACAATGTCCTGAAAAATCACGCTAGGGCTTATTTTCCAGTTGGGTCTTATTTTCGGAGAAACACGGTAAATGAAAAACTCTGGCTCTTCAGATGATGCTGAAGCACATCTGCAATCAAGATTCTGAATAGTGAACACCAGCAAACTAAGGTCTTCATCAGGGATCGGAGAACAGCATTTTCCATCCTGATCTTAACAAAAAAGGATAATGCTTTGATGATACTACGAGAGGGGCTGGAAAGGACTCTACTCCTTGCTTATAGGGGGGGGGGAACATTTTAATCTTCTCCTGAGTAGTGTGAAAAACAGGCATCTCCCAAGCTTCCCACTACTCTGGAGGAAGGGCAGTGGTCCAAATCTCTTTAATGTTGAGAAGATGAGTTGTCTCCTCATCTGCTAGATAAATGTGTCTCCTCATCTGCTAGATATAGAACTGGGAGGAATCTAAGACCTTGCACTGATCAGGAAGAACTTCAAGCTGCCTCTAGTTTAGCATCATTTTTCATTCTCCCATGGGGAGATCAGGGTGAATTCTAGTGAGATACTCCAGCCAGTTTTAAATACAAGACTTTCCATTCATCATTCCAACCTGGTATAAATGATGAATTGCCTTATTTTAAAAAGAAAGAGGCCATTCCAGTTTTCTAGCATGGCAAAATATATCTCACAGTACATTAGCTGTTGCTTAAGTTCTTCAATGTTTTACTAGCTATCAACCCTTAGACTTAAAATAGTTCAACTTAGAAAGATATTCCTTATTCCCCCAAACAGGGTGTAGCTGAGAATATTATTTCTGGATCGGCAAGCAATCGACTTCTACTCTCAACATACAGGAATACGGGATTAAAACCTTATTTTTGGATATGGAATATGTCTCCATATTTATCTTCCACTCATTCTAATAAAATCTATGTAGCTAGTTTAGAAATAGAAAAAATAGGATAGGATAGGATAGGATTAACAGATTTGGAAGGGATCGTGGAGGTCTTCTAGTCCAACCCCCTGCTTAGGCAGGAAACGCTATACTATTTCAGACAAATTGTTGTCAACAAAAGAAGGGGGCACCCGGACTTGAACCAGGGACCTCTTGATCTGCAGTCAAATGCTCTACCGCTGAGCTATACCCCCAGCACATAGGTAAGCCTCACCCAAGCTCCATTTTGGATACTGGTTTTACTGGATATTTCTCTTCCCTAAATTTATGAGTAATCCTTTTCAGATGCTACACCTGTAACTCTGTAACAAGATTCCTGGAGCAGAACCATCTTCTCTATTATTCTGGGAAACAATCTGGAGGACAATCTGAATGGCAACATTTTCTCCACCAGACCTTCTAGTCTGAAAAAAAGGGTGCTAAATTTCTACGGATGCTCTTTCTGTGGGAAGATACGAATGTTGAGCACCAACTCTGTCATCCATGTCTTTCTTCAGAAAACAGAAACAGAAAAACCTGAACGATGATGCTGAACTACACCTGCAACCAAACCGTGTAATAGGTACCACCATCAAGACTGGGCATCCCTCAGTGGATGGGAAATGGCCTGGTCTTAAGGAAAGGGGATAATTCTTTGATGATGCTTAGAGGGGAGCCTGGTAAGGACTCTCCCCACTTGCTTAGGGAGGATTTTTTTTCATCTTCTAGCAACTTTCTCCAGCTTCTCCTGAATGTCATGAAGCTCAAAAATTTCCTAGTCTCCCGCTTCTCTGGAGAAAGGGCAGTGAGGGTCCAAGCTCTTCAGTTTAGGGGGGAAAAATAAGGGGGCACCCGGACTTGAACCAGGGACCTCTTGATCTGCAGTCAAATGCTCTACCGCTGAGCTATACCCCCAGCACATAGGTAAGCCTCAGCTAAGGTCTAATTTTGAGTACTGGTTTTACTGCATGTTTCTCTTCCCTCAAATTAGAAGCAATCATTTTTCAAATATTACATCTATAATTCTACAACCATTTTCCTGTAGCAGAACAATCTTCTAGGAGACAGTCTGAATAGCCACATCTTCTCCATCAGACCTCCTAATCTTAAAAAAAAAGGTACTAACTTTCTAGGGATGCTCTCTCTATGGGAAGAGAGGGATGGTGAGTACCATTTCTGCCAGCAATGCCCTTCTTCAGGTATAAACAGAAAACTCTGTTGTTGAACTACACCTGCCACCCTAGATCCTCAATAGTGAGCATCATCAAGATACAACATTCACCAGTGTCTGGAGAATGGCCTTTTCCACCCTGGTCTTAAGTGAAGAGAATAATGCTTTGATGATGCCCAAAAGGGGATGGAAAACATCTTGCCCGCTTGCTTATGGAGGAATCTTTTCATCCTCTAGCAACTTTCTCCAGCTTCTCCTGAAGGCCGTGAAGCTCAAAACATTTCCCAGGTCTCCTGCTTCTCTGGAGAAAGGACTGGTGAGAACCAAGGGGTCCAAATCTCTTCAACGTTGAGAAGACAAGCCATCCTTTCATCTCCTCATTTAGAACTGGGGGGAAATCCAGGATCTTGCCCTGATCAGGAAGGATTTTCAGGCTGCCTCTTCTAATTTAGCATCAATTTCCTTTCTCCCTTGGAGAAGTCAAGGTGAATTCTGGTCAGATACCCAGGCCAGTTAAAATAGAAGACTCCCTACCCCACCCAACCTAATACAAGTAGTCCTCGGCTTACATTTATTCATTTAGTGAGCGTTCGAAGTTACAATGGCACCGAAAATAGTGACTTATGATCATTTTTCACACTTATGACCATTGTAGCATCCCTGTGGTCACATGATCAAAATATTTATGACGGTTGCCCCGTCCCAGAGTCATGCGATCACCTTTTGCGATCTTCTGACAAGCAAAGTCAAGGGGAAAGCCAGATTCACTAAACAACCATGTGACTACCTTAACAACTGCGGTGACTTAACTTGAGAACTGTGGCAAGAAAGGTCATAAAATGGGGCAACGCTCACTTAACCTTCTTCCTTAGCAATGGATATTTTGAGCTCAACTGTGGTTGTAAGTCGAGGGCTACCTGTATAAATGACGAGCCGCTTTCTTTTAAAAATAAAAAAGGGCCCTTCTTGCTTCTCAGTGTGGATGGGAAAATATATTTCACAACACATTCCCTGCTGTTTAAAGTCCTCCAGGTTTTACCAACTACCAACCCTTATATCCAAATAGTTCAAATTAGGAAGATATTCCTTCTTTCCCAAGGAGGTGTGGCTGAGAATGGTTAGCAAGCAACCAACCACCATCTAGCCCCAATAATTAAGAATGTCAAATTAAGACCTTAGTCTTGGGAAAGTGCCTCAATATTTATTTCCAACTCATTCTGGTGACACAGAAGACAAAACACTCCTTTCTCCCCCCTCTAAAATAAGGGGGCACCCGGACTTGAACCAGGGACCTCTTGATCTGCAGTCAAATGCTCTACCGCTGAGCTATACCCCCACACTTGTTCCTCTCACACAATCTAGTTAAGGATACTCATTAGGTCACACCCCTTTCCAGTGGCTGCCAGCCACAGGTGTATTTATATGACGTTGATCTCTGTTTGACTGGCCACCCACACAAATTTTAATTACACTCCATTTTACACCAGACTCAGCTCGATGTGTATCTTGGGATAAAGAGTTCTTCAAACAATGTTCCTAGCTTCAAAGCAGTTGTGTTTAGCACACACTACAGACCTATTGTCTGTGTTATGATTTCTGCTGGTATTTTGCCAGTGCTGGTTCAACCTCTAGGCTGGAGTACAGATAGTCCACGACTTACAACAGTTCATTTAGTGACCATTCAGTTACAACGGCACTGAAAAAACTGACTTATGACTGTTTTTCACACTTACGACCGTTGCAGCATCCCCACGGTCCCGTGATCAAAAGTCAGACGCTTGGCAACTGACTCCTATTTATGACAGCTGCAGCGTCTCGGGGTCAGGTGATCCCCTTCTGCAACCTTCTGAACAAGGGAAGTCAATGGGGAAGCCAGATTCACTTAACAACCGTGTTACTACCCTCTGAGGGTCTCAAAGGAGGGATTCACTTTAACAACTGTGGCAAGAAAAGTCAAAATTCGCTTAGCAAATGCCTCACTTAGCAACATAAATTTTGGGCGCTGCACAATAATGAGGACCTGAGTTTTAGGGATTAGGGCCTACAATTCAACCCCATCCTTTGAGGGCCTCAGAAGATGCCTTGATGTCCCTGGGGAGTTATGAATGTTTTCCTCAGTCCTTTCTTTGATCACTTTTAATTTTAATGATGACACAGAGCAGGCAGCTCCCATCTGTATTCTTGAAACCATCCCACACTTTCTTTAAAAAAAAAAAAAAAAAAGCTCAATTCGCAACCTTATCTTGAGATGTTAAGATACTGCAAATGGAGTGATAGGAGCCACAGCTGGTTAGGTTTTCGCAACATGTTCAACCATCAACCATTATTTGGATACCTGACTGTCTCATTTGGTTAAGCTAAATCCAAGCCATGTTACACAACAGAGCCCTGGCCATAAAATAAGGTAGTTCTGGAAATCTTAAAACTAGGTTAATACATTCTAAAATATCACATATTTTGTTTGTGGACTAACATATTCTGAAAGCCCAGGCACTGTGATATGTAAAACATGGTTTATGTTCAGCATGTTAAATGAAATTTAGCAAATTATGGTTTATTCTAAAAAATGTTGGTTAAACCATGATTGAACCCCATGTATCAATTCAATCACTGTCTTCATCATTCCCTTTTCTTCCCCAAAGGCCTGATTCCTCTCTCAACAACCATGACACCTCCACTCCTTGACCCAAGGAGTCATTTTTTTTAATCTCACCCGGATGTCTCACCTCAATTGTCCTCTCCAGTCACTGAAATCCTGCTTGGGTAGGACAACAGCTGGGCTTGAGTGAACAACCAGGGGAAGGTGATTCTCCAAATAGGCTGTCTGAATCCACCAATCTCTGATCTAGGATGAATTAGGTAAGGTTAGAATATGTGTCATCCATCAATCGTCGGAATGTGTGGGGAAGGAGAAGGGTCTATTGGATGCATAGGAAACTGTTAGAAGTCACAGTGAAGGTACATCTGTCATGATATCGTCACGCAAACCCAGATTACAGAATTTATCAGAATTATAGAATTTATTATAGAATCAGCTGCATCAGGATGCAACACGCAACTGAGGTTGCAATCTGCTCCTGCTCCACTTCCATTGAAGCCTCTGATATACAATCCTGCCCCGATCCTGATTTTTACCCCATTGCCTTTAGACAAAAGGACCTACAGCTAGTCTTTGATTTACAACAGTTCACTTAGTGATTGTTTGAAGTTGCAATAGCACTGAAAAAAGTGATACACGACTATTTTTCACACTTACAACCATTGCAGCATCCCCACGGTCACGTGATCAAAATTCTGACACTTGGCAAGTGACTCATATTTATGACGGTTGCAGTGTCCCGGGGTCATGTGATCACATTTTGCGATCTTATGACAAGCAAAGTCAATGGGGAAGCCAGATTCACTTAACGATCAAGTTACTAATTTAAGAACTGCAGTGATTCACTTAACAAACGTGGCGAGAAAAGTCGTAAAATGGGACAAAACTGACTTAAAAAATTTCTCACTTAGCAACATAAATTTTGGGCTCAGTTGTGGTCCTAAGTCAAGGACTACCTGTACTTTGCTTCTAATTAGTAAAAATATATGAAGCTACCAAAAAATGCCTAGAGCCTCTGGAATTGGGCAGATTATAAGTCTTATAAGCATTTCTTTAAGCTTAAATAGATCAATAGACACAGGGAAATTCACTACTACTACTTATATTATTAATAGAATAGAATAGAATAGAATAGAATAGAATAGAATAGAATAGAATAGAATAGAATAGAATAGAATAGAATAGAATAGAATAGAATAGAATAGAATAGAATAGAATCTGGAAGGGACCTTGGAGATCTTCTAGTCCAACCCCCTGCTCAAGCAGGAGAACCTGTAGTACCAATTCAGACACGTGACTGTCTAGCCTCTTCTTAAAAACCTCCAGTGATGGAGCGCCCACGATTTCTGGAGGCAAGCTGTTCCACTGGTTAATTGTCCTCACTGTTAGGAATTTTCTCCTTAATTCCAGGTTGCTTCTCTCTTTGGTTAGTTTCCAACCATTGTGTCTTGTCCTGCCCTCTGGTGCTTTGGAGAATAGTTTGACGCCCTCTTTTTTGTGGCAGCCCCTCAAATACTGGAATACTGCTATCATGTCGCCCCCTGTTTCTTTTTTTCTTTAGACTAGTCAAACCCAAGTCCTGCAGCCGTTCTTCATAAGTTTTAGTCTCCAGGCCTTTGATGCAATTTTTTTTTTTTTACAGACCAGAATACTATGCACAAAGTTGTACTAGGGACTGACTTACCAAATAGGATTTTGCCCTTCTGGCCCTAATGAAAGAAAATTAATTTCTGGTATCAGTGCTTTTCCATAAAAAGACAAGAGGTGGGCTTGCATGTGACAGCCACATAATTCAGGAATGATTCCTTGTGCTTCCTTGTGCTCAGGATGGCCCTTAAAGAGGACTTATTTTAGAGTGATTAAAGCAGCTCATCTCATTTGTGCTTGTTTATTGTTTTGTTAATGAGTTTTTAGCTGTGTATAATTACTGAAATATTCTGTATTGGTTTGCTGATGTACACTGCCCTTAACTGGCCAGATGGGGGCAGCCAATAAATGCTGTTAATAAATAAAAAAAGCAACAAGTATACAGAGCAACAAGAAAAAAAAAAGCAACAAGTATACAGAGCAACAAGAAATTTAAAATATATGCAAACTTATCAAGCAATACATAGAGCTGGTTTTTTTGCAGAGTACAAGTTTCTGCTCCAAGGAATTTATATTTGTAAATTCCAAGAGGGAGGGTGGGAAACTTGCCATGCTTTAGGGTAAAAAAATAAATTTTATACAGCACCAAAAAGAAGTTATATAAATTGCATCAGCTGAATTTTTGCATTTGTGCCACATCCAGCCGGAATAATTCATAAAGTCAATCAAGCGCGGATTGAATATTCTACTTTCTCCCTGAAAGGAAAGTCTAGCTTCAGTGGACCAAAACAGAGACAGCTTAACATCTTCCTCCAAACTATTAATTATCAGCTCCCCACTGATGCAAGGGTCATTAAAATAACAATGACAAGAACACTGTGTGGTGAACACTGAAGACAAAGTCTAATAAGACTATCATGTTTGCTTGTTTGCATACTTGGAAGGGTTTAGAAGTTCAATTGTCTAATTCAAACTAGACAACATTGTTTCAGAGATATTTCCTTACTTAAATAGAGAAACAGAATGACCACAGCTAGGCAAAAAAGCAGTGGGAGTAGGAGCAGCTTTTAAAATCCAACGTTTTTAATGTTTTAATGTTCTAATGGTTTTATATTGCTGTTTTATGATATTGCAAGCCACCCAGAGTGGTTCAACAGAGAGATGGGTGGCATATAAATTTAATAAATAAACTTTGGACTCCCTGCTGGCTTCCCCATTGACTTTCCTTGTGGGAATTTGGCAGGGAGCACTGAAAATGACAATCGCATGACTGCAGCTTACTATGGTGGTGGGACAGAGTGGCAGCACTGAGGCAGCCACAACTTTGCCAAAGTTCAATCCCTAGTCGCTAACTTACAAAATGCACCCAAAATCCAGGACCTACAATTCAAGGGAGTCATGGGTCCTGGATTTTGAGTGCATTTTGTAAGTTAGCCCATTTGAGGTGTTTGGATTAAAAAATTGTTGCCCTATGATACACCATTATGCACAATTGAAAGTTACAAACAATCAGACAGACACAAGAGTTTTAGTAGTAAATTGATATGATAACCTTCCCCTGCTTAAGTGTCCCCCAGATGTGCAGAAATTGATCCAATACATCTGGAGCTCACCAGCTACTGTGAGAAGACCCAACAGAATCTACTGCAAACTACAATGATTCCTAGATGGTGATGCACATGCAGTGAATCATCGTGCAAACACTGCCACTGTGTACCCGAGGTCCAACATCTGGTGCAAGTATGTGAGTTGTAACTTTGCACAATGACACTGTCACATCCATTTTATCTGTCCTCCTCTTGCCCCCAGCGAATGCTCATAAGTAGACCCTATACTGATCATTATGAACTTGGCATCCACTTGGTGATTCATTTCTGTGACAAGACAGACATAGAGCTCTTTAGTTCCCATACCATCAAATAAGCAACTAGGGGTACTAGTGCCCAGTAGTTCCCTCACCACTTTTCCCATTAGTATGGATGCTGAAATCCTTAAGATTTTTGCATGGAGAGGACACTTTTTTGGAGATAAAGAATTGCACTTTAAAAAAAAACAAACTCAATCAGGGCATCAAGGCCACAAAGCTATTTTGATGACATGGTGACATTACTGGAGAGACAGAAGCATTAATTTTTAAGTGAAGGCTTAATGAGAAATAAAGCAACCAACATAAACCCAGAATTATTTGTGGGTTTCAAAGTCACAAAAACAGGAAAGGGGTGTTAGTGGATGGCTGGACCAGCGATGCTGGCTTGAAACTTCCTTATCAAGGCAGAACTGCAAGTTTGGACTTTTTTCTTGATTTAGCATTTGTGGCTCCTTTGGGAACATCTAGTTCACAGGTTGTAGAATTTTTTTGGGGGGGGGCTGGTTGCAATACATCTGGTGGGCACCAAGTGGGAGAAAGGAGTCATTCTCAGGAAAGCAAAATGGGAACAGACGTTCGACCACCACCATTCAATTACTCTCCAGGAATCAGAACTTGCAACCTTCCGATAGTGCCATAGGAACAAGAATTGGATAGGAATCCCTAGAAACACAGCAATAGCAATAAGATTTTTATACTGCCCCTATAGTGATTTACAACACTCTCTAGGCAATTTACAACGTCAGCATGTTACCCCCCCAACAATCTGGGTCCTCATTTTACCAACCTCGGAAGGATGGAAGGCTGAGTCATGCCTTGAGCTCGGTCAGGATCGAACTCCAGACTATGGGCAAAGTTGGCCTGTAATACTGCATTCTACCCATTGTGCCCTTAGGGCTCCATAATTTTCCCACTGCCCTCTAGAGTCCCCTTCCTTACCCAGTTCTCCATGCGGGCCGCTCTGCATTTCAGCCGCACCTGGAGCCTCTCGCCTTCTCCGCCTGGGGCCTCAAAGGCTGCCACCAGCTGCTGTGTCTGCTCCAGGTCTTTGGGGCTCACCAGGGGCTCCAGAGAGTGCAGGTATTGGCTCATGGTTTGAGCCAGGGATGGCACAGGTTGGCGGGGGAGGGCAAGGGAGGAGGCATTTCGGTAGTGGAGTACCTGGAAAGTCAAAAGGAGACAAGACAAAACTTGGCATATTTGCTTAAGCAACACTTCGTCTTCCTTGGAGCTGGGTTCTCCTAATAACCCATCGATCCATACCCACAAAACTCAATACAGATAGTCCTTGACTTACAACCATTCCTTTAGAGACCCTTTGAATTATTTTTTTTAAAAATGACTTACAATCCTATTTCATACCTATGACCATCGCAGCGTACCCATAGTCACCAAAATTCAAATGATGGGCAACTGGCCCGCCTTTCCTGCTCTTTGCAGTGTCCCGCAGTCACGTGACCTCGTTTTTTTATTATTATTTTTGCTGGAAACTGGTGTTTATGTTCTTCTGGCATGTAGGAAATAATGGATTTGCTTAACGACCGTGGCGTTCACTGAATGACTGCCACAAAAAAAAAAAAAAGGTTGCAAAATTGTCGCTAAAACAACTGCCACATGAAAGGTTGTTAAAACGGTCATGCGGTGATCTGCTCAATGATCATCACAACTTATGACCAAAAGTGCAGGCTCGGTTATGGTCATAAGTCAAGGACTATCTGTATAGACTATCTTGCACCCATTTGTGCAGGCAACCTAGTGTCAGCCCAACCAGGTAGACCAGATTAAGAAACTGATGCCATTCTCAGGTGCGAGAAGTCAGGAGCCAGAATAGACTTCAAAAATACAAGAAGTTTATTCCATGCTACCAATACTCAAGATTCTGAACTACTAATGGACAAGGCAAATTGGCACCAGATAAGAGTCACTGGACTTCGGGGGGGTGGGGGTGGACTTAGGTCTCTTACAGGGGCATAGAGACACCAAACTGATGATGTATTTGAACCCATCCTTGGGCTCAGGTTGGTCATCTCCTATAGCCATGTAGATCAGAATATAGTTATTATAAAAGCTGTAGTAACAGAATCTTCCAAGTCTCAACCTGCTTCCACGTCCCTCACTTTATCTTCATGTGAACCTGGGAGGAGCTTCTCTGAAATGTTTACTCACCTTACATTCTTAGACGGGGCTCCGGCCCTTCTTATCTGACATTAGATGAGCTTAGCTGCTCAATGCTTCTGTCCTTCAAGGTTATTCTCTATGCTCTCTACCTCTGGTCCCTTCCAGATATTTTGTGTCTACAACTCTCATACCCCTCACCACTGACCAGAGATAACTGGAGCCCTGCTTTAGGAATGGGATGGGATGGGATGGAATTCCATTTTTCCAAATCAAGCTTTATTTGATTTAACAATTTAATATAGTTATCTTCTTTTATTGTTGAACATCTTGCTGTCAGATGACCTTTTTGACTATTTGCAATTCTAGTTTTTCTGATACTTGCTTTTTTTGTTTATCTGTAAGATTTTTAACTATCACTTTGGTTTTTTCTCTATTTATCTTTAGTCCTGCTGTCTCTCCAAATTGTTCTATCTTTTCCAACAGTTTAGGAATCGTCTCTAAAGGTTCCTCAATGAATACCAAATCATCTGCAAATTCTTGCAATTTATAGGTTTCACCTTTTATTTTCAGTCCTTTAATTTCTGGATCTTGCCTAATGTTTCTATTTAAAACTTCCAAAATTAAGATAAATAGCAGTGGGGATAGTGGACATCCTTGTCTTGTGTAGAATAGAATAGAATAGAATAGAATAGAATAGAATAGAATAGAATAGAATAGAATAGAATAGAATAGAATAGAATAGAATAGAATAGAATAGAATAGAATAGGAATAGGAATAGGAATAGGAATAGGAATAGGAATAGGAATAGGAATAGGAATAGGAATGAATAGAATAGAATAGAATAGAATAGAATAGAATAGAATAGAATAGAATAGAATAGAATAGAATAGACCTTGGAGGTCATCTAGTTCAACCCCCTGCGCAGGCAGGAAACCCTATACCATTTCAGACAAATGGCTGTCCAGTCTCTTCTTAAAAACTTCCAGTGTTGGAGCATTCACAACTTCGGGAGGGAAGTTGTTCGACTGATTAATTGTTCTAACTATCAGGAAATTTCTTCTTAGTTCTAGGTTGCTTCTCTCCTTGATTAGTTTCCATCCATTGCTTTTTCTCTTATTTTCAGGTGCTCTGAAGAATAGATTGACCCCCCTCTTCTTTGTGGCATTGGAACACTGCTATCATGTCACCCTAGTCCTTCTCTTCATTAAAGTAGACATACCCAATTCCAACAACCGTTCTTCATATATTTTAGCCTCCAGTCCCCTGATCATCTTTGTTGCTCTTCTCAATGATTGCATCATCTACCTTGCTCTGAGCTACCACTGAAGGGCAGGATATAAAATGGGCTTGGAGAAAGAGGTATCATTAAATAAGGCCCATGATGCAGCCATCTTGATGAAATGAACAGGATTCAAGGTTGATCCTGTTTGGAGATGTATCTCCCCATGAACATCTGTATCCTAACTAGAATTTCCCAGAGGATAATGGTGGAAGAAAAGTCACAAACGTTTTGGAAAAAATAATGGCTCCTCTGCAGGGAGTAAGGGAAACATTTGTAATTTTTAACATGTAACTGTTTAAACTCTTTAGGCATAGATACTATGCTATCTTATAACTGCCCAATATACATCTAATAAATTAGTCATGCGCTGTGAGGTGCAAATAAATGGGAGCCAGACTTTGTTTGCTCAAATGAAATTTCTATTGATGTAACACAACCACTAAACACTAAACTATATAGTCTTTATATTCTACCTTGCTATGAAGGTGGGTCTAACCATTAGGTAATTTCTGATTTGCTAGCTAGATTTAAGACATCAGACAAAAAGGACTGGCTTTGATTGGACAAAATAAAAGTCACTCTGCCCAGAGAGGTTGGCTCTGATCTACCTTCCACTTTATGTAAAACAGAGCAGCACTCCAGGGAAGAACAAGGGAAGACGTCCCTGCCTGTCAACATCCAAGCAGAAGGCCCTGGTGACATCTCTCAAACTATATTCTGATCAATGAACCTCCAACATGTATTGGAATCCAACATCTTACTCAAGGAGGTAAAAAAAAAAGGTTTATTTAAACAGATTATATTGATTTTATTGGGAGTTTTGTATAACCATCCTTTTCCTTTTTCTTGTATTTCCTCAATAAACTTTTTTTTTTTTAAATTTGGCTCCTCTGGTTTAGTGAGAGAATTTCTCATTAATAGGTGGCTAATGGCTTGGCATAATGTTTGGACTCAATAAAGTTTAATAAATCATGGTTAAAACCATGGCTTACTTAGCACAACCATGAGAATCTTAAGTCTACGACTTCAACAATCCCTCACTAAAACTTTGACGGCTATTATATGTTTTCCTCTTCTTAATGTGGGGAAAAGATCCTTAAATGGTTTGTACACAGAGACCGAGAGATTATCTCTTAGACATAGGAGATAAGTTACTATATCTTACATATATCGTATCTATTAAAGTTGTACACTTCCCGATTCTCAACGACCAGAAACAATTAGAATTTCAAAGGCTTCAGAGAAGCAGCCTTCTCCGTCCCATCTACCCACCAAAACCTAGTCTCTTGTCACCTGTCCACATCCCACACACAAACCTAGAGGGTATCATTGCTTATTTAGCTAGATGTGGTTTCGTTATAAGTGGAAAATTGGAATGAACAAGAGCTAAAGGCTGATAGTGAATGTCGAAAGAACAGAAAGAGGCACCTCTGTTAAGGAAAGCTAACAAATCTTTTACCAATCCGTGGTAGTTTTATGCTGATTTTCTGACTCTTATACCTGCCCCCCCCCGCATTCGTTTTTCAGCAGTGATCTCCAGCAGCAAACCTGTATTTAAACGGGTTTTATTTGCTTCCCGAAAGATAACTAAACCCACGATTGAATACTGCAGGGCACGGCGATGTATATCATTCTATGTGTAAATAATCCACACTGCGGAAAAAGCGAGAATATAAAACTTCGCGGCGAAATCAAAGGATCCTCTACTGGAATCGGAGGACGTTTCTGGCATTAAACGCGCTTAATTTTATAAAAGTTTATAAAACGGGAGCTACCATCACCTCCATGAAGTTGGGGGGGGGGGAAGAGAGGAAACACTTCTCTTCCCCATGCTATGGACAAAGCCAGCGTCCTTGGCCATCTGGATCCTCGGAGGTTCGCGCTTAACAAAGCGAAACGGGGCTCGCTTCGCTGCACGCAAAAACCACCTGCACGCGATCCTGGCTGCATTTGCACGGGATCGCTTTACAGGACGGTTTGCATGCAACTCCCTGTTCCCCTTTAAACCCTTTCACACACACCCCTCCCCCCCCAATCGTAGGGTCCACACCTCTCCGCCTCCATTGGCAAGCATTGCCTTCTGCACGTCCGCGGGCTTGGGAGCTAGCCGTGCATGGTGGCAATTGTTGCAAAACAACCCCGCCTTAACTTTTTGCACACTTCGGCGTTTTGCAAAAAAAACAAAGAGAAGGGGCGGCGGTAGGGGGAGCATTTTACTGACCGTAGGTGCCGAGAGATTGCTCTTGCTGCAGCCCCAAGACCGCCACAATAGCCTCCACCTTCCCATTGCAGGAATCCCATGCGCCCGCCTGAGAGCCCAGGCTTTGCGAAGTTGCGAGGGGTGGGCGAGGAAAGCAGAATCCCAGTTGACCCGGTTGCGAACGTGTGTCACTTCCTGCAAAAGGGGGAGGAAACTGCAAGCGGGCGGGTGCCTCCCTCTCTCTTCCCCCCCCCCCCCACAAATCCCTGGAAAAGCAATCAATTGTTATTCTCAATCTGGATTGTTATTATTATTTTGCTTGGAACAGAGGAAGGGGAAGCTCCTTTGGCCGGGAGACCGCGGGTACATTGTAGCTGCAGGCGTTGCAACAACAGGGGTTGCGACGGTTACGGGGAAGTGCAGTGTTGCAAACGTGCAGTCTGGGGCAATCAAGACCTCCGCAATGTCGAAAAAAGCTAAGCGAGGTTGGACTTGGCAAAGAACCGGGGAGGGGAGACCACTTGAAATCCTACAATGTTGGGCTATCCCTGTGTTTCTCAACCTCGGCCGTGTTAAGATGTGTGGACTTCAACTCCCAGAATTCCTCAGCCGACTTCCCTTGCTCTGCATTGACAAGGAATGGGCTAACATGCAAGAAAAGAAAAATTTTTTTTTAACTGATCATGGCTTTCATCACACCCACTCGAAGGTTATTACACAGGGTTGAATTGTTCAGGGTTGCAATGTAGTCATAGAAAGAGCTAGGTTAGCTAGAAAGTCAAGTGAGCTTTAGTTGAAATCATGGCTGGAGGAGGCTACATTGGGAAAGAATCTGTTGATCGAATTTATTAAAAGACTTTTCTATTTTTCATTTCTCTATTATGGCTGCAACTCCTCCCCAGAGTTGTAACTTTGCGACTGTGCGTGTGAAGCCAGAGTAGTTGCCTTTGACTGAGGGCAGAAAACAGCATTCAGAGATGACTTTACTCTGTTAACATAAAACTATCAGAATAGAGCTGGAAGGAACCTCGGATCCAGCCCCCTGCTCAAGCAGAAGACATATACCATGTCAGACAAGTGGCTGTCCAGTCTCTTCTTAAAAACCTCCAGTGATGAAGCACCCACAACCTCTGAAGGCAAAGCTGTTCCACTGGTTGATTGTCCTCACTGTTAAGAAGTTTCTCCTTAATTCCAGGTTGCTTCTCTCCTTTGATTAATTTCCCTCCATTGTTTTTTGTCTTGCCTTCTGGTGCTTTGGAGAAAGGGTTGACCCCCCCCTTTGTGGCAGCCCCTAAAAAGTCCTTTTGCTGTATGTGGGATCTGTTGACATCTAACTGTGCTTGTTTGCTATTCCTCAAATACAGGCAATCCTCAATTTACAACAGTTCATTTAGTGACCAAAGTTACAACATTACTGAAAAAAATGACTTATGATCATTTTTCACACGGCCATCGCAGCATCCCCATGATCACACGATCAAAGTTCAGACACTTGTTTTAACTTACTCATATTTATGACGGTGGCAGTGTCCCAGGGGTTATGAGATCACCTTTTATCAATGGGGAAGTTAGTGGGGAAGCCAGATTCACTTAACAACCGTGTTACTAACTTAACATCTGCAGTGATTCACTGAACAACTGTGGCAAGAATGGTTGTTAAATGGAACAAGATTCACTTAACAAATGACTCACTTAGCAACAGAAATTCTGGGCTCAGTTGTAGTTGTAAGTTGAGGACTACCTGTAATCCAGCATCATGCAAAACAAAAATTCTGACACCCCATCAAACATGATGACATGTCTACTGTTGGTCATTCCCTTCCCCCCCCCTGAAAACCAGGATATTCTATTTCAGTGTTTTGAATGAAACATTTTAACATCTGATGGGTAGATAAGATCAAGTGAATCTTAAATGCAGAAAGAGGATTATTGCTTCTTAATGAGTACGTTTATTCATACGTTTATTCAGTCATGTTTATTCGTACATTATAGTTTGTGGTCAACTTAATGTATTGACTAATCAGCAATCAGCATTCAGAAAAATCAGCATTGAGAAAAACATTAAGATGGTGTTTTTTTAAAATGTGACCCTACAATCTCTGGGGGGTCTCCCCTAGGTGCCTTCAGCAACCCACAAAATCAAAATTATTTGCCAGTCTATGTTGAAAAATAATACAATATTAAAATTCAGGTTTAATTTTTAATTCTAAATATTTATAAATATAACCCATACCAACAAAATCTGCTTTGGGGTCCTTCAGGATTGTTAAAAGTGGGAAGAGGCCCTGAGAAAAAACAGTTTAAGAAATACTTCATTAAGACATATGGAATGGTTTAGAGCCCTCATGGTTCCTTGTGATCATGATTTATTGAAGAAGACATGGTGGTTTGATGTCCAATTAGCATACTTTATTGACAAAAGCATCACATTAAGATATATGCAGTGGTTTTATCATACTTTATTGAACAAGCTGGAATAGTTGCCACACATTGCATTAAATCACATTGCATTAAGCCAGATACAGTTGTTTGCAGTGCTCAGTGGCCAGGTTCAGAGGTTGTACATAGCTTCAATTGTTTATCATGTTGTGTAAATTCAGTTTATTCCGAATAAATAAACATTATCTTGGGGTAGGAGAAATCTAAGGTTTCCTTTTGCTGCTGTGTTAAAGCATAGATACATGGATTAGTCAACAACCTGTGTCAGAGGAACTAGATTTTTTAAAAAATCTGGTGATGTAAAAATATCTTTCCTTAGACTTTCAGAGGCTGACAAATCCATTGTTAAATGTCTTCATTTTCCAGAAATGATATATGATTCAAGTGGAAAACCAGAATCAACGTGCATTTCTTACTGGCCTAGCCTAGAGATAATAAAAGCTTAGGAGAAAATCTCTCCGTCCCTCCCTCCCTCCCTCCCTCCCCCTCTCCCTCCCTCCCTCCCTCCTTTTCTCTCTCTCCCTTCCTCCCTCCACCCTCCCTCCCTCTTCCTCTCTGTGTCTCTCCCCCTCCCTCCCGCTTTGTCTAAAGCTGCTGATGTCTGAAAAACAGGGCCATTAAAAAGAAGCAGCAAAGAAGTGCTGCAGAAACTCTGCAGTATTACACATCCACAAGTCTCCGTTCCTTGACAGCTGGAAACCCTGAAAATATTTGTTGTCTGACAAGTACAGGTAGCACTTGACAGATCATCATTCCCACCCCTGAGGACTTCGAACCATTCCGGGTTTTCTTGGTGTTGCTGTCTGTGTTCAGAAGGTCAGGATATTGAATAACCTGGCCGACCAATAACCACAGGGGGGTGGTGACTGTTGTTATTTCTGGATGTTGTGAAATGTAAACTCTGCAAGCCACATGGCCATCAGAATCAGATCCCCTCCCTAGGGCACTTGGGATAAGGAGGCTGTCTTCTGGAGGGGAGAAGAGATCCTGTCTTGGGATGCTGGCTTTAACAAGCCAAGCTGAGCTTTAATTAATACAGGGAATGAGATTGGAAGCAGAAACATTCCCCAGAACATCATCCTGGGCAGAGTGATCCAGCTAGAGGAGTGCAAAAGCTGGCTGCCCTTCATTGTTCATGCACACATTTTATTGGGAGTAGGGTAAAAGATGGTGAAGGTGCTAGACCAGGAGTGGGGAGATCCTGGTTCTAGGTCCTCCTTCAGCCACAGAAGCTCCTTTGAGGACTCTGGGAGGATTCCTCCTTCTCGGCCTGGTCTAGTGGTGAAAATGTTGGGCTGGCACTAAGGAGACCCAGGTTCTAGGTCCTTCTTCAACCCAGTAACCCTTGGGGACTCTGGGCCAGATTGTTTCTCTCAGCCTGGTCCTGTGGTGAAGATGTTGGGCTGATACCAGCAGACACAAATTCCAGGTCCCCCTTCAGCCACAGAGGCTCCCTTGAGGACTCAGGGACAGTTCCTCCCGCTCAGCCTGGTCTAGTGGTGAAAATATTGGGCTGGTGCCAGCAGGCCCAGGTTCTAGATCCCTCTTCAGCCAGAGAAGCTGCCTTGAGGACTCTGGGACACTTCTCAGCCTGATTTAGCGGTGAAAATGTTGGGCTGGCACCAGTGGACTCAGGTTCTTTCTTCAGCCACAGAAGCTCCCTTGGGGACTTTAGGCTACTGCCTCCTCCCCAGATCAAAAGCCAGATGCCAGAAAGCAAATTCAGCTGTTTATATTCTGATAAGTGGATATTTTGGGACTCGTCATGCCAGCCTTATCAACCGTGTTATGAATGTGCCATGAGATGTCTCCAAAGTTCCCAATCAGATCACTAGCCCTAAAGCAGGGGTGGGGAACCATGGCCCTTTTATAACTTGTGGACTTCAACTCCCAGAATTCATGAGCCGGCATGGCCAGCTCAGGAATTCTGGGAGTTGAAGTCCACAAGTCATAAAGGGGCCCATTGTTCCCCACCTCTGCCCTAAAGCTTCTCTGACAGTGCCAGCCAGGGAAACAGTAAGGAAGCCTTTTGGATTTCCAAAAAGCAATTTGTTTTGATGAATTATTTCTCTGTCTACTGTCTCCCACCAAACCCCCTGAAAAGGAACTATAGTTTGCCTCAAAACGTCTGGGGACACTCCCGAAGATGCATCTGTCAAGCTTGTTTTATGTGAGCCTCCCTTTATGGGAACTCAGCCCTGTTCTGACTCAATTTACACCAAGGATTCCCAGGAGGCTTCACGTTACAATAGACTATCATCGGCATCTCCTTCTGTGATGCCGGCAACCAGTTTTTCCTGTTAAGAAGTTATGCTGGTGAGAAAGAGCAAGAAATTTCTCCCAAGCGGGTTTGCACAACGTGGTCTTTATTTGCTTATTGCTTATTAGATTGTGCCCAAGGAGCCTACAGCAGTGTGCATAGCCCTTCATTGTCTGATTTTTTTCACAACAACCTTGCAAGGTAGAAAAGTGATTGGCCCAAAATCATCCAATGGGCTTTTGGTGATTGAA
This sequence comes from Azemiops feae, assembly GCA_023970755.1. Lineage (NCBI taxonomy): Eukaryota > Metazoa > Chordata > Lepidosauria > Squamata > Viperidae > Azemiops > Azemiops feae. Next base: position 140,719 of record JALGBA010000269.1, on the reverse strand, counting down.
GGTACAGTGGGGCAAAAAAGTATTTAGTCAGCCACCAATTGTTCAAGTTCTCCCACTTAAAAAGATGAGAGAGGCCTGTAATTGTCATCATAGGTAGACCTCAACTATGAGAGACAAAATGAGAAAACAAATCCAGACAATCACATTGTCTGATTTGAAAAGAAGTTATTTGCAAATTATGGTGGAAAATAAGTATTTGGTCACCTACAAACAAGCAAGATTTCTGGCTGTCACAGACCTGTAACTTCTTTAAGAGGCTCCTCTGTCCTCCACTCATTACCTGTATTAATGGCACCTGTTTGAACTTGTTATCATATAAAAGACACCTGTCCACAACCTCAAACAGTCACACTCCAAACTCCACTATGGTGAAGACCAAAGAGCTGTCGAAGGACACTAGAAACAAAATTGTAGACCTGCACCAGGCTGGGAAGACTGAATCTGCAATAGGCAAGCAGCTGGGTGTGAAGAAATCAACTGTGGGAGCTATAATTAGAAAATGGAAGACATACAAGACCACTGATAATCTCCCTCGATCTGGGGCTCCACGCAAGATCTCACCCCGTGGGGTCAAAATGGTCACAAGAACGGTGAGCAAAAATCCCAGAACCACACGGGGGGACCTAGTGAATAACCTGCAGAGAGTTGGGACCAACGTAACAAAGGCTACCATCAGTAACACACTACGCCGCCAGGGACTCAGATCCTGCAGTGCCAGACGTGTCTCCCTGCTTAAGCCAGTACATGTCCGGGCCCGTCTGAAGTTTGCTAGAGAGCATTTGGATGATCCAGAAGAGGATTGGGAGAATGTCATATGGTCAGATGAAACCAAAGTAGAACTGTTTGGTAGAAACACAACTCGTCGTGTTTGGAGGAGAGAGAATGCTGAGTTGCATCCAAAGAACACCATACCTACTGTGAAGCATGGGGGTGGCAACATCATGCTTTGGGGCTGTTTCTCTGCAAAGGGACCAGGACGACTGATCCGTTTACAGGAAAGAATGAATGGGGCCATGTATCGTGAGATTTTGACTGCAAACCTCCTTCCATCAGCAAGGGCATTGAAGATGAAACGTGGCTGGGTCTTTCAGCATGACAATGATCCCAAACACACCGCCCGGGCAACGAAGGAGTGGCTTCGTAAGAAGCATTTCAAGGTCCTGGAGTGGCCTAGCCAGTCTCCAGATCTCAACCCCATAGAAAACCTTTGGAGGGAGTTGAAAGTCCGTGTTGCCCAGCGACAGCCCCAAAACATCACTGCTCTAGAGGAGATGTGCATGGAGGAATGGGCCAACATACCAGCAACAGTGTGTGCCAACCTTGTGAAGACTTACAGAAAACGTTTGACCTCTGTCATTGCCAACAAAGGATATATAACAAAGTATTGAAATGAACGTTTGATATTGACCAAATACTTATTTTCCACCATAATTTGCAAATAAATTCTTTCCAAATCAGACAATGTGATTGTCTGGATTTGTTTTCTCATTTTGTCTCTCATAGTTGAGGTCTACCTATGATGACAATTACAGGCCTCTCTCATCTTTTTAAGTGGGCGAACTTACACAATTGGTGGCTGACTAAATACTTTTTTGCCCCACTGTAGATACGAGTCTGGATCTCCAAGGGTTCAGTCCAGCTTAGTAACTACAGGTAATCCTCGACTTACAACCACAGTTGGGACCAGAATTCTCATTGCTAGGCAAGGCGGTCATTAAGTGAGTCACCTGACTTTATGACCTTTTTTGCCTTGTTTGTTAAGCAAATCACTGCAGTTCTTAAGTAAATCACAGGAGCGTTATGTGAATCCAGTTGTCAACGCTGCTAACATCGAATGTTCTTGCTTTGACAACATATGGAGATGCAGCCTTTTTCTTTCCCATGCTTTACTTTTAGAATTAGATGATACTGGGGGGAGGGGGAAGAATGTGGATGGGGATTAGTTAGACTTAACAACATCGCAGTAGAGTATTCTTCAAGGTTGTTTGGGCACTTGGAAACCTGCCCGCATTTATGGCCGATTGCAGCTGGGGAATTCTGGGAGTTGAAGTCCATCCTTCTTAAAGTTGCCCAGGTTGAGAAACACTGGAACAGATTATATCTATAATAGGGTGTGAGTTGAAGATGGTGGTGTTGTGCTTGTGCCTCTGTTTTCCCTCCTTGTGTTTACAGCAAGCAAGACCTCTGCTGATAAAAGATTGCAGGGTGCTCTTAAGCACGACATTTATGCACACCACGAAGAACGTCCATGAGTACATTGTGGCATGTGTTCCACATGCAGCCGACCATCAGACAGGCAGTTCTAATGTTTCTGCTAAAAAGGCCATGATGAACAAGGAAGGTATGGCAACAATTTCTTACACAGTGAAAAGCAAACAGCCTCATATCAGAACTGGTTGCTATTAAAGGGAGGAACGGGTGGAAACTTCCTCTCCTGACCAAATCATTTCTGGCCCTTTACATACAGCAGGCAGGATACAAAGGAGCAAGAATGTTAATGATTGTGTACAAATTCAGATAGTCCCCGACTTACAACAGTTCGTTTAGTGACCGTTCAAAGTTACAACGGCATAGAAAAATGTAACTTACGAACGTTTTTCACAATTATGACCTTTGCAGCATCCCCATGGTCATGTGATCAAAATTCAGTTGCTTGGCAACTGGTTCATATTTATGACCATTGCTGTGTCCCAAGGCCATGTGATCCCCTTTTGCGACCTTCTGACAAGCAAAGTCAACGGGGAGGACAGATTCACTTAACAACCGTGTTTACTAATTTATCAGCTGCAGTGATTTGCTTAACAACTGTGGCAAGAAAGGTCGTACAATGGGGCAAAACTCACTTAACAAATCTCTCACTTACCAACAGAAATTTGGCGCTCAGTTGTGGTTGTTAGTTGAGGACTACCTGTAGAATCTTATATCTGGTAGATAGCAGTCTCTGGAAGTCCTTTGCGGTTATTGTTTAATTTTTAGATATATTTTTTTAAACAGGACACCAGGTGTTCTTATATCCTTGCGTGCCAGCTAGAAGCCTAATGGAGAAAGTGCAACAGCTTTTAGATCCCAGCTAAACTGGACATACTTAAAGGGAAACAAGGTTGAGTTGGTAGCTGTTTCGGATTTGGGAAAGGAGTTTGGTGGGGCACCCAATCTCATTGAGGGCATTTTGCCCAGGTGAATCTGCAGCCTGGAATGATAATATTGCAACATCCCTCTTAAGGGTGGGCAGTTTGCCCAGCTCTCTCTTTGGCCTAAACAAAATCTAAAAATAGCTGCTGTGGCTCAAATCATAGAATTCTCAGCAGGAGGAGGAGGAGGAATAATTATGATTTACAGCCAGACCTTCTCAAGTCACTCCACTCTTAGATTTTCAGACCATGCTCTGCTGCTTTACATCTGCTTAAGCGGCCACTTAACATTTTCCACTTGACAGACTGTTATCAGCTCCTGATTGTTTTCCAAGTAAATACAATCATAAGCCACTGCATCAACCCTTGTTTATAATGTAATTCCTTCCAGAAAGGTTGGAACAGACCCCAAGGCTAGGAGAGGAAGCCACTCTAAAGAACTGGTCCCTCTCCCTCTCTCCCCCCCCCCCCCCTCTCTCTCTCTGTGTAATGGAGGGATCAGCCCTGGGCATATGTTTTTCTGACTCAGTAAAGGGTAATTTTAGGTCAGCTGTTAGGAGAAATAGGATTCAATAGTGTGAGAGTTCCAATTTAATTGAAAACTATTTTGGGGCTAGAAGTCTCTGAACTGGAGTAAGTTGCCCTAGAAATTTCTGGGTCAGCTCTGAAAATTACAACCTGGAACATTACAACTTGATGCAAAAGGGGAAAGCTTTTGAATACTGCCAAAGAGATGGACTGATTACAAATTGGTATTCTATACATACTGTAAGGGTATCTATTATATCCTGTTGGGCATATGAGCATCAGAAGGACAAATGACATTGATGGTCGCCAGCTTTCAGCATGAACCAGTACTAATTAAAGAAGCCCTAAGAATGAATGAATGAATGAATGAATGAATGAATGAATGAATGAATGAATGAATGAATGAATACTCTAAATCAGTGGTTCTCAACCTGTGGTCCGTGGACCCCTAGGGAGCCATGATGGCGTCACGGGGGTCCGCGAACGCTTGAATAATTGTTATGATTTAAATTTGAGTTAAGTCTTGGGGGTCTGTGGCCATGGTCTGTGGCCACAAAAGATATTTAAAGGGGGTCTATGGTGAAGAAAAGGTTGAGAACCTCTGCTGTAAATAAATCCATCTTTGGGCATATATATTAAACAAAGTTTGTGTCTTCAAATGAGTCTCAGTGCCCAGTGATTGCCCGAATAATCCCTGCATTTTTCAGAAGTAGGTTGCCCTTGCCTTGTTCTTCCTAGAGCTGAGAGGGAGGGACTGGCCCAAGGTCACCCACTGCCTTCATGTCTAAGACAGAACTAGAACTCACAGTCTCCCAGTTTACAGCCCGGCACCTTCACCACTACACCAAATTGGCTTGTGTACATGTATTTATATATGCATATACATACACATGTGTCTGTCTGTACAGGTAGTCCTCAACTTACAACCATTCATTTTTTGACCGTTTGACATTACAGCTGCTAGAAAAAAAATGACTTACGACCACTCCTTGGACTTATGACTGTTGCACTTTATCCATGGTCACGTGACCAAAATATGGGTGCTTTTCAGTTGGCATGTAATTTCAATGGCCGCAGCATTTTGGGTTCATATGATCGCCACTTGTGACTTTCCCAGCCAGCTTCTGACAACCAAAGTCAATTAGTAAGCTGAATTTGCTTAACGATGACAGCAAAAAAAGATCATAAAATAGGGCATGACTCATTTAATAGCAACGAAAGTTCTGGTCCAGTACTTTTGACCCAGAATGCTATGGAAACTAAGTTATGTGATCTTTTTATGGTTAAACAAATTGCAAGCAGGTGTACCGAAAACAACTAATGCTGAACTTGTACTACACACTGGAGAAAACTGATGCCTTCGCAAACACATTGACATGTTCTTAATTGAATGTGTTCATTTTCCAGATTCAGACAACATACCAACTTGGGAACAAACCAACCCAATCTGCTCTGTCTACACCGCAGGCTTAGCCACCCCCAAATCCAGCCTTAGATGAAAACCAAGCAAGTTTATCGTGTACAAATCCATATCCAAAGCCTTTAGCCGACCCTGTTAAGCTTTATTGTGCGAACTCTGCCACTGTTTTTGTTTAAGCAAGCTGATCCATAGTTTGTTGTGATATGAATCCAGCCAATTGGATTCAGGAAGCCTCACTCACTGAAAAGTCAGTGATTAACCAGATCGATGGCAGTCTGTTCTAATAGTTAACAGAGTTGCCATTCCAGAACCATGGGCAGCACCCTTATTTAATTTTACTGGTTAAAGCCCTAATTCATCCTGCAGAAATTGAGCAATGCTGGCGTGAGTCAGGTGGTGGGATCCTTTGAAAAGTTGGGGGGGATGTGTTCATCGTTCTGGGCTAACTTTAAATAAGATAACACACATATATATACCCATACCCATACATGCACATACATATACATGTGCTATGTATACATACACATGCACACACAAAGAGTACAGTATATATATTAATCACAGATTATTTAGAATACATAGTGGAACTGTTTGGAGAAACAAGTTTCAGAATTTCGGGAAGAACATCTTGGACTTGGAACAGGGAATTAAACCTGGTTCGAATCCAAGTGCATCTTCCCGACCTCTTTCCCTGAAAAAGCTTCCCACGAGCTCGGAGAACGAACGCTCACCCTCAAAGCTTCTAAAGGCAACGTGGAGGGGCTGGGGGCGGGCTTAGAACGTTGGTACCCTGCGTTGCCGGGGACGCCTGCGCGGTTGCTAAGGCTTTAGTTGAGGGACCCTTCCCGGATCTGACGCGCCGGCGCGCTAACACAAGAGGGGAAATAAACAACAAGGGAGAGCGAAGGAGGGAGCGAGATCAGCTGGCGGAAGGGAGCAGAGAAGCGGCTGCCGGCTTGATCCAGGGCAAGATCTGGTGGGTGATCGAGGAAATCAATCGGTAGTTTATTGGGAGGGGGAAGTTTATGGGTGCACAAATTGGGAACGCGTAAGAGATCTAGACGGGTCTCGAATTGCTTCATGACCGTATCTTGGAACTGAGCTGATTGCGGTATTGTTGGACTTTCCCAATCATACAAAGTGTATTTTTATTTTTTATTTTTTTTGCCGAAGAAAGGCATTACCCGATGAGACCCGAGTGATTTACTCGGTCTCGATCCGGGAAAGTTCTTATTCTTTTTAAATCTTGTGCAGGACAGGACTTTTTTTTCCTCCAAGAAAGCTCCCCCGCCCCTTCCTCCATCCATCCACGGTTTGCAGTAGGGGGAGAAGCTAATGGGATTTTTAAGGGAAATTCCCAATGGATTTTTTTCCCCGCCCAAATTAAAGCCACAAACTTGCAACGATGGGCTTGTAACTGCATGCGGAGGAAAGAAAAAAGGGTCCTGAGATTAAAGGATCGTGGGCGGTGTAGCTTCTCACGACTAGAGGGCGCCGGCAGGGGCAAAGCCGAGGATCAGGGTTGACTCTTCTTGCCATCTCATCTCTTGCAAATCCGAGAAGGGCAAGATTTCAGGGGGGAAAAAAACAAGGTTCCTGGACGGGGCCGGTTTACTTAAACCGGGCGGGCATCGGGGCTGTTTCCTCGCCCTCCGCCGAAAAGAGCGGCTTGCCCGCAGCTGCTGTGCCTTTAAGAGCCGCCCGGTGCGCAGGCAGCTCGGACTGGGGAGCTAAGCGGCATTGCAAAGCCAGGCAGGCGCTCTCGCTTTCTCCGCCGCCCTTTGCTGGATCTGCTCCGGGGCAGCCGGAGATGGAGGAGGAACTCATCGGGCCGTGACACGGGAGTCGCTTTCCGCGGGGACCGTTTTGCACGATTGGGGGACGCGGGAACAGCCAGGTGATCGACTCGCGACAGGCCTTGTCCATTCATTTTGGCGGGAGGCCTGGGACACTCTCGGGTTTTCTAGCTGTGTTTGGAGACAAGTCGGAATCTGATTTCTGGCCGGGTCCACGTGACACGGGAAATCGAGCCACGGTGTACACGATTCTTGTATGCACGTGATGTGGCGTTACCGAGGATGGTAGGGTGGGTTCACACAACACATTGGGTGGGTGGGTGGTCGGTTAGTAGTGCCTGGTATGGTTAAGATTTGTGACAGAGGGATTTTTCTGTAAACAGGTACTCCTCGGTTTACAACAGTTTGTCTAGTGACCGTTTGAAGTTACAGCAGCACTGAAAAAAGGGACTTATGAATGTTTTTCACACTTACAGTCATCCCAGTAGTCATGTGATTAAAATTCAGATGCTTGGCAAGTGATTCATACCGGTATTTATGACAGTTGCAGTATCCCAGGTTCACGTGATCCCCTTTTGCAACCTTCTGACCAGCAAAGTCAATGGGGAAGTCAGATTCACTTAACAACCGTTACTAAGTTAACAACTGCAGTGATCCACTTAACAGCTGTGGCAAGAAAGGTCATAAAATGGGGCAAAACTCATTTAACAAATGTCTCGCTTAGCAACATAAATGTTGGGCACAATTGTGGTCATAAGTCAAGGACTACCTGTATTGGCGAAAGACTTGGATGTAAGCTGGCCAATGACATTTGAGCTTAGGGAGTTATTGAGCCAGTGTGCCTGGTGTGTGATGCCATGCGTCATAGATAAGCACCAAAAAAAGTGGGGTAATTGTGTAGTGTGTGTTTCAGTTATAGCTAACAGTAGTGCTAGAACTTCTGTAGGAATTGTTTCCTTTGTAATTAAGTTAGCTATTGCGGTAGCTAACTTTTGGATTTTTCCATGCCATGAATCAGCCTTCATTAAGCAGATTTTCTTTGTTTTCCATCTCAGTCATTCTAAAGGTTGACCAACTTTGTCATGCAATTTTAGGAAACAGGAAGAATAAAAGGCAGCACTTTTTATATCTACAAATAGATGTTTGACCTGGTAAATGATTGCCTCATTGACATTTGCAGTGTAAGATTATTAGGTTGTGATCTTGATGGGGGTGGGGGAAATTCTGAAATTTGGAACCAGGTCAGGAAGTGACCACAGTCTAGGGAAAAGAGACATGCAGAGTTTTCAAATGTCTCATTTCAAAAACAACAAGAGCAAACTACTGTAGATTTGGAAAAAAAAGTCCCTCACGTGGAGCCCAGAGCTTGCATGGTATTGAGGGGAGACATAGATTGTGTGCATACCTAGAACAGTTCATTTGCCTTGCTTTAGCATGTGTGAAGCCAACTATTACGTTAATAAATTATGATTTGGCACAGTGGTTCTCAAACTGTGGTCCGAGGACCCCAGGGGGGACCCACAATGTCGTCACAGGGGGTCTATGAAGGCTTGAAAAAATGGTATGATTAAATCTTGAGTGAAGTCTTGGTGGTCTGTGACCCCAAAAGGAATTTAAAAGCGGGTCCGTGGTTGATTTAGCATATTGTACATAAGCAATTGTGACACATTTAGAATAGGTAGTCCTCGACTTACGATCCCAATTGAGCCCAAAATTTCTGTTGCTAAGTGAGACAGTTGTTAAGTGAGTTTTGCCTCATTTTACGACCTTTCTTGCCACAGTTGTTAAGTGAATCACTGCAGTTGTTAAGTTAGTAACATGGATGTTAAGTGAATCTGGCTTCCACATTGATTTTGCTTTCCAGAAGATCGCAAAAGGTGATCACATGATCCCAGGACACCACAACCATCATAAATATGAATCGATTGCCAAGTGTCTGAATTGTGATCACGTGACCACGGAGATGCTGCAACAGTTGTTAAGTGTGAAAAAAGGTCATACGTCACTTTTTCAGTGCCATTGTAACTTTGAACGGTCACTAAATGAACTGTTGTAAGTTGAGGACTACCTGTATATTATAGCTTGTGTATTTTGAGTACCCAACTTGGCTTAGTTCATTTTTCATACTTCAGTAATGTGGAGTTTTGTTTTATTATATTCTGTGAACTGAGTCATAATGTTTATAAACCAGGGTTCCTAGCTTAGAACAAAATATGAACTCTGCCATTCTCACAGATTTGTAAGAGAGAATGTTGTAAGGATAGAAAATAGAGAAGCACAGTAAACAGTATTTGTGTAACTTGATTTAGCTATATTTGTGTTTCCTTTTTATCTGATGCCTTTTCTTTTGCTTAATATTCTTTACTCTTTTTCTACAGTTCACATAACATTGCTAATGCTGAAAGGGTACAGTAGAATGGGAGTGTGCATATTTTTGAGCACATGCTCAGCTCAGCAGATTATCTTCTTTAGCAGAATTAAAATTTCAGGTTTATTTTTAAAAAACCCCAAACCCAGCTTTTTACTTTTTCTGTAACGGAAGAGAGTAATTATGTCCATAGAGTGTGCCTTTCTCTAAGTTTAATTTAACCATGCTTACAAGTTTGATTTGCTGGACACACAAGGTCACAAACTGTGGTTGCTGGATTCCCACAAACTGTACTTGGCTGAGTTGGGTATGTGAAATAACCCAGCAAAAAATGTCACATTATGATTGCTTTATCATTTGGCACGCTGAAATCTTTGTTGATCCATTGCAAGTCATCCAGGTATAATGTTAGCTCTCAGAATGAATTTTCCCCACCTGTGTCCAAGGATCATTTCCCTGAATCTTTAGCTTTTTTTTTTTTTTTTAAAGTCCGCATATTAGCAGAGGAAAATATATGATGGAGTTGGATAGAAGCTTCTATTAGCCAAGCCAGCATAAACAATTCCCAGCACAACTTGTAGCTGTAGCTGCATCATCTTGGACATTTGTACTTTTCCTGAATAGATGAAAATAACAAGCTACATATATTTTAGATATTGCTGTGCTGCATTGGCTTCCAGTGCCATCACTTAGTTACATCCCTCGGGGCCTTTCATCTTCCTGCAATTTCTGGCTATGGATCTGTACTTCTCCCTTTCCACTTTTAAAAAGGACCATAACATTTTGGAACCAGTCAGCCTGAAGTCTGTGTTAAAACCCAAATCCTAGGGCTAGGACAGGTAGTCCTCAACGTACGACCACAATTAAGTCCAAGATTTCTGTTGCTGAGCGAGACAGTTAAGTGAGCTTTGCCCCATTTTATGATCTTTCTTGCCACAGTTGCTCAGTAGAATCACTGAGGTTATTAAGCGAGTAACCCGGATGTTAAGTGATTCTGGCTTCCCATGGACTTTGCTCGCCAGAGGGTCACAAAAATGATCACGTGACGCTGCAACCGTCATAAATATGAATCATTTGCCAAGCATCTGAATTTTGATCACATGACCATGGGGATGCTGCAACGGTCATAAGGGTAAAAAAATAGTCATAACTCACCTTTTCCGGTGCTGTTGTAACTTCCAACTGTCACTGAATGAATGGCTGTATGTCGAGGACTACCTGTATGCAGATTTTCAGCAAGTGGTTTCTCTTGCTTAATTTGTTGTTTGTGATTTTAGTAAAGCCCTGATTTTCTAGAAACAGGGAAGAAAGTCATAAGCCGTTACACTCAGGTTCCCAGGTAACTGTAAATGTTACCCATCCTTTATGTTGAGATTCTAACTAACATGCACTGGGCCTTTATCTATACAGGTAGTCCTCAACTTATGACCACAACTGAGCCCAAGATTTATGTTGCTAAGTAAGAAATTTGTTAAGTGAGTTTTGCCCCATTTTACGACTTTTCTTATCACATTTGTTAAGTGAATCACTGTTATTGTTCAGTTAGTAGCGGAGTTGTTAAGTGAATCTGGCTTCCCCATTGTCTTTGCTTGTCAGAAGATTGCAAAAGGGGATCACGTGATCCCGGGATATTGCAACCATCATAAATGTGAGTCAGTTGTCAAGCATCCAAATGTAAATCACATGACCATGGGGATGCTGCAACGGTCACAAGTGTGAAAAATTGTCATAAGTCACTTTTTTCAGTGCCATTGTAACTTTGAACGGTCACTAAGTGAACTGTTGTAAATCAAGGACCACCTGTATAATAAACTCTTGTGTCTCTTTATCTGTAACCTTCACTTGGGCAAACAGGGTGCATAATAGGGCAACAATTTTTGAACCAAGGTAACACAGGTCGACTAACTTACAGAATGCATGCAAAATCCAGGGCCTTGACTTCTGTGGGATTTAAATTTGGCAAAGTTGTGGCTGACTCAGTGTTGTCATGACACTGTGCTGCCACCCATAGGTTCAGTGAATTGGTCCTGCCCTTAGCCCTATGGAATAGCTAGTCTCTCCTTAACCAACGCAATCTTTATTGCTTGAACTGGAGGTTGGACTAGAAGACCTCCAAGGTCCCTTCCAACTCTGTTATTCTCTTAGTGTATTCCTTCAGCACCAGACACCAGGTAAACCAATCCCATCTAGCCATCAGCAGTAGGTTAGACCACTCCTGCTATTGGCTACCGGAGGGTGGTCAGCTGTGGTCAAGCCAGCAAGAATTTACTCCCATTTCCACAGCTTTTTTGTCCTTGGTCATTCTCTTTCACAGTTTAGATAAGGAAATATCTCTGAAATTATGACTCAACCGGTCATATATATTTTATATATATATATAAAATATGTACACTTGGGGTGGTGCCGCCAGAATTGCACCTCGCACATTGCTGCGATTGCAATTAATGTTAGCGTAACAACCACTTCTGCTGTTTTGAACCTTTTCACTCGTGCCACTGTATGAAAGAAGCCTAGGTGGAAGCTTGGTAGTCCTTGACTTACGACCACAATTGAGTCCAAAATTTCTGTTAAGCGAGACAGATGTTAAGTGAGGTTTGTCCCATTTTACGACCGTTCTTGCCACAGTGGTTAAGTGAATCTCTGCAGTTGTTAAGTTAGTAACACTAATCTGGCTTCCCCCTTGACTTTGCTTGTCAGAAGGTCTCGGAAGGGGATCACATGACTTCGGAACACCCCAACCGTTATAACTATGAGTCAGTTGCCAAGCATCCGAATTTTGATCATGTGACCGTGGGGATGCTATAATGGTTGTAAGTGTGGGAAAAAAATGTCACTTCTTTTTCAGTCATGTTGTAATTTTGAGCAGTCACTAAACGAACTGTTGTAAGTGGAGGACTATCTGCATTTCAACTGCTCTCCTTGGTAAGATAAGCAGAAAGATAAGCAGATAAAACTATCACCTGGAACATGTCATCAACGAGACATCAGTAACTACCAACTGGCCTACAAGAAAGACCAAATGAAGAACAGAATAGAGGCATGGGAAGACAAAGCACTACATGGCCAGTACATTAAAAAAATAGCTGGGAAAGCAGATAATAACCTGGCAATGGCTAAGAGCAGGAAAGTTGAAGAAAGAGACCGAGGGACTAATTCTGGCTACACAAGATCAAGCCTTAAGGACAAATGCATACAAAGTCAAAATTGAGAAGACAGCAACAGACAGTATGTGCCGCTTGTGCAAAGAAGCTGAAGAAACAGTGGACCACCTGGTAAGCTGCTGCAAGAAGATCGCACAGAATGACTACAAGCAGCAGTATGACAAAGTAGCAACAATGGTGCATTGGAAGATCTGCAAGAAATATCAATTGCCTGTAAGCAAGAACTGGTGGGATCATAAAATAGAGAAAGTCATAGAAAATGATAAAGTTAAACTGCTCTGGGACTTCAGAGTTCAAACAGACAAGCACCTGCAGCATAACACCCCGGACTTAACAATTGTCGATAAGAAAGACAAAAAAGTCTAGATAGTGGACATGGCAGTGCCTGGAGACAGCAGAATAGACGAGAAAGAACTGGAGAAGATAACAAAATACAAAGACCTACAAATAGAAAGACTGTGGCAAAAGCAAGCAAGGGTAGTAGTACCAATAGTAATAGGCGCCTTGGGTGCAATGCCAAAACAACTGGAGCACCACTTGAACACCATTGGCATTGACAAATTCGCCATTAGTCAATTGCAAAAGGCGGCCTTACTAGGAACTGCTTCCATCCTGCGACAATATCTGTAATACCATCAAACATCCACATCTGCCTATCCAGGGTCCTTGGTAAGGACTCGATAGGTAGACAAAAATGCCAAATCCAGTCTGAACATCTGGCTGACTGTGCGATGATCAATAATAATAATAATAATAATAATAATAATAATAATAATAATAATAATAATAATAATAATAATAATAATAATAATAATAATAATAATAATAATAATAATAATAATAATGGAAGAGACCTTGGAGGTCATCTAGTCCAACCCCCTGCTCAGGCAGGAAACCCTACACCATTTCGGACAAATGGCTGTCCAGTCTCTTCTTAAAAACTTCCAGTGTTGGAGCATTCACCGCTTCTGGAGGCAGGTTGTTCCACTGGTTAATTGTTCTAACTGTCAGGAAGTTTCTCCTTGGTTCTAGGTTGCTTCTCTCCTTGATTAGTTTCCATCTGTTGCTTCTTGAATTTCCATCCGTTGCTTTGTTAATCAACATTACAGGATCAACATAATAACAGGATCCTTGTCCAGCTGCTGTACAATGTTACACATACAGAGAAGAGCAACAAAGATGATTAGGGGACTGGAGGTTAAAACATATAAGGAAAGGTTGATGGAATTGGGTATGTCTAGTTTAATGAAGAGAAGGACGAGGGGGGACACGATAGCAGTGTTCCAATATCTCAGGGGCTGCCACAGAGAAGAGGGAGTCAAGCTATTCTCCAAAGCGCCTGAAGGCAGGACAAGAAGCAACAGATGGAAACTAATCAAGGAGAGAAGCAACCTAGAACTAAGGAGAAACTTCCTGACAGTTAGAACAATTAACCAATGGAACAACCTGCCTCCAGAAGCGGTGAATGCTCCAACACTGGAAGTTTTTAAGAAGAAACTGGACAGCCATTTGTCCGAAATGGTATAGGGTTACCTGCCTGAGCAGGGGGTTGGACTTGATGACCTCCAAGGTCCCTTCCAACTTTTATTATTATTGTTATTATTATTATTACATGTTCATTTAAATTATCATTTCCTCATCTGATGAGCTATAATGAAGTTCCTTCTTGATAGTTTTTTTTTTGTCATTTTTGCAATAAATAAACAAGGAGATCAGCTCTCCTGCTTCCAAAGTAATGAGTTGTCTCTGGAACTGGTGATTGAGAAACACATTTGTGTGTAAAACATTTGGTTGGGATTTAGAGAATCTAGAGCGGATCCCTGAGTCTGGTGTTCCCCAGGCACATTGGAATATTTTGCTACCCAGGATCCCTTATTGAGATGGGCGGACCCACAAATTGAATTAATATATAAACAACCACATCTGGCTGGGGATGATGGCATTGGTATTGCCATGTATTAGAAGAACGCCATGTCAGGGAAGTCAATATAGGACAGATGTTTTCCAGGAGAGTAAATACCAAATAAATGTTCATATCAATCTCATTGGATCACATTGAGGAATCCAGCAGGCTTCCTCTCTCTGTGGTCTCCTTGCCCTACTTTGCATATGATGATTGGATTCATCATGGATTAGGATTTTGGCTTGTTTAATGTTTGCATGAAACAGCCATCACAGTTCAGGAAGATGTTTATTTTATGCTTATTTATAGCACTTACAGTCACTAATTCCTATTTAAGAGTCCCAAACCTGTTGAATAGTTATGCCGTAACTGAGCAGGGAAACAATGGCTCATCTTCACATCCTGTGACATCAAAATATTTAACCAACTGTTTAGTGCAGAAAGGTTGGAAGAGATTTCAGAGGTTAGGGTAATGGTTATAATAATAGTGTGACCGTGCACCTTTAAGGTGAAGTTTGTAAAATAAAAACCAACAAAAATCCAACAACAAAAAATCTAGTAGCCAAACCAGTACACAAAGATTAACAATGAAGACAAACACAACAGCGTGCATCTTTCAAACAATGCCCTGTGATACAACAGAATCCTGTAATTAAAATATTAACCTAGGAACTGACAAGATATTAATAGGGTGGGATATCCAGGCCCTTGATTAACTCACTAGTCCAGTGTTTCTCAATCTCAGCAGCTTTAAGATGTATGCTGGTTGGGAAATTCTGGGAATTAGTCAGAATAACAGAAGAACAGAGTTGGAAGGGATTTTGGAGGTCATCTAATCCAACCCCCTGCTCAGGCAGGAAACCTTATACCATTTCGGACAAATGGTTGTCCAATCTCTTCTTAAAAACTTCTAGTGTTGGAGCATTCACAATTTCTGGAGGAAAATCGTTCCACTGATTAATTTTTCTCACTGTCCGGAAATTTCTCCTTAGTTCTAGGTTGCTTCTCTCCTTGATTAGTTTCCATCCATTGTTCCTTGTTCTGCCTTCAAGTGCTTTGGAGAATAGCTTGACTCCCTCTTCTTTGTTGCAGCCTCTGAGATATTGGAACACTGCTATCATGTCACCCCTTGTCCTCTTCATTAAACTAGACATACCCATGTTGCTGTCTATATGAATACAAAGAGATCAGGGAGTAGGTGTGCAAAGGTGTAGATGTGTAGTCCATCTTTGGGACAAAGGCTTTATTCATTGGCACTTGGATAATGGAAATCTTTCCACAGATTTATCTGTTGTGATAAATTGTGGTTGGCTTGATGTGGTTGAACAAGCTATAAGTTCAGAATTACAAGCCACAATGCCTGGATTTACCCCAAGTCAAAGCAACAGCATTATGATTGACATTTAATTTCTTTCTTTCTTGTATAATGATATGTTATACAAGAAAGATCTGAACAGCAAAGTCCAGCTATAATCTAAGAGGCTAAGCATAAAACAATTGAATAGATAATATACATTGATAGGTATTATGTAAAATATTTCAAAACTAAAATGTATTAAAGTACCAGTATTAGCTAAGGGATTATTTTTGTAGCAATAGTTAAGAAGTGGGCTGTCACCACTGTAACTTTATAATTTTTGTCTGAAAGTAACATTTTCAGATGGCAACATTAGATATTGATTTTAAAAGGATTGAGGTTACAATCCCAAAATTCTTTATCTGAAAATAAGCCCGTTTGAAGTTTCTTTATGAGGAGACATGCAGAAGATTGTACTGTTAAATATTTCAGCTTTTTGTATCTGTTCCCGGGCATTGATTATTCTTATATTTCTAAGTAATCTAAAATACATTTTTCTTGTCCATTTTTTAAACATGATCCCTGGCACAGTGCAGTTCTATTTTCAGTACAATTATTTGCTATTAATGTTTGGACTATAATACTAGGCATATATTCATATATTTTCTTTAGAGGAAGGGAATTGAACAGACCTATTTTTTTTTATTGAATGCGTACTGATATATTTTAATAAGCATTTTATTCTAGTGGTTTCTGGCTATACTATAATGGCGTAGATGTAGAATATCAGGATAAAATGGGTTTCATAAATAATAGAAAATATGATACTGGAAATGATTAGCAATAATGGCAATAAATATTATATTCTCTTTATGTGCATAGCATACTTTTTGGCAATTCTTTATCCTTTCTGTCTACCCTTTGTATTATTGCATTTCTCTCTCTTTTTAAAACATTTTTATAATCTGAAACTACTCAGTGATAGGTTTCACACACTGCACTAAACTCCAGTTTGCTTAATGATGTGTTCAACCATCATTAAACCAGTTGGCTTGCTTGGAATGATAAAGTGACAAGCAAGTCAGATTTGACCATGAACCAGGTCACAATTTAAAATACTACTAAAACTACAGAGGAAGTCCTCAAGTTACAACCATCGTGAACCGTGGTGGCGCAGTGTTTAGAATGCAATATTTCAGGCTAATTCTGCCGACTGCCAGGAGTTCGATCCTGACCAGCTCAAGGTTGACTCAGCCTTCCATCCTTCCGAGGTCGGTTAAGATGAGGACCCAGATTGTTCGGGGTGCAATATGCTGACTCTGTAGGCTGCTTAGAGAGGGCTGTAAAGCACTGTGAAGCAGTATATAAGTCTAAGTGCTAAGTACTATTGCTATCTTTGGAACCAGAATTTCAGTTGTTAAGCAAGGCAGCTGTTAAGTGAATCATGCCTGATTTTATGATCTTTTTTAAATCACATTTGTAAATCTAGTCATTGAATCATGCAATTGTTAAGTAAATCTGGCCTCCCCCATTGACTTTACTTGTCAGAAGCTGGGTGGGACAGTCACAAATAGCGACCATATGACAAGGGGGGATGCTACGATGGTTGTAACTGCGAAGACAGGGTTGTAAGTCAATTTGTTTCAGTGCTGTTGTAACTTCAAATGGTTGTTAAATGAATGGTTGTAAGTCAAGGACTACCTGTATAAAAATACAGATTAGCTTAACTCCTTGTCCAGAACTTCCTATCTATTCTACATCCTCATTCCGTATTGTCACCTACTCCTAAAACCAGATCCAGACAAGCTCCCAACTTCCAGACTTGCAGAATAGATTTAGTAGAGTTGTAAGTTTGTGGGAACAGGGCAAATTTCCTTTTGCCAATGCAACTAACAGAAGTCATAGGGCAGTGGTGGTGAACCTATGGCACGGGTACCAGAGGCGGCACTCAGAGCCCTCTCTGTGGGCACACATGCCGTCGCCCCAGTCCTAGGCCTTCAAGCTGGGTTTTATAAAACCTTTTCGCTTTAGGCCTCCGCCGCCGTGTGCAAAAAAAAAAAAGGTTCAATCAGTCAATTTCAACTTCTCGCGGGGAAAAAAAGATCTTGCAAAGTTGGAATTGATTGATTGAACTTTTTAGTCCCACCCAGTCTGCCGTTACTACTGCAGCCACGCCCACCCAATGGGCCACGCCCACCCAATGGGCCACACCCACCCGGCATTCGACAATGCATAAGTGGGTTTTGGGTTGCAGTTTGGGCACTCAGTCTTTAAAAGGTTCGCCATCACTGTCATAGGGACTATTCAGATTTTTCCAGCATGGTGTTTTCTGTTATATGTCCATGTAAGTAGGTCGACTTTATTAAATCAGCGGTTTTAATTATTTCATTGATGCAACTTATCTGTCATCAAAATCCACATAGACTGTAAGCAGCTTCCATCACAAGTTCTGGGTGGCTTGTTATCGGCAGTAGTTACCTAATATAATTGCACAAGTCAAACAATCTATTTGAGAATTGTGAAAGGCACCAGATAAAGGGGAAGCTATGCAACACCATACTGCTTGCTGGGATGGTTGTATCAGTGAAAGGCAAGCAATAGTTTTTATTGAACAAATAATGCTTCAAGAACTTAATTGAACTAATGTTGCAGTAATGTATAAATCAGTATTCAACTGGAGGGGATAATATGTGCATATGTGGTGTTTTTTATGTATCTTTTTAATGTTTTGATTGTTTTGTGTTTTTTGTCTTTTTTCTTTTTTATTATTCAATTAAATTGTGTGTGTGTGTGTAAAAGCACTATAGCAGAAGAACATTCTTCACTAGCCAGGCAAGGTAGTAGTCTGTACTTAATTTAGAGGAATGTTTCTCAACCTTGACAACTTTAAGATGCATGGACTTCAACTCCCAGAATTCCCAGTCAACCATATTGGCTGGGAAATTCTGGGACTTAAAAGTCCAAGCAATTTGAGAAACACTAGCTTAGAGTATTGTGTGAGTTTAACCTGCTTATGGTGGGTGAACAATAATTTGTTTAGCATGTATAATGATTTGTGATTAAACTAGAACTTAGCATATCGTTAAAACATAGTTTACAAAGGCAATATTGCCTAGCCAGGAGAAGCAGGGTTTGGAAATCAAGTTGTATGGGGAACGGGTGGCCTACTACATGGTCCACAGAAGAAAAGATGAAAAGGAAGTTATCATCGGAGGAAATAGAACAGTAGTTTTGTCAAGGGCAAGATTGGAATCATGGGTGAAATAAAAGGGAATCAGATTTGAGTAAAATATCCGATTGGTAGAAGCTGTTCAGTAAGGCTTCCGGCTGCCACAGGCGATATTTAAGTAGAAACAAAATGTCTGCTTCTCAGGAGTATGTCGACTGCATCCTGCATTATAGATCCTGTATTCAGCAAGTGGTTGGCCTAAGTTGACTTCTGTGGCCTTGTCCAGTTGCATTTTCTTAAATCCACTTCACGATTGTTTTCACCTGGTGACCTTTATTTGCTTAACGTTTGAGCAGCTCGTACCTGATCATCATGAGTCACTTTGCAGCTCTCCCGTCATCCCGGGTTAGTAGACGTTTTGCTTGCCTCTGACACCCTTGTAAATTTTCTGTTGTTGTAGAATTGCACAGTAAGTTAACTTGAAGTTGAGTCATGAGTTGACAACTTGCCCGCATTCCTCCTCCAGCAGGCAAAAAAAAAAAGATGGATGGATGGATGGCTAAACTGAATTATCTGTCATGTTGAAACAACCCCAATTTTCCTATGCAGCTAGGCATGCATAGGCTGAGTTAAGAAATACTCTTTGAAGACATACTCTTTTGCAAAACAGAAAAAAATATGGTATTTGCACCACATATGTATATGAAGCAGATATAAACAATGTCTCTTACACCATCCAATTCTCGCATTACCGTAGTTCTTGCAACTATCTTAATAGTTATTTCATGAAGGGAAGAGGGGATCTGAAGGAGAAGAACTGGACCATGCCATGCTGGATTGAATTTATGGAGGTCCTGGTTCTGATAGAAGTCAGACCAATCTACCAAGTTTGTTGTTGTGGGTAAGAAACACAGGTCCTTCCTGGTGCTTTGATGGAAGTATCTACCAAATGATAATACTAGAGCTAGTACTTGGTCTCTGAAGAATGAGCAATCTAAGCTAACGGATTACCACAGAATTGGAGCGGATGCAAAATTACCCCAAATTGAGCAAGCATGAATTCTCAGGGGACAGAGTTGTACAAATGTTATCCCCAGTCCTTGCTTTCCATGGATGAACTAAAGAGAATAAGACATCTAGTTTCTTCTCCTTTATGCCAGGCCCCTGCCTCTCTCAGGAGAGGAAATGGCTGTTTGGTCTTTTAAATTCCTTCACGGAGTTGTTCCTAACCAGCTTTGTTTTGACAAATAGATGATGGTTGTTTTCACTTGAGTGACTTACAGCATCCTCACAGCATCATCCAGCCTTTACTGAAAGGATATCAGGTAGTCCTTGACATATGACAACTGGGATCAGAATTTCTGTTGCAAAGCAAGGCAGTTGCTGAGTAAAAAAAGCTGATTTTATGAGCTTTTTTGCAACACTGTTAGGTGAATCGTTGCCGTCGTTAAGTGAATCACAGGGTTGTTCAGTGAATCCAGCTTTCCCTATTGACTTTGCCTGTCAAAAGCCGGCTGGGAAGGTTGCAAATGATGATCATGTGACACACACACACACCCTCCCCTCAGGATGCGGCAACTATCCTAAACGCATGCTGGTTGCCAAGTTCTTAAATCATGATCATGTGACCAGGAATGCTGCAATGGTATTAAGCAAGAGGACCAATCATAACCGGGGATGCTGCAACGGTGTTAAGCAAGAGGACCAATCACAAATTGCATTTTTCAGTGCTGTCGCAACTTTGAACAGTTGCTAAATGAATGCTTGTAAGCCAAGGATTAGTTGTAACTCCCTTATTACTGTTATAGTTGGATGTGGGGAAATAACCATTGTCACGTTCCTTCAGATTACCTTCTGGGATGTGTTTCTCTCTTGCTGATAATATTTCTTGGCTGATAGACAGAATACTAATAATTACACATCTGTAATGATACTCCCCACATGCGCTGGATGTCATATTCATAGAAAAGGCCAGTGTGTTTGGAGAGCGCCACTTTGGGGAAGAACACATCCCCAAAAGAAGATAATGACGAACCACGAGATAGTGGTGAACCACTTCCATACTGTTGCCGAGGAAACTACAAAGTCATGCCCGTGATCATCCACAGTTGACCTTCACTCTAAATCTTTATGCTTTTAATAACATTTCTCATCTTTCAGATGGAAGCTTTATGAGATCCAACTGCCCGTATTAAAGAATGTGGGTCAATAAAAGCTTTTACACAAAATCCTTGGCGGGCCTAGCTTGTGGTAGCAAAAATACCATTGTAGAATTTTCCAAAGCCACATTATGCCTTTTTTGGGGTCACCCAGGTCTGCTTTGTCATTTGCTACCACACTGGGAGATAGGAACTGGTTCTTCTCTGCATATTCACCCTGGAGTTTCGTTCTTCACCTTAGGTAAACAGGGAACGGTATGTTCTCTGAACTTTAAGGTATAACACATGACTATCCCTCAGGAAATTGTTTTAATCCAGTTTGGTATTCCTAAATCTATAATTTAACTTAGGTAGGCTTTTTTCCTTTACCGCACCTAAACCCCCTTTCTATTATCTCATAATAGATCTGATTTCCCAATGGGTTGGGGGGAAAAAACCCCTCCAGGTCTTTTTTGTGAATAAAAAAATGTGGTTGTTTTGCATTTATTTTAAAATACTTTTGCATGCTTGGGACAAAATAGGCTTCCAGCCCATTTTCCTTAGGCCAGTGATGGCGAACCTTTTAGAGACCAAGTGCCCAAACTGCAACCCAAAACGCACTTATTTATCGCCGGGTGCCAGGTGGGTGTGGCTGTGGTGGTCATGGCAGACTGGGTGGGTGTGGCCAAGGTGGGTGTGGTGATGTTGCTCGTGGGGAGGGACGCCTATGGGGCAGGGTTGGGGGAGATCCAGGGGGTCTCTGGCAGGTGGGGCGGTGAGCAGGAGGCTCGTCCTGCGGGGTGAGGCGAGGCGAGGCAGGATGGAGGTGCCATTGCCGCGGGGCAAGGTGAGGCAGGGGCCGGGGCGGCTGCTGCCTGACACCATCGGCCCCCGCACACAGAGGCCAGCAAGTGCATGGGGGCCGACGGTGTCCATCAGCAGCCACAGCCTGCCAGCCCTTGACTAGCGCCGCCAGCAGTTCAGAGAAGCTGCCTCCGAGCTGGACAGCCGGCCGACAGCTGAGGAGGCGATGCAGTGGGTCGTGCCCGGGAAAAGGAGAGCATGTGAGGCCAGGAGGAATGGGATGGGGGGAGGGAAACCAGCCATGCTGGGATGCATCCAGCCACGTGGACCTCGGCAAGTTAGCAGGTGGCTGGTTGAAGAGGGACGGTTGCCATCTCTGGGGCATGGCACGCGTGCCCACAGAGAGGGCTCTGAGTGCAGCCTCTGGCACGCGTGCCATAGGTTCGCCACCACTGCCTTAGGCTGTCATATTCAAAATGTTACAGATAACATGTGGCAGGAATAAACAACTGGATCTCTCCAGAGGTTTCAAGGTATGTCCGTGCTTCAGACCACAGAATCCATAGCAAAAGATTTTAGGGCATTTGGAGAATAAGGTTTTCCTCTAATAAATTGCAATAAAACAGGGCTTTATTTGGAATCTATAAAGACGTCAATAATTGTAGATGATCAAAAAGTTAATTTTCAGTACCAGAAATGTATATCTGCATATACGTTGTTTTATTTTGTTTTTATTTATTTGTATGTATTAGCCGCCCAGTTCCAATAGATTCTGATCTGCATACCTACAGTACTCAACTTACAGCAGGTCATTCAGTGGCCGTTTGAAGTTACAACATTACTTAAAAAAGTGACTTATGACCATTTTTCACACTTACGACTGTTGCAGCATCCTCACGGTCACGTGATCAAAATTCAGATGATGGGCAACTGACTCATATTTATGACCTTTGCAGTGTCGTGGGGTCATATGATCCCCTTTTACGACCTTGTCTAGCAAAGTCAATGGGGAAGCGAGATTCACTTAACAACTGTGTTATTAACTTAACAACTGCAGTGATTCACTTAGCAATTGTGGCAGGAAAGATCGTAAAATGGGGCAAAACTCACTTAACAAATGTCTCACTTAACAACTTTGGGCTCAATTGTGGTCATAAATCGAGGACTCCCTGTAGTGGATTATTGATAAATTTGGTTTGTCACTATTTGAATTAGATTTTCAGTAAGGAAGGAAAAAAGAAAGGAATTTTGAACAATATCTTAGGAATTGTTTTAGGTTGTAATTTCCCCCGGTCTTTTTTGTTTAATATTGCATCAGTTCTTGATCCAGTTATATGGATGTATGTTTTCGTATTAGTTTGAGATTAACATAAACTTTGGTGGCCTTTTCTATATAGGAAGTCCTCGACTTACAACCATACAATCATTTAGTGACTGTTCAAATTACAACGACACTGGAAAAAAGTAACGTGCAACCAGTTCTTCCACTGAAAATTGTTGCATCATCGCCACAGGCATATAATTGCCATTTATGACTTTCCCAGCCGGTTTCCAACAGGCAAAGTCAATGGGAGGAACCCGGATTTACTTAACAACCATGCGATTCACTTAATGACCACAGCAAAAAGGTCTCACTTAACAACCCACCTCATTTAGTAGCTGTAGTTCTGGTTCCAGTTGTGGTAGTAAGTTGAGGACTATTTGTTACTCGCTTCATCCTGACCTGAGGGCTCCTTGGAGATAAAGTGGTAAAAATAATGTCTAGAGCAGAGGCCCCCAACCTTTTAGGCACCAGGGACCGGTTCTGTAGGGAGAGGTTTTTCCACGGACCGGACGGGGCGTGGTTTTGTGTGCTGCCTGCATCCCATAGATGAGGTTTCGCTTGTTCGCTTGTTTGCGCGGCCCGGTTTCTGGCATGGTCCGGTGCTGGTCCACAGACCAGGGGTTGGGGACCTCTGGCCTAGAGTGCTGTTTTTTTGGCTTAATGAGAAGCGAAGCACCCCTACTGCCTGGAGTCAGCTTCAAGAGCTTCTGTATGGCTGCTCTAACTAGATAGTGCAACGTTTTGCCAGTAAAGTCACTCAGATCCATTTCAGTCTTGATTCCACATGGGCGGGATCTAGGGTGTGAGTAAGACCCTATCTTGCCATGTTATCTGGGATTCATTTTGGCTTGTGACTTCTGAGAAAGCGGGTGGAGTGCCCTCTAGGATAACCTTTGCCCCCTGCATCCTTATTTCATCTGATTCCTCTGGGTTGTTGGAAGGGGTGATTGCCTCAGACTTGCATACTGGTAGTCCTTGACTTACGACCACAACTGAGCCCAACATCTCTGTTGCTACGTGAGACAGTTGTTCAGTGAGTTTTGCCCCATTTTACGACCTTTCTAGCCACAGTTGTTAAGTGAATCACTGCAGTTAAGCAAATCTGGCTTCTCCCGTTGACTTTCTCAAAAGGGGATCACGTGACCCTGGGACACTGCAACTGTCATAAATATGAGTCAGTTGCCAAGCGTCTGAATTTTGATCATGTGACTGTGGGGAATGGGCTCAATTGGGAATGGGGACAGTCGTAAGTGTGAAAAACGTTCATAAGTCACATTTTTCAGTTCCTCGATTCTTTGAATGGTCACTAAACAGAGTGTTGTAAGTCGAGGATTACCTGTATGGAATTGGAATGGCATTGGTATGTTATTGGATGAGACTTGAATGGAGAAAGTTCTCTCATCTTGATCTTTTTACAATTCTTGGTGGTTTTCAGTACCACCAACTATGATATCTTCCTGGCCTTTCTGCAGGACCTGGGAATTGGTGGCACTGTTTCAGGTTGATTCTGGACTGACCAGACTGAGGACACTCAAAGAATCTTCTCTTTGTATGCATTTCTTCACAGACTCTTCCATGGATCCATAACTCAGTTTGAGTTCTGTTGAAGGCGTCCTCAAGAATCTCTAACTTTGACATTCTTCTGTGGTAGGGATACCCACTGAGGAAAATATGGAGGCTGCTCGGCCTTCCGTTTAGCCCCTCATCTTCACATCATCTGGAACCCATAGTTTGGAAAAGGTCAGGAGCTGCCTTCTGTAGCCATCGGTGCCTGTTGCTTGTCAAGTCTTGTGTTGATCAATGACGAAAGGAATTCTTGTCTCCACCCTTAGGTGTTGCTGTTCCTTGAAAGGAAAGGGGTGGAGCTAAGAGAAGTCCTTATTAATCCCAACATCCTGGCTAGAACCATGCCATAGAGCTCGAGGTCTCTCCAAGCAAATCGTCCAGAAGAGGGAGTTGCCGATAGAGGTGTGAGCAGGTAAGACTTCTGGGATGACTTCGTGTTTAACTTGGGTCTCCCTGTTTTAATTCCCGGAATATATTGTCTTCACCACTGGAGACATCTGATAGATGTAGATGTTTCGTGTAACAGCATGTCAGTGAGACAGTTGTTACTGTGGGTAGTGCTTCCAAGAAATTATAGGCTTTGTCCTGGAAGGTTATTCTGTATTCCCAGCATGCTTGGTGTGAATTGTTTATATCGGAATGAGTCCTGGTGTTAAGCACAAAGACTTCCAACTTCATATAGCCTTGACTTTGATGCAGAGTTGTGTGTCTTAACTCAGGGGTCCCCAACCTCCGGTCCGTGGACCAGTACCGGGCCACGGCATGCCAGCAACCAGGCTGCACAAACAAGCAAAGCCCCATCTGCGGAATACAGGCAGCACACAAAACCACGCCCCCTCTGGTCCGCGGAAAAACCTCTCTTTACAGAACCAGTCCCTGGTGCCCAAAAGGTTGGGGACCTCTGTCTTAACTCACTTGATTTTATTTGTGTTCAACCTGTCAGAAAGTTGAAGTACTATATTTAGGTGTTCTTTCTCTACATGTCGACTTGCCTTTGTTTTAATAGAGAGGTCTTCTGAGCAACTGAAATGAATACATTGTTTGTGGTATAGTTTTCCAGATTGATTTGCCTTTCAATTTTAATATAAATACATAATATGGATGTCTATGGAGATTCTCAGTCATCCAGGTCATGGTTGCCCCAAAGGTGCTTTAAAAAAAAAAAAAAAAAAAAAGCACCTGGACTTTGTTTTCCATACCATGGAGTTGGAAAGGGCTATTCCCTGATCATCCACACAGCCGTTCTTTGACCCTCGTTCATTTTATTAGAATTGTCCTTAAAGCATGGAATCCAGTACAATATCAGAGTGATCAAACACTCCTATATTTTTCTATTAATTTGATTAAAAAGAAAACTTCAAAGCTTGCAAATAGTACCGAAGCTCATAAAACAAGACAGGAGTGTCCCAGTTGAAGTTAAAAAAAAAAAAAAAGTCAAAATGGCATCTGCAACCATATAATCAAAGTTTTGCCTCCCCCCTTTTTTGTGATGATAGGACTTTATTCATGTGATTCTGGCCATTATCTTGACTTGTATGACAGCATCCTCTGCAGATATTCTCCTGCAACTGTGAGTTTCAAATTTTGGGCAGATTCCTTCCTGCATATTCATTTGTTTACAAGTAACAGAGATTCCCCTTTCTGGCTAACAGAGAAGAGATTAGCAAGTGTAAATGTCTATGGAGTTTCTCAGTCATCCAGGTCACGGTTATCCCAAGGGTGCTTTTTCAAAAGGCAACTGGACTTTCGTTGTTTTTCTTTGAAGACGTTTCGCTTCTCATCCAAGAAGCTTCTTCAACTGAAGAAGCTTCGTGGATGAGAAGCGAAAGGTCTTCAAGGAAAAACAACGAAAGTCCAGTTGCCTTTCGAAAAAGCACCTTTGGGACAAAGCATTGTAGTGACATTATATGTTGCATTCAAGAAGTCATATGTTTGGTTTCTGGTTTGTGTCACCATCAAGCAGAGTTGGGAAATTTGCACCAAATCCCAGAATAAAGAATCAGTAGGTGGCAAAAGACCAGCTAGTGATCTGTCTCCATATTAAAGATGTTGTAATTGTTTGGGAAAGCTAGCAATATTTGTTCAGGGAACATTTTCTGATTGGCTTTGATCCACATGGATCCCTGAATCTTGCAAGACTGAATGTGCTTCTTCTTTCCTCCCTTTATCTTTGTGTTGAACAAAGGATGGGCTTATCCGAGATGTTTCCTCAGGTTACTTTCTTGGCTAGTTCAAATCCCTCTTATCTCATTGTTGCCTTGATAGCAGCTCTTCATTCCCTCTGCCCTACTGCTATACTTAACAGAACTGATCATCGAGACACCCCCCCCCCCTTAATAAAAGGTTCTGGTATAGGAGAGGAGGGTCCCACAGTTTGGCAGGTCCAAATCTTCCCTCATCCTCTTCAACTGTAGATTATGGCGGTCATAATCCAATATATTTAGAAGTCACAAAACAAGAAAGACTGAATTAGAGTTGAGATACTCACTTGGTACATTTTGGGCATCTAGGTAGAGATAGTCTTCAGCTTACAACAGTTCATTTAGTGACCATTCAAAATTACAACAGCACTGGAAAAAGTGGCTTATGGCCACTTTTCACACTTATGCTTGATGTGGCATCCCCATTGTCAAGTGATTAAAATTCAGGCAGTTGGCAACTGACTCATATTTATGACCCTTGCAGTGTCCCGGGGTCATTGGATCCCCTTTTGCGACCTTCTGACAAGCAGAGTCAATAGGGAAGCCAGATTCACTTAACAACCATGGTTGTCATGGTTCCGGCAGATGAAACTCTTCAAAGAACTTCGAAGTTAGCAACTTCAGTGATTCACTTAACAACTGTGGCAAGGATGGTCATAAAATGCGGCAGAACTCACTTAACAAATGTCTCCCTTAGCAACAGAAATGTTGGGCTCAATTGTGGTCATTAGTTGAGGACTGCCTGCCCTCTCTCTATTTCTCTCTGTCTCACCCGTTTTATAGGATTGCTGTGAAGATCAGTTCAAAATCTAGTTTTAAGATCCTTAAAATCCATGGGGAATTTTTCTGGGGAGGAACAAGATAGTGAGAAAAGATAGGCAAAGCTTGGTTGAATTTTCAGGTTATTGAATCTGGATTATCTGACAGAGATTTATTACCTGATATTTCCTCCAAAGTCAGCCCATGGAGACTTGCTTAACTATGGTTTATTGAATAAGTATCGGTTGGCTCAGTCCATATATTGTGTCAAGTCATGTTTCCCCCTGCATTTTATTAAATAAAACCACAATGTTGTGCTTAGCCATAAACCATGATTTATGAGCTTTATTGCACAAGCCCAATATACTGGCCCAAAGCCAAGCAAACCTCAATGCAGCATAGCATGTGTGAACCTGGTCTATCTAAATAGATCTGCAACATGTGTACATGCAAAGTTGCAGAAAGCTGATCTAGGGAAATACTGGCTAGTTAATAAGCTTATACAGAAGGTCAGTCTTCTGAGTCCTAGTAACCTGCAATCTCCTTTGTATATATTTCCAAGAGGGCAGAAATATCTTAGATCAATAACTGTAGCTTTCTTTTGGGGTACATTGGCATAGGTCAGGGGTAGGCAACCTTGGCTCTTTTATGACTCGTGGACTTCAACTCCCAGAATTCCTGAGCCAGCCATGCTGAGGGGAAAGAGAAAGGTTTCCAAGCTGAGCCATGCTGGCTGAGGAATTCTGGGAGTTGAAGTCCACCAGTCATAAAAGAGCCAAGGTTGCCTACCCCTGGCATAGGTGGATCTGACTGGGTACTTAACTTGGGTTTTACAAGCATCCGTTTAGTTATTTTTTTAAAATAACTTTATTAATTTTTTCAAGGTTAAAATACCAAAAGAAAGGAAATAGTAAAGAGGATATAGTAGAGAGAAGAATAGGAAATAGAGATGTAGTAAAATAAAAAAAAATGTAGAAAGATACACAAAAAAGAATGACTTCTGATTCCTTTTACAGCAGATAGAAATGAAACTTAAGTTCAATTCTTACTCTAAAATTACAGCTTTTTTTCTCTCCTTTTTATGACCCTGTAATCCCCTTGTATTGGGATGGAGTCCTAACGACTGAATGGAGCTAAATGTTTACTGGCCGGATGCCCTTCCTGACGTCCATGTGGAGTTAGCAGCAGATATTTTCTCTTTGCGCCCTGATAGAGAAACATTTGTCTCTGCCTAGGATTGAACTCTCAACCTTCTGAGTGTGAGGCGAGTGTCTGCACCTCTAGGCCCCCCGCACCATCTAAAATCACAAATTAATATCCATTTTTAAGCGGTCTCTGAGTGTTGCTAGTCATCAAATCTATATGCCATAGTTTCATTTTTTTTTTCCTGTTTCCCGCAAAAAGTCCAAAACAGGCTTCCAATTTGGTAATGAATTTAGTCAGCATCTTTTTCTCTAAACATCCATTTCTTCGTTCTTCGTTCTTTGTTATACTGCAAGCTCTGGATTTTAGTTTCCAAACCAGAAGAGCCTCACATTTGAATGCGTTTGTTTATGGATTCAGATGAATGGGATGCATTCAGGTCTTGGATTATGCTTCTGAGTTGGAAAACAGATTTCCTCTGGATGAGGCCAGCCGTGCTTTTCAGCGCTGATTTGCAAGGGACACTGCCTGCTTGTGTGAAAGTAGGTCAGTGGAATTCCTGCTGGGTGAGGAATATTAGCGGATCAGGGTTCACTTTCACATCCATCCTGCATTTACGGACACTGAGTAGACTAAGGCAAATCACCTCCGCTTGTACGAATCCTGGTGCCTCTGTTTGAAAGAATAAACAGCATAGTCTGGGTTGAGTTGCCGTGAGAGAGATCAAAGAAAATACTGAAAGATAACATTGTTTTCAAGATATACGCTGCATTGTTACATTCACAGGGGCAATGGGGATATGTTTTTATGTTTTATAGTTCTGATTTTACACTGATAATGGGTATACCTTCCCAATTACCTGTGCCTAATAGGTTACCGATCCTTCATTCTCTTCCCCTCTTTTTTTCCCCTTCCCAGTCAAAGGCAAAAAGATGATGTGATTTATTTATTTATTAAATTTATTGGCCATCTATCTTAACCACAGAGTAACTACGGGTGGCTTACAATATTAAAAAGATAAATAAAATGCTACAAAAATGCAAAATACAACACACAGCTCTAGCTAAACGATGGGGAAGGAAGTAGTAGAATGAGAGGTGGGGTGAGGGGGGGATCTGTTCTTAATCTATCAACCACCTCCTATGTGATGCTTTCCCATTGGAGCCCCAAGCCAGCTGGCAGAACCAGGTCTTCAAAGTCTTACGGAAGTCTTTAAGGTCTTATGGAAGGCCAGGAGGATTGGATCAGCGAGAATTACAGAATTCATGCTTTGGACTGTACCAATGTGAACTTTGTAAAATGTGAAACTTCAGGGAGAGGTTCCTTGTCCTTGAGAAGCTTAATGCAAAGAGATTGTCAACTGTCCCATTGGGTTGGACAGCAAAAGAAACTCCTGGGACGTATTTTTACCAAGAGTATAACTTTACTGAGGATTCCATATGGCAGTGGTGGCGAACCCATGGCACGTGTGCCAGAGGCAGCACTCAGAGCCCTCTCTGTGGGCACACATGCTGCCACCACCAGCAGCTCGTACAGGTCCATTAAGCCACCACGGTGGCCCGAGGCAGGGCCAAGGTGCGTTGGGTGCGTGAGGGGAACAGACTCCATGCGCGGGCCAAAGGCAAGATCTGCGAGGGGGCCAAGATGACCAGCAGCAACCTGCTCTCCAACCACAAGCAAAAACAGATGGGACGGAGTAGGCGCGTCTGGCGGTCTGCATCATGTGCCTCCCCCCTCCCTTACTCCGCCTGCTGCTGGAGGGCTGGCCCGGTATTGGCAGCAAACTGCGGAGCCCCAGAGTGCGCTGGTTGAGTGGCCGGCAGGCTATGGCTGCTGATGGACACCGTTGGCCCCCATGCGCTCGCTGGCCTCTGTGTGCGGGGGCTGATGGTGTCACGCAGCAGCCGCCCTGGCCCCTGCCTCGCCTTGCCTTGCCCTGCGGCAATGGCACCCCCACCCTGCCCCCTGCCTCACCCCGTAGGATGAGCCTCCTGCCCACCGCCCCACCCACCAGAGACCCCCCTGGATCTCCCCCAACCCTGCCCGGCACCCACAGGCGTCCCCCCCATGAGCAACATTGAGGTGGCCACGCCCACCTCAGCCACACCCACCCAGTCTGCCGTGACCACTGCAGTCACGCCCACCCAGTGGGCCATGCCCCTCCCCCCTCCCTGCTGAGGGCACCACAATGCTGATGTGGGCCTGGCACTTTGCGATAAATAAGTGGGTTTTGGGTTGCGGTTTGGGCACTCAGTCTCTAAAAGGTTCGCCATCACTGTCATATGGGTACAGAAGTAGAAAAGCCCGTTCTAACTATTTCGTGCGCAAACAGCCTAGGAAAACTTTCCCTTTCCCCCCCTGGATCTCCCATTGTCGATTGTCCACCAATCATTTGCGCTTGCTTTGTTTTGGGAACAGTTTTTCTGCCTCAGAGGTTCCCAGCCGGTAACCTTGGGATGTTGGGTCCATCTCAGGCTTCCAGTCGGCCTACTTGCATTCCAAATTTTCCTCCCAAGCCTCCATTACATTTCAATGCCTCCCTCCTCCCTCCTCCCGTTACTGTTGTCTGGTCGCGAGCAAGGCTGCCTCGCAAGTCCACCATGACAGAGATTTTTTTTATTTCAGATAACGGAGAGGTGAATTAGGTAATTCTCCAACTGTCTAAAACGGTACATCCCACATTCACATTTTTTTTCAATCAGAGTAAGAATTAAGCCAGGGGGCCCTGACTACATGAACTCTTAAAATGAACATTAGACTTCTATGTTTTATTTATATTTCACACTTCTTAAGTGCCCATTTTTCTCCGCAACATTTCAAGCTGCTGCCGCCCACCTATTGCTCTTATGGGGATGCATTGGGAATAATTTTTCTCTGTAGCCTCTGACTGGATCCAGTGCATTTTCAAAACTCGGTCTCTCTCTCTCTCTCTCTCTCTCTCTCTCTCTCTCTCTCTCTCTCTCTTTAGTAGCTTCTCCTATTGATCTGAATTTGGTCCCATTCTGTAGCATTTTCAGAGTTATCCTGCTGATAGTCAGGCAGAGAACTTTATCATAATTAATTTCACATGTTCTTTGGAATTGGAAAGAGTAAAAAGGATGGGATGAATGTGAGAGGATGAAGTTCTGAGCCAGAGCAAAGGAAACAAGATATTTCACCTTCCTCTATAGGTGAATACAGTTAGTCTTCAACTTACAACCAAAATTGAGTCCCAAATTTCCATTGCTAAGTGAGACAATTGTTGTGGCTTTTGCCCCATTTTACGAATTTTCTTGCCACAGTTGTTAAGTGAATCACTGCAGTTGTTAAGTTACGAACACGGTTGTTAAGTGAATCTGGCTTACCCATAGACTTTGCTCGTCAGAGGGTCGCAAAAGGGCCCCAAGACGCTGACCCCGAGACGCTGCAACCATCATAAATATGACTCAATTTTGATCACATGACCATGGGGATGCTACAATAGTCGTAAGTGTGAAAAATGGTCATGGGTCCTTTTCTCAGTGACATTGTAACTTCAAATGGTCACTAAATGAATGGTTGTAAGTCAAGGACTGCCTGTAATGTTTGAGGCTACTCTAGAGGCTCATCTAAATGCTCGCCACCCCAAAATAGCACCTAGTATTCATAATTTAAAAAATAAAAAATAAATAGCAGAATTTTCATGTGATTTTGCTGTTCTTGCCTAACATCTCTCAAAATCTTGCAAGATTAGCAACATCTTAGGCCGGGGGAATCCCGGGTTGGTGAACTCTACAGCATGCCGACAGGACGTCTTACAATGTTGCTGGTGGGAAGAGAATATTTTAGAGTTCTCAAAGATATGAGTGAGGAATTGTGGAAAGGACAGTCCCTGAAAGGTCTATAGTCCTTATTTAAAAAAATAAAAAAAAAACACATGAGAAACTGATTCACTGCAAGGTATCTTTATTCCAAGATAACCTTTGGCTCCATTGACCTTTTTAGGAAATAAAATGAGGAGTGGTTGTAAGCTTGGATTCAAAATGCATCCTCTTGCCCAGAAAAAGCAACAAAATTAAGTGGGGGGGGGGAAGCTCTCCAGGAACAAGTGAAGGTGAATGGGAAGGAATTTCAACAATTGCCTTTGGAGTAAATAACAGGGGTTTTTGTGTGTGGGGATGTGTGTATAGCCAGATTCCCCCATTTTGTGATTGTTCTTGACATGGCTGTAGGTTCGGTGTTTCCCACTTCTAGGCTGGGCAGTCACTCCATAATAATACACTGTTGAGCAGAGAAAGGATTTGCCGGCTTAAATGGACAATGAGAAATTTCTTAGGGTTGGGCTGGAGGTCAATCTAACCCTTCTCTCTCGTCCAGCTGATGGGACCATGCCACACCACCGAGGCTATCTCCGGTTACTGGCTGCTTTCTGCCTCA
Source organism: Azemiops feae (assembly GCA_023970755.1). Taxonomy (NCBI): domain Eukaryota; kingdom Metazoa; phylum Chordata; class Lepidosauria; order Squamata; family Viperidae; genus Azemiops; species Azemiops feae. Next base: position 107,616 of record JALGBA010000269.1, on the reverse strand, counting down.
CCTTCCTCTTCCTCACGTTCACCGCCTCTTATAAGCCTGTCATCGTTGTCCATGGCCTGTTTGACAGCCCTTCTGACTTCCAGCTCTTGCTTAATTTCATCAATGAGGTGAGTGGGGGAGGCCACATTGATCAGACTGATGGGGGATGATGGGCACTATAGACACTGACTTCATAAATATTTGTATCCACTCCTCCTCCACTCCCCCTTCCGTCCTCCCCCCTCCTTCTCCTTCTCCTCCCCTCCCCTCTGTTCTCCTCTCCCCTCCTTTTTTTCTCCTCTGCCTCTTTCTTCTCCTTCCCTCCTTCTCCTATCCTTTTCTTCTCCTCTGCTTTGCTAATCTGGGAGGGAGAATGTTGTAGTCATCTTGATCTGATTAGAATCTGGATTAGGGTGTAATTTATTTTTCTGGGCCTCCGGGTGACTCATTCTGGGCAGGCTGTAGACAGAATATACATACTCCTGTGCGGTGCGATAAACAGGCTGATATTGCACAGGGATTGAGCTGGAAAGTCTGGTTTTTCTGGGCAGGGGCAGATGAGGGCTGAACCTCTGAAGCTGCCAAATGCTTGTTTTATTGCCATCCAAATCTCAATTTGTGACCGTTCTAATCTAATAATCTCTTGTTTTGGAGGGACACCCATTCTTTCATCCAGACCAAGCAACATACCACAAAATACAATTTTAAATCTGGTAAACCCAACCCTCCTTTTTCTTTAGCATCTTGCAACAATTTATACTTATTCTCAGTTTTTCTCCCTCTCTTGCCATATGAACTTAGAAATATCCTTTTGTCATTGTTTAAGTTATACACTACATCAATCATCAGTATTGATAATTTATGAAATAGAGACCACCTCTTTTGGTAAAGCATTCATCTTGATTATGGAAATCCTGCGCAATAAAGATAATTGTAATTTAATCCTTCCTAAGTATCCCACCCTTTTTTCAAGATTAGTCAGTATGCTCCTTTCTCTACCCTTTTTTTCTCTTTGTGACACCCTATAAAGTAGTTTAGATTGAGAACTATAGTGGCACCTTAATACTCATTGTTAATTGGTTCCAGGAGGTGCAATGAGTGCCAAAAACTATGAGTACCAAATAGATTTTTCCCATAAGGAATAACGTAGTGAATCACAAGACAGCTGACACTGACAAGTTCTAGCTTATGTGTTGAGTACCAAACAAACAATGAGTACCGGGACAAAATTTTCACATCAAAATATGAAATTCGATGAATTTCAAAGCAATTAAGTACCAAGGAACCATTGTATGTTTCAGTAGGACTATGAACTAAGATCTCATTAATCCAAGTCTGGCATTATCTAATCACTACTTCACGCTGCCTCCATACAGGAAAGAGAAAGGAAAAAAAAAAATTACCACCAGGAGGTATTTTCCCCCCTATCTTGGTGTGTCATCAAAGGAACTTTCTTCAAATGTCAAGGCAAAACAAGTTTAGGATTGCTGCTTTCTGTACAAAGTGACCACAGTGGGTAGCTGTGGTTGTGTTGTGACTGAGCAACCCTTCTTGGTTTGGGCAAGAATATTTAGGAGAAACTGGATCATCAAATCTTCCCTGAAGGAAATAAGGAATAAGTAACAGATGTAGCTTTATGTTTGTGATATTTGTATCTAGAAGGAAGAGACAGAGATTGGAATAGCGCAGGGTTATGTTTCCTCTTTGTAAATATTTTACACTTCATCCTTTCTCACTGTTGAAAGTTGTGTGTTGTTACTTTACTGATAGAAAAAGGACTCTATGTAACTTGGTAGTTCGTGTGCAAGATTTTTTTTATGGCATTGTTACATTTATGCTTGAATATTTATGCTTCAGTCTAAATGTTCAGTTTAGGTTCAGCTTCAGCCTAGATTCTCCCAATGTCTAAAGAATGTGATAAAGTATTGAAAATATCTCGTGCTTTTCATCCCTGTCAAATTCCTATAGACTCATCCAGGAACCAATGTTTCAGTTGTGGATTTGTTTGACCGAACTGAAAGCCTGAAATCTCTATGGATGCAAGTGGAGGGGTTCAGACAAGCGATTTACCCTATTATGCAGAACGCTGTTGATGGGGTCCACCTTTACTGCTACTCACAAGGTAATGGGGCTCTTGGTATGGCCAAAGGCAGGTCTGGCTCCATATTGGAAGGAATAGAGGCTAATTGAGTCATAATTGACTGATGACCTGGAATTGTGCTTCTCAGTCATTGTGGCCATTAGTCAAGGCACCATGTAACTGGATTTTGATTTTGCAACCATTTTTACATTGTTATAAAGTGAATCCAGTGTAGCCAATAGTGGTTTTTTTTGCCAAAAATAGGCAAAAACATCACAAATTGCAGTCACATGACTTCGAAAAGCTGCAACCAATCATCAATGTGAGTTAGTTTCCAAACACCTGAAATGCAGTCATGTGACCACAGGAAAGGAGTGCAGCAGTCATAACTTCAAGGGCAGGTTGTAAGTAGAGTTTTAAAAGTCTGTTGTAATTTTGAACAGTCGTTAAGTCAGCAGTTATATGTTGCGGACTACTTGTACCACCTTTCCTTTCCTTACATTCCCTCATGGTGGCTGAGGAATTCTGGGAGTTGAAGTCCACCTATTGTAAAGGTGCCATATTCTCACATTTTGGTTGAGGAATTCTGGGAGTTGAAGTCCACCCATTGTAACGCTGCTGAGGTTCAGAAATACTGGCCTAAAGCAATGTTACCTCCGAGTCGCTGTGGGAAATTAAAAGTTCTGTGAGGTTTTGCCTTCTGTCGCTCCTCAAGAGCCAATCTACAAGCATCATCATCCAGGGGGCCTGTTGTACATGGAGATGATTTTGTCTGTTCAAAAATAGAGGTAGAAGATTATCAGGAATGATCTGGGGAACACGAGTGATTTCTTTGCCTGTTTTTCCTGAAATTGTATTACTTATTTGTTTATTAAATTTATATACCATCATACACTCACACAATTCTCCATACAACAGTTGTATTTTGTGTAGTTGGTACTTACAAGGCAGAGTAACCAGGATCCCAGCACCACAAAAACACTGGTCAAAAAAAGTTCCCATAATGCACTAGGCCAGCCATCATACACTCACACAATTCTCCATACAACAGTTGTATTTTGTGTAGTTGGTACTTACAAGGCAGAGTAACCAGGATCCCAGCACCACAAAAACACTGGTCAAAAAAAGTTCCCATAATGCACTAGGCCAGCTTAAAATGGGGTTGGATGGCTTATGGCTTATGGTCCAGCATCTCTCCCTTTCCCCCCCTCTTTCCTCTCCTTCTTCCTCTTCCTCTCCCCCTGTCCCTTTCTTTCCCCCTCCCCATCTCCCTCTCTCCCCCTCCCTCTCTCCTGTCTCCTCATCCCTCTCTCCCTCTCCCTCTCCCTTTCTCCCCTTCCCTCTCTCCCCTCTCCCCCTCCCTCTTTCCCTCCCTGTTCTCTCTTCATCAGCCTCTTCTTCCTCCCTCTCCCTCTCTCCTCCCTCTCTTCCTCTTCCTCTCCCTCTCTTCCCCTCCCTCCCTCTCCCCCCCTCCCTCTCCCCCTCCCTCTCCCTCCCTCTCCACTCAAAATGTTGTGGCATGTCATCTTTGACATGGGTGTCGTAGGTTCGCCATCACTGGTCTGGAGAGAGAGGTCTAGGTTTGAGTGGCATTGCTTAAACTGAACAACAACATATTTAATGCCTACACTGGACCATAAATGGACCTGCCATAATAATAGTTCACCTGTAGAGTTGAAACGCTTCCTTTGTGTGTGCACTTCACTTTGTCATCTTTTCCATATTAGTTTGCCCTGGAGGCCTAAAGCAAAGTGGGGGTGATTTTCATAACATCCTGGCTTGCAACTCGGGGCCTAGATAAATATGCATTCAAAAAAGAGATGATTGGATTGTATGGACACCACCCAATCATCTCTAAGCCTCCCTTCAAGTCTTTGACCTGGGAGTTGAAGTTCAAACATCTTCAAGATACTGAGGTTGAGAAATACTGGCCTAAAGACTGTTAGCTTAAAGACTCTGTGGGAAATTAAAAGGGCTGGTGAGTTTCTGCCTCCGGTTGCTCATCAAAGGCCGATCCAGGGCAAGTATCATTCTGTTAGTTTGCATTTAGGAAGTTCATTGTGCATGCAAATGTTTGTAATGTTTGTCATAATTTTTGATGTCACTTGTCATGTTTCCAAATTTGAGGAGAAATACCGATACCGCTAGTCCTCAACTTACAACAGTTCATTTAGTGACCATTCAGAGTTACAACAGCACTGAAAAAAGTGATCTATGACCATTTTTCACCATTATGAGCCTTGTAGCATCCCCATGATCATGTGATCAAAATTCAGCTGCTTGGCAACTGGTTCATACTTGTGACCGTTGCTATGTCCCAAGGTAATGAGTTCCTCTTTTGCAACCTTTTGACAAGCAAAGTCAATGGGGAAGCCAGATTTGCTCAACAACCGGGTTACTAACTTACCAACTGCAGTGATTCACTTAACAACGGTGGCAAGAAAGATCGTAAAATGGGGCAAAACTCACTTAACAAATCTCTTGCTTCTCAACAGAAATGTTGGACTCAGTTTTGGTGGTAAGTCAAGGACTATCTGTAGTTCTCGACTTCTATCTACAATTGGGATTAGAATTTCCATTGCTAAGCAAAGTGGTTAAGTGTGTGTCACACCTGATTTTATGACATTTTTTGCTATTGTTATTAAAACAGTTTTTAAGTGAATCATGCAGTGATTAAGCACCTCCGACTTCTCCCATTGACTTTGCTTGTCTGAAGGCGGCTGGGAAGGTCGCAACTGATGATCACATGACTCTGGGATGTTGCATCTCTCTTAAAAACATGCCATTTGCCAATCCCCCAAATTTGGAGGACGTAATTGTGGGGCTGCTGCAACGGTCATAAGTGTGAAGACCAGTTATAAGTCACTTCTTTCAGTGGCATTGCAAGTTCAAACACTTGCTAAACAAGTAGTTGTAAGTTGAGGACTACTGTACTCCAAAGGCCCCATTTGTAAATCTTCTACATAGTGTGAAAGGTTGGTGTTTTTAATGGAAAGCCCAAAAAAAGTCAATGTAGAGGAAGACCATTTTTTTATTTGGGTGAAGATTTAGAGACAAATATTGCCATGTCGCCCCTTTTCTAAAACTTGATTCTTGATTCTTTTCGGTTAAGATCTTTCAATTTAGTAGCTGGAGGAGCTGTGGGGTTGTGCAATGAGCCAGAACACACAATTGTGGTCGATACTTTGGAAAGAGCTGGCTCCTGCGTGAGGCGATCTGCGCTGTGATTGGCTGCTCTGGGTGTGGAGGGGGAGTTTCCCTTTTTCCCCGCTTTTTTTCTTCTCTGTGCCTTGTACGCTCTGTGATTTACCTCACGATTCTCCCATTTGCCTGACTATCTTCTTTACTGTACTGTAAATATAGATGTTAAATATATTTATTTATGTAAAACTACAAGTTCTTGTCAGCGTCTCTGATTCCATTTGGCTGCTCAATTCCCTGACATTTTCACTCTGTCCTACAGGAGGACTTATTTGTCGTGCTCTGCTCTCTACGATGCCCGACCACAATGTGGACACCTTCATCTCTCTCTCCTCCCCGCAAATGGGGCAATATGGGGGTAAGCAATGAAACAAGGATAAGGGACACTCTGGTGACATTTGTGTGGGACTTTGGGACACAAGACTGGAGTGTAAGGGAAAAAGGAAAAAACAAAACAAAACCAGGGACTTAACTCTTTTCGGCGCAGTGGAATGCCAAGTACAGTTACAACCTCAACTTTTTGTTTTACATTTCTGATGGATACCGGCCATTTCTATAACAGCAAAGTATAATATTTCATTTCCAGTACCTTTTCCCTTATCCTATTTGGTTTACCGTTCATGTCTCACCAATCCAAAAGTTTCATTTTTGCACCTCCATTTATGCATTTGTTTCTATTATATTTAAACATGGGTTTATATAGGCAGTCCTAGTCCTACAACCACAATTGAGCCCAAAATTTAGGTTGTGAAGTGAGACATTTGTTAAGTGAGTTTTGCCCCATTTTACGACCTTTCTAGCCACGGTTGTTAAGTGAATCACAGCAGGTGTTAAGTTAGTAACACGGTTGTTAAGTGAATCTGGCTTCCCCATTGACTTTGCTTGTCAGAAGGTCGCAAAAGCTGTTCACAAGACCCCGGGCCACTGCAACCGTTGTAAATATGAACCAGTTGCCAAGCATCTGAATTTTGATCACGTGACCATGGGGATGCTGCAACGGTTGTTAAGTGTGAAAAATGGTCATAAGTCGCTTTTTCCAGTGCCTTTGTAACTTTGGTCATTAAACGAACAGTTGTAAATTGAAGAATAACTGTATTTACACTTATACATGTATTTATATTTATATTTACATTACTAAGATGGAAATCTCTGGAATTTCGACAGCCCCACCTCCTAGCTTTTCCAACTGGTGCCACCTCCAAATAGATGGGATTTCAGCTCCAAAATTAGCTGGCATGCGTAGAGCTATTTACTTTGAAAAGGAGCTAAGATTAGGGATGGCTACCCTAATTAGTTGTCATGTGTGCTTTAGCCTTCCCAAAGGCATACAGGTGGTCCTCAACTTATGATTACAATTGAGCCCCAAATTTCTGTTGCTAAGTGAGTCGTTTGTTAAATGGGTTTTGCCCCGTTTTACGATCTTTCTTGCCACAGTTGTTAAGTGAATCACTGCAGTTGTTAAGTTAGTAACATGGTTGTTAAGTGAATCTGGCTTCCCCATTGACTTTGCTTGCCAGAAGGTCACAAAAGGGGATCACAATGACCCTGGGGCATTGAAACTGCAATAAATATGAGTCCGTTGCTAAACATCTGAATTTTGATCATGTGACCATGGCAATGCTGCAACAGTCATAAGTATGAAAAATGGTCATAAGTCACCTTTTCAGTGCTGTTGTAACTTTGAATGGTCACTAAATGAACTGTTGTAAGTTGAGGACTACCTGTAATGTCTGGGGATTATGAGTGATTTGGGCCATCCTGTCTGGAAACATCAGATTGGGTTACAAAAGAATAGAAGATCCTGAACTTAAAATAGTGGTGGGAAAACTATTCATTGGCATTCTCTACATTTCTTTTTCAATTCAGACACCAAGTACTTGAAGTGGCTCTTTCCGCACTACATGAAGAGCAACCTCTACCGCCTCTGCTACACACAGCTGGGTCAAGATGTCTCCATCTGTAACTACTGGAATGGTAAAATTCGGTCTGCTTTGTGACTTCAGCAGTTATTCTTCATTTCATGGGGGGCTTTTGAGGGCTTAAACTGTTTTCACCTACGAATGAATATACATGTCCCAGGATAATGTTGCAAGATCCAATCTGGGTCGGTCACCAGGACCAGAGGTTTTTTCTTCCGAGCTTTCAGACTTGTGCTGGATCCCATCCTCCGGGAACTTCTCTCTCTCCAGAATGTTTTCACCTATATTGTTGAATTCACATATTGTGTGAGGCCATGGTTTGTTTTAAATGTGGTTTGTTGAAGCTCCAGTAGCTCAGCTAATAACACTAATCCATCACCAAAGAAACTGCACTGTGGTTAATGCAATGGGTGAACTCATCTTTTGGCCAGGCTCTTGTCTTAAGCCAAGTTGGATGGCCAAATGTAATTGGGTTGGGTGAATACAACTCACTAAACCATAAGCTGAGGCTTTCAAATTATAGTCACTGAATTAATGCTTACAGACGTAGCTAAAACTAAATAATGTCTTAATGGGATGTTTCATTTGGCCTGTGCTTCAACATAATTCCTTAATAGGCCAATATTTATCCACATTTTCTGGTTCCCAGTGTGGGGGCTGTATGAGACATTGCTTACACAGCCAAAATAGTATTATCTATGCCAAAAATGTTAAATTAGCATTTTTTTAATTGCTCATTTCTGGTATTAAAAATTGGTTAAGATCTAGTTTCATATCTAAAATCTAGAGGAAAGAGAGATGTAGGTGGGCTCATACATTGCCCTAAACCTTGAAGTTGATTTAGTGAGTTAATTAACATATCCTATTGGATACAGAAACAAAACAAAGTGACTCTCAACTTTTCTCTCTCTCCCCTTCCCATCTTTTGCATTTTCAGACCCACACCACAGAGATCTTTACCTCAACAATAGCAATTTCTTGGCCGTGTTGAATGATGAGAGATTTCACCCCAATGCAAGTGGTAAATGTGTTTTGACATCCTTCAATTCCAGTTCAGAAGGGAGAGCGGTAGAGTAGCAAGCACCACACATTCCTGCTTTGCGATTAATTCAAAATACAGGTAGTCCTTGACTTACAACTCCAGCTGAGCTCAAAAGTTCCGATATTAAGCAAGATGCTTATTAAGTGAATTTTGCCCCATTTTTTTGACCTTTCTTGCCACTGTTGTTAAGTGAATCACTGCAATCGTTATGTTAGTAACACAATTGGGAAGTGACTCCGGCTTCCCCATTGACTTGGCTTGTCAGAAAGTCGTAAAAGGTGATCACCTGACCCCAGGACACTGCAACCGTCATAAATATGACCCAGTTGCCAAGCGTCTGAATTTTGATCACATGACCATGGAGATGCTGCAACAGTCGTAAGTGTGAAAAACAGTCATAGTCACTGTTGTAATTTCAAATGGTCACTAAGCAAATTGTTGTAAGTTGATGACTACCTGTATTATCTTAGTTGCCTTAATACTTGGACCAACCGAGAATTTGCTCCTTAAACCATGAATCGGTGTTCTTCCTGGGACAGAAAAATACAGCTGAAGCCACCTTGAAACAAATGGTCCAGTTTGGATGGAAAAACAGGGGAATTTTGAACCTTGCTAAAATACAACCCCCACAAGGCTCTGCTAGTATGACGTATGATGAAGGACGCTGGGAGTTTTAGTTCATCAATGTATGGAAGGCTGCAGAGACTTCATTTCTGAGTTGGAGCCACACGAGATAGGCTAAGAGCCGTGGTGGCACAGTGGTTAGAATGCAGTTATGCAGGCTAACTCACTGCTTACTGCCAGGAGTTCGATTCTGACCAGTTCAAGGTTGACTCAGCCTTCCGTCCATCTGAGGTCGGTAAAATGAGGACCCAGATTGTTGGGGGGAATATGCTGGTTCTGTAAACCGCTTGGAGAGGACTTATATGAAGCAGTATATAAGTCTTAAGTGCTATTGTTATTGCTATACAGGTAGTCCTTGATTTACGACTGATCATTTAACAACCACTTGAAGTTACGACAGAGATTTTCAAAAAGCTACTTATAACCCGTTGTTGAAGTTATGACTGCTGCTCCTTCTCTCCCCCATGGTCATGTGATCACACTAGCGCTTGCAACCAGCTCACATTTATGACTGGCTGTGGCATCCTGTGGACACATGACTGCAATTTGCTACTTTTTAAATTTATTTATTAAATTTAGGTACCACCCTTCTCACTCTCAGAGTGACTCTTTTCTGGCAAAAAAAGAATAAATTTGCTTAACAACCACATGACTCACTTTACAATTGTTGTGACTCGCTGGAATTGGGTATGTCTAGTTTAACGAAGAGAAGGACGAGGGGGGACGTGATAGCAGTGTTCCAATATCTCAGGTGCTGCCACAAAGAAGAGGGAGTCAAGCTATTCTCCAAAGCGCCTGAAGGCAGGACAAGAAGCAACGGATGGAAACTAATCAAGGAGAGAAGCAAACTAGAACTAAGGAGAAACTTCCTGACAGTTAGAACAATTAACCAGTGGAACAACCTGCCTCCAGAAGCGGTGAATGCTCCAACACTGGAAGTTTTTAAGAAGAGACTGGACAGCCATTTGTCCAAAATGGTATAGGGTTTCCTGCCTGAGCAAGAGGGTTGGACTAGATGACCTCCAAGGTCCCTTCCAACTTTATTATTATTATTATTATTATTACTTTACAACCATCGTAAAAATTATCATAAAATAAAGTCCACTCATGTGGTATCTCAATTTATGATCACAATGACTTATGACCAAAATTCCAGGCTCTATTGATCTCAAAGATTACCTGTACTGGCTAGGCAGCTATCAGTCCAGGATGCTTTAATTCAGTTCCTGCACCAAGAAGAGTTGGACTCTAAATAGCTCTCTCCAACTCTACGATTCTCTGTTCAAACCTCCAGAGCAAATCAAATCTCCAATGAATTCCTGCCAAAAGGGATTATTTTTTAGGAGCCCGTCCAAACTCTGCCTTACAGCTAGAGCTGGCTCTGTGCCTCCAGCAAAAGTTTAGAAGCAGGAGTACACATGATTTTATTTGCAAGTGAAACATTTCCTAATATGGAGAATACAAGGTGACTGGAAAAATCATTGCTCAGTTTTTTTTCCTGCCTGAGCCTTTCATTAAGGCTTGGCCAAGCCAGATCCGCTGGGGGCTTGTTCAAGCTTGTCAAATTTCCTGGCCTTTCAGGCTTTGGGATAATCATGAAATGCCATTCGAAATCCTTGCTTCGGGGATAGCTTTTATGACATGGCCTAATTTTATTTTTCTACATCATTTCTGCTAACTACCTAAACCAGCATTTTCTAATCTTGGCAATGTGTGGACTTTGACTCCCAGAATTCCCTAGCAGAATTTCAACTCCCAGAATTTCTCAGTGGCTGGGGAATTTTAGGAGTCAAAGTCCACACCTCTTAAAGGTGGCCAAGGTTGAGAAACAGTAGTCTAAACGACACATTAATTCATAAAGATAATTGCCAGATCACAAATATTAAAAAGGAGCAAAACCAGAAGGGGAAAAGGAGATAATTAAATGCATCAGACACGACAACTTTACTAGAAATTTCCTGGAGGATAAATGGTTGTTTCATCTATCTACAAGTAGAGCAGGAAAAATTATTTTTGGCCTGGAACTTCTTCTCTACCTGGGGCCATGTGAGGGGTGTGGCCAGTGAAATTATAATGTCATTGGAATAGGTGAATCTGAAATATTCAGGCTCATTTTTTTTAGTAATTTTAAAGAGAAAATAGGTGCCTTTTCTACTTAAGTCTCCCCCAAACATATAGGTAGTCCTTGACATACAACCACAGTCGAGCCCAAAATTTCTGTTGCAAGACAGTTGTTAAATGAATTTTGTTATATGACCTTTCTTGCTACAGTTATTAAGTGAATCACTGCAGTTAACAAGTTACTAATACGGTTGTTAAGTGAATCTGGCTTCCCCCATTGATTTTGTTTGTCAGAAGGTAGCAAAAGGGGATCACATGACCCTGGGATATTGCAACCATCATACAAAAGAACCAATTGCCAAGCATCCAAATTTTGATCACGTGACCATGGGGATGCTGCGCTGGTCGTAAGTGTGAAAAACAGTCATAAGTCATTCTTTTAATGACATTGTAACTTTGAACGATCACTAAATGAATGGTTTGTAAGTAGAGGACTACCTTTTTTTTATGCCTGCTTTTTAAGAGAGATAATGTCTTCTGTGAGTGTCCTCAAATCTGTGAAGAGTTATATTCTGTCACCTAGAGGAGTAATAAAAATATTTTAGCCCTATCCACTCTGGTGGCTACAAACAACTCACAATTTCCCCACTTAAAGGCTCCCCTAACCTCAGAGTTTCCAGAAATGTGGGAACTACGATTCCCAGAATGCTTTGGGAAATACCCAATCCCAACCAGACATCGAGAGTGCCAAAGAGTGAAAGGTGAAATAAATAGAATTAGAATTAGAATTAGAAATAGAAATAGAAATAGAAATAGAAATAGAAATAGAAATAGAAATAGAATAGAATAATAGAATAGAATAGAATAGAATAGAATAGAATAGAATAGAATAGAATAGAATAGAATAGAATAGAATAGAATAGAATAGAATAAATCGAATCGAATCGAATTGAATCGAATCTGGAAGGGACCTTGGATGTCTTCTAGTCCAGCCCCCTGCTCAAGCAGGAGAACCTATACCATCTCAGACAAGTGACTGTCTAGCCTCTAGTAGAACTTGTTTTATTGCTTATGTCTTTTATAAAAGCAGGAGGAAACACTGCAAGGTCTGTGTAAACTTAAGAATAAGGGCACAGGGAAAGGTCTCTTTTGTTGACTGCTGAGGAGGCAGGAAGAGGGAAAGGGAAAGAGGAGAAACTGGAAAGGCAGCCGAGTTTCTGAAATTCTGCTCCTCTTGCAGCATGGAAGAGAAACCTTTTGCGCATCCGCAAGCTGATTCTGATCGGCGGCCCAGATGACGGGGTCATCATGCCGTGGGAATCCAGGTGAGCTTTCGGACATGGCAAGAAAGAGATTCTGTTCTGAACTGAGAGAAGCTGAGTGCTGATTCACCACTTACAGGTTTTAGCAAGGGGGAAGCAGTTTAGCACCACTTGCAACCACGAGAATATTGGAATTGGTGCAGACTTGAGCTGCTTAACTTGGTTCCTTAATAATCGATTGGAGTCAGAGAGAGAGAGCTTGCACTGATCATTCTGGCTGAATCTAATCGTGCTTTCCAGTATCTGGCATGTGGGAAGGGACAAGCATATACCCTACCTCTTCCACGCCACTCCTGTTTTTGATTTTCTGCAGCAATCTGCAGAGCCATTCCCTTGCTTACCTGGAAAGTCCTCAATTTCCCATGTAGAAGTGCAGAGAAGAGCAGCAAAGATGATTAGGGGGCTGGAGGCTACAATATATGAAGAAGTGTTGCAGGAATTGGGTATGTCTCTAGTCCAATTAAAAGAAGGAGTAGGAGTGACATGATAGCAGTGTTCCAACATCTAAGGCAGAGGTCCCCAATCTTTTGGGCACCAGGGACCGGTTCTGTGGAGTTTTTTTCCGCAGATCGGAGGGTGCGTGGTTTTGTGTGCTGCCTGCATCCCACGGATGGGGCTTTGCTTGTTTGTGCGGACCAGTTGCTGGTATGCCGCGGCCCGATACTGGTCCACGGACCGGGGGTTGGGGACCCCTGATCTAAGGGGCTGCCACAAAGAAGAGGGAGTCACCCTATTCTTCAAAGCATCTGAAGGCAGAACAAGAAGCAACGGACGGAAACTAATCAAGGAGAGAACCAACCTAGAAATAAGGAGAATTTTTTTGACAGTTAGAAGAATTAACTAGTGTAATGGCTTGTCTTCAGAAGTCGTGGATGCTCCATCAGTGGAGGTTTTTTTTAATAAGAGACTGGACAGCCACCTGTCTGAAATGGTTTAGTTGGCAGAAAAGAACTTTATGGTGCTTTGTCAATTAAAGCTTGCTGGGAAATGAGAAATAGAAGACTAGTAGAACTTAACATCTACTCGTTACCGTAATTGACCATTTCCAAAAGTTGAACTATTGCCTCCAAATGCCAGTTGTTAGGGAATATGATCAGAGAAGGCCATTGTCAGTAAAGGATCCTTTATGCTTGTAGATCAAAGCAAAAAGACCCCAAGATGGATGCTGCAGCCATCTTATTTCACAACATGTAAGATTCACAATAAGATAGCGTAAAGATCTTATAGTGAATCTTACATGTTGTGAAATAAGATGGCTGCAGCATCCACCTTGACAGATATTAGATATTAAGGACAGATATTAGCATCTGTATTAGATATTAACATCTGTTCTGTTTAACAGGCACTATCAACTGCCTTTGCTGTTTATTTTCAAACTCTGCATCTCTTAATGTATAATCATGCAATCCATTTTCATTAAACACAATTATTTTGTTCTTCGGTGGATTACTTTTTAGATTCATCCTCTTCAGTGCATCATATGATTTAACATTCACTGCACGGTCAGGTGATCAAAATTCAGACACCTGACAACTGGCATGTATGTACAATGGTTGTAGTGTCCCGGGGTCGTAATTCTTTGTTGGAGATAACATTTACAATTGGCCCTCGACTTATGACCACAATTGGTCATAATTTTCTGTTGCTTAGCAAGGTGGTTTTTAAGTGAGCCATCCCCAATTTTACAAGCTGCTTTTTTTTTTGGCACGGATGTTAAGTGAATCACTGCAGTTGTTAAAATGGATTGTGCATTTGTTAAGTGAATCTGGCTTCTCCCTCTGACTTTGCTTGTCAGATGCCAGCTGGGAAGGTCACTCATGGCAACCACATGACCCCAGGACTCCCTGCAGCCATGGCAGATACATCGCTGGTTGCCAAGCATCTGAGTTTTGATCACCTGAATATGGGGATGCTGCAAAGGGCTGGTCCTAGGTCATTTTTCTCAGTGCTGTTGTAACTGTGAACAGTCACTAAACAAGCATCTGTAAGTCGAGGACCACCTGTATAATGTTTGTTTCGGTTTCCCTCTTCAAAATCACTATTGTGCCTTATCATCACTTCCCATTCAAATGTTTAAATTTTTTAATAATAATAATAATAAAGTTGGAAGGGACCGTGGAGGTCATCTAGTCCAACCCCCTGCTCAGGCAGGAAACCCTATACCATTTCGGACAAATGGCTGTCCAGTCTCTTCTTAAAAACTTCCAGCGTTGGAGCATTCACCGCTTCTGGAGGCAGGTTGTTCCACTGGTTAATTGTTCTAACTGTCAGGAAGTTTCTCCTTAGTTCTAGGTTGCTTCTCTCCTTGGTTAGTTTCCATCCGTTGCTTCTTGTCCTGCCTTCAGGCGCTTTGGAGAATAGCTTGACTCCCTCTTCTTTGTGGCAGCCCCTGAGATATTGGAAGACTGCTATCATGTCCCCCCTCGTCCTTCTCTTCATTAGACTAGACATACCCAATTCCAGCATACCGTTCCACCAACGTTCCCTTGCTGAGTTTTATCCCAAATCATTCCATCTATTTTCCCTTTAAATTTATTCACTCTTTCCGTGGAGAGAAGAGTTTTTCATTCCTCTTCATCCACTTCTAAAACAACTTTTTATTTCCGATTCTCTGCATTTTTTCTATTTCTTCATCTGAACCATCCTTTGGTCTCTTTAACTTTATTTTTTCACTCTGGATACATGTATCATCTGTACCTCTTGTAAGGAGGTATTATTATTATGGCCTTTGACCAGTGTGGGTACATATATGCATATACACGTAAAATTCTACATCGGTTATAAAAAATAGTAAAAGAAGAAGGAATTAAAATATTTTAAAAGAAAAAGGCGTGAGGGGGGTCTTCCAGATTTATTAGATACATTGTAAGGATTGTTCTGTTTCTTTTATAGCATGTTCGCCTTCTATGATGTTAATGAGACGGTGAGGGAAATGACATCTCAGCCGGTGAGTAAGGACAAACTAACAATGTGAGGTGAAAAAACGTGGCAGGAAGAATATGTTTCGGTTTATTGTGGTGGTTCCAAAACGTTTTGCCATCACACCTCCCTTCAGTGCCGTGCATCCCTAAATTTTCCCCTCATTATCCAAAACCACTTATCAGAAAGACCTTTTTTCAAATGTTTCGACAATTAGAAACAAAGCCTCTATAATGGTTTAAAAGCTACCAGTCCCATTAAACATTAAAGTCACAGTAAAAGACTAAAAGTAACTCGAAAGATCAGTGTAAAGAGATGGGTCTTAGTTCTTTCTAAAAACCAAAAACATGGGGCTATTCTTACTTTTGAAGGGCCACTCTGCATAATTTGGGTATGATATAATCCAGTGGTGGCGAACCTATGGCACGGGTGCCAGAGGCGGCACTTGGAGCCCTCTCTGTGGGCACACTTGCTGTTGCCCCAGCCATACCTCCCCCCGCAACCCCCTCCTCACCAGCAGCCCCCCTGGAGGAGAGTCGCCCCTGAGCATGGCCCACGCGGAGCAGCGCAGCCAAGGACATGGCAGACAGGCAGTGTAGTCAAGACTCTGCCCTCACGCCCCATTGCGCACAGCTGATGCTGCGGGGCGCAGGCAGAGGGCGTGGCCGCCATGGCGCTGCTGGGCTGCCTGGGCGATCTGAGGCGGGCCCTGGATGCGGTGAGTGGTCCTGCGGGCAGGTGGGGCGGAGCGGGGGCGGGGCCAGTTTTTGGGCACTCAGTCTCTAAAAGGTTCGCCATCACTGATATAATCTTTCACGCCCGTGTCAAAAACAAGCTCCTGAGAGGAGGGAATTCCATCCATCTGGGCTGTCCTGCAGATCGTAAAAGTTCTCACGCACTTAGCCCTTTAAACAGGCACCCAACAAAACCAACTGGTTCTAAGTAACATGTCTAGGTAGATTCTCAATCATCCAGGTCATGTTTGTCCCAAAGGTGCTTTTTCAAAAAGGCAACTGGACTTTCTTGGTTTTTTTTTTCTTTGAAATTTTTTTTGCTTCTCATTCAAGAACTTTCTAATAAGCAAAACATTTTCAAAGAAAAAAAAAAAGCCCAAGAAAGTCCAGTGGCCTTTTGGAAAAAGCACTTTTGGGGATGTCTAAGTAACACCTCTGCCTTGAAAACTCACAGACATTGCAAGCCTTTTCCAATTAGTCTATATAAATGGATGCATCAATAGAGATTGACCTATCACATACCGTCAAAAATGAATCAGCAAGGATGAATGGAGAATCAGGTCACGGTGAATCTTCACATCCCTCAGCTGTTGATAGAGACCAGACTTGAACACCAAAGTTATGAATATTAAAAGTATAGGTGGTCCTCGACTTATGACCACAACTGAGCCCAAAATTTCTGTTGTTAAGCGAGACATTTCTTGAGTTTTGCCCCATTTTGTAGCTTTCCTTGCCACAGTTGCTAAGTGAATCCCTGCAGTTGATAAGTTAGTATCAACTTATTAAGGGAATCTGGCTTCCCCGTTAACTTTGCTTGTCAGAAGGTTGCAAAACGGGATCACGTGACCTCGGGACACAGCAAAGGTCATAAATATGAACCAGTTGCCAAGCATCTGAATTTTGATCACGTGACCATGGGGGAAATGCTACAAAGGTCCTAACTATGAAAAATGGTCGTAAGTCACATTTTTCAGTGCCATTGTAACTTTGAACGGTCGCTAAACGAACTGTTGTAAGCCGAAGACTACCTGTATTTTTATTATATGGTTACAATAACAAGAGTCTTGCAACTCTGAATGTATTCCCCCCCCCCGCTGCCTTTTCTCCTGAAGAGAACTAGGGAGACTCCAGTCTGAGAAGTTTTCTCAAATTACATTTCTGCTTTGGCCTCTGATTTCTCTTATCTGACTGTTACCTTGGCTGCGACTCTTCCTCAGGGTTATTTTTACAATCCGTTACATTATAAAAGTGTGAACTGCAGACCTTCTGAGACAGGATGGGCAATGACTGTTTTTATTTGTTTATCTAATTTATGTAACTGCCCATCTCACAAGCAAGTGACTCACCTTGGCTCTTTTATGACTCGTGGACTTCAACTCCCAGAATTCCTGAGCCAGCCATGCTGAGGGGAAAGGGAGAGGTTTCCAAGCTGGCTCAGGAATTCTGGGAGTTGAAGTCCACAAGTCATAAAAGAGCCAAGGTTGCCTACCCCCTGCTCTGGATGATCTACAACAAAACTAAAGAAGTTTATGTTTGCTTATATTTCAGAGTTAAATAAATTTATATAGAGGCCTTACCCACAATGTTGTCCTCACAACAATTCTGTGAGTTTGGTTGGGTTGAGAATCGAACATTGTCCCAAGATCACCCATTGTGTTCTGTAATAAAGGGAAACCCAAGACTTTAAATATCTCTGATGCCAGTCCTATGCCTTAACTACTACACCAACCTCACC